>OX453090.1:82107246-82766246 GCA_949708635.1 Hirtodrosophila cameraria
GAGAAGTGACGTCTAGATATTGTTTAGATATGCTGCAAATAAAACGAAATCAAAATAAAAACATTTTTCATGGCCTTTTTCGTATAATGCAATTAAGTCGAAAAAACCGGAACGTATAGAAATCTTTCAATTCGAATTTCATGCAAAATGTGTTTAGTTAGCGGCAAGCAACACTTGAAACATGATCTTCAAAATGAAGCAAGCTTTAATGTTGATTTTAATATTTGCTTTAACTTTAGTTAAGTTGGTAAGTCTCTAATACATAAATAATTAGAAAAACTAAACAAAACAACTGTTTATTTTACAGGAATATTGTAATAAAAGGCATTGCAAACACTATTGCCATGCAGATAAACGTTATAAAAAGCTCAAGTTACGCACAAATCATCATCAAGATCATGATCATGATCATGCTATCGATAAATTTCAGCTTATTGGCAATAATTATTATTATATACATGCTGAAGGTCAAACAACTTGGTGGGATGCTGTACAACAATGTCATCAAATGGATGCACGTTTGTTGCAAGTCAAGGACGAGCATATCTTTAATACCGTCACGTCGCACTTGAAATATGGCCGTCATTATTGGTTTGATGCAAATGATTTGAATGTTAAAAATAGATATGCATCGATAAATTCGGGCTTGGCACAAACATTTTTTAGTTGGCTGCCGGGTGAACCAAATAATTTGTTTGGCAATGAGTTTTGCCTGGAGCTGCGCAGTCGTTACAAAAGGATACAAATGAATGACAAGCCTTGTGACTATAAGGCGTCTTATGTGTGTGAACTGGATCCGAATGATATGGCGAAAAGAAGAGCAAAGCAAAAAAGTAGAAGAAAGTCACATGCCTGAAAGATATTTATATATATATATATATGTATATATATATATATATATATATACAAGTTGGCAGTATATATTTATATAAGTATGTAACTACTACATTTGAAATAAAATATAGCTCGCTTTATCTCGAAATTTATCACGCTCTTTTTCTGTATAATGCAATTAAGTTTGCAAGAAACCGTGCTATATTTTTGAATTGGATTTAATATTCCGTTTAGTTAGTTGAAAGCCACACAGTTTAACAATTGTAAAAACTCTCAGCATGATCTTAAAAATGGAGCAATATTTAATAGTGATTATAATATTTGCTGCAAGCATATCATTTGTGAATTTGGTAAATCGAAAACATATATATATATTTATTTTAATTGTTATTATATATATATATATATTTATTTATTTGTATTAGTCACACGATCATTGTGTGCGTCATTGTCACAAATATTGTGCCAATACAATGAGAACTATGTTGGCATCAAGACATCCATGTAAGCCAAAGTATAGGCATCGTCCACATTACAAAAGAGCAGATGACGAAGACGATGGGGATGATGATGGAGATGATGATGATGGTGATGATGATGATGGTGATGACAGTAAAAATAGTGATTATGACGATACAAAAGAACATGAAAAAACTGAAGAAGCTCAACAACCTGAAGAGCCTGATGAGCCTGAAGAGCCTGAAAAGCCCGAAGAACCCGAAGAACCCGGAGAGCCTGAAGAACTTCAACAAACTGAAGAGCCCGATGATTCTAATAAAGAAATTGAACTACCAGATGAATTAGTTGTTCATGAAGCCACTTTTAAGCTATTAAGTGGTAAATACTATTATATTGAGGAACGTCGTCGACTATCATGGATGGGTTCTATACTCAGATGCCGTCAACTTGATTCAAATCTGATTAATATTGAAGATCAGCGTGAGTATGATATGATAATTGAAAGCATCATTAAAGGACGAAATTATTGGACGGATATCAACGATCTACACAAGACAAACGAATATCATTCATTTACAACTGGCTTCAAGGCACCATATTTGAACTGGCATAAGGGCGAGCCGAATCATATGCACGATCAGGAGTTTTGCGTTGAGATACGAGGCACTCGTAATAAGCGTAAGCTTCTTATGAACGATCACAATTGCGATTGGGTTAATTATTTTATTTGTAAAAAAACACCAATTGCCGAAAGTTAAATGCAATTGCAACAGTCTATAATTTGAATTTGTAATATTTCAATTAATCATAAAATTGTCTTGAATTATACAAACAAAATTTTAAATAAAAACAAAGATATGACAAACTTATTTTTCGACCGATTGTTCCTATAAGATATAGCAGTCCGATTTTGACGACTAAAACTCAAAATTGGTAAGTTTCTTAGAGTTATCTTGTCGAACAAAATTTTCGACCGATCGTTACTATGGCAGCTATATGTTATAGTGATACGATCCAGCCGATTCTGACATATGTTTTACCCAAAACAAATATAAGCATCTGTACCAAGTCTCATTAAGATAGCTTTAAGGAGAGTCTAGTACACATAGAACAATTAGTTAAATGGATAGTCAGAAACGGCTGATGATGCTAATCTTAATTGTAAATATTTTAAGCAATACAAAAGTTGCAAATTTAGTTAAATTCTTGAAAAACAAGTCGAAATATAAATACAAAAAATTATAATGCATTTGTCTCGCCATTTAAAGCGAATGATACGAAAAAGTTACTTGAAAATGTTAGCAGCACACGAGAAAAACCTTGATTTCCAATAGAACGCTTAACAAAAGTAAGTTATTCAAATAAACTTATTTGGATATTGAGATAAATGTCGCTTAATTTGCTTTTTTTTTTTAGATCTTGAGCTTTTATTTAGATGTGAAATCATGTCGCCTTATTAGTTAAATAAATTTGTTTAAATATTTCAAGCGCAAAGCAAAACAGGTTGCAAAGGGTGTTGATAATTATTAAACATATCAAAAAGCTAAGCTTAACAAAGTTGTGAGACCAGTTTTAATGTATAACAAAATAAAAATAAAAGTGGTGTAAAGCTATTTGTTTCTGAGAAACAATTTTAGAGTCATTTTGAGAACGTAATTTCCTAACATTATTATATTCGGAATTTGATTTAACGAGACGAGAAACCGCAAAGATAAAACCTAAATATGTTCAAGTAGAATACCATTTCTTGCTTTGCTTTGTTATATGCGGCTGATAAACGCAAGCGGATGTTTATACATATATATTTCATAAATTTGTAATATATATATATATAAATATATGTATATATATATATATACATTCTTGAGTTTATCAGCCAAACAATGGCTACTTGTTAGTTCAGAGGATGCAGCTGCGACATTAACAAGACGTTGACATTTCAACATACACGTAAGATAAATGTATGAAATCTACTTAATAATGTGGCACAGAAAGCCAAGCGCAGTTTAAAGCAGCCTTGGGCTACGAGGGTGGTTTGTAAACTAATGCTGGTTGGAAATTATATTACAAGCCAGAAAGAACAAGTAAGAATGCTCTAGTCGAGTGTGCCCGACTACGAGACTCTCTGCTCTCAACTTGCATTTCAAGCAGTTCAGCGGCAACACAAGCAAGCAGCGCACTTAACGTGTCCAGTGCATTTCAAACTGTTGTTTCTGCCAGCTGAGACGTGGGTAATAGATTCTTCCATAACTTTGTTGTTATTTATCCGATCGTAATGAAATTTACGCAATTGATCAACATTTATTAAACATATGTGTGTACCAAAATTCAAAGCCTTATCTTTAAAACTGTGGCTGTGGGAGTTTTTTGCGATTTGCGTGGGTGCGGGGGGTGCATCCGAAACTTGATATAAACTTGATCTGCGTATGGTATACAGGAACCTGCATGCCAAGTTCGGTGTCTCTAGCTCTTATAGTCTCTGAGATCTGTGTGTTCATACAGACGGACGGACGGACGGACAGACGGACATGGCTATATCAACTCGGCTGTTGATGCTGATCAAGAATATATATAGTTGATATGGTCGGAAATGCCTCCTTCTGCCTGTTACATAAATTTGCAGTACTTTATAACTTTTCCCATTTTTAATGGGAACAGGGAGTAAAAATATTGGGGTGTTATTTCATCTTTGAAATTGGAGCATTATTTCATTTTGTTTTGGGCCTTATTTCATCACAGTGGGGCCTTATTTCATATTTGAAATTGAGGTATTATTTCATTACGAAATAATATCCCAAATTTGGGATTCTCTATTCCATTTTATCTTTTGGGGCCTTATTACATTGGGGGCCTTTTTCATTGGGACCTTATTGCATACAGCCAATCTCAACATGTTTTCTATGCAATTTAAATAGAAAATATTTAAATTGAATATAAATATAAATTGAATATGAAAATATTGAAATTCACAATGCATTTTTATTGTCAGTGTATTTCAGCTATATGTTATAGTGATGCGATCCGGCCGATTTTGTTATACATTTGCACTGCCTGCAGCAAAAAGAAGCATTTGTAACAAGTTTCAACAAGATGGTTTTGAAGGAAGACTAGTTCACATAGAACTATTACATAGATGGATAGTCGTAAATGGCTAGTTCGACTTGGCTCTTGATGCTGATTAAGAATATATAAGCTTTATGGCTGCGAAGACGTCTGCTTCCATGCGAAACACATTTGCAAGTATATAAAAAACAAAAATTTCCAAACAAATTTCAATAATAAAAAAAACTTATCCTAGCATTTGCAGCAATACTATAACTCAAATCTAATGGGTTAATAAACAACCCTCGTATGTGTTTTTTGGGTAAAACACTTTCCATTTTAGCATTTGAAAAATGCTGGCCAAAAGACAAAGAAAGGACACAGACAGGAAAGGATGGGATAGGAACGGAACGGAACAGGACAGTGTCATATGCGAGTGTATGTATAGATGTACATAAGTACATTTAAATGTCTCCAGACTCTGGATATGAATTCTCTATTTCCCCCTCCTCACCCCTCACCATGCTTGCATGCCAGACGTGCCTTGTCTGCGACGTGATTTGAACACGCAAAAGATATCCGCACTGGGTTTTTGTCTCTATTCGCCACTTTTTCTTTCAGTTGAGTTTTGTGTTGTGTTTTCTTTTTATTTTTTGAGTATTATTTTTATCTTTTTTTTTATATTTTTTGGTGCTCTTTTGTCTGACTGGTTGTCTGTGAATGTGTGTGTGTGTGTAGTGTGTGTTTCCTAAATGTGTTCTTGGCTGGGTCGTCAGACACGCGCATCTTTTGCTTACTTTTCTTGTTTATAAATTTGAGAATTTTATGGCTGCTTTGGCGCACAAAAACTGAACCCAAACGAACTGAAATGCCTGCTTTTTATACTTCTTTTCTAAATTTTTTGAAAAAAAAAAGATAAAAGAGTATATTGGGTTTGTGAAATGTCCTTCGGTCCGTCTGTCCGTCCGTATGAACGCAGTTTTTTTAAGCAGTTTTAAAGCTATAGCAACCAAACTTGGTATACATGTTGGTATATACCATAAGCAGACAAAGTTTCAAGATCTCCCTACCCCATCCGCACTCCTTCCCCCACAAGCCACCAAAAACCTATATCTTCCACAGTTTTACAGCTAGATGACCATATTTGACACAAGCGCTACCAATCACTTCTTTAATTGATGTGACTCCCATCCCCGCCCCTGCAAATAAGTAAAGTCTGCATCTCCCACACCTCTTTAGCTAGAATCACCAAATTTTGCAGGTTGAATTCTGTTGGTCTATATAAGAAATTTTATAAAAATAATTTTGCCACGCCCACGCCCGCCCTTGCAATTGAGCAAAAGTTGGTTTCTCCTTAACCTGTAGAACGGGGCCAACCAAATTTAAATTGATGGCAAAACTTGAAAGATTTGAGCAAAAATACAATTGCCATGCTCACTTCTAACTAACTCCGCAAAGAGGCTAAAAAAGAGTATATCGCAGTCGGTTGCATCCGACTGCAACGTTCTTACATGTTTGGTGTTGTTGTTGTTGTTGTCTTCCTATTTTCAAACTCAAATACAAACTCAGCATGTGCTTGTATATGGAAAGTGAGTTGTAGCTAGGTCCTTGAAAATAGCTGTCAGCAGTCAGTTTCAACTTTGAGGCGTGTTAATAACTGCAATGGACTTTTAAGTTGCGTCGCAGATACTTTTGTATCTATGTATCTTTTGTGTTTAGATATTTTCCAACTCAAAGCGACAGACCGTTGCAACGTGTAAATTGGTTGCAGTTGTTATTTTTGGTACACACACATGTTTTCAATTTCAGAAAAAAATACTCATTTTGTGTGTCAAATGACGTGCATGACATTTTCATTTTTATTTTCCCGATTTTCCTTTGTAATATTTCTAAAAACATTTGACTTTAGCCAGCAGAATTTGGCCGAAAATTGATGTTGATTACATTTGGCTACCAATTGTCTGCTGCATAATCATTTAACATTTTGTATATCTATAAATATCTTATCAAATTGATAATAATATTGATTGAGGCAGCAGCCAAAACAATTGATAATAGTTCGATTATGAGTGATGGAATTTGTTGAGTGCATAAATAAGTAAAATGTTAAAATGGAGGAAATCTAAACAACTATTTTTAAACAATTTCATTTTATTAGCCATTTCTGTTTTCATTAAGAAGTCATTAAACAACTTTGTCAGCAACAACAAATTATATATATACATTTCTTGCATATATTTTCTTTTTTTGCTTTCAAAATTTTCTTTTAGTTTTTCAATGCTGCTGCCAAAATACTCAAGGTCATTGAATTGTTCGTTCTCTGATCAGTGCAATTTTCTCATGGCTTGATTTCTTTACTCTTGAACAAATACAACATTCCAATGTCAAAGCAGAGGCAGAGACTCTGCATAAATGAATAATAATAACCAAAAGTGACAAGAGTTTTGCTAAAACCAATGCCAAATATAAATACCACATAGTATCATTTCTCTTAATATCATTCACAAATTGTCATTTTGCTGTTCAAGAACACGACAAGTGGAAATCTTTTACTTTCGAGTTAATTAACGTACATAAATTATATTTCCTTTTGATATTTCATATCGTTTTGTTTCGAAAAAATAAACTGTGGAAGCAAAAATAACAAGAAAGAAATGTTATCTTCGGCGTGCCGAAGATATATACCCTTACAGAAAAGCTTGACAAAAGAAAACTTATTTTCAACTGATTGTTCCTATGCCAGCTATAAGATATAGTGATCCGATTTTGATCAAATTTGGTCAACATGTGTAGAACGTACTTTAAATTAAATATAATTAGTTTGGTTGAGATATATTGAAAAACACAAAAGTTTTTCATACAGAAACTTATTTTCAACCGATCTTTCCTATAGCAGCTATAAGATTTAGTGGTCCGATTTGGCCAATTCAACTATAGGTACTACCTGCAATAAGAAGAAGCATCTGTGCCAAGTTTCATCAAGGTAGCTCTAGAACAAAGGCTTGAAAAACGCATATAAACAGACGGATATATAAACAGACGGACAGACAGACAGACGGACATGAATCGGCTCTTAATGCTGATCAAGTCTTTTTTTTGAGACGTTTCCTTCAATGCGTTACACATTTCGTGACAAAATTATAATACGCTTTGCAAGGGTATTACAAATAATATCAATCGACACTTGAAAATTTGAATAAAGGAGCGATATATCGATATAATGCTATCGTAAAAGCGTAATAGATGTTGATATGCACATATGTACTTTATAATTTTCAGTTCAAATTAATGCAATTATTAATTTTTTCGAAATTTGGTTTCAATTACAGCGTAAAGATAATTTGTAATGTAACTAACCATGAGATACGCAGCTTGAATAAAGCACAGCAGGTCACACGCTGGCACATTTTCAAGTAGTTGTTTATAAATATAATAAAAATACAAAAAAATAAATAAATAAATAAATAAAAATACCTGCTACTGTGACATATGCACATTGTGCATGTATAATATGATTTTAATATATATAGAAAAAGATGCATGATAAATGACCACAAAAACCACAGCGTGTGGGAAATTAAGTGTACAATGAAATATTAAAAAAAAAAAAAAAACGGGTTCCCCCGACTGCGATATACTCTGTTTACTCTACGTTTAATCAATTAATTTTTTGTTAAGACTAATTATATACTTATAAACTGTCCTTAAACTTAGGTAAAGTAAGTTTAGTTGAGTTATCTTGAAAAACAAAAAAGCTTTTCACACAACCGATCGTTCCTATGGCAGCCACATGTTATAGTGGTCTGATCTGGCCGATCTTAACACTTTGTCTGCCTATGGTATATACCAACATGTAAACCAAATTTGGTTACTCTAGCTTCAAAACTGTGAAAATTGCACAAACCCAATATACTCTTTATTTCCATTTTGGAAAACAGAGTATAAATACCTATGCATACAAAAAAAAAGTGGCACACAAATTGTTAAGCACGCAGCTGAATTCAACAAAATTGTTTCCCACGTGTGTTTAAACAGTTTCACCTAATTACGTTTTTTTTTTTTTTGTTTTTGCATCTCTCAGATACAACAAGATGTTACTCGCAGATTGGGAAAAGCTGTTGATGCAGCTAAATAATCAAGCCAATCCAAACCAATTCAATTCAACCCCCACACACATTTTACACAGGCCATAAAATGAGATGCCCCACGTTTAATTTATGAGCTTAACGCGACGAAATCGCACCGGTGTAACTCGCTATAAATGTAGCTGTATCTGCTATAAATGTATCTGTAGCTGTAGCTGTATCTGTAGCTGTAGCTGTATCTGTAGTTGTTGTATCTGCATCTGTATCTTTAGATTCTAAAGCAACACTGGATTAATGCTGCAACATAAAGTAGCTAAAACATATAACATTCTTCAAATGTGCCACGAGTTGCACTTTTCGGCGACATCGCATTAAAAACACTTTTTTTTTTTTTTTTTAATGCTTCTTTTGTTTCTTTTAAAGAGCGTAAAAAGTAGAGTGTGCTTTTTTTTTTAAGTGCTGAGAGTTTTGTCAAGAAGCTGCTGCCATTTCAGAAGGGAACCCCTTCTTTTTTACCCCAAAATGTTTTTCATTTTGAATTTGTGTGTGTTTTACTCGAGGGGAACAGACTATATACTAGCTGCATCTATTCATTTCAGTTCAACTAGTTAAAGCTCATTAAAAGCTATTGTTTTTCGTGTTGAGCTTGTTTTTGTTCATAAATTGCTGTGATTGCACTCTTGCCATTTATGTGAGACAAAATGTGAATTGTCTTTTAGAATTATGCACATGATATTATTGTTTTGTTCATAAATATCATAAATAGTTTATAGAGGCCTGTTTCTTTAAAGTAACAAGTAAGAATTTTGGAAAAAACATATGAATTCCGTAGTATGTACGCATTACTGTTGTAATTTGTTGATCGGAAAGGTTTCATTTGCGCTTTTCTGCAATCGAATTCCAACCCCAGTTTTGCTAGCAGTCAGTTTATTAACGTTTGTTTGCACGTTTTCGTTGCTATTTTACAGACAATTTTTAAATAGAATATTATAAATGTAATTTGACTTTAATTTAATGAATAAATTATCAAATTCATTTATAAAAATTTTAAAAACATAAATCTTTAACGAAATGCGGAACTCAGAACAGGCCTAATTATATGAGTTTTGTATCGATATTGCTATTAGTTTAAGAAACCCGTAGTTTTAAGCATATATATTTCTATATATGCTGCTCTATAAATTTCAATTACTCAAAACACATAAAAAGTTGCAATAAAACATTGTTTAAACTTTGAAAAAAGTATAGTTGCAGAAATTGTAACAGCTAGAGAAATTGTGACCATGTGCCTAATGGGAAAAGCATTTGCAAGCACACTTTTGAAGATGAAAGCCAGGCTGAGAGTGAGGAAATCCTGCACAGCTCCTTCTGAGCCAAGCGGCCACTTGACACAGAAAGGCGGCTAAAAGCCATCAACCAGGCAACAACAACAATGAAATATGGCATTGTGAAAGTAAAGGCCCAATATACTACTGAATATTTGAACGTCTGAACGTCTGAGTCAACGTTGAGTCATAGATACAAATAAAAATGGGCAAAGGCGCGTCTAAATTACAATTGAAATGAAATAAAAAAGTGCTCGTAATTGTAAAAAAGAAAAAAAAACAGAAAAAACCATGTGCCACATTCAATTTATGCAACAATACTTAAAGACAGCTATGCAAATTGTTTGCATTTGTATTTTATAATCGAGTAGAAGCTGCATAAACAAGACGACGAGGTCAATGCAACAGCCAGGAATGTGCAAGTCCAACAAAAACACAAAGACAAACACACAACACACAACAAATTGAATAACAGCATCAAAGAACAATAATAATAATAATAATGCACAAAGACTTTGCAGGCTAATTATGCGTGTCAAGTTTTTGTATCTTTAAGATACATTTTGCATAATTACCAGCAACATGCAAAACGAGCTGCAAATCAAACAAAGACTTGAAACAGTTAGGCTCAACAAGAGAACTACTTGTTGCATTTAGATGTTCATAAAGAGGGAAGGGGGTGGGGGGAAAGGGAGCTTAGACACCAGACACATTTGTCAAAACTGCTATGCCGCTTTTCTAGACAGCCTCGCTGCCGCATTGCAGCTTAGTTGCAATATTGGCCTTAGATTTTAGATAGCTATACCAAAGAAAATATGAAAAATGCAACGCATTCATTTCGCTGCATTACGTGTATCTGTAAGATTGTTTTGTTGTCTTGTGTGTTGTGTGTTATGTGTCGTGTGAGTCATCCGTTGATACTATTTGCACTCGTGTTTATGACACATGCAGCCACTGGAACAAGAATTTGCAGTTGCCGTGCCTAGAAACAGACAACAAACACAAACAACACACACACAACACAACAACACAACAGTAGCAGCCCAAGTATCTAGGCGGCATAAATCAGCCGTAGATAAAGAAAATCGCAACAAAACACACACTAGATAAGTTACTGCATATAAAGATACTTAATATTAGCGCTTGTTCTTATTTTCCCATAAACTGGGCCTATCCATGCGAACCCATTCTAGCGATGAACGCGTGTCGTGACACGATATCAAAAACAAAATATATATCTATTCAATAAGCGAGTCTGTTCTGAACTCCGCTTTCGTTCGCAATTTGTGAAAACGAAATTTATTGTCTGTTCTGAGTTACTTATCAAAACTCGGGTTCGAACTCTGTTTCGAAAAAGCATTCCGTTCGAAAATCAGAATACTAATTCTTAAATCGTTTGCAAATTTATTAAATTTAGTTCGATTTAGCGCTTGTTTTTTTTTAACAACTCTAAAACAATATCGATTTTTTTGTTTTTTTGCAGTTTGTGTCTTCAACAAAGAATCGAACACGCACGCATCTCTAAATACAAACACAATGTGAGGCAAACAGCTCCCAAGTGGATGCCATGGACAATACAGCGGATGTTGACACTGTGTAAAGCTAGGCAGCAGGGGGAAAAGACAATGTAGCGGGGGCATGTTGAAAATGTGAACAGAAAACGTTGCTTGTGATCGAAGTAATTTGGTTAGTCAATACTAAAAAATAAATAAACAGCATTTTAGCAACGGAAGGCAACAGCTAAAAGCACAATTTCATATAACGTGTGCTTATAATTCTCAAACGGTTTAGGCATAATCAACAACAAAAGCCTCAAAAAAAAAAAAAAACAAAAAAAATTACAGTCATGTAATGAAAGATGACTTTTGGCAACTTTTGTTGCGTATACTTCCTTATATTATGAAAAAATGTAATTTTTCAAATATGCATAAACGCATGTCAACAGTTTTTGCAGTTAAAAATTGTATTTGTTAACAATGACAAAGCTACTTTGGAATGTTGAAATCATTAATTCATATATAGCAGAAAATACGTGAAAAAGAAAGTTGACAACAGTTCTGCCAAACAAAACATACAGAATAATATAACAATAAGCGAAAGCGAACAACAATTATTTAATTCTAACAAATATTTACATAATCTACACATAAAACCAAATGAAAGTAACACTTTGGCATAAAGAATTCAGAACATGTTAGACAAATGTGTCTGCAACATTCTAAAAATCCAGTTCAATATTTCACAAGCTGGGCAAATCCCTAGACTTTGCATTGCTAGCTTTAGCTTAATTTATAATTTATTGCAATTTGATTGTTTTATTCAATTTGTGCAAAGAAATCTGTGTGTACAAAAACTCTAACAGAAGAAATAACACTTAAAAGCCAAAGTGTGTGTTTGCTGATCAAATACAAACAATTACAATTAATTAATTGAATGGCAACAACAACAACAACAGTCAGCCAATAAAAACAATACGAAAAATTAACAAAGAAATTGACAACACAACTGGCATGAACAAAATGTTGTGTATTTTTTTAATTGCAGCCTAGACAGCAAAAAAAAACAAAACAATGAAGCCTGCTGATGCACAAGTCCAAGTCCATGTCGAGTCATTGATCTTCGTTTGGTCTGACAAAAGGCGACAGCAAATGGACACGCCCCAGACAACAACAGCAATAACAACAACAGCAACAACAACAACGCCAACAACAACAATTCCAATTTCAAGTCTAAGAGCAAGACATCAATGTCGCCTTGCACATCAATATCAAAAATTGAAAATCAACATCAAAAATCAACGTCACACGCAGACAGCAAAGGTCGCAAGCCACTTTTTGATGATGATGTTGTTGTTGTTGTTGTTGCCTAGACCAAGGGTAAAGGTCAGTTCCTTTCCACAAACCACAACACCAATCCCTCTCCACCTTTGTGTTTGAATTGAATTTATTCAGTTTTCTTCCTTATTACGAAGTAATATAATTTAACAGTTTTACTAAAGTTAATTCTATTATTAATCTATAAATATTTTATAAATATAGAATTTTTTCTTATGTTTTTTAAGTTATTTTATGTGTTTTATTTTTATTATTAAATTAAGGACAATTTTGTATTTGACTTTATTTATATTTTTTTTAATTTTTTTTTTTTTTTTAATTTTTAAGTTTTGTATTTTTTTTTTTAATTTTTTTTTTTTAATTTTTTTTTAAAATTTTTTTTTAATTTTTTTTTTTTTTAATTTTTTTATTTTAATTTTTTTTTTTTTTATTTTTTTTTTTTGTTTTATTTTATGTTTATTTGTATTATTACATTTAAATCACTTTTTTATTTGAATACTTTGTGATACAAATTGACTTAATTTATTAATAAATTTTTTAATTTTTTTTTTTTAATTTCTTCTTTTTTTTTATTTTATGTTTACTTGAATTATTAAATTTATTATTTTGTTTTATTTTATGTTTACTTGAATTATTAAATATAAATAATTGTTTATTAGATTATTATGTGAAATAAATGGACTAAATTTATTTTTTTTTTGTTTTGATAAGTTTTTCTAGGATATTTTATATATTTTTGGTTTATTGTAATATTTTATAGCCTTGTATAAGTAATGCAACATTTTTAGTATGCGATTTAATAGTTTCAATTTTAAAGCATTTCTGATATGCGCATTTGTAATTCGAACCCTTCAAAAGCTTGGCGCCAGCTGTATGCAAATTCCATAAAGGCAGCAAACCGGTTCAAAGGTTGCCCTGCTCTGGGGTCTCTGGGATCTGGTCTGAGGTCTGCTTCTGGTTCTGCCTGGCACGCGAGCAGGCGCACGTTGGCTTGAGAAATGTAATAAAAATTGCTTAGCTATTCGTCGTTTTGTTATAATTAGCATTTGCCGCATGTCAGCAGCTGGCGTTGACTGGAAGTCCCTGGTTTTGGGTCATAAAACCCATGTTAGACACCATTTGGTGGTCGCTTGCCATGCGTTGCATTGGCCAAACTATTGACTACCCTTATTGTGCATAGGAGTACCTTGCTTTAAGTCGTTCGTAAAGTGTTTTCTGTTCGAAGTTTCCATTTTAGAAACATATTTTATTTCGTCAACATTTTGCGGAATTGAAATTACTTTCAATGTTCAAAACTTACTTTTTACTAATCATTTAGTAAATGTTATACTTTCACAAAGGCAAGTTTATTCAATTCTTGATCACATTAAGTGAATTCAATCCTCCAAAGCTTGCCAAAAGTGAATTCCATCCGCAAAAACTTACCAAAAATGATAACATTTAAGGCGAATTAACTTTCGCAATATCTTACCGAAAGTGGAAACCAGAACAGGTCTAATAATAAACGAGACTTTTGCTGCTGAAAGGATCATAAAAATACCTTTACTTAAATACGTCCTCCATGTTCAGTTTTCTGGCACTTTCTGAGCAGACAATGCAATTTTTGTTCTGTAATAATTATGTGTTTTGAAAAATTCGAAAAATGCATTTGTTTCTTTAATGCGTCCTCCTTGTTCAGTTTATAACTTTATATTCAGTTTATTTAATATTCTAATGACAGAAAGAGGAATCAAAATTCATTTTGATTTTTGATTGATTTTCGAATAATGAAGAGTATACAAAGCGTCGGCTTTTACATTTTTGCTCAATATTTCGTTGCATTGCGAGTAAAACAACTTAATAATTTCAATTTTTATGCTTGGCAGTTGCATTTTCATTTTCAATAGTGCAACCCCGTATTGAATAAGTGCCACCTAAGCTATTATTTTAAGTTGCCTGTCTGTCTAACTGGCTGCAACAGCCCCCCCCTCGACATGCCACATGCTACATGCTACATGCCATATGCAATTAGCTCGAGACTGGTGGCAAGGGTCTTCAGGTCTCGATTCTCGATTCTCTCGATTCTACGAGTTTGCCTTGCCCTTGGAAAATGTGGAAAATATTGTTATGAGTGGCGAGTAGTTTTTATTGTTTTTGCTAGTCCAAAGGCACATTAGGGCCATATATGTACACAATACACATAGATAGCTAGAGATACACACAGATACGCACACATACGTACGCATGCAGTTCTAATGTGCCTGCCTGATGCCTGCCTGGGGGAGTGCTACTTGTTTACCTATATGCCGTGTCCGGGGACTATTAAATTAATTATGCCTTGTTTTTAATGGCGCTGACTCGCATTTTATTTTATAGATTTATGAAAAAAAAAAAAAAGAAAAGGCAACATCAATTGAGTAAAACACTTTACTTGTTGTTGTTGTTGTTCTCCTTTTTTGTTTTCAAGTAATCTTTGCATAAAGAACGTTTATTGCTTAGCTAAACTATTTATTTATCTAGTTGATAAACGACCCTGGCTGCGTAATCTTGAATATTTCATTATTATTATGCCATAAATACGCTTGCGAATGTTTTATTTAAGCTCGTTTATGCATAACATTCAAGCCAGCTACCTCAAATGTTATAACTTTTAAAAAAGAAATAGCGCTTTAATAATTTTTTTTGTAATTTTTTTTAAGTATAAATCATTTTTCATTATTATATTTATTTTTTTTTTTAATAAAAATTACAGCATAACAGTTATTTTCAGTGTTTATTTGAACGTAAAAGCTATTTTCAATTTATATCAATTTTTATAAAATGAAAAGTTTTTTGTGAACTTTGATAAATATGAACCGAATAGGAACTTTTATTCAACTATTTTGTTCTACGCAATTTTCTTCACAATGCTTTATTTGGCTAAAAATTTTATGAGACAACTATTTTTTTTTTTTTTTTTTTTTTTTTTTTAATTTATTTATTAAAGCAGCCCATATATTAGACTATATTTGATGAAGCTGTTGTAAGCGGTTTTTATTGTGCATTTTTGTATATATTAATTAAACTGCATTTTGTTTGTTGAATTTTAATCTCGAAACGTATCAAATGCGAATTGCGATTTAATTGATGCCAAAGTGCGCAGCGTCTGCTTGAAAAAACATGTGATGCAAAATATAGAAAAACTGCAACTGAATTCGCTTTTCTTTCTGTGTGTCTGGAGCTGACATTGAGAATGATTAGTATCTGGAATATATATATACATATATATATATCCATAAACATTTCAGGGTTAAGTCTAATGATTCGCATGTCGATGTCTTTCAAAGCCATTTTCATGCCATTTTTGATTTTCAGCTGTCTGTGAATTGTTTGTTGTTTGTTGTTTTGCTGTCACTTTTAGCAGAGCACTAATAAGTCCAGCAACAATAACAATAATAACAACAACAACAACAAATTCTGCTCAACTTTAATATTGCATTACAACAAAAGACGACTTTGTTGCCTTTGGCCTACAGTTTGGCAATTCTTTTTTGTTGTTTGTTCGTGCCCAAAATTCGAAATTGAAAATCTGAAATGCTCACATTACAAGCCACACAAAGATACAATGACAATAAACAATTAACTTGCACGCGCCTCGTTCAAAGTCTTCAATTTCATCAAATACAAACCGACACACACATCAAAAGTTGCTTGTCCGTGCGAAAATTTCTATGCCCAAAGTCACTTTTTTTGTGCTTCGAAGCGTCTCAGCAACAAAAATATGTTCAAATTACAAGAAATTTGAAGAGAAAGAGTAAGTACGTTATAATTATATAACAAATATACTTTGTATTTATCTAATAAGCTTGAATAACAAGTGCAAAAGCACGCTTTGAAGAAGTGAAACAAGTGGAATGAAACATTAAAATGTATCTTTAAGAATTCAAAGAAAAGAAATTAATATATTCTTAATAATAAACACACTTCTGTTATTGAAAACAAAATTTATATATTTTAGAAAAGTGGAACAAGTGGAATGAAACATTAAAAAGGATCTTTAACAATTAGAAAAATTAAAAATGATGGCTGGAGATAAAAACTCTAAAAAGTTAAGTAACAAGGTACTGAAACAAGTGGAATAAAACAGGCGTATGTAGTTTAAAAACCATATTTAAAAATGGAACATGTGGAATGAAACATTGAAATATATATATTTCAAAATTAGAAAGTAAATACTAATATATAAATAATAATATATGGAGCTAAATGCGCTTAATAATAAAGTATTAAGGAACTGAAACAAGTGAATTCAAATACATTTTTCAAAACTCAGATGAAAACAATAATAATACATTAAATTCAAAACAAGCAGAGATTAATACTTAAACAGGCCTGTTCCAGGTTTCACTTGCGGATTTTGCCATTTTCACTTTTCATAAGATTTTGCGTATTGAATTTACTTTCAATTTGAGCAAGAATTGAAATAAATTGCCATTGAAATAGCATTCAATTCACTAAATCAACAGCAATAAGCCAATTCCGTAAGATTTTGCCGTGAAAACAAGAACCTGGCTCAAGAAAAAAAGACGTAAATGTAAAATATACAAACAAAAACCAATTAAAAAGCAACATTGAAAAGGAAAAGATGCATCTGAAATATAAAAACATTTAAATGTGACCAAAACACAAAGTTCAATTAAAATGTGGCTCTAAAAATAAGTCTAAAGCTAAAAAATAGCTAAAAGCTAAAAAAAAAAGTAGCTAAAAAGCTACAAACGAAATGCTGAAAATTACAAAAAAATGCATACAAAATTAAAAGCGTTATTAAAGCAAGTTTCAAAATAGAATTTCAACAATATAACCCTTTTGAAAAATTAGCTGTTGAAGCGCACAACAACAACAACAAAAGCAACAACAAGAGCAACAAATGCGGTTACCTGGCGACAGTGTCTATGGTTTTTCGCACCTGCAAGCGATTATAAATGTTGCAGCCTGCCCTGCCCCTGCCCCTGCCACTGACACTGCCACTGCCACCTATGTTTCATAAAGCGAACAACTTTAAAATAGAGTTGACCATATTACAAACTGGGGGTCGAAGGGGAATGGAAATGGGAATGGAAATGGCGACGACGTCAACATTAATGCAAAATTGTAATGGTAAAATGCAATTATTTTTAGCACATGCAACGACCCGACAAGCGTGGCACGTTGTATGTTGCATGTTGCATGTGTGTTTGTGTGTGTGGCAAGCAGGCAGGGGGCATGGCACACGCGTTGCGCATGTTTGTTGACAATTAATGTAAGTTGTTGCAAGTTGTTGTTGTATTTGTTGTTGCTAGTTGTTGTTGTTGCAAGTTGCTGTTGCCGCGGCGCACCCAAAATGCGCGCTTGCAACCGACCGGCGTCGCATTGTAAATTGCACTTTATGCATTAATTTCCGCATAACTTGCAGACACAAAAGCGATTTGAGAGGCAGGCGAGATCAAAACCGCTCGACGACCCCAAAAAAACAAAAACAACAACAACAACAACAACTGACCAATTGCACAGAATTCTTGCACGGCAAACTGTAAATTTAATGAACGCATCCGTTGCAAGCAGGGTCATCCAATCTCCCCCTATCCTCCCTTCCCCCCCTCCACACACACATTACTTCGCCCTAATCCATACTTGGGTGACACAATGTGCAGCCAATCGAGCATAGCCAACCGAGTCGAACTATTGCAACAAAGCGTCTCCTCAGCTCGCCGAACTCAACCCAAACCTAAACCCAACTCGTTGCAACTTCAGCAGTGTTGCCAATTTAGCCATTTTCACGCCAGTTCTAGCTAGTTTTGTAAGTCCATCTAGCAGCTGTCTGTAAATCTGACTTTTTTTCTCTAAAGCAGCTATTTTTTAGCTATTTATAAAAATACTATACATTTTTCTGTACTAAAAGTAAAAAACACCTTGTTAATTTTAAATTTTTAATATTTTTAAAATATTCCATATTTCAATTTAAACTTCAAGTCGACAAAGTTTTCATTTTCTACACAAATATTAAATGGCTACTTTAAAGTAAAGTTAACTATTTTACAAACAAAAATGTAGCAATTCTTTGGCTATTCGACAGTTGACAACACTGTGCACAACTTGATTACAAAGAGACGGATCGCACTTTGATGTTGCTTTATTTCATTTTATTTTATTTTATTTCTGCTGTCAACGGCATTTGCCCAGAGGTTATTATACTCTCTGATTAACCGCAAATTGTGGTCTCATCTTCTTCTTCTGCTTCTGCATCTTCTGCTTCTTCTTCACACGCATACTGCAATTCGCCATCTGATATCGCATTTGGTTATTACAGCCGCCCTTTTTGACTTTCCACCCGTCGCTTTAAGAGTCTTCTTCGTCATTTGTTGACATTTCTTATGCATATTGTCATTAGCTTCTTTTTTTATTTGATTTGCAATGAAATGGCAAGAAACGTATAACGGTCTTATAATGTGTTCCATTCCAAACGGTTTTTTGCTGCGTAAAAAGTTGCATTTGAATGGAGGCTTTAACTATAGCCAATTTTTAATCGGTAGTTGGGTTTTGTTTTAATGAGAAGAAGTTGCATTAGTTTCATGTTTTGATTTCAACAGAGTCAAAGGTCGTTTAAAAGTGAAACGGTATGGCAAGAAACAACGTGTAACGGTCTCACAATGTGTTCCATTCCAAACTTTTTTAAGTTCAATTTGAAAGTACATTTTAAGTCAGCCACGATTTCAGAAGGCTCAAATGAAACTGAAACGCAATGGCAAGAAACAACGGGAATGAAATTGTGTTCCATTCCAAACTGTTTCATGCTGAATGAGTAGAAAACGCTGAAAGCTGAACTTTCCGCACATTCCAGTCAAATATTTGCTAAAGAATGAGAAATAAGACAACTGAATAATTACTTCAATTACAAAATGCATTCTCAGAATGAGTTGAAGTGTCAATATCAAGAAAAAAATAAAACTAAATTGTAAGTAAAGATTGTTAAGTTAAGAGTTCATAATTTAATGAATTAAGTGCTTTTCTTCAGCTGAACAAAGTTTCTGCACATTTAAAGATACTTTAAAAGATACTTGAATGCATTTCATTTCAACTTTATTGCATGCATAATAAAAAGTAACATCAATTTTGATAGCAAACAATTTGAGTTCCGTTTTTAATCAAATGATACGATGAAGAAGAAGAAGAAGAAGAACTCTCTAGCCACAAGCGACTCAATGCAATCAAATGTTGCCATCGCAATCCTGCAGCAATCCTGCAATCCTTGAATGCAATTCGCGGCCAGACAAAGGAACAACGCATAATTCCAGTGTCACCAAGTGGCAACTATTGATTTTTGTTGTTGTTGTTGTTGTTGTTTTTTTTTTATTTGGCCAACTCGCGAAATTTACAAAAACTGAGTGAGAAATGTTAAAAAAAAAAAAAGAAAGGGGGGGAAGGGTGGGAATGTCGGCTGCGCTGGCAACGCGCGCCATTTGCATTCTTTGGCAGAGCAACAAAAACAAAAAAAGAAGCGTTGGCAACACTCAACGTCCGCACACCCGATCCTACCAGCACCCCCTCTTAAAAACATACCTCCCCCCGCTTGTAGTTTTCTGTGTTTTTGGCATGTTTCATTGGCAGGCGCGCTTAAAATATGCAGCTAAAGTCGCGGCAAGACGCGCAGCAGGTGGATTGCCTGCCTGTTTGGCCAGCCTGTGTGTTTTTTATGGGCTGCAGGGGGTAGAGGGGTAGCGGGGGGGTATTGAAGCGTAACCAGGAGCTGCTGCTTCCCTTCCCACCGCCCCAAACCCACTTAACAATTGTGCTTGTGCAACGTTTTGTGGCAGTGTTTATTGTGCGATGCGCGGCAAACACTTGATAAAAATGCCACCGCTAGAGGTCGCCACCTCGCGGCAATTGTTGTGGGCTGCTCCTTCAGCCAGATTGAGAGAGAAAGAGAGAGAGCGAGAAAGCGGTTCCCAATTGTGAAAACTCCAAAAAAAAAATATTTAAACTTGAATTTTACTTTGATTTTGATTAAATTTCAAAAAAAATTTTGAGTTATTTTTTTTTAGTCATTTCTTTTTGTTTTTGATTGATTTTTCTTAGATTTTCAGGATTAATGGAGAAAAAATCTTCCTAAAACCGATTATTTACAGTCTTTTTATGGAAAGGGAACTGATTAAGTACACATATCGTTCTTCTTCTTGAATTTTCAGGATTAATTGGGAGAAAATCGAACTAAAATCAATTAATTTAAGTATTTTAATGTAGAAACAATCAGAAATGTTCCCATTTCCGCAAACTTTTCATTCCAAATCGTTTTTGGGTTCTTGTTGTCGAATTGAAAATAAATATTGCTTCATTTTTAAAGAGAATTTCAAATACTGCTCATATTGCACTGTCGAAAACCGAATTTTCTAGCAACATTCGGAATTCAGAACAGCTAAAAATTTGGTTAACAGATGTTTTAATCGGTATTGCAAATGAAAACAGGCCTAAATAACACTTTCAACAACTTTCTGAAAAAAGCATGAAAAACACCAATTTGGAAAACGTGCAAATTTTTAACCGATTTGTAAATTTGGAACAGGAAGTGTAAAAATCGCCACCCACTTGAGTTGTGTGCGCGTCAGGCAAACTTCTCGCGTGTGTACATACATTTCTACAAGTAAGCATATATATTTAAGGATACAGATATAAAGATATATATATATATATATATATATATATATATATAGTATATATTTATATATATATATATAAGTCGGCTTACTCGTTGTACAACTGCTGCAACGTCATTTTCGCTTGTCTTTTTTGGTTTTGGCGCAGTAAATTTGTTGTGAATTTATATTTGGCAAACTTTTGGCCTATTGGGAAAATGGCAAAAAGTGCTCGACAAAAACGGGTTAGTTTTGCAGGATAACTTTATTTTGTGGTGTTTGGGTGCGGTGGAGGGGGAGGGGGAGGGGGAGTTAACCTTCGTCTGACTGCTCGCTGGGCCGTATCCTGACCTTTTCCATATAATGATTTGTTGTGTCCCTTTTTGTCTTTTTGGTGTCTTTTCATTTTTGGCAGACAATTTTGATTATTGGGCGTTTGCTATTTGAGTTTGAGTTTGAGTTTGAGTTTGAGTTTCCACATCAAATTCGATTCACTGCTGCATTATTATCTACTCTGCTCTTTATTTATGTGTTTCAAATAAAAGAAAAGTTGATTGTTTTTCTTCTCTTTTTTCAACAAAAAACGTTTAAGCTGTAAACGAAAACGATTTCATTTCAGTTTTCTCGAGCTTGTTATGAGTCATGATTGATGTCAGTTCAAGTTATTAGCTTTGTAAGTTCAATCAACAGTTTTGGAATCTTTTCAAGTTACAAAATTTCAAATCACGTGCACCAATACAAACACTTTATGTTAATTATTTTTTGTTGAACACAAAATGAGCATTGGAAATCGCAACGCGTGTCTATAAATGTTTATTACCCATATATGGCTAAGTTAAACAAATAACGTCAAAAATACAACAACAACAAAAAAGAACTGTGCGAAATCGAAATATATATAATTGATAAAAGCAACAAACAAACAAAAACAAAAAAAGTCAATATATGACGGAAACATGAAACTGACGTCACAAAGACGCGCATTTGTTTATCTTTTTTTTTGGGGGGGGGGGATATGATTAGAGTTGAGTCGTTGCGTTCGGAACTAGTTTTTGCTTAAAGTCACTTTACTTTGTTTAATTCCTTTTCTTTTGCGTTTTTAGCGCAGCAATTTCAATTCTTCATTTTCGATTATCGTTCTTTCGACTAGTTCCGGTCTTGCATACGTGGAAATTCGTTATTTCATTCGTAAAGGAACAATTAGTTTCTGTATCCGCAAAGAATTTGTTTGGAACAAAAGAAACGTTATTTTATTCGGAGCGATTAGTTCTTTTATCCGAAAGGGAGCTAAAGGAACGACTAGTTCTTTTTTCCCGAAAGGAACTAAAGAAATGATAAGTTCTCTTATCCAGAAAAGAACTGGTGAAGCGATTAGTTCGTTTATCCCAAAAAGAACTAAAGAAACGATAGGTTATTTTATTCGGAACGATTAGTTCTTTTATACCGAAAGGAAACAAAGAAACGTTAAGTTCATTTATACTGAAAGGAACTAGTGAAGCGTTTAGTTCTTTTATCCCGAGGACCGATTGGTTCATTCATCGGTAAAGGAACTTAAGGAACGACAGGTTCCTTTATCCTAAATGGAACAAAAGAGGGAAAGGAACTTCTAAGCTATATACGAAAAAGGAAGTAGAACGTTCATCCCAAACGATAAGTTATTTAACTCGGAAAGTAACGATTTGTTCTTTTATACGAAAGGAAGAAATACAAGTTCTTTAAACGAGAAAAGAACTACTGAACTAACAAAAGCAACTAGAATGTGCATCTCTAAAGACTAGTTCTTTTTATCCGGAAAGGAGCAAAAGGAAATAAAAGAAAGATTAGCTCTCTTAACAGCAACTAGAATGCATAGCTCCTAAGAAACGATTAGTTCTTTTATCGAAAAAGAAACTAAAGAAACGCATAGTTTCTTTATCCCGAAAGAGTTAAAAGAAATTCAAGTTTTTTAATCGTTAAAGGAACTAGAACTAGAATGTCCAACTCTAAATATGTTTAAGCAAAAGTTAAGTAAGTAATAGTACAAATATTTTCAGACCTTGTCGCCAGTTCATTTATTCTATATACTATATACATATATTGTATATTTTGTATTATCTATGTTTTGCATGACGCGCTTTTGTACTTGTAAATTGCTGGCAATGGAAATTTTATAAATGAAATTGTATAGTTATTTGGCATATATTTACATGAAAGATTCAGTTTCAGGGATACGCCAGTTTCTAAATATAGGCACAATACAATTTTTATTGCGCTTTTTCCCAAGCAACAATTAATTTGTATATTTTGGACACTTTTTTTATTTGCACTTTTTTCACTCTAGTTTTTCTTTGTATTATCTGCACACCGTCTTTGACTGATAAGCTAAAGTGTTATCTTTCTATAGCTAATTTTATACACACTTTCAAAATGTTGCTTTTGTTGTTTATTGCAAGTGTAGTTGTATATAAACAATAAGCCAATTTCACGTTAAAAAAAACACACAAAAAAAACGTGTTTTGTTTATTTATAAATATTTATACAATTTTGAATTTCACTTTTTGTTTTTGCGCTGATTTACTTGGAGATTTTGGTGTCACTTTTGTTGTTTTATACAACAACAACAAAAAAAAACTATAAATAAATAGAACCGCGCGCCGGGCTCACTTAATTTTCTAGTTTTTTGTTTTGTTTTCTTTTGGCACTTGAACAAAATGCGGGACTCTCTTTTTATTTTTGTTTCTAATTTCTTTTTCGAACGCGTACGAAAATAAGTTTTCTAACGCAAAAACGAACGCCGACGGTTTTCGTCCGTTACGCTGACATTTTGTTTTGGATTCTCGACTGTTAATGCGCCCAGAGCCAGAGACGCAACAACAACAAGTGTTTTGAGATGTACAAGCATTTAACAGTGCCTGTTAATGCTATGTCTCAGTTGCTGTTCACGCGCTGTTATGCTCAAAAGTGCACCGCTCAGCAGCTGTTACACTCAACAAGCGCTGTTAACGCGCTGTTAAGTGCACTGCTAAGCAGCTGTTATGCTTGACAAGCGCTGTTAACGAGCTGTTACACTTGACAAGCGCTGTTAACGCGCTGTTATACTCAAATGCTCAACGTATCTTTTGCGCTCTTTAACATTTTTCAGAGAGCATCAGTCAACTGGCGCTCTCTTTGGCCACAGCTGACTTTGACGCTCACAACAAGTGGCTTTAAATAAGAAGAGAACGTGTCAGTTGCCTGTTAAGCTGATGTTGAACTTCAATTTTCAAGTCTAGTGTTTTTTCGAAATATGCTTAAAAAATTGTTTGTTATTTGGGTTCGAAATTTGTTCATTATTATTGCTAATACTAACACAAATCCTAATGCTAATTAGAGCATTGAGTTCATCAATCTAGTCAAATTTCGTCAATAAAATTTAGTAGTAATATAGTAAACCAGCGACTTTGCTCGCCCTGTTAATTATTTGACCCTGAGCATCATTTCTCGCCCTTGAATCATTATGTGCGCGGCTTTGCTCGCCCGTTAAATTATTTTACTTTGACAATCATTTCGCATTAAAATGTTCTAAATTGTATCTATGTATATGGAGTTCAAGAGTTGAAGAGGGGTGAATTTTCCGGAAAAATGGCTACGCAGTCATTGTTGGATTTTGATACAGATCTTTGAAAATGAGTAAGAGTTTGAATGATATACAAAAAAAAAAAGATGCACACAACAGTTTTTCGAGTATTTTACACATTTTCCGACAGAATTTTCCAAAAATACCCAGAAAAAAATATATGAAAATTTCAAATTTTAACTCTAATGATTTGGGCTGTGCATTGGTCACCAATCAGTCAGAATTTCTTTTATGTATTGTAAAATTTGTTCAATTTTGATATAAAATGGTTTCTAGAACTAAAGTACTGCAATTAAAATCAGGGAATCATCAACGAATACTAACTAAAAAGACTGAAAACTTTAAAATTTTGAAAAGGATTATGCCAACTTAACTAAAATGAAGCATAAATTGCGCACAAGCGCTTTGCTTCTAATGTGCTCTGCTAGTTTAACGAGCAGCTAAAAAACTTGTGGAATTGAAACACGTCCAGAACACAAAAAAACAACAACAACAACAAAAGCAAAGCCATTGCCATTTGCATGCAGACGCCATAAACTGCAATGGTTGGCCACATTTGCGTTGTTTAGCCACTTCGATTAGTTTGCCATTGTGTGTTGAGGGTAGCAGAAGAGCAGAAGGGGAAGTTGCAGCGGGGGGGGAGAGATATGGCAGAGCGGTCATTGTTGCCACTCGTCGTCGTCATTGTCGTTTATAAGCTCAAAGCAGACGCCATAAATCAAAGCACAAATTTGCACTTAAAGTGCGCTTTCAATAAGTTTGCATCTTGTTCTTTGTTGTTGTTGTTATTGTTGTTCAAAGTTTATTGTTTGCTCTTGTTGTTATCGTTGTTGTTGTTGTTGTTTTTGTCATAAATCATAATTTAAAAGCTTAGCAAATGTGCCAGAGCGTTGTTAAATATTACAACAACTTAATGAAGTTGAACAACACAACACACACACAACACTTGGCAAATTTGCCTTAACAAATTTGAAAGAGAACTTACATTTTAAGAGAGAGCGCAACAAAGAGAGTCAAATGTCAGTTGACATACTCACAAGATCCGCATCAAAAAGATGATGACTAAATCGCGCAATTCCCTATCTCTCTCTCTCAAAAAAACAAACAATAAAATGTTTCAAAATGTTTCAAAAATAGCCTAAAGTTCAATGAAACATTTATATTTTTTTTTCTCTTAATTTTGATAAAAATTAGTTGCCAAAAAAAAAGCAGGTTTATCAACAATTTTGTAAGCTGCGTCGACTGTCCATCAACATCTACTGGCAACGTGATACGACCAACTTAAACGGAACGCGTTGCTTTTGTGATAAGAAACTCACGAGCAGCTGTGAGAGAGCGAATCTATGACTTGTTATCTTATCAGCTGCTGCAAAGCAATATTATAAAACGAAAACGAAAAGATTAAAAGTGAATACAAAGCGGAGCAGGCGACATCTAGAAATCGGCACTCATTTAGATAGAATTTGAATTATCTTAAAGTGTTATACAGTACTTTACATTTATAACGAACTTCAATTCTGATTCTTTTGAGCAAAAGTTCGTTTTAAACTGGTTCCGAATAAGTTCAATTCAACTAGTTACCGAACTGAATGAACGAACTATTGTAGTTCATCTAATGCGTTTCTTCTTGTTGTTCATTTAATTCTTATTATAGTTCATTTCGATCATTTTAGTCATTCGTTTTATTCATTTCATTCTGATTACAGTTCGTTTTGATCATTTGATTCCGATTACAGCTCATTTTGTTCATTCGATTCCGATTACAGTTCGATTTGGTCATTTGATTCTAATTACAGTTCATTTTGTTCATTCGATTCGAATTACAGTTCGTTTTGATTATTTGAATTCGACTTTAGTTCGTTTTGATCATTTGAATTCGATCTTAGTTCGTTTTGTTCATTTGAGTTCGATTTAGTTCGTTCATATCATTCCGATTACAGTTCGTTTTGTTCATTTGATTCCGATTAAAGTTCGTTTTGTTCATTTGATTCTAATTTCAGTTCGTTTTGATCATTCGGTTCCGATTACTGTTTGTTTTGATCATTTGAGTTCGATTTTAGTTCCTTTTGGTCATTTGAGTTCGATTTTATTTTGTTTTGTTCATTTGAGTTCGATTACTCTACTTTTTGTTCATTTAAATCCGATTGTGTTTATGATGTGGGGTTTTTTTTTAAACAAAGTTTGACAAAAATTTAAAATCTCAACTAAAGAAAGCGATATAGTTTCTATCGATAGTCTTAAACTATTTATACTATCGATGTTTTGTTTCATATATCGATAGTGAAATTTGTAAGTTGAACAATTATTCTTCAATCAATTTCTTTCAATTTAATTTAACAAATATTTTTATAGAAAATATATTCTTGGTACGCAGTTATTGTGAAATTTTTGTTAATATTTCGTAAGGAAATATTTAACTTTCACGTATATATATTGTATTTTATACATTTTATGTTGAGTTTTTAGAAAACGCAATGAAATTCACGTTTATTCTTAGGTATATCAAATTGTTCATTATAATATAGCACATATTTCATTTATTCGATAATATTATCGATAATATCTTTGTTTTAGTCAAACATTATGCAAAAGTATCGATAACACGCACACTGATGTTTTGCAACATCTAATGCATGCACATATATGAAATATATACTACAATATACATACACATAATAAATTCATTGGAATGACGGCATATGTGAGGACTGTGATAAGGCGACACTTGAAAATGACTCATGCTCTTCAAAAGAGCATCTGCGCAAATTGAAATGCAAATATTGAATTTATAGCGTTGAACTTATATTTGTGGAAATGACGAAATTAACGGAAGTCGACATTATTATTAAAGATAATTTCGAATAAACTGTGTTGTGATAACATTACAATAAAATAAACTTAAGCTTAACAAATACTTATTTCTAGTTTGACACTACTTAAATCTTATTACAGTTGAAGACCAACTGCAACCATGAATATCATTAACATTTCTTATTTAGATTCGAATAATATGTTTATAATATTTCTTATACATATTTAGTTCAGTCAGAACATGTAAAATAAACCAATTAACTAATCAATTGATCAATTTATAAAAAAAGTTACAAAATGTAAACTTTTTCATTGCATAACAAGTAAGAACTTTGCATTCGGGTTCTTTCGACTGCGATATACTCTGTTTTCTGTACGTTTAATAAATTACATTTTTGTAAAGACTACTTATATACTTAAAAACTGTCCTTAAACTTAGGTAAAGCGACTTTGCTTGAGTTATTTTCAAAAACAAAATAGTTTTTCTTACAAAAACTTATTTTTCAACTGATCGTTCCTATGGCAACTATATGTTATAGTGGTCCGATCTGGCCGATCTTAACACTTTGTCTGCCTATGGTATATATCAACACATATACCAAGTTTGCTTGCTCTAGCTTCAAAGCTGTGCAAAAAAAGCTGCGTTCATACAGACGGACAGACAGACGGACACTTCACAACCCAATATACTCTATTTTTCCAATTAAGAAAACAGAGCATACAAATATCTTGATTGTTAAAACCTTATAAAACTTTGGAGGGGTAACGATTGAATGATTCTTGGGCTACAAATTTTCATGGCATACTTTTAGGCGGCAAACTAATTGAACATATTTCTTCTAGCTGATATTTTGGAATATATAGTTAATATCAACTACAAATGTCAAAATATCTGACAAAATTTCGACTTTAAGTTTAGTTTTTTAAAAGTGCTTGACCAAGTTTAATGGAATTCTAAAGAATCACGTTACACTGACAGAAATCAACGGTCACAAATGCGTTTTTTTAAATGATTTATCCATTGCTTTGTTTGCTAGCACCGAAAGCTTATATAAGTTCAGAGCACGAGACAAAAAACAAGCAAAAATAAAAAGGGGTAGACGAACCACAAGCCAATAAAAAAAGAAGAAAAAGAACTTAACCCAACTTAACCCGAAATTTGAACTCGACTAATTGCCGAAAAATTGAAATGCAAAAGGGCAAAAACAAAAATTCAAAAAAAAGAAAAAGAAGGAAACCCTTGGCATGTACAGTCAAAAGGAATATGATTATTTATGGATTGCGGTAAACGGTAAGATAGACAGGTAGACAAAGAGAGACAGCAAGCGAAACTGAGAAACAGGATCATCAGGGGGGGAACAGGATCATCAGGGGTCAGCCTGAACGACTCGTACCGAGGTGTCGATTGCCGATCAGGTAGAGTTGCAATGAATACTTATGAAATGAAACCCAACAATTATTATTATTATTATTATCATGCGTAATAAGCCGCGTTGGAAATTTTTCGAAATTTTGGAAAACTGCGTCAATAAATATGTCTGGGTATAATAAAAACACACATTTCAAGTGGATTAGCGTGCGTTCGTTTTCTTTTGCTACCTGCAAAATACTATATATATATATTTGAAAATATAATCAGGCCTGTTTCCATTTCCGAGAACTTTTTATACCGAAATGTTTACGATTTTGTATGCCTCGTTTCATTTTAAAGTTAAGTTTTAATACTTTTCAAATTAAAACATTTTCAACTTATTTATGCATTGTTTTCTTCGGAATTCAGAACAGCTAAGCGTTCTTTAATAATTGAATAATTCTTCAATCGATATTCGGAATTCAGAACAGGTAATAATTGCTTTGCCGAATTGAATTTGATTGAAAAGAGAATGGGGAATAACCCTGAGTGTTTCTATAATACCTAAATACCAGCATTTAAAACACCATGACATAGTTTAAGTTTAATCAAAGATTATAAATATATATATATAACAATATATAACAACAAATGTCGGGGTTTTTGCCCAGCGCTTTCTTATCAATTGTACATTTGTTTATCACAATTGATAATGTCACGTTCTGCGTATTTCATAACCTGCTCAACAATTGCGATTCATTCATTATTTGCTTTTCACGACGACAATTGATAAGAATAACTAAATGATAATATACAATTCTGAGTCACTTGAAGAAATGCAAAAGAAGAAGAAGAAAAAGTACACTCACCTTGGATTTGGTTTTGTTTACAATTTTGCGATATAGAAACTTGTACATGTTACAACAACAATAACAACTGCAGCAACAGCAACAACAACAACACAGCCACATTCAACAAGTCACGTTCTCTTTTCGAAAATAGAGCTCTATACAAATTCGATACGCACGATTTTCGTACAAAAAATAATATTTTCTTTTTTAAATTTATAACAATTTATCGCCTCCGATTTAAACGCACTGCATCTCTGTCGCTGTCTATCTCTTTCTCTCCGTTGCCTGTCTGTTGGTCTGTCTGTCTGTTGGTCTGTCTGTCTGTGGCCCGTGTCTGCCGCGCGAAACGTCATCGATGACTAACAGACGTTGCGAGCGAGCTGCATGTGAGGAGTGCCGCAAGAATTTGCATTCCATTGCACGGGAGCGGTTCACGCAGGTAGCTTGTTTGGGCCCAGGGCTAAGCTGCAACTGTATTGCAGTCTTAATACTGACGCTTCTTTTTGTAGACCCACAGCAACAAAAGTTTTTAAGCGAAAGTTTGTTTAAAGTGAAAACATAAAGGACAAATAAAGCGAGTACTTTTGAAATTGAAATTGTTGCTATTTTAGAGTTTTTTTTGTACGGACTCGTTAAAAAAGTAATGAATATTCGTTTTTTTTAAACGAAACCCAAATTCTGAAATAAGTAAAGTTTATTAAATAATCATAATAATTATTGTCAACATCAAAAAGTTGAATTTCAACAAACAGCTTTAAATTTATTTATTAATTCTGTAGTTTTTGCATTTTGGACGCTTAACAGCCCTCAAATGCGCTCCTGTAGTCAAGCTATATTTACAGTTGTGTTTTTGTAGTGTGCTGTCAATTGAGTTGCTCCCACGTTGTTTTGCCAAAACCAACAACGATCCGCTATCAGCAACAACAACAGCAACAACAACAACAACAACAACAAAAGCGATCACTACAAATGTCAACGAAAAGTTCAAAGCTGGACAGACACACTTCAAACAAACGGTACTTTTTTTATTGATGCTCATTAGTTGAGCATAGAATTGTTGTTGTTTCTTGTGTTTTTGTTGTTGCTGTTTGAGCAGCCAACAAAAGAATGTCAATGGAAATGTTAGAAAAGCAAAAAAAAGTCATTAAAAACAATCAAATAAATTTGACAACAAAATTGAACGTGGCAAAATGTGAACAAACTAATTAGCCAAAGCGAACAAATGAGCACAAAGAGCGAATGTGAGGCAGAGGCAGAGGCAGCGGCAGCGGCAGAGACGAGAGTGCAAAGAGAGCGACGCAGGTGAACTCGTCGTGGTGTAATAGTTTTAGGTGGCTAGTTACCAATTGTCGATCGTTTTGCAGAAACACGCAAGCATAACAACGTTGCGACGCAGGTGTGCTCGCAGTCAGGGTGTAATTGTTTAAGGTGGTGTCATGCCAGCTGAGTTACCAATTGTTGATCGCAAAAAAAAACAACGCTTTGCCCTCGTCATGGTGTAATAGTTTTAGGTGGTTAATTACCAATTCTAAGCTAGCCAACTCTTTTGCACGCAACTACTAAAATAAACGCAAAAGTTCGTATCAATTGGTAACTGACAAAACACGCACACCACCTTTTATATGAAAACACCATGCATGACAAGATGGAAGCTTTGACATTTGGCAGTGGCCAAAGTTGTAGGCAAAGGAGCTAAAGACGAAGAGAAATACAAACAAAATATGTGAAACTTACCTGTATCTCCAGCAAAAGCTCCTGCTTCTTTCTGCGCAGCTCAATGAGCAGCTTCTGCTGCTCTGGTGTCAATTCTGCAAGAACAAAAACAAAACAAAACATAATTCTTGAGATGGACGCATTGTTGTTGTTTTTCATTTGGTTAATTGGAACAGCGACATTCCAGTCACACATACAGGCGCACGCATAGTGAGCGCACGCACACACACACACACACACACACACATACATGCAAGCATGCATGCACGAGGGAGAGGCAAGATGTGGCTAAATCAATACAAAAACAACAATATAACGTTTGATGTTGCTGTTATTGTTGTTGCTGTTGTTTTTGTTGCACAGCGTGCTGTCAAATTGTATTAATTGGTTTATTAGTTTAATGCCGCATTACGAATTAATTCAATTGAAGGCCAGTTTAATAGACACACACACACATGCACACACACACACACACACACACATGCACACGCCCACAAGCAGCGTCGCTTGCTGCTTGTTGAATGCAACACTTTTTTTTTTTTGTTGTTTCAGTTTTTTGTATTGTGCCACCTCGATTTGCATTTGACATTCGCACAATTTAACTACAATTGCAGCTTTAACTAATCTTTATTGCTGCTTTGGCTGAGCTTCTTTGTTTTCTTGTTTACTCATTGCGTTCGTTGTAGTTGTATTTGTATTTGTAATTGTATTTGTAGTTGTAGCTGTGTGTTTACCTGGCATCGAGAATTCACTGCGCCCCTTGGATATCGCACCGTACGATCTGTTGTCGAAATTGTCCATTGCGCTTATCATTGTGGCGGGCACTGTTTAACACACACACGCACAGCACACACACGTTGCTTTAGTTAAACATATTTTTGCAATTGTTTGCTTATTTGCTGGCCTTTTTCATTTAATAAACACTTTTTGACTTATAAACAAATCAACACACACACAAAAAAAAATTCTTTCGCCTTTTTCTTTCCCACTAGGGATGAACCAAATTCTGATGCATGCAGAGTTGTTCGCAACGATATATGTATATATCGCAACTATCGATTGTGCACGCAGCCTTTGGCGTTGCCACACTGTTGCACTTTATTTTGCTTGCATAAAATGGTACGCTGCTTGCGTTCCAAGAAATCGATTTAAATTAATTTGATTTCGAATATATTGGTTTATTAAAATAAATTCTGCAAATTTATTTTAAATAATACAATTTTAACAAGTTATAGCCAATGTGTTATCCAAAATAACATAATAATTACTTTAACAGGCCTGCTTATTTTCCCAGTTTCGCTCAATTAAAAATCTTATTGAAAATACAATTTTTCAGTTTCTATAATCTACGCTATTTGAGCATAGCTTCAAAAGAATTTTCACTAACCATTAATATTTGGTCTGGTTGAGTTTTTTTCTGGGTTATACAATAACAATAATCACTTGATAATAAAACATATACAATATTAGAGTGCGAGACAAAAAATCATGCTGTCTCATGATATCTCATGCTATCTCTATTTTCATGTCGTTGTATAGCAGAGGCAGGCGGCAAGCAATACCTAATACATGGAATCGAAATTCGTTTCTACGGCGAATTGACAAGTCACGTGATTATTTTGTACCATAACTGTGAATAGCAAGCGGCAGAAAGTCATAATAATATGCTGAAACAGCAAACTGCATGCAACTGAAATTTGCACCGGCACGGCGAATTGACGATTCACGTGATTCTCTTGTGAACGAAATCACGATTTGTTGAAACAGCATACTACGCATGCAACTGAAATTTGCACCGGCACGGCGAATTGACACCTCACGTGATTTTTTTGCACAGTGACCGTGAACGGATTCACGATTTGTTGAAACAGCATACTGCGCATGCATCTGAAATTTGCACCGGCACGGCGAATTGATGATTCACGTGCTTTTTTTGCACAGTGACCGTGAACGGACTCACGATTTGTTTAAACAGCGTACTGCGCATGCAACTGAAATTTGCGCCATCCCGGCGAATTGACACCTCACGTGATTTTTTTGCACAGTGACCGTGAACGGATTCACGATTTGTTAAAACAGCGTACTGCGCATTCAACCGAAATTTGTGCCATAGCGGCGAATTGACGCCTCACGTGATTTTCTTGCACAGTGACTGCAACTCGTTACTTTTGAAATATTCGTCAATCCGAATCATAAATATCGCCCATCTCTAACACGGACTGACTCTAAATTCACCGAGTCCCTTCGCATTTTCTAGAAAATTCGAATTAATTCACTAGCAAAATCAAAAGGCAACTGCCAGACAATAAAAACAAGAAGGCAAACAATACAGCTGCCATTTAAGACATACGAATGCGAATATCAAACGCACTTTAATACAGCAAAACACGCAACAAAAGTCAAGTCGAATTACAAAAAAACAACAACGTCATGGCCAAATGGGGAGAAGGTGATCCACGTTGGATTGTTGAGGAGCGACCCGATGCAACGAATGTTAACAATTGGCATTGGACGGAAAAGAATGCGACACCTTGGTCCAAGGAGCGGCTGCAACAGTTGTTTATTGATTTTAAAATAGGTGCGCACATTGTTTTTGTTGTTGACATAATTCTAACCTTAATCTTTTGTGTTTGGCTTAGAGCAAACGGATCTCGAATGTTTGGTGGATGGTGTGGACAAGTGTGAGGGTGAGGCGACTGTTAACAATCGCAAGGGTAAACTGATATTCTTTTACGATTGGGAATTGGTGCTGAAATGGTCGGGGCGTCTGCTTAACAATAGCACATTGAGCCATAAGGGCAAACTAACCATACCGAATCTATCGGAGGAGAATAATCTGGAGGATGTGGAGATAACGGTTACCATCGATGAGTCCAACGATGAGTCGGAAACGCTTAAACAATTCATGTATAATGTGGGCCGTGATTGCATTCGCAAGCAGCTGGGCGTTTACATAAAGGAGCTCAAGGAGGAGTATTCGAAAAACTTGATACTACCAAAGAAGGGCGACGATGGCAGCGATGCAGCTGATCTTAAGGATGCCAACAATGCCAAGAATGCTGCCCAAAAGGCTGCGTCGCGCACTTCACCCGTTGCATCCAAAGTATCATCCAATAATGCTAAGAATACCACAACTATTGGCTGCAAAATGGATGTACGCACACTTGCCATGACCGAGGAGTTCCATTGCAATGCCAATGATCTCTATAATGCATTAACCAAACCCGATATGGTCACTGCTTTTACACGTGCCCCCGCCAAAGTGGACGCAGTGCGTGGCGGCGAGTGAGCATTACCTTCATTTCTTATCCTTCGTTCCTTTGTTATATTGTTCATATTGTTCTATTTTGTTGCTTTTAGATTTGTTCTTTATGGCGGCAATGTGCTTGGCAAGTTTGAGGAACTTGTTCCCGAAAAGAAGATCCAACAAAGCTGGCGTCTGAAAAACTGGTCATCTGGTCACTATTCGAATGTTATCATCGAACTGGAAGAAACTGTAAGTAAAGCTGCTTTTATGTTAAGAGCAAAACTAGTTAACCATATTAATATAATGGAAAACTCTGTGTTTAGTCTTTGTCAGCATCCAAAACTTGAACTTGAATATTGCATTTCCTATAGCTGTCATAGGAACTATCGCTAATAAAGTCAAGAATGGTGTAACAAGCCTATAAAGTATATATATATTCTTGATCAGCATCAACAGCTGCATCAAACTAGCCATTTCTGACTATCCATCTATGTAACTGTTCCATGTGAACCTAAACCTATCTTGATGAAACTTGATACAGCTGCTTCTCTTTTGCTACAAGTCAGATCGGATTACTTATAAGTTTTTGTATAAACAACTTTAATGTTTCTCAGGTTATCTTAACCAAACACGCTTACCCCAAGTTTCAGTATGTTCTTCGCATGCCTATCAAATTTCGATCGAAATCGAACAACTATATCTGATAGCTGCCATAGGAACAATCGCTTGATAAACAACTTTTTGTATAAACAACTTTTTTATTTATACAAATATCTCAACCAAACTGGCTGCTGACTAAGTTTTATACAAATCGTAGCTGCCATAGAAACAATCGTTGGAAAATTAAGTTTTTATATGCAAAACAAAGCGTACTTCATTATGGATTTATAGAGAATGAACATGTACGGAAAGAATATAAACATATAGGCTTTGCAATGCAAACGTAATTTCCTTTATTTCTAAACTTTAAATTTAAATGATTACATTTGCAATTTCAATAAATGTTATCCATTTAAGCCTCACAGATGAAACACATTTCTGCAAAGCAATGTTTATCATCCATAAGGAACTGAATATGGTTCATACCGAACCAAAGCTGAACACAATTCTCCAAATATGTCGCGTGGTTTGGTTCACCTTTATTCCAATTTAAATAAGCTGCTTTACTTCCGGTGCCTATTGAAAAATATTCATCCTTAGTGCCTAGGTCGTTTAAGCCTATCCAATAAGTATTCTCTCGTGATAAGTGCGAAAGGACTGTGTCGTACTCATCTTTGTTTTGAAAACTGGCCAAGTTTCCACCCAACGCCCGACATCTATGCGCTGCTGTAAACCAGTTGACCTTTTCAGTTTTTTCAATATAATAATATTTTGATCCAATTCTTTGAAACGATGGATCAATAGTTGTTTTTTGTTTTTGAATTGTTTTGCTAAGATCATCCATTCTTTGCTCGATCTTTTTTTCTAGTATTACAAACTTTTCCTGTAGCTGGCGTTCAATATTTTCAAGTTTTGCTACTGAATTCGAGTTTTGTAGAACGCGTTCAATGTTGTCCAATTTTGTTAGAGAGTCTTTAGTAACGTTTCCCTGATCTTTTAACGTTACCTCAGTTTCCTGTTGCCTTTTTTCGAGTGTACCGAATTTTACTTGTATCAAATCTTCAATATTCTTGACCGGAGTATCCAATTTCACTAGAACCCGTTCAATGTTCTCCAGTTTTATCAGAAAATCCGATTGCTGTTTTTGCGTATTCCTTATTTCTTCAATTACTTTTCCCTGATGCTCTAACTTATCCATCGATTCCTGCAGCTTTTTTTCGAGCTTGCCGAGCTGAAACGTAGACTCCAATTTCACTAGAACCCGTTCAATGTTCTCCAGCTTGGCCAGAGAATCCAATTGCTGTTGAAGATCATTTCTATCGACTTGACTTTGCAGTTCCTTCCTACTATCTAATAATGGCTTTACGATTTTGAAGCAGTATTGAGCACAGTTATATTCAAGTTGTCTGTTCTCTTCACAACTCTATTAAAAAAAAAACAACATTTTATATCGAATGATATTGATAAGACATTTAAACTTACCGCTACAGTTTCGTGAACTGCGAGTATTAATATTAAAAACACAAATGTGTTCATTGTGGTTAGCTTTACTTCCAGAGGTTTGATTCAACTGAAAGAAGTAGGCATTGGAATCTCTGTTTTATACACATGCTGTCGAGGGTAATTCTTTAGTATATAGCATCCAAAAATACTCAGTCTGTACACTGTTCGTTTCCACGTATCAAATGAAATGCGAATATCATGAGGATGCTTATCACTTGCCCTAAGAATGAACTTTTCAATGTAATTGATTATGACGTCATTCATTGCATTGTATAATTTATTACTTAGAAGACTGTTTCATAGCATCAATCGTTTTTGGCACTTAAGACTCGTTCTCTCCCAGTGTTCAATCAAAAGCAGGTATTCTGCTTGATCTGTGGTCTGATCCTGCCGTTAATCCTTGCTCTGCTGCTGAGCTGCTATCACTCGATGACTTCTCGCCAGTTTACTTGGAAATATTTGGGTATTTATACTCCTTTTTTTAAATTTTTTTGAAAAAAAAAGAAAAATTAGTATATTGGGTTTGTAAAATGTCCGTCCGTCCGCCCGTCTGTCTGTCTGTATGAACGTAGGTATTTTCCACAGTTTTGAAGCTAGAGCAATCAAACTTGGTATATATGTTGATATATACCATAGGCAGACAAAGTGTCAGGATCTCCCCTCCACCCCCACTCCTCCCCCACAAACCGCAAAAAACTATATCTTCCACAGTTTCACAGCTAGAGTAACCAAATTTGGCACAAGGACCACTTGTGCCTTCCCTGATTGATCTGACTAAAAAAACTTTGGCCACGCCCACCCCCGCCCACAGAAATAAGCAAAGCCTGTATTTCCCACACCCCTTTAGCTAGAATCACCAAATTTTGCAGATTGAATTCTCTTGCCCTATTAACTAGACTAGATACAAATAAGAAAACTTACCGAATTATACAAGCGAAGGCTCTGAAAGCCTATTGAAATGAAGTTTTACGAAAAGAATATAAAGATAAAGGTTTTTCAATGCACACGTTATATCTTTTATTTCTAAATTTTTAATGTTGACATTTGCAATTTCAAAAAAAGTTATTCATTTCAAACTCGCAAATGAAATACATTTTATTATAACAGCTGTTATCATCGAAATGGTACTCATTATCATTTTGCACAAACCGAACACAACGCTCTGAATTTGTAGAGTGCTTTGGTTCACCTTTATGCCAGTTTAAATAAGTTGCCTTACGCCCAGTAGCTATTGAGAGATATTCATCCTTAGTGCCGAGGTCGTTGACATCCAACCAATAACTTACATTGGGTTGTAAGTGCGCTACGACTGCTTCAAACTCATCCTGGTTTTGAAAACTGACCAAGTTTCCACCCAACGCCCGACATCTATGCGCTGCTGTAAACCAGTTGACCTTTTCAGTTTTTTCAATATAATAATATTTCGATCCAATTCTTTGAAACGACGGATCAGTAGTTGGTTTTTGTTTTTCAATTGTTTCGCTGAGATCATCCATTCTTTGAACGATCTTTTCTTCTAGTTTCAAAAACCTTTCCTGTAGCCGAAGCTCCATATGTTTGAATTTTGTAAGAAAACCTTGATTTGCTTTTCCTTGATTTTCTTTTTTTTACCTCAGATTCCTGATGCTTTTTTTGAAGAAAGGCTTCAATATTTTTCGTCAACTGTTTTTTCAATTTCAGTATTTCTTCAATTACATTTCCCTGTTGCTCTAGCTTTTCCACCGATTGCTGCAGCTTTTTTTTCGATTTTATCGAACTTTTCTTTCATTTCTTCAATATTCACGAGTTTGACCTTAGAATCCAAGTTCATTATAATGCGTTCGGTAGTCTCCAGTTTTGTCAGTGAATATTTAATTAGTTCTCCCTGATCTTTTAACGTTACCTCAGTTTCCTGTTGCCTTCTTTCGAGTATACCTAACTAACAGTTAGATTCAAGTTGTTTGGTCTCTTCACAACTCTATTAAAAAGGGACACATTTTATATCGAATGATAATTGATAAGACATTTAAACTTACCGCAATTATTTCTTGCACTGCGAGAATTGAAATTAAAAACACAAATAATGTATTCATTGTCGTCAGCTTTACTTTCACTGTGACAAACCAGAGGCTTAATTAAACTGATAAACTAGACATCGGAATCTTTATTTTATATGCATAATGCTATACTTTCGTGGGTGGGCTGAAAAGTTTCTCTAGTTTCAATAATAATAAAAAATATTTCTTCTTCAAAATCAAGCTTTTGGGTTTTAAAAATGCGAAAAAATGTAAGTATTCGATTTCCGATAGCGAAAGTTGACTGTTTGGAAATTATTCATTTTGTTGCAGAATAAAAATTAGACTTAGTTAAGTTATGTCTTCGTTTCTCAGTCTGTACACTGTTCTTTCCACCCTCGTATTTTATAAATTTAATTTAAAATCAACATCATGAGGATGCTTATCTTAAGAGCTGATTCCGCCCAGTGTCCACTGACGTAGCGGGATCAATTCAAAGCACTTGTTGCGCTTGATCCATAAATAGATCCATTAATAAACGCTGAACGTTTGCTCTCATATTTGTATCCGTTTGTTGTTGGCTCGTCGTTTATTTGCTGCATAAGCTCGGCTGGTCACACTGGCGATATGTGTGGAGGGACTGTCTGGACACTAGCTGTGGCTGCTTTGCAAGCAATCCTTTTGCCTACAACACTTTTGAACAGGATAACACTGACTATTAGCAGTATGCCAGCTATGAACTATTGCTGCACTTAATCCTTGCGCTGCTGCTGAGCATCGATCATGGCTATCGCGTGCAGAAGGAAGTTCAAGAGAAGTATGAATGTCACTCTGACGGAAACATATTGATTTAAGCGTAAAGGCATGAATACCTTTGGCTACTTCTACCGAATCACGCCTGTTCTTGTTCTCACTTTCGCTTGTATATTGCGAAAGTGTTTCTGCCTTAAATGTTCCCATTTTCACTTTTGATACAGTTTTTGGAATTGAATTCACTTTCATATGGTGAAGATCATTTGGTTGAGCTCAACACTAGATCAACAGCAATAAGTAAACTTTTAACCTTTAAAGGAACTTCAATACCGAAAAATATTTTGTCGAAAGTGGAAACCGGAACATGGCCTTAATATTTTTATAAAAATTTTCAATTTTTTTTTTTAAATAAAAATGTCTCGCATGATAAATGCAATAAACTCAATTTTTAAAATCTGTAAAAATAGAAATGCTTAAAATGGATTATATTGGTAAAAACTGAACAAAAATATGCTGTTTTGGAGTTAAAAATTACGGGCGGGATATATTTTCGGAACAGATCGATTTTCCTTTGCCGTTTTCTACATGTGTTTAGCATTTGTCTTGAATATTATCTATAATGTCTGGAATTACACCAAATTCTTCTTCCAACTTCTTTAATTTTAATTTAAAATAACTATTTCTGTTGAAATGCCTATAAAAATGTTATATTCTTTCTAATTGCAGTCGTCCAGTACGATGATGACGCTGACACAGACCGGCATTCCCGCCTCCGAATACGATGCGATGAGGACTAACTGGTATCGATACTACTGGCATAGCATTAAGCAAACCTTTGGCTTTGGCACTTCCATTGCCGGCGCCTTATAAATATCACCTGGTTAGATGGACTAATACTATTAAATATTGTTGGTTTCTTGAGTTGCCAACATGCTTCTTCTTAAACAAAAAAACAAAAAACACGATTCAAAACAGCGCTGCAAATTGATTTACTACACATTAGCTGAAATATCAATGCATTTTGTTAACTTTTGCATATGGTATTCAAATATTTATATAGGCAATACACACAGAACAACAACAATCAACAGCAGCAACAACAACAGCAACAACAACAACAACAACAACAGCAGCAGCAACAACAACAACAACCACAAATCAAAAATCAAATCATGCTATTTGCACACACTCGACATTGAATTCACATGCAATAAATGGCTAAAACAACGACAAATCTAACTGTATTTTAATGTTCTCTGCTGTGGCTAATGCCAATCTAATGGTCTAACTATCAAAGTCTATTATTTATAAAAAGAATTGGCAGGCGTTAAGTAAACGATCCTCTTTACAATTAGCTTTTATTGTGCAGCTGATCAACAACATTTTTCCATAGGATTATATGAAACCAGTTTAGTCATACTAACTATCTTAGTCACTGCAAGTGTTTTTCTTAGTTGTAGCTTCAAATTGGCATTATTTGACGGCTGCTTTCACCAAGCATCGGTGGTTCAGTGGTAGAATGCTCGCCTGCCACGCGGGCGGCCCGGGTTCGATTCCCGGCCGATGCAGATCTACATTTTTTTTGAAAATTTCTCAAGTAAAATTGAAATCATGCCTATTCTTATTTGCATAAGCTTTTCTCTTAGCTTCAATTGTAGCTTAATGTAAAACATGAAGATGTATACCGAAGATTTATACCCTTGCAGAAAAGTTTTGCATAAGAAAACTTAGTTTTCAACAGATTGTTCCTATGGCAGCTATAAGATACAGTCGTCCGATTTTGATGAAATTTTGTCAACATGTGTGTAAAGTGCTTGAACTTAAGCATAGTGAGTTTGGTTGAGATATTTTGAAGAACATAAACGTTTTTCATACAAAAACATATTTTCAACCGATCGTTCCTATGGCAGCTATATGTTATAGTCGTCCGATCTGGCCAATTCAACTATAGGTACTAGCTGCAATAAGAAGTAGCATATGTGCCAAGTTTCATCAAGATAGCTCTAAAAAGACGGACGGATATGACGGATTTGAATCGGCTTTTAAAGCTGATCACGAATATACCAATTTTTTTTTCTGAGACATCTTCCATGCATTACACATTTCGTGACAAAGTTATAATACCCTCTGCAAAGGAATAAATATATTATATTTATCAATGTAATTTTCGAAACTTAAAGATTGAATATTTTGAAGCCCCCCTCAGACAAGCATCGGTGGTTCAGTGGTAGAATGCTCGCCTGCCACGCGGGCGGCCCGGGTTCGATTCCCGGCCGATGCAAAACTAAATATTTTGTGAACATTAGCTTCTTGGGTTCGAACTTATAATTTTATTTAATTCCATTTTAATGAATCAACTACATTTTATTGAAATCTAAGAGTTATTTGTTTTTTGTTTTATTCCTTCTTATGCGTGGACAGATGCAGCTGATATTCCTTGTAGCTGTTGCTCTTGAAGATGCTGGTCGTCTGTTGATCTGCCTTACAGGCTGCACACTCATAGATGAACTTGCCGGGATGTTTGCCCGTCTTGATGATATGTTTGCGCATATTGTCAAAGTTGCTGCACTGGAAATCACAGTGGGGACATTGATGGGGTTTCTCGCCGGTATGGCGGCGCATGTGACGCTTGAGATGACCCTTGATGCGAGCCCTGAACTCGCACTGTTCGCACGAGAACCATTTGCCGCTCTCGCTCAGTTCCTGTTCGGTCACATGTGACTTGAGATGTCTGCAAAGAGAGAGTGAGAGAGTGAGAGAGAGAGAGAGAGAAAGAGAGGGAAAACTGTTAAGTATTCTCGCACTGCGAAGCCATATTTAAAATCTCAAGCTTGATTAGGCGGTAAATTCCAGTGGCGGCTGCTGTCCCACAGCAACGCAGCCAGGAACTAATTGCTAATTTCGCAGTCGAATCGCACGTTCGAAATCAAAATACGAGTAAGTTGGCAAGTCGGCGGCTTGAATTGCCAACAACATTTGGGATAGCAGAAGGACGCCAAGCAACCAATACCAATACCACTACCAGTATCCACCAATATCCGTCCTCTCAGATGGAGATCAGTTTTTGTAAACAGCGGCAAAGCGAATTTGGAAATAATCGTTCATTTGGTTTAGGTCTTTAGGAATTGTGCTGGGCGCTTTTTGCAATCGATAAACTTAAATAATTAGGCCTGTTCTCATATCCGAAAACATTTTATTAAGTGTTTTTGAGTTGTTCTGTTTTCGTTTCTGATTTTAATAGATTATTTTAAATACTTCATTCTGTTGTCTCAACCTGAACCGAGTTTTTCATCAATTTTGCGAATCCAGCACAGCTTTCAATTCCGATTTCGAATGTTTTGTTCGAAATTGAAAATGAGAAGATAACTAAATGCTAAATTTAGTTATTTAATATTTACGATTTTGTTCGATTGCAGTAGGAAACTCAGTTTAAAAAGCAGCTCAAAAAGATTTCCTATAAATTGATGAGGATTTATTGAAGATTAAAAATCAGAAAAAATATATAAAACTTTATTATGATCAGCTAAAACCAAGGCTAGGATTTCAAGTAACCCTTTCCTCAACTTTTAATGAGTATCTAGGCAAATATATTCAAATTCGAAACGATGCTTTAACCAATATGCTCAGCTTTGTTTGCACTCATACACGACTGCAGGGTGCACACAGTTACGCGGCTTCAATTACGACGACCCAATGCCGAAGCTGAGCGAGCCTATCGAGGAATTGTATTGTCGTCCTCATCCTCATCCTCCCCAGAAGCAAATTCGAGGCCTTGCGTCGGCCTGACGCTCATTTGTTGCTGGTGGTGTGTGTTGTCCACTCCACTTATCAGCTACTGTCCAAACCGAAGACTCACAATTAATTGCCAATGTTCTGCGTGGCCGCCGGAATTGGAATCTGTGTGAAATCTCAAGCACACAGCTAACCAGACGAAGAACCAAGACGAAGATGGAGACGAGCCTGGCGCGGCTCATGCGCACTCGGTAGGCTTAATTAGCGGCAAGTAATGGAGCCGCTGTTGTTGTTGTTGTTGTTGTTGCAGTTGCAGTTGCAGTTCTCTTCGTGCCATGCTGTAAGTTGTAGGAGTTACTTTACCCTCCACTTTCCAGCCATCTACTCCCTGCTGTGCGTTCCACAGGCGTCGCTTTGAGCGGCATCCAGCAATGCCGACAACTCGTCGATGGCCCGAAACGAGGCCGAAACTGAACGCGTTTTGGCCAGGCTTTGAATTCCTGGACGGGCCGCGCGCTTTTTTTTTTTTTTTTTTTTTTTTGATAGCTAATTGAAGATCTCGACTGCGAGTTAAGCGCATCACAGTACTGTGTTCTGTGTGTACGTGTGTGTGTGTGTGTGTAGATTTTTGTGGGATTTATGCATGCCCTTTTTGGCCAGATCATTTTCCTTTAGGACAAACAATTTTAATGAGCTGCGATTTGACGAGCTGACATTTTTCGTTTTAATTTTCAAGTCTGTTTTGCATTTGTATTTCAAGTTTTTAGTATTTTTTAACACTTTAAAAGTGCACTCAACAAATATAAAAAGAAAAGAAACTAACACAGAATTTTTAATTTTCCAAAAATATTTAATGGGTTTCGGAAAACGCCTACAAAGTGCGGAGTATTTAAGTTCGATTAGTTAGGGATAGAATTACTCATAACATACTCAACTATTATAAATGTAATATTCAAATTATGAGCAACTATACCGGCCACAGAATAAAAGACACGCAAATGTGCTTCACATCAAAACCGATTGTAACGATGCACAGTGTAACGATCACATGGAAAACTGGAACAAAATTAATAGCTCTAGTTTATCTTGACACTGTCTGTTTAGTATATGGTATATATCAATACGTATACCAAGTTGGGCTGCTCTAGCTTCAAAACTGTGGAAAAAACTGCGTTCATACAAACGGACGGACGAACAGACAGACGGACATTTCACATTTTTTCAAAATAATTACAAAAAAGAGTATAAAAACCCGATAGCTTAGCGGAAAAATGATAAAAACAGCTCAAATTTTCATCTTCTTGGGACGCATCTCATCTGCTGGAAAAAGCTAAAGAAAGTTCACAACAAAATTGTTTAATTAAAGCAAGCCACTCTAACATTTTTCGTGTTCGTTTCTTATAATTCTCAAACAGTTTAAGTAAATATTTGGTGTAGTGCCTGAGTAAAACACTTTTTTGGGCAACATCTTATTTCTTAGATCTTGTTTTTATTAATTTTATTTATTGCCTGCCATCGTTTTTTGCCTTACAACTTCTGCCACAAAGTTTATTTGTATGTATATTACAATATGTATTTTGAATGTTGTGTACAATGATTTAGATCTTAACACTTTGTCTGCCTATGCTATATATTAACATGTACACCAAGTTTGGTTACTCTAGCTTCAAAACTGTTTATAAACTGCGTTCACAAACCCAATATACAAATTTTAAGAAAATGCTACGTCACTGTTGTAAATTGAGTATAAAGTTAACAATAATATTGAAATCTCACTCCATGCAAGTCAAAAAGACAGATTAATCGATAAAAGCTATCGATTAATAGAAAGTTGACACCTTTTATCAATTGATTGTGTATTTAAACTGAGCTTTAAATATTTTTGTCTAATATGGATTTAATATGGATGTAAATAATTGTAATATAATCGATATGTTAGTTTATCGAACTCACAATATTAAAATCGATGTTGATTTGTTTAAGCTTAAGGAATAAATCGGTAAATTAATGGTTCAAAAATTTTGACTCAAAACATGACAAAAACAACCGTTTGCCTCACTGTGCGAGAAGCCATTTACAACATTAAGTTTCAGTGTGTGTAGGTGCGTGTGTGAGTGTGCATGTGTGTGTGTATGTATGTATTGCAGATTGCGCTGGGGCGGACAGCTGCACAGTGGCAGTGGCAACGGTGGCAGTGGCAGTTGCAGTTGCATTGCCGGCAATTGGCCCTGAACGAGCGCGAATGTTGCAACGTTTTTGGATGCAGATCGACGCTGTCGCTTGTCGCTGCCAATGCGGAGGAGGAGCAGCAGCTGCTCTCTTTCGCTCTCTCTCTTTCGCTCTCTCTGTCGCTCTGCCCCGTAACCCGTCGCGTATCTCAGGCTGGAGCATTGGAAATATTACAAGAATTCAATGCGCATATCAAAGGCGATCGATAAGTCACGATTTTGTGGTACAACTCTGGCGACTTCTTCTACTCCTCCAACTCCACCTCCTCCTACTCCGGCTTCTGCAACTCTTCGTTGTCCATTCGATGTCTGGGATTGGCAGTGCCCAGAAAGCAGCTCCTTTCAGTTGTTGCTGCTGCTGCTGCTGCTGCTGCTGTTGTTGTCGTTGTTGTTGCTTTCATCAATTTATGCAATTGCCGTTCAAAGTCTGCAATTATGGATGACATTTTTGCTCTTGTTGCTCCTTTTTATATCCATTTCCATTTTCTTGTTTGTTTTCTTTCTTTTGTTGTTGTTGCTTTTGCAGCATTTTGTTGCTTTTTGTTGCTGTGCTACTCACTGCAAGAAATTCAAATTCGTGTAGAAAATGTCGCTCGTTTATTTTGCTGCGCAATGCAATTGTATTTTAGTTCTTCAGTAAATCCTGATTAGCATTTTCTAGATTACTAATAGCACAGTAACATGACAGCCAGAGAGAGACAGCAGGAGAGGAGGAGAGAGAGAGAGAGATATACTCGACCTCGCCCTCATATTTTTGAGCAAGTTTGGCATGTAGAAGATTTATTAGCTTATTATCATTTGAGACATGTACCATGTACATATATAACAAAGCCAAAGTTAAATTTAAAAAATTTAGATTCAATTTTAAAAATTAAAAAAAATATGCAAATTTTAAAAATTAATTTAAAATTGCTTAGATTTGATCATCAAAGTAAGTGATATACAGTCATGTTTCCATTTCCGAGAATAGTTTCCTGATTTTGAATAAAAAATCAATCGTTCTTCCTTTTTAAAGATAAATTCGAATACTTTTCATTCGACTGAATACTACTAATTCAAAATGTTTTGATCGGAAACGGAAATGGGAACAGGCCTGAATACTTCCCTTTAACGATCTTTAAAAATGGTAAAACAAAAACTATTAATATTTTGGGTGGACTTTTCTATGTGTTTTGGTTTAGACTTGATTTGAATTGCTAATAAATATAAATAAAGTTTTTCTTTTCCAAACGCTGCAAAATGAAGCAGGCAGAATAATTTTTAGTTAACAATACTCACCTCTTAAGATGCAGCTTACTTTTGCCCACATAGTTGCAGTTTTCACGTTTACATTTGTGTCTACCTTTTGCATGTGAAACCAAATGGATCTTCAGAGCCTCCGCAGTGATACCCACATATGAGCAGTTCTCAAAATCGCAATTAAATTGCCGCTTTACCTCAGCGTGGCCCATTTCGTGAAGTTTTAGCGAATATCTGAAATTGTTGAATAGAAATTGAAATAGATTAAATTGCTGGTCTTCAATTGAAATACAAGAGAGAAAGCTCACGAAAATCTGTTTGACATTGTACGTCAGTTTGTACGCTTCTATTTTATTTTTATTATTTTTTTGTTTTGCATTTTATTTGGAAATTTTTTAATTACATTAAATCAAAGCAAAAGTAATTCGCACCAAAGTCACGTCTCATTCGCCCCAGCTCGGCCCAAAAAAGTAGCAGCTCGAAGGAAGGAAGGAAGAAAGGATAGACAGACAGACAGACAGAACGTGGCACGTTCCATGTGAATGCGGCACAGAGACACGAACCTAGACCGACCTAGGCCATGTCCATGTCCATGTCCACTCAAAAAGGACCATTCGGAGTCTCTCTCGGCCCACAATCCAAATGCAAACTCGTAGGCAAAACTTTTGTGCACATCAATTACGGATGCTAATTAATCGAAACAGCTGAGAATTGTCGTCGTGTAAGGCAAACGTTGACTTTAAATTAGTCAGGCATTTGGGCCTTGTACTATTTTCCATTAGTTGAAGAAAAACACTTGAAAATGGCATGACAATACTTTAAAAATATTTAAAATTACTTTAAATAGTCGTAGGTACAAAGAAAAATAAGGTGACAATGAAAAACTTTGAATTTTCGCTTGGGAGATATTACAAAAGGCAAAAGAAATTAGTTAAATAATAACTGTTTTAGAAATCTAAGAAAAAAAAAGTTTCAAGGAATAATACAAAATTAAAAAAAAAATGTATAAAGAAAAAAGAGTTGGAATAGAAAGTGTAGCCTTAAATTGGAAAGGTTTATCAACAATTAATAGATAATTTAGAATAGTTATTATATTAATCCGACTATACTTCGTCACAAAATTTGATATCAGAAATGTTGTGGCTTGATTATGTATCGTCACTAGACTTTAGTCATGTAGAGATGCTATTATTTGAAAAAATTTGTACATGTTAGCTGATGTATATTTATATTAAAAGTTTCCAAAATAAAGAAATAAATACAAAAATAAAACGAGCTGTGAACGCTTTGACAACTGAAGAAGGTTGCAGTTGAATTTCAAGGGCTACTAAGATAACATTTGAATGAAATCTTTATGTAATTATGAAAAAAAAAACACTTAAAAGTGATTAAAAAGCTTATGACTATTAACTATAACTATAAAATCATAAATAACAAATAAATTAGAATTTGTTATAATTTAGGAATCTTTGGAAATAGCAGCTGTATTCATTTATGCAAGAACATCTATTCGCATAAATATTCAAAGTGTTAATTTCCGTTGCTCATTTCGAATTTATGCGACGTTGGGTCTAGAAAAAGATTTTTCCTAATAATGCGCGACATTAACAAAGTTTCAATCTTTAATCTAAATTCCTTCTAACGGCAACAATGCCAGCGACAACAGCAGCAGCAGCAGCAGCAGCAGCAGCAGCAGCAGCAGCAGCAGAAGCAACCGAACTGCCAAACGATACGGGATATGGAATAGTGAGGTCGATGGGCGTTGGGTGCTGGGTGGTGGGTGATAGTTGGTGGGTGTGGCCTGCTGGTGTTGGAGACATTGTCATGCATTTCTAATGATGCCGTCGCGTGGGCGGCAACAACAACAGCAAACAGCAAAAGCAACAACGACGGCGGCGTTGATATGTGAAATGTCACTTTGTATGGAGTTTGAATAGCAACGACAATGACAACGACAACAGGATGATGGGCGTGGCAGAAGTATGAGCAGAGAGTGTCGGGTGTAGGGGTGCCTGTCCAAGGCAATGTTGCCGGTTGAGACTTGACAAAAGGATGCCATTTCACCTGCAGGAGTTTGCCGTAAATTGCTGTTGTTGTTGCTGTTGTTGCTGGCTGATGTTGCTGCCGTGCAGTGGGATAATGGCGCCGCCAGCAACAACAAACATAATGCTGAAAGAAAGCAAAGCGAATTAGATGCAACAGCAACAGCAAAATTATCTTTCGCTCCGTTCGTTCCTGCTTGTATTTTCAGTTATAACATTAACTTTTATTTCCTCAACTGCATTTTGCCAAGCTCCCTTATGCCTGTCCTCCCTACCCAACACTTCCTTCCCCTTGCCACTCAGTCACATCATCTTTTCAGTTCAGTTCTCAGTTATTTCTCCAGCTGTACAAAACTTCTCCAGCTTTAACTGCCTCATCTCTGTTTGTTGTCTGTCCCGCTTCTAATTCGTTTGTCTATTCTAATGTCAGATACTATTTTCAATGCAGCAGCCCAGGGATATTAGCGTGAATTGAATGGATTCTGTGAGTCGAGCTAATTTGCAGCAGCTGCAACATGGAATTGTAGTTCTCCATATATGAGAATATATATACTTATATATTTATTTCGAAACATTATTTGTTTTGTAGACTTAAATATTCGATGAAGGGAATCCTACGGTATACAGAAAATGATTTAACAAAAAACATCAATTTCATTTTTAATTTACGATCGATTGTTTCTACGACAACTATCGTCCGGTTTTGATTTAAACTTAGTCAACATATGTATAATATAATAAAATTAAGTAATTGAGTGTTTGGTTGAAATATCTAAAAGTTTTTCATACAAAAAAGCATATTTTTCATCAGATTGTTTCTATAAGATATAGTAACCCGATATTTAAAAACAAAAACCAAAAGTACATGAGTTTAGTTAAGATAGCTCGAGAAACCAAAAAGATTTTCAGACAAAATCTAGTTTTTAAACCGATTGTTCCTATGCCAGCTATAAGACATAGTGACTCGATTTTGATAAAATTTTGTCAGCATGTAAAGAAAATGTTAAAGCTCTGAATTGGTAAGTTTGGTTGACCTTTCATTATCGAAAATTAAAAAAAAAGATTATATTGATTTTGTGAAACGTCCTGCTGTCTGTGTGTCCTTCCGTATGAACAAATTTCTTTCCACAGTATTGAAGTTACAGCAATCAAACTTGGTATACATGTTGGTAAGAGTACCATGGGCAGAAGTGCTGATCGAACAGTTCAAAAAAATTGGGGAAAAATAATTTTCAAATAAAGTGGAATTTTGTACGCAATTTGAATAATTTTTCATAATTTTGTTGAAGAAGTTTTTTCGTTTTATGAAATTGAAAGAATATAATTTGCTGAAATTTATATTTGTGTATATAATGTGCTGCAATCCATCTTTATAGGCATAAATTTAATCATAAACAAAACAAAAATAAACGAAACTAAAAAGTTTTTGACAAAACACGGACGGATATTTCACAAGCCCAATATACTCTTTTTTCTATTTTTTTTTCAAAAAAATTACAAAAAAGAGTATAAAAACCCGATAGCTTAGCGGAAAAATGATAAAAACAGCTCAAATTTGTATCTTCTTGGGACGCATCTCATCTGCTGGAAAAAGCAAAAGAAAGATCACAACAAAATTGTTTAATCAAAGCAAGCCACTCTAACATTTATCGTATTCGTTTCTTATAATTCTCAAGCAGTTTAAGTAAATATTTGGTGTAGTGCCTGAGTAAAACACTTTTTTGGGCAACATCTTATTTCTTAGATCTTGTTTTTATTAATTTTATTTATTGCCTGCCATCGTTTTTTGCCTTACAACTTCTGCCACAAAGTTTATTTGTATGTATATTACAATATGTATTTTGAATGTTGTGTACAATGATTTAGATCTTAAGACTTTGTCTGCCTATGCTATATATCAACATGTACACCAAGTTTGGTTACTCTAGCTTCAAAACTGTTTATAAACTGCGTTCATACAGACGGACAGACGGACATACGGACATTCCACAAACCCAATATACTCTTTTTCTTTTTTATTTTAAAAAGAAAATTAAAAAAAGAGTATAAACAATAATAAATGAATATAAAAGCGAACACACTAAGCAGGAACATTTAAAATCTAAACACGCCCAGCAATGCAAGCGCCGCCCTTCTATGCGGATGCGGATAAAGGAGTTGGGATGCGGATGCGGATGGCGGGTGGCTCCGATGCAGCCTTCGTTGCGATTAGTTGACGAAACGTTTCACGCCTGGCGACGAAAACTTTGCCCTTTTGTTCTGCAGCTAAATGGGGCAGGAGTAGGCTGGGAGCTGGGAGCTGGGTTGCCCCTTAAGGTGTTTGGTGGCTTCAAAGTCAAACTGGAGTCTACAGTAGAATCAGCCCGAGCAGCAGCTGCACGCGGCAAAGAAGCTGTTTGGCTTTGGCTGGCGGTGTTGTGTCAACTTTTGCACGCCATCCATTAGGAGCAGGCAGCAGAGGGATGGGGTAGGGGATGCAGCAAAGGACAACTGGCGGAAGCCCAAGACGCTGAGCAAACATGTCACGGGTGCGGCGGGTGCGGCAGGTGCAAATGTATCCTGCTGCTCATTGTCAGCTGCATGCGAAGGTGAGTGTGTGTGTGTCTGTGTGTGTTTGTGTGTGTGAATGTCTTAGACAATCGCATGTGTACTTTGGGAGAGGGTTTGGGAATGGGCTTGGGCTTGGGTTTGGGAATGTTTCTGGGTCTGAGCTGCAGCTGCACCACCCCGTTCTAGTCAATGCTGTTGCGCTGGCATTGTTGTTCCCAAAACTCGCATAAATATTTATGACAGCCTCTTGCTTGTCTTCTATGTCGTGTCTTGTCCTGGTCCTGGATATATATACGACTATATGTATATATGTATAGATGTGTGTGTGCGTGTGGGACAAGTTTTGTGCCGCGGGTGTTAGTCACCAATGCAGCGACAGCTTCCGGTGTCACTCACAAGGATGTGCTCTCAACTTTTGCCAAAGCATCCAGTCGTCCTCTCCTCCCATATAACCCCATCATATCCATATACCCACACCCATTTCTTGTCCAACTTTCATGTAATTGGTACGTAAGTCTTGTGCCGTCTTTTCAGTTCCAAGTTGTTGTTCGCTTGTGCGACATTAGCTGGATTTTGATGGCTCGTCCTGTGCTGCATGTGAAATTAGTTTTTATCAACGTATCGGGGTAAGCATAACTCCATGGTGGAGGAATGGGGGGAGGGGAAGGGGGGGATGTGACTGCACATTTATGCCATGTGTAATTAGGGAAGTGCCCAACACCTTTCTTCATTTTGTGCTTATCGCAGCCTGGCAACAAAACTTGATGCTACACAAGAATCGTCGCCGGAAATTACCGTTAAACGTCACCCTTGCACTTGTACCCCTCCCCAAGCAACATTACCACCACCCCTGCGTACAACAACATGTTAACCCACTGTTCAGTCTTCGAAATTCCCTCATTCCTTATAATGCCAGAGCCAGTGCTTCAAGTTTTTAATGTGCAAATGTGCTCAAGCTTTTGGATTAGTTCTCTGCCATGGGCAAATCATTTTAATCTTGTTTACTTTGGAGCAAAACTATTTCGAGTTGACTGCTACATTCCAAGTATCTGATTATAATATGTTTTGGTTAAGATAGTTCAAATTAGTTGATGACTTATTGAATACTTAGATTGCAGCCTATCGTGCTTCAAATTTCAAAAGCTTCTTAACTTCAAAATAACTTAAAATGCATAATTTCAGATCTGCTTCGGCAACATTTTTAAAAAGCGTTGAGTATATAAATATTTATTCATTGACTTTGGAAAAGCTAGATATATACAAATTTTTAAGTACTATTTTGCACTTGTTATAAGCCCGACAAATATCAGTCATTTCTTCGATATTGTTAGACTGACAAAGACATGTCTGAGGAACAGTGTTAGTCCAAACCGTTTAAAATTTTTCCAAAAACATTTACGTTTAGTAATGCTTGAGCAGCGTCTGGACACGAAAGTCTACAAATGTTCCAAAGACAAAAATGTTTACTTTTGCTTTAGCAGCGTCTAAAAGTTATTAAGCTTTTTAAACATTTTTGTATTTGGGAAATTTTTGACTGTTTTCTAATGGCAATAATGATATTTGACTTTTCAACTGACAAATGATCGAAAAAGTTCCAAGAGCATTTTAAGACAACAGTCGGTACAAGTTACATTCAAAATTTGAAAAATATTGCCAACTCCCCAATATGATTATGTTAAAAATAAGACTTCTTATCAGCTTTAAGTTGATTATATAGCATACCGCATAGCTTTCATACATAACGATATTCACGATTGTAATTATCATATACTCCATAGAAACGCAGTAGAAAACTAAAACATTCAGTTAGATAAGCTGCATTAAAACTGAAATTACTTCCGCCTTATCTTCCAATATTTATGAAAAACAAGTGAGTGTGTAATTAAAATTTCAAGCTGATCGTTTGCTTAAATTTTACAAAACTCGAATATACATTTGTTTGAGTCTTGTACAAGTTTGACCTTGAACTAAAAGTGACTGGGTACAAAATGTATTTAACTTATGAGGTAGCTTAAATATATCCAACGTAAGTATAACAATGGTTCGATAGGGTGATATTTTGTACTGAAGTCAAAGATAACACCATTATACATACTATATACAAAACAAAATTAAAAATTTCAAAAAAATCATAAGACTCAAAACTATCGACAACATTTTCCGACAGTGCTTTAAAACTGAGTTTGAAGCCAATCAAAAAGTTCCATATCAAACAAAATTTTCCACAATTTTTCCGCTCATGAGTTAGGTATTCGTAGGTCGCTTAGAAACACAAGATTTGTGTCCGATTCCAAAAAATTATAATTTTTCATAGGATACATTTTCTCAAATTGAGTTCTATCAGAGTGATCTTGATGCTAATCAAATAGCAAAATTTTGCCCATACAGTCTTGGCTTCTACAGTTTTCAGCCAGGGAGGTGAATTTTCTAATATCGGTGAAATATGTGTAGGATGAATTTTGGTATAGATCTTTGAAAATGAGTTTTCCGCAAGCTTTTCATTCTTGGATGTGAATTCTTTAACCAAACGATAAATGATTTTGTGTATTGGGCTTTGCAAAGGAGTTTAAAACCTATCAAAGTTATTGAGACATTTTCCGACAATGGTGGATTTTCCCAAAATCGTTGAGACTTGGTTCTAATCTGCTAAAAGTTACGAAACTGAGATTGAACTTGATCATCAGGGGGTGAACTTTCCAATGTATCTCATGTATTTTTGGAATCCCTTCCAAGTTTCGACTTCAGATAAAACTACAGTCAGTCAGGTTGAATTCACTTAGATATATACTTACGAATATTTTTCCTGTCTAATAAAGTCTAAGAGAAAAGTTAAAAATATAAGCATTTTTACAATACTTTTCCAAGTGATATCTATTTAATTGTTTTAATTTTAAATTACAGATAATCTATACATTTTAAATTACAGATAATCTATACATGAACGAAATCAGAGGACTTGGTATCATAATGCTTTGCCAATGTAGATATACATACATATGTATAACAAGCAGGGGATGCCAAATTCGTTTCTTAAAGATCCAAACCTATATATGTATATAATCTTAAAGTCTGAAAGAAGATAAACTGGAAAGTTTTAGATCTATTCCATAATTTCCCACCAATCGACAAAAACTACATCCAAAATTAAAAAATATTGAAATTTTTATTAAAAGACATCAACTTAAGCAATCATTATAAAGCAAAAAAAAGAAGAAAAAATTGCATATTTGTAAAGTGTATTAATGTTTTTCACAGATGAAACCATCTTTGTGTCGACAATTATGTAGATGCATTGCATAGCCGCCATCATAATAATATATTCTTACACAATGTTTTTCATTATTATAACGATTATTTGGTTCCTCCTTATACCATTTTAAGAACTTTGCTCTTTTGCCAGTCGTTTGCGAACGATATACGCCTATTTCATTCAGTTCATTGATATCCAGCCAATAAGCATGGTTTTTCAACATCGATGTGAATGAATGAAACTCATTACCATTTTTAGGATTAGCCAAATGTCCACCTAGTTGTTGACATTTTTTCACAGCTGCATGCCAGTTCATAAGGTTATTATGTTCAAAATAATAATATTTTGTTCCAAGTCTTAACCATTTCGATGGCGAATGTGTTTCAGAACTTTCAGCAATTTTAGTTCTTCTAAATTTCTTTGATCTACCATGCATCTGAAACCTATCCCTGATCTGTTGCTCAAGCTTGTCAAATCCTGCTTGCATCTGCACTTCAAATGTTTCGAATTGCAACTTAAATGCCATTGTGTGCTCGTGACAAAAACCAACAAGGTCGCAACAACCCGGACATTCATTGGTATCTTCTTCCGATTTAGGTGGCTTTTTCTATTAAAACAAAAGCAACATTTTTTATCATCTATCAATTGATTAGATAGTTGTACTTACTGCATAGCTGTCATGTTTAGCGATATTCAAGATTAAAAGCCATATGAAAATCATTTTCATTGTTATACACTTGATAGAAAGACCGCAAGAAACTAACAAATTTAGTTAAATGAGATGCATTAAAGCAACAATTATTTCCGCTCATCTTAACAGTTCAAAACGATAAGTTAATGTGAAATCGTAATTTAATGGTTATTCAATTTTTAGTTTTTTTTAAACACAAATATATTCCGCAGAAAACAACTTGGTATCATAGAACAAAAGAGAAATGTTATATGCAGAAAACTAAGTTTTCAACAGATTGTTCCTATGACAGCTATAAGATATAGTGCGCCGATTTTGATGAAATTTTGTAAAACACGTTTCGATATTGCTAAAACTTAAAACTTAAATCTTAAAAAATTCAATTTTCGGCAGATCTTTCATATGACAGCTATATGTTATAGTAGTCCGATCCGGCCGATTCTGACTTATGTACTTGCTGCAGCAAAAAGAAGCATCTATACCAAGTTTCATTAAGATAGCTTTAAGGAGAGTCTAGTTCACATAGAACAGTTAGATACATATATGGATAGTCGGAAATGGCTAGTTCGACGCGGCAGATGATGCTGGTCAAAAATATAAATATACTTAACATTTTGGGTCCAAATTATAAAAGTGTATAAAAGCTAACAATTCCATCGACAGTTGCATCCCAAAAATTGTATGGCCTGTGGCACTCTCTATTCTGTCGTCCAGTCAAGTTATACTACAACAATTATGTCTTAGCCCAAAACCCATTGGAGTCCACTTGATATACATTTATGCATTCTGACGTTATGCTCATGAGCGCATGCCACAAGCAAAGCAAGCAACAATAAGAATAAGAAGAAACTTGAAATTGGCTGCCAGTGGCAAAGGCAAACACTTGCCAATGACCATCAACAACTGCGATTGGGATTGAGGATTGGGCTCGGGATTGGGATTGGGTAGTGGAGAATGTAGAATGTAGAATGGAACTTCAAATGAGACGAGGAACAATCCACAACACGTTCTGCCAGCCAAGCCCGACCACAAACCGAACAATGTCCGACTCAATTTCGCAGATTCATAAAAATGAATGAATGCACAAAGCGAATAGCGGCGAGTAGGAATAGCAATCCCTTAAATCGATGGATGGAGCAAGTGTGAGCTGGGGCATTGGAAATGGGAAATCAAGTTTGTGTTTTTCTTCTTTTTTTTTTTTTTTTCGAAATTGACTCTCAAGTGACGGAGCGAACGACTGGACAGGACAGGATAGAGCTGGGTATGGTTGTTGGGAGCCAACCATTAAAATGAATTGCACTGCACTTTGTGCCATCAACAGAATCAACTCCCGGACAACGAATGATGCAGCATAGGAATGACTTAAAATACAAAATAAAATAAACTAAAAGCGCAGACATAGAAAGAAAAAAAAAAACATAGTAGTAGAATTGGAAATTCGAAGCCAAGCAGCAGCAGCAGCAGCAGCCAAAAGAATCTTTTATACCGAATCCAGCCAAACAGAACAGAACATTGCACGCCATTTCAATAAAAGTGAATTGCCCAACGACGACGACGACGACGACGACGACGACGACGACGACGATGGCGACGCCTCAAACTTTAGACTGATTCTGATGCTGATGCTTGGCAAAGTATCCGCACAGGACCCATCTAAAACCAGCATCCATCCCAGCAGCCGCACTAAAAGTTGAGTTAGTTCAAGTCTGGAATTCCGGAAGTGAGCTGCGCTGCGCTGTTGACATGACTGACGACGTCGCGTCCTTTTTCCTCCAACTGGGGCGTGCTGAAACTTTGCCATTTTATATACCCCCCTCCCCCCCCCCCCACCAACCTCTCTCATGCTACTCCTTTCGCTCACTTTGAGCTGATCTGCGAGTTGGGCTCCTTGCCGGCCACTTGGTCTCGTTAGTCGTAAAAGCAAAGTATCTACATCAAGCGCTCACGACAATAACTTCAAATGAGCATTTTAATAAATTTTTCAAATAATCACTTGGAAAGTGGAAAATTCTCTTCGCCATGCTATGTACGTCTCAGTCTGTCTCTAGTTGCCATGCGCCTGCTTTATGCATCCAGTTATTCCCAGTCCCAGTCGCAGTTTCAGTCCCAGTCGCAGTCTCAGTCCCTGTTCCGGCAACTCGCTGCAATTCAAGTTGATGTTTGCTTAAGGAATTAGTTGCAACTTGGCAGAGAGCATCAAGTATAGGATATGGATATGAATGTGGATGTGGATGCAGACTAGGACTTGGAGTCGTCGTCATCGTCATCTCAACAACTTATGATTAGTTATGGCTGAGTTGTAATTGGATGGCACGATTTGGATCTGTCGAGGCTAATGGCTTGCGCGACTGCACTAATCCTGTGAGTCAGACGAGTTAAGGATTTACTTAAGCAGAGAACAAGAGCAATTGATAAAAACAGGATAATTTCCTTGTAGGTTCAAAATCGATATACATGTAACTCTCTCAATTCATCGTCTAGTTAAGATCAGCTGTTTTTTTTTTTTTAAGTAAACAACTATAAATCTATATTTCATAAGACTTTGATATCAATTTACCATTTTTGTTAGGCTTAGCACAAAATATAATAGCAAAATCTATTAAAAAGTGTAGAAAAAAAGCAATAACAAATTAAATAGGCTCGCAAATTAGCATTTTCGATTAAAATTTTGAAGCGTACAATGCATTGAAAAGTCCAATTCTAATTTCTGGAAAATTATAATTTGCCAAGATTGTTATTTCCGCACTCATGGCCAATCGGTTTCAGTGGTAAACGAGTCGTCAAAGTGTACATAGAGCACTGATAGACCCACACAGGTGTTATTCAAAACAAAATGGCGCTTGCAACGTGGTAATTGGAAATGAGGTTATATTTTTGCTTTTACATTACATTTTTTTAAACTATTGCAGGAACCAAATTGAAATTTGAGCGAAAACTGGCCGAAAAATGACAACAGTCAGATTGAAGTACACCCGACTTTTTGTCCATCTGTTAAAAGTCAGACTGTACATCATCTCCAACTTAACTAGGCAGTTCCACACATCACATAGCTCCCTTGAATAGCAATATTCAAGATTATAAGCCAAATAAAAATCATTTTATTTATAATACACTCGAAATAAAGACAGCAGAAAACTAAAAGTCAACTTATATGCATTCAAACAACAATTATGGTCAGACATTTCGAAGATATATTAATTTTCGACAGATTGTTCTTATAATAGCTATGAGATATACAGCTATATAGTAGATATAGATATAAAGACAAGAGTATACTGAAACGCAGACTGTGTAAGCTTGGTTATGATAGCTTAAGAAACCGAAAAGATTTTCATATTAAAACCAATTTCTTAAACATTTTTTCCTATGGCAGCTATATGTTATAGTAGTTTGATTCTATTTTAACATATTTGCAGCAAAAAGAAGCATCTATATCAAGTTTCATCAAGATGGCTTCAAAACTGAGAGACTAGTTTGCCTATAAGTAGACTAAATAAAATGTTGAAGTTTTTCAATTCGTTTGCTTAGAATTCTCAAAGTGTAGTTCTGAATTCTGAGAGTAGTAGTCGACTGAATTCCTTGTTTTGGCATAACATCTTATTTCATACTTCTCATTTGTATTGTATATATATAAAATATACAATACGATATAATGATTAATGGGTTGCTCTTTGACATTGGTATACGCAGTAGGTATTGAGCTTCATTCATCTTATTTTTTTCATGCAGCCCAATGATGAAATTTTATTTTGTTCTTATTTTTATATTCCTAACTACAATATCGATTATTTTCCATATCCAATATGCTTTCGTCACTAGACTCTTTTCGATGGCGTACAGATTTTTTAACTGAAATTTTGTGGCTTATCTTTATACCCTTGCAGAGGGTATTAGAATTTTGTCACGAAATGTGTAACGTATTGAAGGAAAATTTGTAGAGTCGGGATCAGCATCAACAGCCGAGTCATGTCTGTCATGTCCGTCTGTCCGTCTGTCCGTCTGTCCGTCTGTCCGTCTGTCCGTTTGTTTATATGCGTTTTTCAAGACTTTGTTCTAGAGCTATATTGATGAAACTTGGCACAGATGCTTCTTCTTATTGCAGTTAGTACCAATAGTTGAATTGGTCAGATCAAACCACTATATCTTATAGCTGCCATAGAAGTGATCGGTTGAAAAATTAGTTTTTGTATGAAAAACTTTTTTGTATTTCAAGATAACTCAACCAAACTCACTCAACCTAAGTTTAAGGACAGTTTATACATGATGACATAATTTCATAAAAATCGGACGACTATATCTTATAGCTGCCATAGGAACGATCGGTTGAAAATAGGCTTATGCATGAAAAACTGTTGTGTTTTACACATGTTGACCAAATTTGATCAAAATCGGATTACTATATCTTATAGTCGTCATAGCAACAATCCGTTGACAAATAAGTTTTCTTATGCAAATCTTTGCTGCTTTCGGCACGCCGAAGATAACATTTATTTCTTGTTTTAGTTACTTTTCTCTATTGTATATGATATATGCATGACCCTTCCACTTTATTCAACAAAACAATTTGACGTCTTCTTCAATGCGTGACAAAATTATAATATACGCTACTCAATGATATAATAATATTGGCTTCAAAGAAGAAAGAAAAAATATGTAAATATTTTGTACATCTAAATCAAGTTCGAAAACCAAATTCAAAAGGTAAGACATTGTGCACCGAACCGCTGAAAACATTTTTGTCATGCAAGTGCATTTAGGATTTAATTTCAGTGCTGTTTCTTTTGTATTATAATAAAAGCAACACTGCCGTTGGCATATTGAAAATTGTAAACAGCATAACAAAAGTAACGCAAAGGACTATTCTAATAATGTGTGTTGTGGTGGAGTACTTTGGTGGCTGGAGAAATGGAATAGCCATAGCCATGTACTGAATTTAAATATATATCTTTGTTTATTTTGTTTTTATTCGGCAAAGGACAGGATTGCACTTTTTCGTGGCAAGAAGCCGCAGGCTTGATTTGCGAGTGCATTGCATACTTTGTGGCGTTGCAGTCCTAGCATATGTGTGTGTGTATGTGTGTGTGTGTGTATCATTTTACGTAATTTAGCCGGAATGTCCAGCATTTAATGAGTTATTTTTTTTTTGGTTACTTATTTTGTACAGCCAAACGCTTTTGGCTTGGAATTTTTAATTAATGCAAAATGCGCGCTTGCACGGACTTCATTTGCAGCACGCTTTTCAGTTGCATTTCTTGTTGTCCACTCGGAGAGAGTCTGTTATAATGGCAAACTATTTGGGCGATATATTTGCGAATGGTGGTGTATGTGTGGGTGTGTATGGGTGTGGCACACACAATAAATTACATGACATTTTCATATGAGAAACAAAACACATTGGGATCCATTGCATTCGGAGTCCTCAGGCGTATTTCAGCTTACGTGTATTATTTTTAGCATTTCTAATTAGCTTTTTTATTTGTTTTGATGGCAAAAGTATTTTAGAATTATATAGGGGTTTATTTCTCAACTCAAATATTTGGCTTATATTGAAAAAAGCAAGACGTGATTGGTGTCTTATAAGATTTAGAATTTGAACAATTGATTTTCAAGAGCTTTCATTCAATTCATTTAATGTTCTTAGCAAAGTTGAATCGCTTTCTATGGGTGCCTCTGCCTTACAGGTCAAAATTGTTTGGCAATTTGATATTGATCAGATGCAGGTGAATTCAATTCGCAAAATCTTTCTAAAGTAAACCTCAGCACACTAAAGCTCTCTTTCGCATAGTCTTTCAAAAGTGGAAACCGAAACAGGTCTGATTATTTGAACTGCTCTCCTTTCCACTTGCGAAAAGACTTTCTGGAAGTGATTATGCAACCATCTTTATATATCAACTGTATGCCAATATACTATATGCTAACCGTATTGACACAGAATGGGCTTAAACTATTTAGTAACTTATCAAATATGCTTGATCCACGATTGTTCAATTCCACTTTACCGAAGTTTGTCAACTCATTGTGTGACTAACGTATACTTAATAAATGGATTTTAATTGATATTCAGAATTAGATGGAATGGAAGATTCAGTTTTCAACCTTATCTAAATATATAACCATCAAATGTAATCTTTTATTGCTGTATTACTTACTTTTTAGCCAGAATCTTGCCACAGGTGCCACATTGAAATTGCTGCCTGGGAGTATCCTTTGCGACAGCTTTCTTGGCCAATTCCTTTGGCTGGCCATGCATTGTGGCCATGTGATTCTTTAGATTGTGTTTCCGTGCAAACTTGGCATCGCACAGCTCGCAGTCAAAGATGCGCTCGTTCGTATGATTCCTTAGATGCGGACGCAGCGAGTGCTTGCGAAACTGCTTGGGACAGAGAGGACATTGAAGCAGCTCATCCTTGCCAATGGCAGACTCACGTATGTGAAAGAAACGATGGTAGAGCAGATCCGACTCGTATTGAGCTGCGAAGCTGCACTGATCACATTGCCAGGACTTGGGCTGAGAGCTAGGCGCAGCCACTGAACTGGAGGAGGACGCAATTGGCTGACAACTGCGTGAGTGTCGTCCTAGCGCCTGGGCAGATTGAAAGCTGCTGCCGCAGCTGAGGCATTCATGATTTTCTCTGGGATGCACCTCTTGGCGATGTTCGATTAGCGTCTGAGCCGTCTCAAAGCTTAAAGGGCAATTGGCACATTGAAGGGGTGTGCGTGGTCGATAAATGTCTGCTGGATCCAGCTCCTCAAACTGCTGCTCCGATTGCTGCTCCGATTGCTGCTCCGATTGCTGCTCCGATTGCTGCTTCGATTGCTGCTCCAACTGTTCCGGCTGCTGTTCCTCCAGCACCTCGCGCAGCATATGCTCAATCTCACGCTGACTGCTGGAACTGCGCCTTGCCAGCCGCTTGTGCTGCACTAAACTGCGATGACGACGCGCCTCCAGCGGCGTCTCGAACTCCAACTGACAAACGGCACAATAATATCTATTCACACGATGCTTCAACTTCTCATGCCGCTGCAGCGCCACACGCGATCTCTGCGCAATGCCACACGTGTTGCAACGAAAGCGACTTTGATAGTCATCGCTGGCGCTATCCGTGGCCACAAGCTCAGCATGCTCACTAGCAAAATGATGACGCAGCTCCACATTGTAGAGAAAACTAGCATTGCAGACGGAGCAGTGTAGCTGGCGACGCTGTGCAATGCAGACGGGCACGGATCGATTAAGCGCAAGGAGCAGCTCCTTGTGCGTGGAGCCCAACAGATGCTGGAACATCTCCTCGTTGCTGGGACACTCGAATTGACAGTAGCTGCACCAGAACTGCCCACCCAGCTGCTCAGTGAGCTCCACGTGGGCGTCAGAACGCCAATGTGCCTGAAAGTTGCATTTTTGTAATATTAGACCATATAAGATAAGTTATCTTCCATGAGCAGAAAAATGATTCGAACGATTTTAGATTTTTAAAGAAAAAACTTGTTCATAAAACATCTCATTATTGATCTAATTTATATCTGTGAATTTGATTGAATTTGGGGTGCAGGGGGGTGCATCCGAAATTTTAAATAAGCTTGATCTGCGTATGGTGTACAGGAACCTGCATGCCAAGTTTGGTGTCTCTAGCTCTTAAGATCTCCGAGATCTGTGTGTTCATACGGACAGACGGACAGACAGACAGACGGACAGACAGACGGACATGGCTAGTTCGTCTTGGCTGTTGATGCTGATCAAGAATATATATAGTTTATATAGTCGGAAATGCCTCCTTCTGCCTGTTACACACATTTGCAGTACTTTATAACTCCCCTTTTTCCCATTTTTAATGGGAACAGGGAGTAAAAAGTTAAACTTTTAAAAACGTAAACATTTGAACGGATTACGAATTCCGTACAGGACTGAATGTTTTGTTTTTGTTTGTAATATAACTATACATACAAATCCAATATTTATTTTGACAAATTTTTTAAAATTTAAATTGATGGATGATGATTTAAGGTGTTTTCATAAATATAAAAACCAAAGCTGGTCTTGTCTTTGCATCATTTAGTCCAATATATTCAACATATTCTAAATTGTAAAACGAAACACCATAGTATTTAAAATATATTCTTTATTACACTCAACTCAACTTATCTAACAATATGATCATATAAAATTAAAATATCATATAATTCCGATTTGATCATAGTGCGATTTACATTCATTGAATACTTATTGGGCTTTGCGGTAACCGGCAAAAGTTTGTGATCTCGCTTATGCATAAATATTAAATTATCTCCACCACGGATTGTAAAGAAATTGTCAGTATCTGTATTGCAAACAGTGCCCTTATGCCAGTCAAAATAGCTCAAATCATTTGGCTTCGGTCGCAAGAGTTTTCGACCCTCAAAAACGGCTCGCCAATTGGTAAAATCAGGAACTTTAAAATTGCAATCGCGTAAACTTTTCTCAAAATCAATATAGCCAGAAATGTCAAAGCCACTACGCTGGCGCACCTGCAAAAAGATAATAGTCTGCAAGATATTTGATTAAGATATTTGATTATAAACTAATACAAAATTATATCAAACTTACCGATAGCTTTTGCAGCATATTGGGTTCCTCACGTACGGCCAAGGCTTCTAAGGCTGCATCGGTGCCTTTAAAGTAGTTGCTATAAAGGACACTTGATGTGACCTTTGGATTTATTTGTTCTTGCAACTGATTACGGATCTTATGAAACTCAGGCTCCTCGAATACTTTGTTAGTTGTGCGGTAGCCAAGTTTAACAAACTTTCTGATTGAATTCATATTTGTTAAATAGCGATAATCTTCAATCTTGATAAGTGAATTCAAATAATCATCGTATGATTTGAATGTAAGTAGATTATAATTGCTCGCCATGGTTATGTGTCTTTTTGTACGTATATTTTAAGTTAAATATATATATTTTGTGTATTTTCTTTTGAGTACTCGAAGTTGATAGTTTCGTGCACACTTTGGAAACTGACGTGTTCGTAAAGGCAATATGTGAAAATATATTTTCTAACGACAATGTTTTGGGTGCTGAGAACCATGCACTATGTTGAAAGTTGAGGAAACTCACTCTCTATGCGAGCCTTACAAATCGAAAATGTTTGAAATAGTTATATTCTTTTTTTTAATTTTTTTGAAAAAATTAAGAAAAAAGAGTGAAATGTCCGTCTGTCTGTTTGTCCATCCGTATGAATGCAGTTTTTTAAGACAGTTTTGAAGCTAGAGCAACCAAACTTGGTATACATGTTGATATATACCATAGGCAGACAAAGTGTCAAGATCTCCACTCCCCCAACAAACGGCAAAAACCTATATCTTCCACAGTTTTATAGCTAGAGTAACCAAATTTAGCACAAGGGCTACTTATCACTTCCTTGATTAATCTGACTAAAGAAAAGTGGCCACGCGTAGCCCCGCTTCGCCCCCACAAATAAGCAGTCTGTATCTCCCACACCCCTTTAGCTAGAGTCACCAAATTTGAAAATCCGACTCAATATGAAATTTGATATGTGTGCTGGAGCAATATGCTTTACATATTTAACGTTTATTCCCTTAACAATGGGTAAAAGAAAGAATTAAGGGGGCATCTCCGACTATATAAAATTTATATATATTTTTGATCAGCATCAAAAGCCGTATCGATTAGACCATGTCCGTCTTATTGCATCAAATTTAGAGACTGTAAAAGCTTGAGACAATCAAACTTGGCATGTGCGTTCTTGTTCCATAATTTTATTGATGCATTTTTGGTAATCCAACGTCCGCTTTGCAGCTTATTGTATTCAACTGACTCCCGAATCAACTTTATCAATGATGTAATTTGATGTTATATTGCAAATTTATGAAAATAAAGAATAAAATAAGATGACTAAATCGAGCATATCTAACGGAGCAGATGCCGTGGCGGCAACAAATGTTGTGCGATTGCTCAGATGATGGGGGTTAATGGCTAACGGATTTGTTGCAGTTTATATACGGCCGGTGCAAATGATTGCAACGAGAGTGAAAGGGGATCCCTGATAATTGCAGCCAATATACAATATACAAAAATAAGAATTACAAAATAAGATATGCCTCAGTTGGAATTTCAGTTGATACTTCACTCTGTGTTTGCTTAAACCACTTGGGAATTCCAAGCAACCAATTTGAAAACAACTTGAATTTAGAGTGGCTTGCTTTGTTGAAAACAATTTTGAACTCTGTAGACTCTTTTCACCATAAATTTAATTTTCTGTGTTTAGTTGTTATACTCTTGTATTAATTTTTTTAAAAAAAAAAAAGAAAAGAAGATTATATTGGGTTTGTTAAATGTCCGTCTGTCTGTCTGTCCGTCCGTATGAATTCAGTTTTTTCCCACAGTTTTGAAGCTAGAGCAACCAAACTTGGTATACATGTTGATATATACCATAGGCAAACAAATGAATCTCAAGATTAAAATATGACCAAAAGTCATTCCGCACTGAAATCGGTTCAGTTTTGAATATGACAACTCAACAAAAAGGGAAATGGTAATCAGGACCGGAGAATATATGTATATATTTATCTGGCCAATTAACCTACCTGAAAAGCCTTCTCCGTGTTGGCATAGAAGCGGCAGGGCAGACACTGGAATGGCGACTGCCGCACAATGCTGCCCATGTGCTGCAGTATGGCATGCACGGAGCTCTGGCGTCGCAGCTGCGACTGCTGCTGCTGCAGGCGTCGGTAGTGAAAGTGGGAGATTAGATGCTTGCCCATTAGATGGCGGGCCATGCTGTGCCGGCAGAGCTCGCAGCGCAGCAAAGTGGTGCGACGATAACGTCGATGTGGTGGTTGTGGCTGCGCTGGAGACGGAGGTGGCTCAAATGGTTTGGTGAGTGTGAGATTGGCAACGTTGATATTGGCCCGCTCCAGTTGACGCTCTGTGTCGGCGCGTCGCTGATGATAGGCGCTGTGCAGATGGTGCTCGTAATTGAGCAGCGTCTTGAGACGCCGGCAGCAGATGTTGCACCAGTAGCTGGCATCTGGTTGCTGCTGCAGCTTGGTTAGATCAATGTCATCACGATATTCCAGTTGCTTGGTGCCCGGCACCCATTTGCCGTGTGTGTGATCTGCTGGCGGATGGTAATGTGACTCATCGTGCGGCTCATCCCAGCTGGGCGAGATGCGCTCTAGATGCGTGTGACGCAACTGTGGACGATGTTCCGGCCTCCACTTGCCGCCAGTGTGTGTAACTGGCACAGTTGGTGGCGAATGGCGACGTGCATCGTAATCCTCGTCAGCATCATGATCATGCTCATGTTCATGCTCTTGCTCATGTTCTGCATCATCCTCATCAGCTTCAAAGTCATCAGGCTCTTCGTCCTCTTCCTCCTCCTCGCTGGGCTCGGGTGAGTGCACAAATTTGAGCGGCTTAAAGTGTGATTCATCATGTTCCCGCACCGCCTTCAGCAGCGGATCCGAGCAATTCCTGGACGCATGCCAGCTCTGCTCATCTTTGGCACGCTCTGTTTTGCCTGTCTTGCCGCCTGTGGAGACGCTTTGCAGCTGCAGCGAAGAGAAGAACAAATCGGCACCCAGTTCATAGGTCAGATCATATGCCTCCGTTAGAGATTTGGAGGTCTTGCCACCATGACTGGCTGTCGTCTTACGCAGATAACTGCTTGGTGCCTCTGGTTCAGTAAAGTGGAAACCATCATAGCTATGCTCCAAGTTGCTACGGCTCATAATCGTGGCTGATACTGGTTCCGTTGGAGCTTTTGTTGTCGTCGGGGTTACCATTTGCTTTGCCGTATGCTCATTTCTGGCAATTCTTAGGCAATTCTCTTTGCGATGCTCAATGTACTTGTCGAGACCAACAATTGTCGCATTGCATTTGATGCATAGATGAGTGTCCTCGAGATCATCAGACTCGGTATTCATTGTTGTAGTCTGTAACTAAAAAAAGATTATGAACAATTAGCTTGAAGTTCGATTTGAGAAGTCGAAATCCTTATGCTATTCAATAGAGTTAAAAATACAAAAGAAATTATACAGAACTTTTTCAGTCAAGACAAACCATTACTATCCATAATAATATAATTGTTCTCCTTATTCCTTAAGAAAATGTCGAAACTATAATAATATAATTGTTCTCCTTATTCCTTAAGAAAATGTCGAAACTACAACTTGACTTCTCTTTTTTTGAGCAAAAAATAAAACTTAAAGAATAATCATTATTTCGTATTGATGATTATTGCTTGAGTTTTAAAAGTTTTGAACACCTTTTAACCATTTTTAATGAGTACAGAGAGCAAAACTTGAGAAAAGCAAAGCAAGCCACTCTTATCATAATCAAAACCAATACAAGTTAAAGTTTTTTCTATTCGGTTGCTTAGAATTCCCAACTGGTTCAAGCAAACAATGACTGTAGTGCTAACTGCAATCCTGGCTGTGGCATATCTTCTTATTTGTCCAATTTATGGCAAAACTAATCTTATTTTTATCTATTTATTTTATTTGATTTGGCTGCGCTATTTCGATTTTTGTGTTCACAGGCGCTTGCGCAGTCATTCTTGAGTATTTCTTCCTGCAATAATCGCTTTTCAAAAACGCGTATTTTGTGTGTGTAATTGTTTTGCACAACCAAACATGAATTGCATACAATATAATTGTAAACAAGTAAGAATACTCTAGTCGAGTGTGCCTGACTACGAGACTCCCTGCTCCCAACTTGCATTTCAAGCAGTTCAGCAGCAACACAAGCAAGCAGCGTACTCAACTTGCACAGTGCATGTCAAACTGTTGTTTCTGCCTGCTGAGACAGGGGTAATAGATTCTTTCATAACTTTGGTGCTATTTATCCGATCGTGTTGAAATTTACACATCCGAAAGACATTGATTAAACATACATGTAATTAAAGCTCTATCTTTAAAATTGTGGCTGTGGGAGTCTTTTGCGATTTGCGGTGGTGCGGGGGGGTGCATCCGAAATTTGAAATAAACTTGATCTGCGTATGGTATACAGGAACCTGTATGCCAAGTTGGGTGTCTCTAGCTCTTGTAGTCTCCGAGATCTGTGTGTTCATACGGACAGACGGACAGACAGACAGACAGACGGACATGGCTAGATCGTCATGGCTGTTGATGCTGATCAAGAATATATATAGTTTATATAGTCGGAAATGCTTCCTTCTGCCTGTTACACACATTTGCAGTACTTTATAACTCCCTTTTTCCCATTTTTAATGGGAACAGGGAGTAAACATTTACAAATAAACTTAATAATTTATTCTTTATTAATATGAAAGTAAATCGAGTAAATACATTCTTAGAGCAATACTTTTGCTGATTTTGATTAAAAAGTGGCTGCCTAAATTCGATTCAAGAAACAACTGACTTTCAATTAAAAGATTCTGAAATGCTTGAGCATTTTGTAATTTGCAATTTGTCAATCCAATTTCAAATTTGTGCATTCAGCAATGGGTGAAATGGGACCCACATTCAGCTGTATGATTTCTGATGAGCTAGTGAATCGAAATCAGAACAAAGTCCATCGACAAGTGAAATTAATTCACTAAATCTTGTCCAAAGTGAAAAAGAATACACTTAATGGGAAGTGAAAAGTGATACGCAGAGCAGCTCTAATTATGATTTCTAATATCTTTTTTTGAACAATAAATACAAGATACAATATGTATTCGCTTTCTGTTTTGCAAAGTCATTGTTAGTTTTGTTCTTTTTAGCATATTAAATGCTTGATTGAGTGCAAGAATGGCACAGTCCATGATTTATGGAGAGTTGCCGTTGGAGCAGTCTTTATGCGAAGTGAAGTAAGCTCTTTCAGTCTCTTCATTGAGCATTGGCAAATAAACAGAGTTGGTCTCTAAAAGCTGGTCAGGACCACTGCATCGCATCCTGTCCGGGTCATATTTCAAGCCCAGTTTATTCATTAGCAGTCAACTCCTAGCATATAGCCCAACGAACAGTCTCTGGCAATTGTGAGGGCATCATCAGCAACAGCAGCAGCATCGCAGCAGCCAATCCTGTTGCCCATCCCCGGTTGCATCAACATCACCACAGCGTTGACATGCCGGCGCGCCTGTGCGTATCCCTGTACGATGTGTCCCTGCTCCCCTGCTTCCCCTGCTCATCACCCTCTCTTGTGTTCCTGTTTATGTCCGTGTCCGCCTGTTGGCATTGCGGCCTGTCAAAAATGAAGTTTATTGCGTCTGTGTAGCATACGTGTCGCGCTCTATTCCCCTCTCTCTCTCTCTCTCTCACTCTCGTTCTCTCTTGCTCTTTCTCTCCTCGCGATGCTAAATGTAAAAGTGTCATTTCCGCCATATGTGAGCGCGATGAACGATGCGTCGACGTCGACATTGGCGCTGTTGTTGTCGTTGTTAATAATTTCACAGTACAATTGCAGCAGCAGCAGCAGCAACAACAGCAACAACAACAACAGCAGCAACAGCAACAACAACAACAGCAACAATCAACAGCAGCAGTTGGCAGTGGCTGCTGTTGGAATTTATACAAACGAGGCCCATGTCTGAGGTTAAATACGAAAAACATAACAATTCTCACTCTACCTCCTCCCCACATGCTCCACCTTCTCTCTATCTCTTTCGCTCTTGCGCTGCGCATACACTCAGAAAAAAAAAGACTTGGAAAGTTTTCGAAATGAATGCAATGTGATTACCATCTGAGCACTAAAGTGAAACGTTTCTTATTCAACACTTTTTCGGTTTCCACTTTCGGTAAAACTTTTGCGGAAAATTTCAACATTTTTGTTAAGCTAGTGAATTGAATGCTATTCGAATAAAAAAAAAGGACTGAACATTTATTGCAAGGATTGAGAAAACCCAGAAAAACCCAATCAGATCGGATCGGAACACTATAACATATAGTTATCTTAAGAAAAAACGATCCAAAACTTTGTCATCCAACATAATTCGACTTGATCTATTCCGAGACTTGGTATGATTTTGGATATCCAATAGTATCGCTGTCAGAGAAACAATTCTTATGACATAATTTTCTGTTAGTGTGTATTGTGTGTCAATAATATATGCCTTATATGGTTGTTATTATAGCACAACTATTTCAGTATACAAATTTCAATAAAATTGTATTAAAAGTAGTCGACTTTTGTTCCAAGTGTATGTGTGCGTGGGCGGATGTCAAAGCATTTGGCGCTACCGTTGATGATATGAATGTGAATCTGAATGTGAATGTAGGATATGGAATATGGGATATGGAAGCGCAGGCTGCGATGCTTTCATCCGTCTAACGACCAAACGACAAGGACAATATTGGCCCAGACTGTTCTAACGGTATTGGGAGATGCGTCTATTGTTGTTGCTGCTGCTGCTGCTGTTGCTGCTGTTGTTGTTGCTGTTGTTCTGAGTGATAAACGCGCGTTTGTTTAACAATTAACGTGCCTGCAACACATGTACAGTTATTTATACAAGTACTCACACTACCTAACACCTCACATCGCTTCCTCTCTGCATGCCTTCAACTTACTATTGCGAGTATTTTGGCTGCTCACTTGCTCAGCAGTTACCAATTTTTATATGGCTAATTAGTAGGCCGTCTAATTTTCAATTGTATGGCAACACTTGACTGACTGTTTGTAGAAGGGGCAGGCAGGCTGTGTCTGTGTGTGTGTGTGTGTGTGCATGTGATTCATGATAATTGCTTATTACACATACAAATATTTACATGGCTCCAGTGTGCGTTGTAGGCGTTTAAACAACTAATTGCCATCTAATTGCACATATCCTTGAATTTATGTGGTGAGAACCAAAGTCAAGACCAAGACAAGCGACTTGAAATTAATGACACCTGTGTGGCAAAACCCTCAATGTTTAGTTGAGATGATGTAACAAGTATTATGACTTTTTAGCACTCATCAAAGCAACTATTTTATTTTGTTTGCTATAGCTGTATTTGAAACTGAAAAGATACTGCATAATCGAGCATACTTATGGATGTTATATAGCATTTTTGAAAGCTAAGTACAAAAATTGTTCAATGTTTGAATCGAAAATACTTTAATAGTAATTCAAATGTTATTTAAAACAAGGTTAAAGCTATATAGTATATGTATGTATATATTTGAATAAAAAACATAATAATTATATAGCTATAAATAAAAATACATAAAGTATTATAAGCCGATCAAACAAAACAGACGGCATAATTTCAAATTTGAAGTATCAGTTGTGCTCTCATTCTGAGTTCACCTGATGTTGATGTTAATTCGTATAGAAAAACCATTGACTTTTATCTAAAGTAACTTTTAATTCATTCTTAAATGTTATAACACAGTTTTTTTGAATTTCAATTAATTTTATTTACCAATCAGAACTCGAATTTTTGAATTTCTTCATGCCCTCAAAAGTATGCTATGAAAATTATAATATTTTTTTGTCTTTATCTACCTGGTGGAGGTGGAGGGGCACTGAAATCTCTAGATTTGGTTTCAAAGCTCCCGTGTTTCCTCAAGAGATTTGGGTAAATTCAAGCACAAAAATAATTTTAAAAATGAAAGCAATCTTATTAATGGTTTTATTGGATTAAGTTATAAATTTTGCATTTTACTAAATCTCTAGTAAAATATTCAACAGTGCAAAACAACCGGGCATAGAGTTGTCTACTTGCTTCAAATTAAGTTTAAAACAAGTAAGAACGTTGCAGTCGGATGCACCCGACTGCGATATACTCTTTTTTTCGCCTCTTTACGGAGTCAGAAGTGGGCGTGGCAAATGTATTTTTGTTCAAGTCTCTCAAGTTTTGCCATGAACGCAGGTTTTTTCCACAGTTTTGAAGCTAGAGTAACCAAACTTGGTATATATGTATGTATGTTGATATATACCATAGACAGACAAAGTGTTAAGAAGTATATCTATATTATATAGTATAATATATACATATATATTTGGTTGGAAATAGCTTGAGTGACTTTCCCTACGTCAAAAAACTAAATGTCTCAAAGCATTTGAGCACCGGCTGCTTTTAAGAGCGAATGAAAGTGTAAGCCAACCAAAAATGTCTAGAGATTTCCGTGACAATCCCGCTTAATTTTTCCTTTTTTAATTTAATGCTTTAACTATGTAAGTACATTTTTATAGAAAGAAATTTGTTATAAAAACCACTGTAACGTGTAAATATGCAAGTGATTACAACGTGTGTACCACTTATATATACATATGTGTATGTTTGTTATATATATATATATATATATATATACAAGTATGTATCCATATATAGATTTGTATGTAACACATACATACGTACTCATACATGGCACTAATATTGAGGAATTAAATAATAAAAGCAGTTAAGAGCTGCACAAACACAATTGTGCCATTATTTGCATTTGTGACAACGGCGACGACCAACGACAACAGCACACCCATCAACAACAATAAAAGCAATGGCAATACCAACAACAACAACAACAACAACAGCAACAACAGCAAAAGGAACAACAATAACAAAGAACAACGAACAACATTGTTGAGGGCATCATCAGCAAACAGAGCAAACCGACAGGCAGGACTAGAATGCCAGGACGAGAAATCCTCGTGGTTGTTTGATTCGAAAATTGAGTTTTAGCGGGGCAAATAAAAATAAAACTTAGAACAGCAACAGAAACAGAAACAACAACAACAACAAGAACAAAAGCTCAGCCATTAAAAAGGAGTTATCACCCAATTTAGCACCACAAGCGCGAAATAACGCACACAAACACATGGATATGAGTGTATGGATGGAGAAAGTACGGGGTAAATGGGTTGGGAATATCGTATCACACCCCCCACATACACCTCCCTCCACATGCTTGTAGTAAAACCCATCGGCGTCAGTTGAACACCAAATAGACATACTGTACAACATGGCATTTATGTCAAACCCAAATGCTTCTCCATATGAATGGCATGGTGTTTGCTGGGCAAGAATGTGAGAATGGGTTCCAAAATGGAGGCATGTGAAGAAATCGTATATGAAGTAATGAAATTTCTGATCAACTGAGACGAGTTTTATTTTGAATTGATAAGACTCTAAGAAAGCAGAAATCTCTAGAGATTTTGAATATTGACACACAAAAATAGTTTTGTTTTATCTTTATTCTTTGTGATAATGATATTTTAATATTGTTTCTGAAGACATTTGTACATATTAGAATAAGTCAACACAGGAATACCCACAATGTATATAAATGAACAGTCTGGCAACGCTCGGTATGATAGAGGAACGCAAGCGAACTATCTGGCAGCACTTGACGGCCTTGAAGAACGTTCGAGAAATATATAAAAAAGTGAGGTTATAGAGGGAAATAAATAAACGATATAAAAGATAAATCCAAGTCAATCAACTTGTGAGTTATCTATCTTTTAGATAACGATCATTTTTTATTATTATTTTTCATAAATAAGTTTATTCAAATTATTATTTATTTTTGTTTTTGATAAACAAATTTTTTATACAATTATGAGTAAACCAATTTAGTTTTGCAATTATCCTTTTGAACTTATAAACAAAATTCTTTCAATACTTTTTGCCCGCCAATTTTTGTGTACCAAACAATTTAGCATCTTCCCCGTTCGATTGCTTTGTCTGTGTGAACTTCCGATAGTTTTTTTTTTTTTGCCAAATATCGATTGTCGATATTTTGACATCTCGGCAAGCCAATCAATAAATACGCAAATTTTAAACTACAAATAAAAGTCCACTAAAACTAATACGATGCATGTACTTGTATATTCATTATATATCTATGATACATGTGCATTTTATAATCATAATTAAACATATTTTTAAGTTTAATCTATTGTATATAGGATAGATAGCTGTCAAGCATTTGGAACAAGCGTTTGTGCTGCAATTCCGATGCAATCTTGCGAAGCTTGCCGCTGATATGGCACACATTATCCATATAATCAAAGAGAACTGCCTGCAAACGTCCAAGGACCCAGTCGAACCAGTAATCGGTAACCTCGAGCTGTGCCGTTGCCGACTGATGATCCGCGAGTACCTTAACACAGCTCTCGACAATGTGTAGGAGCAGGCAATCAAGCAGAGCCACCAGCTTCTCTGAACTGCCATGCAAATGATTCTTGGTATATCGAATGGTTGAGTGAATCAGCTCCCATTGATACATTTTGGTAAGCTCCTCCTTTAAGGCTGGCTTAAAGATCCATTTTATAATTGTAGCAGTGTTTAAAATTTGCATTTTCATCAGCTTGTCGGACATGACGTACTTGAGCTGCTCGTTGGTGGCCCAAAGCTCAAAGATAGCGGCCAAAATGGCAAACTGATTGGCCTCAGTGTTAGCCAACATCTGTTTGATAAAGTTAATTAAATCAAATTGATTGAGCTAGTACTTTTGAGCTATTACCTTTAGTACGTGCTGAAACTTGTTAAATATGCAAAAGACGTGTGTAAATGATTTGGAGCCCAGATGCAGACATGTTTGCATCAAAACATGCATCTTAAGTTCATCATCCAAATCAGTAGTAGCCTCCATCAAACCACCAACCACCTCAGGAGCACATTTGGCGCGTATGGCTTCAAGCAGCACCTTGGCCAATTTGGCGCCGGGCAATAGTTCGTCGATGTACTTGAATTGTGGAGCTGGCGGAGCGGGCAGCAAGGCTTGAAAGGAGCAGGGAATCATCTGCACAACGTTTTGATAATAGCTAAGGCTGTAGGGGATTTAATAAGAGTTGAAATCATAATAAAGTATTTTTAACAAAAGTCGTTTTACTCACCGCATGCACTTTTTAAGCACCTCGCGCACAAACATGGCACTGGGATGCAATTGTGGCAATGTAACGCAATTCTCCCAATCCTGCCAGTTCCAATTATAGCGAAAGTTGCTCAAATGATGCGAAAACCAATTGACAAAACGATCAAAGCTGGACACGCTCATGGACTCCAGTTGTGTATAAAGCATATCAGTAGCCTGTGCCAAAACAGCTGGAAAAATGCCTGGCTTCTGTTTGCATAATTCAAGAAGAATCCCGCCATAGTTGATGGTCAAATAGGGCGAGTTGGGCAGCTGCAGCATTTGACCTAGCAGCACCTCCACAATGCAATGCTCCACGGCGACATTGGGCTTGGCGTCACAATAGGTCAACAACTGCTCCGCGCATATCTTGCACTCCAAATGTTGCAATTCCAGCGTTTCCAGAATCTGTGACTCAATCACATGACGCTCAATATCCAGTTCATCGGGCAGACGCATGAGTGGAGAACAATCGCTTGCCTCAAATAGCCGCACAACAATATAGGGGCGTGGATAGGCAATATTGTCCGATTCATCAAATTGTGGCAGCTCCAAGGCAGGCAGCTTATGCTGCAAGGCTGTGCTGAGCGTATCATCATACGCCAAATATGGACGTGGCAGCTGCTTCTCCATCCAATTATCACGCATCAAACGCATGATCTGCTGCCAGAGCAGCTCCAGATACTCATGCTGTGGCATTTCCGCATTGCTCCAAATGCGCAGCAGTTTCACCGTCTCCGTCGCATTGCGCTGCTTCTTCATGTAGAGCTGCAGACGCAGTATGAGCGCCTGCAGTGCCGTATCCTTCTTCTCGTAAAGCTCACGTCCTAGCAGCGACAGGCTGCTCATTACCATATGGGCATAAAAGTCACGACGTTTCTGCGGCGATTCATCCTGCTCGCATATGTCGACCAGCGTATTGAGCAAGCTCACTATGGAGCACACTGTCACCATATTCGTATTGACCAGATCCGCCAGCAGCAGCATCAAACTGCGCGCCTTGCTCCACTGTGCCTTTTCCAGCGACTGCAACAGCTGCTGCATCAGAAAACGCAGACAGGCGCCACCAAATTCATAGTCACGCACATTGATCAGACCCACAAAAGTGGCATAGTTGCCGGTCTGCATCGGATGTTTTGAGATGCAATCGACCAGTGAATGCATTATTTCCAACTTGTACATATGTAGCGTATCGGTGACATAATAGCTCAAATCATTGATGCGATCCTGCACTGTACTGCTATTGTACTCGCTCAGCTTGACCATCAGAGTCTCAATTGTTTCCAATATATCCTTGTGATCGGCGCGTCGCGGCAACTTACCCGGACGTACTCCCAGTTCATCAGATTCATCATCATCTGCTGAATTTTCACGGTAACGGCGACGTTCACTCATATTCACAATGTTTTTTAACAAAAACTCAATGAGAATAATTTAATTCTTTTTTTTTTTGTATTCTTAGCTTTGAACTGTCTTCAGCCACAGTCGATGCACAATTGAACTTTTCTCTGATTGACATGTGCGCATTAAAAAAATTGGCATATCACAATTATTTCAGGGCCTAGTAAAAAAATACTAAACATGGCAATCAGGAGCAAAAATACTTCTTTTAGAGATGGCCTCCTTTTGACTTTTACATTCATTCATTGCGATCTTTTGTTTCGATTTAGTTTTTATAACGCAACAAAATGTTTGCGATTTGCATTTCGGTCATGTTTAGCTAACGATTTGAAAAGTAAACTGCAATTTTCGTGTAAATATGCAACAGAATAAAATTCAAAAATAATTCACAATTCATGTTGTATAAAGTATAAAGTAACAACAGTTAATAAAAGTTTACAGTGCATTTGTAAACATGTACGCAATGAAAAAGTGCATTTTTAATAACAAAATCGAAACGGAACACATCGATAACAAACTGTTGCGATTTTGTTGCGAAAAAGGGCCTTTTCATGCGTTTCTGCAACTTTAAAACAAAAAGCCACCGGAAATCCCATTTTTAAATTTTTTTGTATTGTTGGAGCCCAAAGTACACTATTTTTGATCGCTCCTTAACTGCGGGCCTTCTAACGAAGAATTAAAAACTGTTTACGATAACAGAACTCAGTTATCATGCGATATTACAAATGTAAACTATGATTTCTTATTGAATTATGGACAAACTTCGCTGCCGGAAATGGCATTCGTAAGTTTTTGCGAATTTCTTGAGCCCAAATTCCGCCTTCAAATGAAGAATTGCTCAATATTATTTGACAAAAAGTATTCCCCTAAAACATCGCTGAAATGAAATGAAATGTTGTCAACAGTTCAGCTAAAAGAAACGTGCTTTTAAGGTCAAATGTTTGGAAAGTGAGATCTAAATATAAAAGTTGAATAAGGCCAATTTCTTAAGTTATCGGTTAGCTGAGTTATAAAACGAAATAACATAAATATGTAGTTTTATGGAGACAAAAAAAGAAGAACTGCAAATAAAATGCAACTTGTGGCGCTGCGGGAACTGCAAAGATGCAACAAACAATCAACAACAACAACAACAAACGGTTAAGTCAACAACGACAACGACAAACTGCAATTTGACGAACGTCATCAAAACTTTTACGATGCTCTTATGAACGAACCAAATAAAAATTATATGCCACATAAACCTGATGACTGATCCCGGCAACGATATTACGATATTGCAATATTGCCGAGGGGAGCCAACACAGGTAAGCAAAAGTCATTATCGCTCTGGCCTCTGACTGTCGTTGTATGCAAATGACACATGGCCAATGCCAATGGCCATCAGCTTCCATTGGAGACGAAAGACGAAAGATACGTAAGAGACGAGAGACGACATCAACATCGACATCGACATGGACAGAAGAAGTTGCGACAATAAAACAGGCACAAAAGCCGCCTGCAGCTGATGGGGTGAAATCAAGAAATGAAATAATAATAAATTCTGCACGGTAAATTACATCAAGTCGTCGTAAAAGAAAATATGCAAATCGATTGCATTAATTTAATAATGATGTGAATAATTTTTGTTTTTTTTCTCTCTCTCTTTTTTTTATGAAACGATCAACAGCAGCAACAACAACAACAACAACAACAACGACAGCAGTTTATGGCAGCTTTTGACTTGTGCGCAAATACGAGTATTTAGAAGTTTTTGATATAACAGCAGTTAGATTACATAGTTTACAACAAGTTTCAGCTTGAAATATCATAGCTGAATTCTAGAAATTAATTAAGTTTCAACAAAATTCAATGGCACATCAAAAATATTGGACAAGCGTTGCCACCCAGTTCTAAAATTTGCAATTAATTATAAGAAATGTATATGGACACACTTAAAATGATAAGCTACCTTTTTGAAAAGTAACTACATTTTACTTGATTTTGTTGATGTAAATTTGAAATTTCTCTAAACAAATAACATTTCATTTAAAAGTACTAAAAACCCATGATGCAATCAAATTAAAACTTTTTGAAGCGGTGAATTTCAACTTTCAACTTCAACATTTACTTGCGTAGAACATTATAGATTTTAAAAAGCGATTTACAGAAATAATAGAATTCATACATTTTCTACATTTAGTTTATGATTTCGGAGACATTGTATTCAACATTACACAATAATTTTATTTTTCAAAAATTTTTAATTACAATCAAATTTTAAAAAGTTTAAAGTTCCGTTTATCCAGTTTCTTGATTGAATGGTTTATATCACCAACCCGTTAGTCTAGTTTCCGTGAAAAGCCTATCTTTATTTCTTGTAGCTTAAAGTGAGATATGTTCAAATGAGTTAAGTAAGATTCATTAATTAATATAATCAGGCCTGTTTCGAATTCGTATTCCGTTCGTAATTTGCGGAAACTTGCGGAATTGCTTGCTGTTCTCAAGTACTCAAAACATCAAATGTTTACGTCTTTAAAAGTATTGCTTTTTTCTTTGCGGAATGAAAAGTAATTGCCAGATTACACAAGGAATTCAAGAAAACAAATTCTTAAGCTCAATTTTCTTATACTTTTGATCATATTTGAAAGAGAGTTAGTCAATTTATTCATTAGATTAAAGTCAAATAACATTTATAATATTAAATTGAAAAACTGTCTGTAAAACAGAAGCGAAAACGTGCAAGCAAACGTAGCTGTTCTCGATTCAGCAATGCCGACTTTTAACTATGAAAGCTATGTTTCGAACTCGGCTTCGAAAATGAGCAAAACGAAACCATTACAATCAGAAATTGGAACAGTTACTCGTAAATCGTTCGGAATTCATGCGTTTTTACTCTTCAAAAACGTTCCGAATTCGGAACACAAGGTTAAAAAGCTTATGAATATATGAAAGTTACTGAAAAATAGAAACAAAGCTATATAAGTTATTTAAGATCGCTTAAGACTTGAATGTGCTTTCAAAGCTTTAGAAATAAACCCGTTAATATGGTGCATGGGAAGCACTTATGCAAATCATATCAAATCAAATCTTTGACAAATATAAATATATATATAAAAGCATAAGTACCACATCCAGGATAAACAGATTAACTAACAATATGCCAGTGATGGACTGATCGAGCCATTAGCATTCAAAATAAAGTCAATAACAGCCAAACCATGAAATCGAACTGAAAAAGTTATGAGCCAAAATTAACTGCAAATGGTTAACAATAATTCATCAGACAGTTCGCGCAATCGTATTGAGAACTGAGAACGGAGAACGGAGAACGGAGAATGGTGAATGCTGAATGGTGAACTGAGATCCGTGAAGAGGCTAGTTTGCATTTAAGGCGAGGAGGATACTTTGCAGATACTCGTACATTTTATGTGCATATTTCACGCCAGGCGCGCCATCTCCGCCTTGTCCCACTGACTGTTTTTGCGGCCCACGACGAATTCATAAAGTATCTCGCACTTTTAATGATTTCTGAGTTACAAGCTAGCCGAGTTGGGCTTGGACTGTGACTTTGGACTGGGAGTTGCCATCCAAGTTGCAATCCGCAAAAGACCCGCCAACACCCCGCACGCAGCAGGTACAATGCAACAATTTGGCGGCAACTTATGACAGCGCAGCGATCGCAAATAAAGTCAAATGGCGGCCGCACCAACTGATCCTGATCTCAAGCTCCAAAGCTGCACCAAGTCTTTAGTGTGGGGCGCGAGAATTTATGCGGCTTTTTCGCCGCGACGACGTCGCTATAGTTGTTGTTGTTGCTGTTGTTGTTGGCGCTGTTGCGGCGGCTTTCGTGCGCACTTAAATTATGAATATTACCAAATGGGTCAATTCGAAATAAATAAGCAACGGTCCCAGCCCAGACCGCGATCGAAACCATCGAAAGCTATCGAAGAACCATCCAACCATACCGCCAAATAGAGTTGTCTCTGTCGCAATTTCTCATTGAGCTGTCGTTCGGCTCCATCGTCGTTTCCTCTCCACGCATTGCCGTCCGAGCAGGCAACCAGCGTTGTGGCACCCAAACAGGGACATAGAAGTGCCAACCGAGCAGGGTTCTCTAGCATCAGGTTTTTGGTCATTGGGCGGCGTTTAATATCGCTCATGCATCTGGTAATCTATGCGCAATTAGCTGCGTACATCAGATTTAGTGTTCTGATTGCATTTGCCTCTCTCTCTATCTATCTCGCTCTCTCTCTCTTTCCCTAGTCGATTATTGACCATAAATATGATATGAGATTTTCTTCTTTTTTTTTTTGTTCTTCATTCCCCATTCACTGCCATTGCAGTTGAATTTGCAAACCGCTAAATATTTAGGAGACAAGCGGAAATCTATTTAATTTCTGCAATAAATGCAAAATTTGTGTCGGCAGTCGGGTCAATGAGAAATCTTTAATCAAGAAACTAACAATCACCACAATTCAGACAGGAATGTCGTGAGAATGCAAATTTAGAATGTAAACTTTGATATTACTATATAATAATAAGTACTTTTAGTTAAGCATTGCCGAAATGATTTATAGCTAATTTAAATAGACATGTCTAAAGCAGGGTCCGTTAGGATTATGAGTATATTGAATAAAAATTATTATATAAAAATCAAATTATAAAAATCATTTTTTTGGGGAGGGTGTACCCAAAATTTGAAATAAACTTGATCTGCGTATGGTATACCAGAACCTATATGCCAAGTTTGGTGTACCTATCTCTTATAGTCTCCGAGATCGACGCGTTCATACGGACAGAAGGACATGGCTATATCGACTCGGCTGTTGATGCTGATCAAGAATACATATGGTTTATATATTCGGTTTATTTATAACTCCGTTTTTCCCATTTTCAATAGGTGCCGGGCTCAAAACTTGAGAAAATTTATAGTTAACAAAGTCTAGAAAGTTCAAAATTGCATCAAATCAAAGCAAGCCACTCTAATCATAATCAAAATCAATACAAGTTAAAGCTTTTTCTAGTCGGTTGCTTAGAATTCCCAAGTGGTTTAAGCAAACAGAGGGTCTAGAGCCAACTGAAATTCTTACTGAGGCATATCTTATTTTTGAATTCTTATTTTTGTTGTATATTGTACATATATAATATACAACATGACTAGCATATTTGCTGCAACTTTTATAAAGCTTACTAAATCTTTCAGCCATGCACCCTCTGGTTCATGCTGCATCAAAGATCATCTGAGCAATTTCGCAACAGATATGCTCGATTCAGTCATCTTATTTTCTTCTTTATTTATTTTATTTTCATAAATTTACAATATAACATCGAATTCAGCGACAATGTTGATACTGAAACTAGTTAAGCACAATAAGCTGCAAAGCGGACGTTGGATAACCAAAAATGCATCATTAAAATTGTGGAACAAGAACGCACATGCCAAGTTTGAGGTCTCAAGCTCTTACAGTCTCTGAGATCGATGCGAAAAGACGGACATGGCCAAATCGACACAGCTTTTGATGCTGATCAAAAAGATATATATCTTATATAGTCGCAGATGCCTGCCTATTACTCCTTTTTACCCATTGTTGGGGGTATATGCGTTAAATATGTAAAGCATGTTGCTCCAGCACACATATCAAATTTCATTATTGAGTCCGATTTTCAAAATAAGAAACTAAATATAACGTTCACAGCGTTTTGAATATCTTGCAAACCGGCTGCAGATTTAACATAGTTTGATCCAATCTTAATTCAACAGTTAATCCTCATACATTAATACTTAAGAAGTTTTCGTATTACTGCCCAAAAACACTCAAGAATTTATTTCCAAAGAACTTTTTCCAAACCGTTTAGATTATGCTGTTGAAAAAAGATTTAAAACAATACGAAAAATTAATGTCGTCTGCCTACAGAGCTTAACACTAAACTTAATCGCAGCTAGAAAAATAGTTGAGAAAATGCAAAAGAAGTCTACTTCAATATTAAGTTATTGAAAAATGTTATATTTTATTAAACAGATCAAATTTATGTTAACTTTAACATATCTAGTATAATGAATTTCTCTAAGCCGAATTTGGTTCACTCCCATTTCATTTAGTTATAGAAAACTTCCATTGTATATAATTTAATAGTATTCAAAACTTAATATCGAAAATATTGCTACGTTTTACTCCCTGTTCCCATTAAATGGGAAAAAGGGAGTTAAAAAGTACTGCAAATGTATGTAACAGGCAGAAGGAGGAGTTTCCGAAGAAATAAACTATTCTTGTTCAGCATCAACAGCGGAGTCGATATAGCAATGTCCGTCTGTCTGTCTGTCGGTATGAACACGTCGATCTCGGAGACTATAAGAAATAGAGACACCAAACTTAGCATATAGGTTCCAGTATACCATACGCAGATCAAGTTTTTTAAATGTTGATTTGTTTGCTTTGATTTTTGGTACACATATATGTTATATCAAAGTTGATCAGCTGCGTAAATTTCATTAAGATCGGATAACAAACACCAAAGTAATTAAAGAATATATTTCCCCCATCTCAGCAGGCAGAAGCAACAGTTTGACAGGAACTGGCCAAGTTAAGTGCGCCGTTTGCTTGCGTTGCCGCTAAACTGCTTGAAATGCCAACTGGGAGCAGGGAGTCTCGTAGTCGGGCACACTCGACTAGAGCATTTTTACTTGTTTTTATGGAAAATATGGTAAATTTTTTGGTAACCGTCTATAGTCTATAGTAATACCATTTATATAATAGAAATAATAACAATATGTATAGCTCTGTTTACGATATATTATTTCTTAGTCTACATATCCATCTCCCACATTATTATTTTATGTGCAAGTAATCAATGTTTAACAAGATCTTAAAATGAAGATGCCATTACCCACAGTCTGTGTGATCTTTATGGCTCTTTAATGTCCAGCTTTTAATGTGGGTGTAGGTGATAAATCCGCGTTAAGTGCACACTTTAATGACACACACACACACAACACTTACGGACAGGCACACCAATGTGTACAGCACTCGTGATAATCGTGACTTTCCGGACAGAGAGAAGAATTGGACTCCGGGGAAGATGCTTCCGTTTTTTTTTGTTATTTGACGCATGCGCGACGCGTGGGATCCTCAACGCAGTTGTCGATCGTAAATTTAACAATTTGTTGCAGCTGCGCTTTTGTTTTAAGTCGCGTGCTTTGCTCAACATCAACATAAATTGCCAAATGCCATAAATTTTTATTAGCCTTAAAGCGGCAAGTGGGCGTAATCCATTCTAATTGCATATATACTTGAACTTATACTGCAGGTATTTTTGTTTTGCCAATATCGATATTAGAGCTGGAATCGGCTCAGAAACAAATTTGTTATATTTTCAATCGAATACAAAAATGGTTTTGTAATTTTTCAAATTTGCATTTTGTTATCTCCCTTTTCAGTTTGACCGTAAAAATACTACTTACAATGCCAAAATAAAAACTCAAAATGTCAGTTTCGAATTCTCAAATTATTCCCAATTTTAAGCTAACTGATACTAACTAACTGAACCGCGAAAAAAGATGCAATTTTCTAGACTTTTTTTTGACACCTTAAAAAATATTGATTCGAAATCTTTTGTCAACGTCAAATAGAACATGTTTTTAAGTGCCTGTTGAAATTTTTTCATAAAAAAAAATTAAACAATAAAAAAGTTATTGGCGAATTCCTAAAAGTCCTTTTTTTCAAAGTGCCGTGCGGTGTATATAATATCTTCAGAGCGGTTCATCTCAAATCAAAAATTCAAAAAGATTTTGTTAGTGTGTTATATTATCTTGTCGCTGAACGAAAGATTTGCAAAAATTTTAATTTTAACAAAAAATGTTCAATTTTTTGCTCTAAAAAGAAAAGTTTTCAAAAAAATGTAAAATCCTTCGTTCAGCGACAAGCTTTTATCATTATAAAGAATTGGTATAAATTTAGTGTTGATCGGATAAATAGTTTTTCAGTAATCGTGTCCACCATAAAGGTCTTTTCGAGAAAACATGATTCTGAAATAATCGTGTTTTAAGTTTCAAGTTTGTTTCTGTGTGATCTGCAGGTAGTGCGCTATAAACAGCTATAACTTCGGTTATAGTGCTCCGAACGTTACGAAATGAGAGGGTTTTCAAAAGTACATACTTTAAGAATATGCAATAAAAAAATCGATATTTTCATCCATCTCAAGTGTATATAACCCCTTAAAGTGTAAATGTTTTAATGCCAATTTTTGAAGAGATTCAAAGTCACGAATCTGAATTTTGTAGTTCCTTAAATCTTTGTCATCCTAGATGAAGAGCAATACATTTTCAAATTTCAATAAATTTTCAAATGAAACCTTAAATGAAAACTCAAAAATGTTGGAAAATTGAACTCAAAATTGTATTGTAAACGTAGTCTATGCTCTCAATATACAAGTATTTGGTCGAAACTATCAATATTTTAAACAGCTAACTAAAATAAACGAACTATTGGCGGCTTTTCAGTATTAATACATAATACATATATGTTTTATACTTGCATATATGTATAATGTTTTGATTTTGATAGGGGCTAGTGATAAGAAAAGTGCTTTCACGCCTCTGCTATTTATATATGTATGTTAAGCATAATCAAGACTTGTTTGTTTTTAAGGTCGCATCAAAAGTTTCTAATTAAATAAACATACAAATGGATGGATGCTATGGTTGCCTAGGATGTTTCTTGTCTTAGATTTAACGATCCTTTTTAAGAGCTCATAAAATGACGGACTTTACGACCGCTGTCATTATTTGGCAGTATAAACAAGCGACAACAACAACAACAAGAACAACAACAACAAGAACACACACCAGGTGACCAGGCGTGACAGATTTGTCGTCCAAATGTCTCACCAGTTGCAGTTGCACCTTTTGACTGACCCGACTTTTGTCAGATGTCAAAACTGTTGATGGCCATATAAATGGGAACAAACAACCAATGCTAGATTCTACAGCTCGACAGCTATACAGTTCTACAGTTAAGGGCATCATCAAAGTGGCTTTTATTGTTCTTTAATTGTTGAACTGTGTTCCCTTCGTACGCGCACATAAAACTTAATTTTATGCGATACAGCATAAAGCGAGCCATTCGCATTGTTGGGGATGCGATTGTAACTGGGGTCGTCATCTACAGGACGGGGGCTGTATACCATATATAAGTATATACTGTATGTGTTTAAGTATACCATAGCATAGCATTGGTCCAAGTGACCCGCTGTTTTTAGTGTGAAAATCACTTAAGCGCGTTTACCGAATTTACGACTCTAACGACTATATAATCGTTTCAATTTTACGAGCTGCTGCTATACCAACATTAAAATGATTTAAGACCATTTCAAATATCTTTTATCCATAGGTAATGCCAATGGAAACAGAAGGCGTTTCAAATTGCTAATACAATGCAGCTTTTGCAAAAGAATATGCAGGCCTGTTTCGAATTCGTATTCCGTTCGAAATTTGCGAATTTATACTAATATAATAATAGAATAATAAGTGCAAGCAATTTCAAATCCTTCACAGAACACATAGTAGAAATGTATATTCTTTTCAATGCTTTATTATACAATTTTTATTAATTATTGTTATTAAGTTTTGACTCACAGATAAAGTAGGTTACTGCAGCGCAGTCTTTATCAGCCATACGATACTCATCATTTTTATATAATAATACACCGCAATGTGCGAAACCTACGACGTGACTTGGCTGACCCATATGCCAATTAAGATAGGCAGGTGTACGACCAGTGGCTACTGAGAGATATTCGTTCATATTGGCAAGATCATTAAAGTCCATCCAATAAGTGCGTTGGTTTTGCTGTGGTAAATGGGATACTAATGCATTGAACTCATCGGCATTTTGAAGACTGGCCAAATTGCCACCTAATGCCAGACATCTATGCGCTGCCTTAAACCAATTGCCCTTAACATTTTCTTCAATATAATAATATTTGGAGCCAATTTTGTGAAATGGCTGGCCAACACGTTTTATTGGTTTCGGAACTGGTTTGCGAAGATCTAACAACTTTTGATCCATCTCTTTTTCGAGCATATCAAACTTTTCGTGCAGCACAATTTTAACATTCATGAGTTGTTGGGCCAGCATATCCAAATTCTGTTTATCAGCAATGCAACCACAGTTTTCGAAACTCTGCATAAAGAGATTTATAAATTATAAACACAATATTTATTATATTTTATTTATTAAATTGAACTCACTTCATAGTTTCCGTACACTGCAAGAACTGAGACTAGCAGCCCACTTACTTCTTACTTGAATCTGTTACATTATCAAACACATAGTTCATAATTGTTATTCCATTTCTAACTCACATATATAATGACCGTTAATAATATCGCAAACACAATCACTAAAACCATACTTGTTGTTATGATAGGTTAAGCAACCACAACGCTCGAAATGGTTCGAGTGATTTGGTTGACCCCTATGCCAATTCAAGTAGGCTACTTCACGGCCTGTGGCTATTGAAACATATTCGTACGGATTGACGAGATCATTAAAGTCCATCCAATATATGAAATCTGGTGGTAAATGGGCTACTACCGCCTCGAACTCATCCTGGTTTTGAAAACTGGCCAAGTTTCCACTTAATGCTCGGCATCTATGCAATGCTGTTAGCCAATCAACCAAATCCGTTTGATCAATATAATAATATTTGGAACCAATTTTCTTGTATGGTGCAATTACATTTGATTCTTGGTTTTTAATTGCTCTGCTGAAATCCTGCAGTTTTGGATTCATCTTTTTTTCGAACATATCTAACTTTTCCTTTTAAAACAGGCCTAAAAACTTGAAAACAATAACTTCTACAGATGGTTTTACGTTGACCCGACTCGCCGCTCTGTAAAAAGAAAGACATAAGTTATTATATTTGATTTGATAAGACATTTGAACTCACTTCATTGTCTCCGTACACTGCAAGAACTGAGATAAGCAGCCCAATTAAAATAATCTTCATGTTGGCTAGCTTTAGTATCACCGTTGCGATAGAATTGTATTTGACAACTGAAATTCTGAAAATATGAGCTTCATTCTGTAGCCGCAAGTCGCGATTTGGCTAAACTATGCAACACAAGTTTTGTTCAAATTCTATTTAATTTACAAAATATATTGTTTTCCTTCAATAAAATATTTTTTGGCCTTAAATTTCAATAAAAAATAAGCCAGCGTTATGGCAAAATCAATTCCCCAGACATTGTTATATTACGTATTTTGTTGCTGCGCTGATCTGTTCATAATCGAGGAACTATATCTTAAAGCTGTCATAGAAACAATCGGTCAAAAAACTTTTCTAATATTAATCTTAGTTCACAGTTTGAACTTCAAGCCCTACCAGCAAATAAATAGGCCACATCAAGCAAACATTTTATATTTGAGACTTTAAATAAGATACAAAATTTTACAAAATGTCCTTTTCACAAATGTAATTATATTTCTCATCACAATTATTATCATTCATGCCGTATTGTGAGTTCACATAAACTGTCTCAATGCAATTTTCTTCACCTTTGCTGTTATTTGGTTCACCGACAGACCATTTAACAAATTTCGCTTTTAGGCCAGTTGTTTGTGATAGATATTCCCCCTCTTTGCTTCGATCTTTGATATCCAACCAATAACAATAAGGTTTTTTCTTCATATTGACTGCATTAAACTCTTGCTGACTTTCAAAACTAACCAGATGTGCACCTAGTTCTCTAGAATTACGCGCAGCATCAGACCAACTGGCCGATTTCTTATGCTCCAAATAATAATATTTTGAACCAATTTTCTCAAATGGTTTCATTTGCATATTCAAAAATGCTTCAATTACTTTTCGCTGAGCTTCTAACTTTTGTTCAGACTGCGTTAACTTCTTATCGAGTACATCAAACTTCTCCTGCAGCAGCATTTTGATATTCTCGAGTTGAACCAGGGTTTCCGATTGCTGTTGAACATCATTTCGATCGACTTGATTTTGCAATATTCTTGTATGCTCTAACACAGGCTTAACTACTTTGTAACAATAACTGCCACAATTAGATTCAAGCTGCTTCGTTTCTTCACAACTCTGCAAAAATAAAGCTAGATTTGACAACAACTTCAAATTGTTAAGACATTTTGAACTCACCGCACAGACTTTTTGTTTAGCAATAATGCAAAATAGAAACGCAATGATTATAATTTTCATTGTAATGCAATAAATGTTGATTGTTCTGAAAGAAAGGCTATAGCAGACTTAAGAATTCAGTGGAATAATGATGTTTACTCAATTTATATTCTTTATTTGTTATTTTATTTTCAGATTAATCAACAAAGACAAGCTTATGTGTATTACAAATGCAAATGTAAACGCTTTTTTCATATGTCATCTCACAGATAAAATGATGTTGTGCAATACAAGTGTCATCATTCATTGCATAATTAAAATTGAATTCAACACAATGCTCAGTTTTGTGATTTGGTTTATCAGGATACCACTTAGTACAGATCCGACGTTAACGATTGATATTCATACTCTGTACTACCAAGTTTATTGAGGTTCAACCCATAATGTAAGCCGAACTCTAAATGATCTACTAATGCCTCGAACTCTGTGCTATTGAGCAAACTAGCCAAATTTCCAGCTGCTATTTTGAACCGATTTCCAGAAATACTAGTTGAAAAGTAGCTAGTCCTTTTGTCCTGTCAACTTTTGTTCAATCTTCTGCTTGAACTTATCAAATTTTAGCTTAATATTTTCATATTTTTGATCGATTTGGGTTTGCAACGACTTTACATGCTCTAAAACAGGCTTAAAGCCTTTCAAACAATATCCAGCACAGTTGGATTCAAGTGGTTTTTGTTTCTTCGCAGCTTTGTTCAAAGGAAAACACTTTTTGTATAAGAAATGATTGTTGATAAGACAGCTTTTAAGTCACAGCACTAATTTGTTGTACAATTTTTAAAAATTGACTATTCCGAGAACAAGACTATAGAACACTTAACTATGCTGTGCAAATATCAGAATGAAATAAGCTTAGATTACATATATAACATTACTTTTTAGCTAAGATTAACTTGTTATCAGTTTGAAGCCGAATTTTTTATCAGCAATCAAAGCTTTTCTAAAATAGGTTCTCAACAAAATATGAATGATAAGCAAAATGTTGTGACAAGTCCATCAGAAGTTCATATTAATTTTTATAGCTTAAAACTCTAAACATAGCAAATTATGAGACCACCCTCGTATTTAAGTCTTATTTAATTACCATCTGAATGATTTTTATATGCCAAGTGAGAGAGGGCAGTTCTCTGCCTTTGGCAGTTGATCCATTGTTCTCCGATCTTGAATAAATCAGGACCACAAACATTGTGAAGCCTGCCGGCATAGCTAATAAATCAGTCAAAAAGTCATTTTGTGGCAACTATAAATATTTTTGTGATTGACGCCGCACATAAAAAGGGAATTAAAAATGCGTTAAATTTAACACATTTATGGAACACACCCCGTCTCACTATGTATGTGTGAATGTGTGTGTGTGTGTGTGTGTGTGTGTGTGTGTGTGTGTGTGTGTGTGTGTGTGTGTGTGTGTGTGTGTGTGTGTGTGTGTGCTGATAAGGCAAGTTGCAGATGGCATGACACAGGCCGTGCTTCCTTTGGTGGCATCCGAAAAAATGTCACACATTATCAGGCGCATGTTTGGCGCTCTCGACAAGAGATGAGCGATATTTGCGAGATACTCACAAATATTTTAAAGTAACAATAATAGGTAGGAAATTGATTGTGAATTCCACAAAGGGTTTTCCTTTTTTTGTGGGTGGAATGAGAAGTAATTGCCATTTTACATAGGGGTTTCAAAAAACCAGTTCTTAAAATCAATTTTTCTTTAACTTTTATCTTAATTATAAATGAATTAGCTAATTTATTCAATAAACTGAAGTCGAATTACATTTATAATATTATATTAAAAACTATTAGCAAAGCAGAAACAAAAACTTCTAAGCAAAAGGGACAGTTCTTGAACTGCTAGCAAAACTCGAGTTCGAACTTGGTTTCGAAAAAGTGAAAGCAAAGCCATTTCGCACGGCAATCAGTGCAGTACTTCGTCAATCGTTCGAAACTCATTCATTTTTATTTTCAAAAAGGAAAGGAAGTTTGGTCTCAGATTGATAAATTTAATTAATTTAAGTGAATGCAACTAAGTAAATCAATGCAATTTTGAAATATTAGAGAATCTGTAAAGAAAAGTCTCTTTTCTACACGAATTTGGGCACTTAATTTTCAATTCACATTCGAGTTGAAAATGAAAATACGTTCCACAGTCACATTTAGTGATATTCCTTCGAAACAGTCACCGTTTGCACCTTGACACCAAAATCACACCAAAATTCTTAAATCTTACAAGTAATAGTATTTTTAAATAGTATTACTATATAGTATTATTTAATTTTTACTGAATATAGCAGTCACAACTACTGATATTCTTTTACAAGAGTCACCTTTTTGATTTGTTCACCAAAATCACAAAAGTGCACAACTCAGTCGCTGAGTCAGACACTGAAACAGAAACTGAAACCGAAAACTGACACTGACACTGACTGGATGCCATCATAAAAAGAGCATAATTATGGCATTTGTGTTAATGTGATTTTCTGGCCGCAGGCTCAGCAATCAGTTCTTATCAAGGCACAGGATGTGCATGTGAGCGAGAGTGAATGAAGCAGCAGCTCATGACTGAGTCTGAGAGAACGCAGAACCCAGAATCCAGAATCCAGAACTCTGAACACAGAACCATAGCTCAGCTCGCATAAATCACTTATTATGAGGCGTAATTAATGCGACTATATGGCGACCCAAAATTTCTATAAATCATCAGATTAAGCAAACGCTGGCGCATACTCGTAAGTTCATAAGTACTCGCAAGGAGCATACGATGATGATGTTCTACCAAACATACTAAACATATGTACATACATAGGTACGAGCAGAATTGCACAAATTGTGCGCTTAGAGTCTATTGGCAAGCATATGACTGAAAGATTGTCTAATAATGCCGCAGGAAATACTTAATGGTGTTACTGAAGAGATGATTAAGCAAGTAGCTGCCTTTCTTAATCGACTATATAAAATGGTTATTTAATCCACATGGCATATTTGTAAAAGGCAGCAGAGTTATGTTATAAATACTATTTTGGAATTGAGTTAACAAAAAAACAAAGATCAAAGATATGTTTTTGTTATGTAAAAACTTGACTTAAAACAAGTATCTAAGTTATGTTCATTTTCTACATTAAAGGCATAACTTTTACTAATATTCAAGTTTCTATATATTTTGTTGAATATTAATTGTTAAAAAATATATATTTGGAAGTTTATTTTGCTGCCGAAAGACTGTTTACATCCTTTATGCTTTATCCTTCTAAGCTTAGTTAGATAAACTGACTTGTTCCTTAAAAGATCAAAGATATTCTAAAGTAAATTGCTGCATTATAATAACTTTTGCCATATTATGTATTTTAATATCTTCTCATCTGATCAAAGATCCACTGTTAATAGAACAAAGATCTCTACAGTAAATTGCTTAATAATAATTACTATTATCATCTAAAGCAGGCCTGTATACAGATTTTTAACTAAGACTTTCTTGTTTTAAGAAAATCACAACAGTCTCAAATCGAACGGAATGAAAACCTAAATTTAAATAGTTATTTATCATATCGTATATAAGTTCTTATAAATTGCACAGTGTCCGCATCAATTTCAATACGGTAAAGCTGCTATCATTGTACACTTTTTTGTAATTATCGGATTTTTGGCCAAAATGAGTGGCTGGCTGCTCCTTTAAAATAACAATAAACTAAAAGGTCTACTCGTGCATAAAGCATTCACATTTTGTCCCGTTTTTCGTGGCCCAAAACAGCAAGCCCAAACCCAAGCTCAAACTCCAACTTCAACTCCAATTCAAATGCTGGCCAACCGGGCCAAGCGGGCAGCGGCGTTAATTTATCACTTAACCTTCTTTAGCAGCCAAGTTTATAATTTCGATGGAAATGGGAAATGGGAATGGCAAAGGCAAACGCAAATGCAAAACCCAACAATGTTGTTGACGACGACGATGAGAACGCCTGGTAACTGCGGCACTTGAACGACTAGTGCCCATCAGTGACCAGCTGAAGGAGCACCAGCAGCAGCAGCAGCGGCAAGGACGAAGTGTCGGCTCGCCGCCTATCGTGTCTGGGAGTGTCGCGCAGTGCAAATAAAATAATAAAACAAACGCTGCTCTGCCTTCGTTTTAGCCATTTGCCAAAGTTCCATTGTAGTAGTACTTAGCCAAACTGGGCTGACTGCGCCGAGAGCTGCCTCTGCCGCTACCTCTGTCGCTGCCTCTGCCTCTGCCTCTGTCGCTGACTCTGCCTCCGCCTCTGTTGTCGTATTTCTTTAGCTTACGCTTTAGCATCCCCCCCCTTCTTTCGAGTCCCAAACTATGCTTGTCTCTGTTGTCCTTTTGGTTGATGCTTTACGCTGCCTGGCGCTCTTTGCAAAATGAAAATGTAAAAGGAATATTCATGAGGAGATTAGAATTATTTTTCGTGCTGTCATTTTCATTTTCACTCCACCTTCTGCTGCGCTTTCGTCTCATTTTGCGCTACATTCGATACAAAAAGGATCAGTTTGTTTGATATACATGATTCGAATGTCACGTTCGTTTTTAAGATCATTGGGTAGGTTTGTGTATTAAATAGAAATGGTTGTGGATTGAACTGATCGTCATATTTACTTTTAAAGATAGATAAGTAATTTGAATAAAATATTTATAAAAGTATCTTAAATTTCAGAGCCCTCTGCACATTTTATATTTATTTAATTTTTTATCAAAAAATGCTGCGAATTGTAAGACAGACCTTATTTAATACATTAAATACATATTTTAAATGAAAATGATTCGAGTTTCTTTAAAATGTTTTCCTAACAAGTTGAAGGCATTTCTTATTTCACAAGGCACTCATTAAAATTATTTTTTGAATTTTAGAAAATTGTTTTTTTATTTAGGGCGCCTTTGAATCAAGCAAAAGTATATTTCTTAAACACAGAAAATTAAATTTATAGTTAACAGAGTCTACAAAGTTCAAAATTGTTAGATCAAAGCAAGCCACTCTAATCGTAAGCAAAATCAATAGAAGTTAAAGCTTTTTCTAGTCGGTTGCTTAGAATTCCCAAGTGGTTTAAGCAAACACAGAGTGAAATGCCAACTGAAATTCTTACTGAGGCATATCTTATTTTTGAATTCTTATTTTTGTTGTATATTGTATATATATAATATACAACATGACTAGCATATTTGCTGCAACTTTTATAAAGCTTACTAAATCTTTCAGCCATGCACCCTCTGGTTCAAGCTGCACCAAAGATCATCTGAGCAATTGCGCAACAAATATGCTCGATTCAGTCATCTTATTTTCTTCTTTATTTAATTTATTTTCATAAATTTGCAATATAACATCGAATTCAGCGACAATGTTGATACTGAAACTAGTTAAGCACAATAAGCTGCAAAGCAGACGTTGGATAACCAAAAATGCATCATTAAAATTGTGGAACAAGAACGCACATGCCAAGTTTGAGGTCTCAAGCTCTTACAGTCTCTGAGATCGATGCGAAAAGACGGACATGGCCAGATCGACTCGGCTGTTGATGCTGATGAAGAATATGTATATATACCTTATAAAGTCCGAGGCGTCTCCTTATGCCTGTTACATAAATTTGCAGTACCTTATTAATTCCTTTTACCAATTTTTAATGGGTACCGCGCCTAAAACTTGAGAAAATGTATAATTAAAAAAGTTTACACAGTTCAAAATTGTTTGATCAAAGCAAGCCACTCTAAATTCAAGTTGTTTTCAACTTGGTTGCTTAGAATTCCCAAACGGTTTAAGCCAATACAGAGTGTAGTGCAAACTTAGATTCTTGCTGTGGCATATCTTATTTTTAAATTCGTATTTTTGTTGTATATTGTATATATATAATATACAACATGACTAGCATATTTGCTGCAACTTTTATAAAGCTTACTAAATCTTTCAGCCATGCACCCTCTGGTTCATGCTGCACCAAAGATCATCTGAGCAATTGCGCAACAGATATGCTCGATTCAGTCATCTTATTTTCTTCTTTGTTTATTTTATTTTCATAAATTTGCAATATAACATCGAATTCAGCGACAATGTTGATACTGAAACTAGTTAAGCACAATAAGCTGCAAAGCGGACGTTGGATTACCAAAAATGCATCATTAAAATTGTGGAACAAGAACGCACATGCCAAGTTTGATGTCTCAAGCTCTTACAGTCTCTAAATTTGATGCGAAAAGACGGACATGGCCAAATCGTCACGGCTTTTGATGCTTATTAAATATATATATATATATTATATAGTCGCAGATGCCTGCCTATTACTCCTTTTTACCCATTGTTGAGGGTATATGCGTTAAATATGTAAAGCATGTTGCTCCAGCACACATATCAAAATTCATTATTGAGTCGTATTTTTTTTAATTTTTTGAATTTAGTAAAAATTTTCTAAAGCATGTTTTTTCTAAAATTTAAGTGCAAATCGTTTGAAATTAAAAAAAAATAAGTTTGATTTTAGAAAAATATTGATTATAAGAATATCGAGACAATTGTTTTTAGAAATCTATTTTCTATATGAAAAGTTGAGCTGTCTTTTTAGACATTTCAAAGTGGATTTTCTAATTTCAAGGGCGAATTTGGGTCCTTTTTTATGAGTGTGCTTATACAAAAGTTTATTAAATGTCCTGTCATTACAGGACACTTTCAAGTCAACCTTACCAAAGCCAAAAAAATAGATTTCAATTTGTTTTCGCTCTCTGCCATGTACTATTTTGTAAATGTTTCACTTTTCTTGCTTTTCGGAGTTTCGCAAGAAATTATGATTTTTGTGCCAAAAGGGATTAAATTCACGCTCGTTTGTCCTGTTTATGATGAGTGCTGTTTGTTGTTGTTGCGCTGCGCGTTGTTCCTTGCATAAATGTTTAATCATACACACACACACACATACACACAGAAGGGGACAGACAGACGAACAGGGTAGCAGGGGGGCTGTACTGACATGAATCACCCGATGTCAGGCGTTGCTGCCGTTAGTCGTCCTTCGTACTTCGTCCTTCGTTTTCGTTTTCGTCCTCGTTGTTATGTTCGTCGTCGCCGTTGCTCGCATTTAAAATATTTTGTGAAATTATTATGAAAATGCGTAAAGGGATTTAATAAATAACTGTAACTGCTTCTCGCCGCTCATTTGCCATCCTTGTACCGTTATTCATGTGCTTCTGTTCTTCCTTTTTTGTTTTTGTTTTCTGTTTTTGTTTTTTTTTTTTTTTTGCGTTTTGCGCTTTTCATCCCAACTCTGCTCTGCTCTGCTCCTTTTTCTTGTGCATCTGTGTGGGTTGCTGTTTTGCTGTGTGGAATTATGTTTTATCCTGAATTATGGATTTTGTTTTGTTGTTTTCTGTCAAAATCATATTTTGTGCTCACACTCCCTCCCGTACCACCCAATCCAACCCAACCCACCCAACCAACCCAAACCACCCAATTCGAGTCATAACCAAAAACGCCGACTCATTTACATGCTCGGAAAACGCTGGGCGCTTTTCCTTGGCATCGCTTTGGGTACCATTTTGGATAACTTACCCACCACTCCCCACACCCACCTCCCCTTCCTCTTTCCCCTTCCCGTCTACCGTCTCACAGACTTTGTGCGCCATTAATGAGAATTTGTTTGTATCGACGTCAGTCTGGGGAGGCTGTTCCCACCCGGGAGAGGGTTGGGGGGGTTGGGTAGCTATGGGGCTCTTTTTTGGCATTGTTGTGCGCCGTTTAGTTGTAAATTTTTTTTTTTTTTTTTTGGAAAACTTTTTCAAATAATTTCTACTTAATGTTTAGAATTATTTTTAGCTGGAATTAGAAATTATGAAGAATATATCACACACTCAGGACTCAGGACCAAAACAGAGACCCACAACACAAACAGTAATATGAATCATGAATATTTTTGGCTCTCTGTGTTTATAATTGCAAAAGGCACTCGTAAATTCTGCACTTAACAAATGAAAATTGAGCATGGAATTGTTTTCTGTTTGTTTTTCTTCTTTCCATGTATTTTTTTTCTATGATGCCGTTGATCGAGTTACATAAGTATTTTATAAAGTGTTTTAACTGGACGATTCTTTTATAAATAGAAACAAGTTAGAATGCTCTAATCGAAAGTACCCAACTATGAGAAAACCTGCATCCAACTGTGAAAACCACAGCAAGAAGCAGTGCATTACTTGTATAATCGTAATTTTGAAATATAAACTTGACTTGCATATAGAATACACGAAGCATCATGCCTAGTTTGATGTCTCTAGCTCTTTAAGGTTCTGACGAACGGACAGACAGACGAATGGACATGGCCACATCGACTCGGCTGTTGATGCTGATGAAGAATATATATATACTTTATAAAGTCCGAGGCGTCTCCCTAAGCCTGTTACATAAATTTTCAGTACCTTATTAACTCCTTTTACCCATTTTTAATGAGTACCGGGCTCAAAACTTGAGAAAATGTATAGTTTAAAAAGTCTACACAGTTCAAAATTGTTTGATCAAAGCAAGCCACTCTAAATTCAAGTTGTTTTCAACTTGGTTGCTTAGAATTCCCAAGTGGTTTAAGCAAACACAGAGTGTAGTACCAAATGAAATTCTTACTGAGGCATATCTTATTTTTGAATTCTTATTTTTGTTGTATATTGTATATGTATAATATACAACATGACTAGCATATTTGCTGCAACTTTTATAAAGCTTACTAAATCTTTCAGCCATGCACCCTCTGGTTCATGCTGCACCAAAGATCATCTGAGCAATTGCGCAACAGATATGCTCGATTCAGTCATCTTATTTTCTTCTTTATTTATTTTATTTTCATAAATTTACAATATAACATCGAATTCAGCGACAATGTTGATACTGAAACTAGTTGAGCACAATAAGCTGCAAAGCGGACGTTGGATAACCAAAAATGCATCATTAAAATTGTGGAACAAGAACGCACATGCCAAGTTTGAGGTCTCAAGCTCTTACAGTCTCTGAGATCGATGCGAAAAGACGGACGTGGCCAAATCGACACGGCTTTTCATGCTTATTAAATATATATATATTTTATATAGTCGCAGATGCCTCCCTATTACTCCTTTCTACCCATTTTTAATGGTATAGGGTGTAAATATGTAAAACATGTTGCTCCAGCACACATATCAAACTTCATAATTAAGTCGGATTTTCAAAATATAAAACTAAATATTGCTTAAATAGCGTTTTGAATATCTTGCAAAACAACTGCAGATTTAGCATAGCTTGATCCAATCTTAATTCAGCAGTTAATCCTCATACATGAATACTTGGGAAGTTTTCGTATTACATCCCAAAAACGCTCAAAACTATATTTTAAAACAACTTCAAAACTGGTTAGATTATGCTGTTCAAAAACGAAAATAGAATAATTAGCAGATAATTAAATATTGTGAATTCTGTAATTACAAAGTAAATGTGATTTTGAAATAGAAAGCAAATGAAAACTAATATAAGAACAAGTCTTGTTTATTCTTAATATATATGAAATATTTGAAGTATTTAGCACGTCGCATTGCCATCAAGAGCTTAAATTAAGCATATACTAACGTTGGGGTTAGTCAAATCATTTCAAGGACCTTCAACGAATGTCAGGAGCCAAGCAGTAACAGTAAGGACGAAAGTGGGAGACGGGAGATGGGAGATGTGAGATGCCAGGTGCGCCATTTTAGGTGACAAATTAATGTGAAGCTCATTAACGCACTGAATAAGGATTACGGGTTTGATTGAAGGTCCTCTGGGCATAAGCGCAGACGTACACACACACACACACAAGCATATCACATATATAAGCAGATAACAGATACAATTCTCTACCCGTGTCTGTGTGTGTTTGTGTGTGTGAGCCCGCATATCTCGCCCCCATTTGCTGGGAAACAACAAACAACAGGCAGCGAAAAGTGTCATTATATGTACACATTGCGGATACGAGTCCTGCCCTGCCCTGTCCTGTCCTCTGCTCCGACTCCAAAACGCCCCGATTCGGAGCCGAGCAACGACAGCAACAGCAGCAACAACAACAACAACAATGAAAAGCAGAAAATGTGTACATAAAACAATCTCGTTATGTCGGCATTATCCTGAAGAATTCTGGTTCGTCCTCGTCACTCGCAGCGCCATAAATCACTCACACGCTTGGCATATTTCCTCTCTTTCTCGCTCCCTCTCTCTCTCTCTCACTCACGCTCTCTCACTCACTCTCTCATTTGTCGCTCGTCCTGTTTTGTTTGCATTGGAGCGCGTGCCCCTGTCCTGCCAGCCTGCTCTCTCTTTCTCTCCCCCCCTTTCGACTGCATCTCGTTGTCCTGCTTACACTCAACACTCAAACTGCGCATCGTCAGTGTCCCTCGCACGCGCTTATGTTTCACGTTTTGTTTAGGGATTCTTTTTTTTTTGCACATTTCTGTTCTTGTTCGTGGTGGTTTATATACCCTGGAAAACTGTAAATTGGGTCAAATGTTTATATATGCAATATATCTGGATAAATACCTGTTATTGCTTTTGTAAAATAGTCCTTAAATTGGGTTAGTTAGTTTGAGTATCAGTTATATTGTACTTACTTTTAAAAGGTATTCCGATTACTTTGCATATATCTAATAATGATGTTAGTCCTTTGATATTTTCACCAAAACTGCTTTTAAAACCGCAACGATTTTAACTTTATTTCTGATTTTCAGAACACAAATCACAATTCACTTTTCAACTGTTTTTATAGATTGAAGTATACTTAAGAATAAAACTGTTATAATACCATTGTAGTAGAGTTTGGCATTCTAGTTACTTTTGCGCATAAGTTCTGTCGATTCTTTTCGAGTGAAGGAACGAATCGTTTCTTTAGTTTCTTTACAGATAAAGCAACTAATTGTTCCTTTACTTTATTTCTGTATAAATGGAACAAACCGTTTTATAAATTCTTTTCCGAATACTGGTGTTCCTTTTCCAAACCTTACGCACTTTTTAAAATCCTTTCTCGTTTGATTCCTGTACCGATCCCATCTCGATTATTTAGTTTAACTAGAATTATGAAAGTATTCTGTTCTGAATCTTGTCATAAAGGTTAGTTTATTTCTTAGATTTGCTTATGACAATCTGCATTTGGAACTTGTAGAAAGTATTTCCAAAATAAAACAATATTTTAAAAGATCCTTAACACATACAGGATTACGAGTATAGCTATGGGTAAGTACTGGACAACATTTGAAATTGACATTCAATAATTTTTACCAAGACTGGTTGATCTAAGTTGATCAAAAAACAACAATCTTTTTAATCTAACCAACTAAAACCAAGAAATTAAGTTAATACTCCCTCGAATACCTATGCAAATATATTGTACTTAAATGATTAGCTATACTTTAAACATTAGACATTTCTGATTTTGTTATAACTATTTTTGAATTAAGCATTCATTTCTGAATCTTTTCAATATATAATATTATTGAAACATTAGAAATTTCTTAACAAAACATAACTATTTTGTTTTTAAGAATTCCCTTTTAGAATCTTTTCAATTTCTTCAAAATTTTCAACATTTCCAGGGTATAATATAAAGTCGCGTTAATTTTTACAAGTCTTAACATTTCGACTTTGGATTTTGGGTTGTTGTTGTTGTTGTTGCTGTTTGCATTTTTGTTGTCTTGCCAGTATTTCACCCCGCGGTGACATTTTGGTGTGACAGACAAGACGTGTCCTTCGTCCTTTGCATTTTTTGCGTTGGTCTCTGGCTGTGTGGCAAGTTTATCGTTTTAATGTTGATACAAGCGAGGGTCGCTCGCTCGTCCGCTGCGTCACATTGCGTTGCAGGGATAATAGGATGTTAAGTAAATATTTTAAAAAGCTTCTCACAGGCCAAATACCAAGCCACCCCCCCCCCCCCTGCCGAAAAAAGGCCCCCCCCCCCCCCCCCCTCCACCAACAGAAAAACCAGTCAAGAGCCATGGCAAAATCGTAGGCGACCCCAAAGTTTCAAGCAATGGCCGCTCATTTGCAATGGGTGGGCGGGGGTTGATGTTGGGGCCATTTGGGTTTGTGGTTGGGGTGGGGTATGGAATTGGGATTGGGATTGGAATGAGGATTGGGGGGTTTTTAGGGAATGACTCGGCTCTGGCACAATCTAATCCAGTTTTGCCGGCTGCCAAGCACTTTTTGGCATAAATCATTTGCATACAAAATGAGCATAGCCTGCAAATGAGAGCCCAAGATGAATGCTCCAACAACAACGACAACAACAACAATAATAACAACTACAAAAACAAACAAAATCAGAACAACAAGAAGAGCATCAACTCACCAGGCAAATGGCAATGAGGTGCCGGCATCCTGCAAAAATCCTTTCAATTTTCGCACACATTCAATTTATTAATTAAAACATTTTTTTCCTGTTTGTGATTTCCATTTGCATTGCTAGGAACATGAATGGGTGGTGGAGGGGTGATGGGTTTTTGGGTGGCCAGGGGAATCGGGCAATTAATTCCAAACATTCACGACGCTTTTTCTTTGTTAAGTTGGAGCACCAACAGGGCGCAAATTATCCTCGCTATCCTTGCGCGAAATAAAATATCACAAACAGTTACTGCCCCATAAATAATGGGAATTTATGCCTGGCATAAACTGTTCGCATTGCCCGACCTACTCCCCCTCCCCGTACCCCCCACCACTCAGCCCTCTTGCCAAAAGCAAAACAAAAGGCAGCCCAACTTTTCTGCTGAAATTACCATTCAATCATTTAGTAATTGCAGCAAGCACCCAAAAACATCCTTTCCATACCCTTACCCATATCCTTAACAAGCCAACCAAGTCACTTACCTCATTCAACTCATTTCTCATGTTCATTTACATTGCCGCTTAATTTCAACAATCTATTTTCATAAGCCTCTATTTCTACGCGCAAATTGGATCCTGGATATGTCTGCCATGTCCTTGTCCTTACTTCACACAGCTTGTAGGGACACCTGTTTAAAAGCTGCTTCAGCCCAAAGGATAGGGGCTTAAAAATATTGATTTTCTGTTCAATGTTCAATGGCTTTTCTGCCGCATTCAGAAATTTAAACAAAGTTTATGTCTGTCATAAAGTTTATATAACCTTTTTGCTTGGTTTGGTTTGGTTTGGTTGCTCTACCTCCAAAACTGTGGAAAAAAATTTCGTTCATACAGACGGACAGACGGACATTTCACAAACCCAAGATATACTATTTTTTCTTCTTTAAAAAAAATTAAAATAAAAAAAATAGTATAATAACGAAATTTTCTTCAATTCTGGAAAATTTGGCCGAAAGTGGATACCGAAACAGACCTGAAGATGTGTTAAATAGCTCAATTGTTAAAATATCAGCTTTACTTATTCGGTATATCGAACTTAGTAACTATTTTCTTTTTATTATAAAGCTTAAAAATATTCAGTTTAACTGTGTACGTAAACAAAACATAAAAAACAAAATTTATATCAGATTTGAGTTGATTTAAATATATATTATGCTCGTAGTGTCGTAAGAACTATGTAGGCCTTTAGCTACTTACACAGATGTAAATATGCTATATAGAGTAATATAAGTACTTTTAATAGCACAAATCACCACTTTCAGCATGTTAACTCATATCAAACTACTTGCCCTATAGCCCTACAAAATTTCCAATTGCTCACCATTCAACGCATTTATTCAGGCAGTACTACATCTGTTTTGCTTGTTGTTTTTCTTTTATTTTTATTTTTTTGCTAGTCCATTCTATTGCTGTTTCTATTTATACTGCTTTTGTTTAAATGTTCCTTGGGCGTCTCTTTGGAATTTATTGAAAACCCTTAACGACGTTGGGGGCAGCAGAAGAAAAGGCAATGAAACAGAAGCGAAGCACAAATAAATAAGGATAATAACAGAAAAGTAAGTTAGAATGCCAACATTTGAACGTGCTCGACTTGGGAACATCCTGTAGCTGTATATAAAGTATCGATAATCTTGATAGTGTTAGTTTTACATATCGACTTTATATGATAAGCCTTTTCAATAGCACTTTGAGAACACTCTATGCTATTCACGCATTTTAGGCATGATTTTTGCATAAATTATGTATGAAATCGAACCTTGAGTAGCTAATTATAAATTTCGAACTTAATGTAAGCATAAGTAATCATACAATTGACATTATAATGCAAGAACTGTGCATAAATAGGCATAAAGCAAGCATTACTATGCATAAATTATGCTTTAGTTATAAGATTTTGTGCATAAGTTTGCAAAAATTATGCTTAAATAAGCATAAATTATAAATTAGTCTGTCAAAATTGCTTTAACAATAAAGCATTGGGCATAAATATGCAAAAATTATGCATTATTAGTCATATATTGTGCATAAAAACTTGAAACAAAACTGTAAAAATGTGGAATGGATCGATAATATCGATTGAAGCTCCGAATCAGGATAATGCTTTGATCCAGAATACTAATAGGTTCGAAATGTAAACAGTCAACTTTATTTCGATATTGCCATGAAAAATATCTATATCCAACGAAGGCGATGCATCTAAAGCAATATCATATCGAACCAGGACGATATATTTCATTAAAATATCGATAGAATCGATAAAAACAATATAATTTGCACCCTCCTAATAATATATACTTTATTATACCCTTTTTCTAAAATTGTTAATGGCTACAGGATATATAATAAAAAGTGTGTGATGGCATAAAAAAAAGGGTGTTTGGTTGGTTGGGTCATTGGCTGGGTTAATGGGTGGGTTTCTTGGTTACTTCGTCGTATTCTTCTTCTTGTTCGTCCTGAGTGCGAGTGCCACGAAAGGCAATTAAAAAATATTTAAACTGCCAAATGGCTGCGTCCTGGGTCTCTGTTTTGCTCCTTGTTGACTGACTGACGCCTTGAAGACAAAGTTGGCGCCCAACTGATAGGATAAGGATGCTGCTGTTGGTTGGCTTGATTTACCGTGGGGGTGGTGGTGGTGGTGATGGTGGTGATGGTGGTGATGGTGGTGATGGTGGTGTTGGTGTTGGTAGTTGGGTGGGTCAAGTCAAATTTATGCATACTTATGCTTTGTTTTTGCCCCGGCAAATCAGTTGAGTTGTGTGATTGTGTACGTGAGCATAACGGTGAAATGGCCAGGCTAGACGAGTGGACCCGGTATAAGGAGCACCATCTATAACATCCTTGAACAGCCTCTCGCCCCTTGCAATTGGAGACCCGGTGGTTGCTTCGGTCGTCCTGTCAGAATTGATTGATTGAATTGCCACTTTATGAAATTTGTGAGTCTTCTGAGATGTGCGTGAAATTCGTGCTTCGTCTCTGACTCAGCTGGAGAGGTGTGGGCAGCATGGGGGGGGGGGGGGCAGGGTTGCTTCAACGCAAGGATGTGGGTGACTGGTGGGTGGGTGGGTGGTTGGGTGCTGAGGTACATAGCCGAGACTTGTGCCATGCCGAGGGTTGCTGCTGATTTGTGTTTGTGTGCGTTTTGGCTACCATTTGCAGCATAAAATACATAAAATTATGTGCAGCGCTGAGGCGGCCATTAAACTTGATAGATTTATGACAGGCAGCAGCGGTTGTGGAATCAACAACAGCAACAACAACAATAACAACAATACTAACAACAACAACAACAACAACAGGGAACAGCCAGCGGCACAGGATTGCCGCTTGGGGAAGCGCAGGGTGGCAGCTCAAAACACACTCTCGAGCCATCACATAAAGATAAAGCTGATTAAAATTGCAAAAATTGTTCAAATGAGATTTGGGAAAAACAGCAAATGTCCTCATATACAACAAGGACTACAAGTGCGTGTATATCTACATCATTTTTATTTTTATTTTCATTTTCATTTTTTTCTTTATTGTTTGTTGGGTGTCAATAAGATAAAAATAAAATAAATAGCTGCAAAATTAGCCATTTTTTATTGCACGCAAAATATAGAAAATAATTTTTAAAATTCGACAAATAAGTTTCGATATCATGACAAAAATAAGGTATAGTTTCGACATAGTGCAAATAATATGCTTTCCATCGCAAGGGTTTTACAATTTTGTCCTATTCCACAATTTTAAAGTTCTTAACAGAGCATATTAATTTGATGATATACAGATACTGCTCCATTTTGGCAACGCATTTCCATTCTTTACTGTAGTTATTGACTCGATATTGAATTTGACCAATTGCACGGGGGTTCTACGCGAAGAAGGTGACAAGAGAAGAAACATTTTAAATTCATAAGAAATCGAAAAAATGGAAAACTGGAGATGCATTCGAACATTTGCTGGAGTATTTGAATGCCATAAAAATACTACTTGTAAAATAAAATCAAAATAAGATAGAAAATTAAAGTAAATAAGCTGTGTTGCGCTTAGCTATTTATAACCCATTACAACATTGTAAGATCCTTTAAGCAGCAATATTGCTAAAAATGCTTTGTTTACGTTAATAAAATAAAAATAAGTACAAAAATAAGATGGGTTTTAAAAATAAGAAGGTTTGCCACAACAAGGCATTCAGTCATCAAGGTGCTTGGGGCCAAGGGGTCGAAAAAATGGAAAACTGGAGAAGCATTCGAATATTTGCTGGAGTACTTAAATGCCATCAAAGTACTGCTTGTAAAATAACATCAAAATAAGATAGATATCATGTTGTATTTAACGCATATACCCTCAACAATGGGTAAAAAGGAGTAATAGGCAGGCATCTGCGACTATATAATATATATATATATATATATTTGATAAGCATCAAAAGCCGTGTCGATTTAGCCATGTCCGTCTTTTCGCATCAAATTTAGAGACTGTAAAAGCTTTAGACATCAAACTTGGCATGTGCGTTCTTGTTCCACAATTTTAATGATGCATTTTTGGTAATCCAACGTCCGCTTTGCAGCTTATTGAGTTTAACTAGTTTCAGTATCAACATTGTCGCTGAATTCGATGTTATATTGCAAATTTATGAAAATAAAATAAACAAAGAAGAAAATAAGATGACTGAATCGAGCATATCTGTTGCGAAATTGCTCAGATGATCTTTGATGCAGCATGAACCAGAGGGTGCATGGCTGAAAGATTTAGTAAGCTTTATAAAAGTTGCAGCAAATATGCTAGTCATGTTGTATATTATATATATACAATATACAACAAAAATACGAATTTAAAAATAAGATATGCCACAGCAAGAATCTAAGTTTGCACTACACTCTGTATTGGCTTAAACCGTTTGGGAATTCTAAGCGAACGAGTTAAAAAAATCTTTAAATTGTAAATTTATATTATGATAGAGTGGCTTGCTTTGATCTAACAACTTTGAATATTGTAAAATCTTTATGCTATAAATTTTCTTACTTTTACTGACTGTAACAATTACCCCGCACTTCCGCAAAGCAAAAATAAAGCTCCTAAAGTCCTAATTTTAAAGATACAGCCTTGATTTTCGGTACTCATATTTCTTTTAACAATGTTGTTTAACTGCTTAATATTCATTCCAATCGAATAATAATCACAAAAGTTGCTTTAAAAATTGTTTTTTGCTTATAATATATTTTTTTCTTACGGACAGACGAAGAAAAATATAAAATGTATACAATATAATTATAAAACATTTATAAATAAACTCAATCATTTATTCAACGAATTAAAGTTTCAACCATAAAAAGATTCCCCTCAAATTGATACAAGAAATAAAATGAGCAAATGCGAATTCCAATAAGAATTCGAATGAGATTATCTGCGATGGTTTCGTTCGTATACGTGCTGCCATTGCTCTTTACTGTGCTTGTATTTGTATCTTTTACGTCTGTGTGTGCGTGTATGTGTGTGTTTGTGTGTATTGGACCAGTGAGCGTGGCCAAGTTGACAGGTGATTGATTGACAGGCGGATGAATGGTTGTTGCCCGCGTTTGAGCAAGCGAGATGGAGCAGCGTTTTTTGTTTGCGGATGCTTACTGACCGCATGTTGGAAGAGCTGAGCATTCGTTCCTAAACACAATTTCTGCTCCGCCCTTGTTAAGAGGGGAAGCTGAAATAAAACAGCGACAGAACGGGTTTTTATTTGTGAAGTGGAAACACTTAAGTGCAGTGTCATGATGAGATGTATTACTCATGAGTGCTTATTCGTTACATATCAAAAGGGAAACGGTCATAATAAAATTCAGTTTTAATTTTTATGTTTATTTTCTTATTATCGTATTTTATAATCGTATAATACTGTAATATGTAGGTACAATAAAAATCCAATTTAAATATCGTTAACAGCGCATTATGCGTTAACAGCATAGTTGAATTGTTAACATAACTACTACTCTGTTAAGGCATACTGCACTGTTAATGATAACAGCACTCGCTTTGCATGCTTTTGATCACTTCTTTAAATGACTTTTCATTATATGTTAGGCATAAAAGTAAGCCTCCGCACCCAGTTTTGACATTCTTGATTTATTTTGTAGTTTTAAAGCTCAAATACTGATCTTTAGCAACGCTCTTTACGAGGGGTAGCTGTTTCGAAACATTACCAATGAAATGAGCTGAATATAAAGTTATTGTAACGGCATTTCGCATTACACTCCAAACAAAACGACTCAAAATTCGAACTGTCGCAAAGACAAACAATTACACTCACAAACGAAAACACACTCAAACAATGCTGAGTGAGTGTCGTCACGCACTGAGCGCAGATCGCTCTCGCCCTCTCTCAGTTCGAAAACTGAGCCGCAAACATAAATCAGCTGTTTTGTTGAGTGGCATTTTTTCGGCAAGCGAACGCAAATGCAATTAGCAACAAGCGTTTTGTTGTTTTTTAGCATAATAACTAATAATAAACAAAGATAAAAGGTAATAACAAACACACTGAGCTGCTTGACTATAGATCTTAATTAAATAACTGTGACAATTATATATTTATATTAATAATTGTTATTACAAGTCTTGGCCACTTACCGCAAAGTGTTAAGATCAATATTTAATATTCAAATGCAAGTTAAAGTAAACCGCGATATTAATTAAGTTCAAACATCACTCGCGCTTGTATTAAACATAAATTTAATTAATATAACTTGCTTTTTCTTTAAATATTTATATTTTTATAACTCAATTCACTAACAATGCGCACAGCGCACTTTCCAGCAACGCGCGTTATTTCTCCAACAACAGCTGGTTGCCGCTGCAAAGTTCGAATTTCGAAAAGCCGCCACAACAGTGAGGGAGAGAGTGAGCGAGAGCGTCTTGAGCTCAAGCAACACTCGCGCTCGTATTAAACATTAGTTTAGTTAATAATACAAGCAATATTTATATATTATTTATAAACAATGAAATACAACAAATATCTGCACAGCGCACTTTCCGACTACGCGCGTCATTTCTCTCCCAACAACAGCTGCTTGCCGCTGCAAAGTTCGAAATTCGAAATGCCGTGAGAGAGCGAGGGCTTTGAGAGCGTCGAGTTGTCGAAATCGAAATATTTTGTTCTACGAATGTTGAGCACAAACAATTGAGTGGCTAGCGCACAGTTGAGTGCAAATACACAAATACTCACGAAAAGTTAAAACTGTACGGCGTTAAGCACATCAGGCGTGAGTCTTTTTTTTGACGCTTTGAGCAGGTTGTCGGCACAACTGAACTGCGGCGTCAACGCGTTATGTAAAGTCGAGCATTGTCAACTTTACATAACTTGTCGAAAATCTAACATAGCTCACGCAGATTTAACATGTGTTTAGTGCTGTACATAAAGACCTATAAAGATCGCTTGCATTGCTGAATCTTTTAAAATCTTTTCAAACAAACCTAACAATTTTTTAAAATATATAGAAAGAAACTAATTTATATTCATTATATGTGCATATTGTGGTCAAAAAAGTAATATCTTTGGTTTGACTCGTCCAACAAACGTTTCAAAAAATCTGATTGCTGATTGACTTTTTAGATGGATTTATTTAAAAAACTTAGTTTTAAGTTGTTCCTCTACGCATGCTAACCGACGTTAACAGCGCTGTGTACGTTAACAGAGCAGCACCATTGTAGGACTGTTAAGGCGCTACTTTTAATGTTAATAGTTCTTATTTAAAAAAAACCATAGAAATTCAAAGTTAACCTTTGAAAAAGGTTAAACAATTGTGTTTCTTGGCGCTATTGTTTTCTTTTATTTTAAGTTTGCTTCTTTTAGGCAACATAATGTCTAAATTGTTTCAAACAATTTGTTATATTTTATTTTAAAATAATCTAAATCACGAAATCCAATATGCTACCATTTCCAAAATCCATATGTTTCGGTTGTAAATTGAAAATTTAATTGAAAAAGTTGTATGGAAAAAATGTTGACTTCGATACAAGATTACAAATTATTTTGAATTTGTTAATCTTAAAACGAATTTGTGGATTCGGAAATGCGAGAAGATTGTTATCCGAGCGGACTGATCACAGTCTTAAACCACTTCAGCAAACTGTACCTAGGATGTCACGGAAATCTCTAGAGATTTTCGGTTGGTCGGCATTCTACTATTGCATTTACTAAAGCTATTCCCATCTAAATGAAACCAATTTATAGCCAAATTAAATATCATAGATATCATCAAACCGACTTTGAATTGATTTCAAAGAGCTCATACATTCGGTTCGAAGAGGTTTTCGTGATATCCGTGTAAAAATTGCTTTTCAGTCATGCCAAGCACTCTTTAGACTTTAAATTGCTTTCATAGATTAAACAATTAAGCAAGCATGCATGTTGTTTTTGCTCCTTTTTTTATCAATTAAAGTCGCATATTTCAAATGATGTGTTCAACATAATCATAACTGCAGCAGGCATATTCGTAGTTATCAAATCAAATGCACATTTCCTGTGTCATTAGCAACACTTACCCAACAAGAACTAAGAAGAACCAATTGCAATTCGACTTTGCATAGTATTTGCAACTTGCCAAGGCTGCCACACATTTTCTGAGGCAGAAAAATCAAAGCGATTTTTCAAATGTCCGTGCAGCAATTTTATGTTCAATTTTTTCATATACATTTTTTTTTGTTTTTATTTTTTGTTGCTGTTGTGGTTGTTGTTGTTGTTGTTGTTGTTGAGCATGTTTCATATGGCGACTAGAACTAATTGCGTGTTCACTGCGAAATCGTTTCAATTTATCGCCTCAGGTTGATTTTATGCTTCACATTCACATACATATTAATGAAGCCCCAGTCGGAGCGATTGCCAACTGTGTGAGTGAAAAGAAGGCTTCTACTGAGAATGAGAATGAGGATGGGGATGGGGATGAGGATGAGGCCAAGTGGATCTGGATGGCTTGGACTGGCTGGATTGGTTTGGTTGCCTGGCTTTGGTTATATGCTTGGTTGCTTAGTTCGCTTTGCACTCTGACGGACTGACTCTGGGGGCTTCCAGCCGGCGTTGATTTATACGCTTCAATCCCACATTTTTATTTCTTTGGCTGCCATTTAGCTAAAATATTTCATATCTGCGCCATCGCGCAACGTTCGGCCAAGCTTTAGGCTGGGCTTTTTGCACTGGAATCAAGTTGGAGTTGAAGTTGGAGCTGTATAGCTATAGCTGTAGCTGTTGCTGTGGAGCTGGACAGCCGCTGCCCCGTAATTATGCGATTTGTTATTCGAGATTTGAGGCGATTGTGACTGTGAATCATGTGCGCCGGGCAGACGACGGCGCAAAAGCGCAGATGATTTAAAATGCGATTTCAATTCTGGCATTTCTGATTCGCAATTCGCAGTCTCTCTGTATGTGCAGAACAGCACAGAACCCCAAAGAGGGTGGGGGCGGGGGGCACACAGGTGGAGCTGCACAGGTATATCTGTTGAGCATCGCATGCTGATCCTGGATCCAGCCAGGAGGCGAGGCCCAAGCCATTGCATGTGCACCACACAGACAAAACGACATAGAGACAGACAAACAAACAGACAGACAGACGGACAGACAGACTCGCATTCTCATTCTCATTCGCATTCGCTGACTGAGTGACGTACTGAGGCCTGACTGATATGGGAGGGAACCTCTACCTGGTGCCCCGAAGATCTGCAGCAACTAGTACAGCAGCAACAGCTCACCAGGCGCAATCTGTGTCTGCATATTTATACACTGAGCACAAAAATATGCTAAATTTATTTATATTAAAAATTATTTATTATAAAAATGTATCACACATAGGTTTGGCTGTACCAATATGAGCTTTAGTCAATGAAAAGCTTATGAAATAAGACATACTTATGGGTCATTTTGAAAAAACTTTATTCTCTTGTCACCTTCTTCACGTAGGATCCCTTGGACCTTGATGACTGAATGCCTTGTTGTGGCAAACCTTCTTATTTTTAAAACCCGTCTTATTTTTGTACTTATTTTTATTTTATTAACGTAAGCAAAGCATTTTTCCAATATTGCTGCTTAAAGGATCTTACAATGTTGTAATGGGTTATAAATAGCTAAGCGCAACACAGCTTATTTACTTTAATTTTCTATCTTATTTTGATTTTATTTTACAAGTAGTATTTTGATGGCATTCAAATACTCCAGCAAATGTTCGAATGCATCTCCAGTTTTCCATTTTTTCGATTTCTTATGAATTTAATATGTTTATTCTCTTGTCACCTTCTTCGCGTAGAACCCCCGTGCAATTGGTCAAATTCAATATCGAGACAATAACTACAGTAAAGGCAGTGCTGCCATCCATACCAAAAAGAACAACTTCGAAAATTCAAAATATAAGTTTAGTTAAATTGATTTTAACAAGGTCCTGAAAAAGGCTGATATGGCAGCACTGAGTACAGGATGGAAATGCATTGCCAGAGTGGAGCAATTCACAAGGATGCTGAAAACAGGACCATTTTGACTGTCGTATTACACTGTGCAACAATTTGTGTATATTTTGAAATGCCCATATGTATGTCATCAAAATGTTTGTCTACAAAGCATAAAGCCTCCTCATTTGAGCAAAATTTCTATCCACCCAGCGTAAACATCACTTGCAACAGTTCATTCGAACGCGCTTTTAAGAAAAAGTGAGAAAACGCGGCACCCCAACGTGCCGAGAGCCTTGTCATGTTCAATTTGTTGTTCAAAATATGTCAAACAAGATCTTTAGGCAACTTGGTCATCTCAGCTAACTTTCTAACTTTAATTTGGCGATAACTATAATAACGATAAGGCTGAAACTTTGAGGGGAACACATTAAAAGATGGCAAATCACAATACGAAAATTTGGTTAACGTAGCAGGTCGTCTTCATTGTCAGGCTAGAAACATTTCGAACCGCCTTCGTATCTCAAGATTCTGGAAAAGAGAATTGGGCAAAACAATTGAACATTGGCTAAGAGTGTAAAAATCTTGTAGTAGATGGCACAAAGGCAAAAAGTAGTAAAGTAAGCCAATGGGTTATTTCAATATGTACATCAAGTTTGGTTGCTCAAGCTTAGACGGACGAACGGACAGACAGACGGACGGACAGATAGGCAGACAGAAAGACGGATGAACGGACAGACGCCGGACAGGCAGACAGACGGACAGACGGACATTTCACAAACACACTTGAAATTTTTGAAAAAGCACATATAAAACTTGCTGCTAAGTTCAAACTTGGTTTGCGTTTCATATGTTTTAGAGTCAAGCAGCTATTTTAGTTTTAACCAAGTGCTTTCTCGCAGTGTATTGGTGTGGCTGGTATGAGTGTTGGCTCGGGCTTGATTGCATTGCATGAGGATGCCTTCGTCATCGGCATCGTCGTCCATCTTGGCACAACGTCAGAATGTGCGATTCGTTAGCTTTGGCGGTCGTTGGGGCATAAATCACTCCTTGCCGGGCTTGATCGCTTGCTGATCCTCCTTAGTCCTCTCCTACTCCTCCTTTGTCAGCCTCCTACTCCACGAGCTTCTTCATCTGGCTGCGTTTCGTTGATTAATAATTAATTTGCGTCTTCTTGCCTGCGGTCGTCGTCTTGCTTGAATGTTGTTGTTGTTGTTGTTGTTGCTGTTGCCGCTCACCTGACGACCTGACTCCTTTATAATGAACGGTTTGTGTGTGTGCCAGGACATTCGTCGTACATCATCGAAATGCGCGCCCAGTGTCCGTCCAAATACACCAAAAGAGGCAACGTCTCTGGCTGATTGCTTTGGCTCACAGGTTGCTGCTTTTCAGCTTGCTCCTCCTTAGCTTAATGCATAAATTCTTTTTGGCCAGGCCTCCTCCTCCTAACCGGTATTTAAAGCAACAACAACAACAACAACCACAACAAGAACAACAACTGTTGCTGTGGCGGCATAAATTAAGCGAAAGGTGTTTATACATTCGACAATAAATCAATTAGCAAATTTGTAATTATTATGTTCATAAATCTCAACTGGAAGGCCGCATCAATGGAATAAATCCCTGATTAAAATATTTTGATAACCTCACAGTCTTCTGGTATTGGCCAAAGATCTTCAGTTTTTGTTGTTGTGGGTGTGTGCTGGCATTCAGACCATGTCGGTCTCTATCTTCAGATGCTTTTAAGCCTAGTGCTATTGTTAAGCGAAAAATAATAAAGTGTTTATCTATAATATGATCGCCAATTGAATTAAATGTTTGCAGTTACTGTCAAACAGTTGACTACGATAAGTGTTAATTGGTTAGTTAATAAATTTAGAAAAATTTTAAAGTGTAATTGAACCAATCCATGCTGTGACTAGATCAAACCGAAAATGTACTTTCAATCAATATTATTGTGGCTTTGGCACAAGAGATGACATAATTGATTATGGATTAATATTATTACAATAATCAAACTAAAGCTAATTAACTATTTACAGCGCCAACAGTTGCGAACCGCATTTGTTTCGAAAACAGGGCTTAAATTTTCTTTTGTTTAACGGATCTGCTTTCAAAAAGACATCGACTTTTCTGTATTCATCTGAAAGTAAATCGAATAAACCTAAAATTAGAGCAATCATTTTATTAAATTTATTTTTCCAATAAGTTTTTTCTAATAAAGTTGCATTAACTGAGAAAATCTATTAGGAAAATTGCGTTACAGAGTCTACAATATTCAAAATTGTTTGATCAAAGCAAGCCTAGTTAACGTTTTTTCAAGTCGTTTGCGTATAATTCCCAAATGGTTTTAGCAAATGCAGCATGAATTGCTAGCTGAATTCCTTTTTGAGCCTTTCGTCCAAATTTTGGACTCATCTCATTTTTCAATTTATTTTTATTTTATCTACATAAAGAAACTCTTTACTCTGTTAACATTCTTTGGAAGGTCCTTTCATAGCATTGCTTCCTTTTTAGTGGTGGGCGGATGTTTTATTGAATCACCAACCAGATCTTATTTCATAAGATTATCCGATATCAACGGATTAACTTTATATATTTCTTATAATTTTGGAAACTATTCTTATCGAACTCAGCTGAGATGCTTCTTTTTGCTGCAAGCAGACATCACAAGTGGTACGCAGATTGTCGAATTGCCAACCAGATCTCAGTTCAATAGCTTCAAAGGAGCATAACTCATCTTATTTTTCCTATTTTCTATTTTGATTTTATTTCATGAAAATTTAACAATTAGTATTTTGATGGCATTCTCCAGCAAATGTTTGACTGCATCTCCAGTTTTCCATTTTTTCGATGCGGTAGAGTGCATTCGAAATTTGAGATAAACTTGATCTGCGTATGGTATACAGGAACCTGCATGCCAAGTTTGGTGTCTCTAGCTCTTATAGTCTCTGAGATCTGTGCGTTCATATAGATAGGCAGACGGACAGACAGACAGACGGACATGGCTAGATAAACTCGTCTGTTGATGCTGATCAAGAATATATATGCTTTATAAAGTCGGAAATGACTCCTTCTGTCTGTTACATACATTTGCAGTACTTTATAACTCCCGTTTTCCCATTTTTAATGGGAACAGGGAGTACACAGGATAGACCGGGCCCCAAAAGAAGTACAAAAAAATGACAAAAAAGGACAAAAATAGGCTAAAAATTAAAAAAAAGGACAAATCTTTAAATTTACTTTTTACAATTTTTCATTTGTATCAATTACATATGGCCAACACATTAAAGTCAGCTATGCGGTTTAGGAAAGGATATAAGACAGCCCTTCTTATATAATGTGCATGTAATTGCATATTCTTTAAAAGTCAAGAAGTGTAACTTTGATCGTTGCTCAGTTAACAAATCTATGCTGTACCATTATATTTTAACTTTTTATCTTGAACTACCATCGATTCTTATTACAATGCTGCTTATTTTGATCAAAATCAGTTGACTTTTAAAAGAGTTTTGATTGAATGCCTATTGAAGCAGCTACATATTGTCATTTTACAAAGTAAAATTGTTCCAAATTGTTATTTAACAGGTTGCCACAAAAAATGTGTGTAAAATGTTGTTCAAAATTGTCGCAAATATTCACTTTTGCCACATTGGTTTTGTTTCTTTTCTTTGCTATGCTCGCAACATACAAATTAAGTGCTGACTTTTTTGTTTTTGTTTTTTTTTTTCACTCGCGCCATTTTAATGGCCATCAGGCTATTAACCAGATCTGTTGCGAGTTGCGAGTTTGCCAGGCAGAGGCCACTTCGGCCAGGCGGCGTCTACGTCTCCGTCGACGTCGACGTCGGCGTCATCATCAACAACAACATCCTCAAATTTGAAGGCCTGTGCCGCTGCCTGTGTTTCTGCCTGAGCCCATTTAAAATCACTTTGCGGCATCGCCCAGCGCCAGCGTCGTGTTATGCATAAATAAACGCCATGACCCCAGCACCTACACAGCCATACAGAGTCCCCATTCTCGCCCCCCTTTTCCATACCCACTCCGCCTAACCATGCCCAATCCGTGGGTGCTGCTCGAGCTTCATCGTCATTTGCTTATCCTTTTGACTCTCGACGACGTTGCCGTCATCGTGATTGATGGCAACTTTTGGCGCTTGTTGGACCTGGTCTCTGGTCTCTGCTCTCTGGTTGTTGGTTGCTGGTTCCTGGTCCTGCACCTCAGCCTGCGTCCTGTAATATGGCAAGTTTCGGCAACTTTGCTGTTGTTGTTGTTGTTGTTGTTGGCCCTAAGTTATGACGTGTTAATAATGGCGCATAAACACACCAAATTGTGGGCGTCACCTGCTCTGCTCTGCCTCTGCCTCTGCCTCTGTTGTGGCATGATGACGGATGTGCCACACAGCAGCAGCATGTTGTGTGGAAGCGCAGCCATTAACAAACTGCCATCGGCCATGCCACCGAAATTGAGGATTACCTCATTATATTAGCCGCATATTAAGAAATTGAGAAGCAATTCGATGAATATATTAAAATGTTAGGTGTTAATGAAACAGCTAGAGTGCTAAATATATTATTATGTGGAAAAGGCATATATTAAGAAAGGTCTGAATTTCGATTCAGTTCGAAGCTTGAGCAAACGGAATCGATTGCTGGTCTAAATTCCTCGAAAAGTAATTGCCATATAACACAGGATAAACAAACAACAAATTCTAGAATTCAATTTTCTTAGATTTTAGATTTATTAGATTTAGATTTATTAGATTTAAGCCAAATATCATTAATATTATATACAATTATAAAACTGATTGTTCTCGATTTCGACAGACTCGAGTTCGAATTGGGTTGCTAAAACATTGATCAATTAACTTGACAATTATAAAACATTGATATGAAATGGGTAAAGAAATAGCGGGAAATTTAGGGATAATTTTAGGAAAAGAAGTAATAATATTAAAAAATTTTAGATGAGTCTTAGGAGACGACCTCCATGGATCCATAAATCGCTGGAACGTCGCCGCTTAAGGCGCCTTCTGCTTATATTAGTCGCTGAGTCTCCTGGCTAGCGAGTTAGGGTGCCTCTGGAGCCGTTCTGTATATCGTATCGTAGCCCGACCATAAATCCACGCTCAGGCACGAAAGAACTCAGAATCAGGTAATGAGCAGCTGGAAGAAGACGCTTGAGCTTCAAGAGTAGGCCATCGATCGAACGTTTGCTTGACATTGAGCTAGACGGCAGAACAGAGCTCCTTGTACTCCAGGGCCTCCAGCGCAGAATTAACGATCCTTGGCACTTTTTCGGGTGCTCTATGTTTGTGCCAAAAGCCAAATTAATGTTCCGGAATGGCTTATTGACATGATCTAACTGCTTATAACCGTCCAAGTAAGAAGGTCGATATTAGTCTATCAGGAATCCTCCCAGACTTCGGCACCATGACAATCACTGCACGTATCCACTGCAATGGGAAATGGCGTAATCTAAGCCACCACAATCTGCTGAAACATAACAAAAAAAAAACAAAACAAATTTGCAAAAATATGCTTTTATTAAACTCATATTTCCCAAGGGCTCTAAGACAATATTTCCTTTGTTTTTTCCGTTAAAACAATTTCAATGCTATCAAAGTGAAGCCCAAGGATAATTTGGCAAACGTTGAACTAATGCAATTTACTGCACAATTACCTTAAAAGATGTAAAACAAAAAATAAAGAAAACAAGAAGAGCATATCGCAAAAAGACTTTGACTGCAAAATTAAACCAAAAGACCAAATCTGCGACATTGTCTGCGTTTTTCAATTCAAATTCAATTTCGATGTGCTCGGCAATTCCCATAGCAAAACGGCAAAGGATCTACATCAGCCAACTACCCCAAACCCCCTATCCACTCTTTGTACATGGTTTCAATTCGCAAATATTGCAACTACACTAAGGACGAGGATGAAATTATGGCAAGCTCTGAATGCAGTTGTTCCAGCTGCTGCTGCTCCATTGGATTGGTTGTAGAAAAAGGGGTGGCAAAAGAGGTAGCAGCAGGGCGGTGTATCCTCTGTCCGGCTGCTTCGGCCTGCAAAACCCGTAAAATGCTTCGTGGAGTAAATCTAATTTCGCTGGACAAGTGACTGTCATTGATTGCCGATATTTAGAGTCCTGCAACACAGCCGCCTGCTCCTGCTCGGTGTGTGTGTGCGTGTGCGTGTGCGTGCCTGTGTGTGTGTGTGTATATGTGTGAGCGACAGGATTGTTGCAATCGTCAATCGTGTTGCGTGGCCAGCACAAATTTTTCGAGTGTGGTGCACACAATTGGTAACTGTGCTGCCACAGTGGGTTAAGTACTAGTGTTTCCATGGTTAAATAAATACTTTAATCATTAAAGTATAATGAATTTAAATCAATTATTTTAATAAATCAAATAAATAGAAAATTAGCAGAAAGTAATTTCGATAGTTTATTTTTATGGCAGCTACAAGATGTAGTCTTTTCTTCTGATTCTACATTCAATGTAAGAATCCGTTTCCTCTCATTTTAACATCATTTCCGTTTGCAATAGCATCTTTTGAATAGATGTCTCATTATAAGCACTTACAATATGCATTTATTTAATTTTGTGGAACATATTAAAAAAAATATCAAATAAATGTAGGTATATGCCGAGAAATAATTTTATTAAATTTCTTTTTTTAATGGTAAAATTCAGCATTTTGATTTAATTTATATTTTGAAGCTAAGAAAGTTGCGTTAACTGAGATAATCTTTTGGAAAAGTTGCGTTAGTAAAGTCAACAATGCTCAGAATTCTTTTCACCAAAGCAAGCCACTCTAAATTCAACTTGTTTTCAAGTTAGTTGCTTAAAGGATCTTACAATGTTGTAATGGGTTAGGAATAGCTAAGCGCAACACAGCTTATTTATTTAAATTTTCTATCTTATTTTGATTTTATTTTACAAGCCGTATTTTGATGGCACTTACATTCTCCAGCAAATATTTGAATGCATCTCCAGTTTTCCATTTTTTCGATTTCTTGTGAATTTCAAATGTTTCTTTCTGTTGTCACCTTCATCGCGTAGAAGTGCAAGTGGTCAATATCGAGACAAACACTACAGTAAGGAATGAGATACGTTGCCAAAGTGGAGTAGTCTAAAAAGAAGCTGGGAAAAGGACTATTTGGCTGACTGCGCAACAACTGCACAACTGTACTACATTTGTATATTACATATTTTCTTCTGTTTCTTGAAATTATGACAAATTTGAACAGCAAGTCTATTAAAGATCATCAAATTAATATGCTCTTTTAACAACTTAAGTTGTAATTCACAAATTCTATCTATTTTGTATATTATTTCAGTGCCATTGCCAGTGTGTGGCATCAAGTTGCCTGATTAGTCGTCCTGCCCCAGAACGCATCATTTCATGGCCGATTGGACAACGGGCTCGCTGGTCAACCCAACTGCGATGCGGATTGGATCCTGTTTTGTTGCTGCTGCTGTTGCTGCTGTTGCTGCAGCTGCGTGTCCCGGAATGTGCGTCTGTGTTTTTAGAAAATAAAATTGCATTTTCATGAACCTCTGGCCAGGAATTTATCTGGCGCACAGATTTCAGAAGCCAGCCCCCAGTCTAGGCACAGGCCGCTCCAAATAGGCACGCACGATGCATAAAGCGCATAAATAGCTGCACAGCCAACCGACTGCTATCAACCCTAAAAACACCCAATCCCCAACCACCCAGCCACCCACCCACTCCCTAACCCAATGGCAGTGCCATCAGCAATTGTCCCAGCTATGGGCAGGACATGCGTGCATATTTACGAGTCGGCTGTGGCGGCATCAGCTGCACCAAAACTCGATTGCCTCGTCCTGGGCCGCCGTCTCGTCCTCGTCTTCGTCCTGCTGTGCGCTGGTGCACAACGCTGTGGTTGTTATATGTGTGTGTGTGTGTGTGTGTGTGTGTGTGTGTGTGTGTTGGCATCACAAAATAATTACCAGAGCCTGAGCCTCGCTTCGGTCGCTTCGCTTCGCTCGGTGATTGAGTTGGCAAAACGTTGCACTCGATTTGATTTTTTTTGGGGGGGCAGGCAGGGCTGGGTAGTTTTTTGGTGTTGCCACAACCCGCTCTCTCTGGGCTGGAATTTATGCGTGTGCCATTGGGCCCAAAGTTTGTCGGTTTTTAAGCTAATTTGGCGAGCATCCTGGCTGCTGGCTTGCTGGCTGCTGAACAACATTTGAGTGAGTGAGCAAGATTTAGTGGCACACATAAATGCCAAAACCGAAATGCTCCAACAGCAAATCACGGACAGAATGACACGCCCACCTCGATTGCGGTGCTCGGTGCTCGATGCTCGATGCTCGATGCTCGGGTCTCAGCATTTTTGGCACAAAAGTGCAGACAGAAGCATGAACAGGCAGCGAAGAGTTTGGGGCAGTTGGGGCAGAGATGAAGCACAGCTGAGCTGAGCTGAGAGCGACTGGGACTGGTCAGTGCAGCAGGGAACCTCATGATTTGCCCATAAATGCAGCAACAACAACAACAACGACAACAATTGGCAGTTTGGAGTCTGAAGTTTGGTGCATGGAGTATGACCATGACATGTTTGTGCACCAGACAACCAAATGCGAAAATTTGAATAAAGTTGTTCCTATACTTAATGCCAGCTCATGTGAGATGACATAAGGCTTGCCACAAATGATTTCCAGACAATTTAAGTTGTATTACCTGCTAGACTAAAGAAATATCAATGTTAACTTAAAGCTGAACAAATTTTCAAATGTTTTACATGTACTTATATCATTGAGTGTTATTGATAACATCTTTAATCTACCTTATTCTAATCGTTTTGGAAACTCTGTGGCTAAAAGTAATATAATCGGGTTTTTCTAGTTTGATGCTTCTTAGCTCTTTGAGCTCATATATCCTAAATTAATTAAACTTTCCAAATCCATATCTAACAACACATGATTTTATTTAAAAATCACATTTTGTGTTTTGATAAAAAATTAACTTTGTAACTATGTAAGCAGAATATTTAACTTTAAAGTTTTGTCAAGATTTAAAGTTTGTCTACTAAGCTTATTGAACTTTGCCAAGTAATGTTTAGCTTTCTCACTTCTGATATGCTAAGAATGAGAATAAAGTGTGAAGACTTTTTTTTATTTTCAACAAATCCTTAAAAGGTTGAAGGTTTGTCAATTGACACAACTGTTAAAGAAAGCTTTTCTTGCTTCTCTGCTCTACAAAATGCAGTTCTTACATGATAGAAAATGAAGTCATAAGGAGATAGAGATAACGCGAGTCTCAAATCCCGCTTAAAATCTCTGTACATATATTTGGCTTTCCTACTTTATTAAAATGTTATTTTAAAGTTGAACCAAATTTGAATTACGTGTACACAATAAAGTGACTCAGAATAGGAATGTTATGATTTTGAATAACCCAATCGGGCTCATTTGAACTGACATTTTTGAACTCTGTTGTCAGTTGTCATCAGTAAGGTTTGCCATTTAATCATGAGTAGTTTCACGTTTCCACAACGTTTGGAAACTGTTCAATTATATAATCAAAGTTCGAGAAGTTTTGTCGATATTTAAAGAGCATATCATGCAAAACATAACACTCTTATTGCGAAACCCTGTTGATTGCCAAAATGCAAACTGGGGTTTCAATTCATAATGCAAAAATGTATAAAGATTTGCGGGACCCGAGAGAATTGTAGGAGCTCGAGAAAATTGTAGGAGCCCAAGAGAATTGTTGGAACCAGGAAGAAATTTCTGGAACAGCGGGTTACTCGGATTAGTTTAAAATTTTTCCAAATCACTCCCGATTTAGGAAGCAAAGGAATATTCATGCATTCCCATTTCGATCTCGTCTCTAGTTCAATTGCCATTCGAGCAAACTCTTTTCAACACATTTGAAGAAGTTATTTAACAAAATAAAAAGGTATTCAACTGCAAATCTAAGACTACATTTGCTAATCTTCTCCAGCTGCAGACTGATCATGGATGAAACATTTGTCTGGTGTCTTGGCGCATGCAGCAACCACTCAAATCTGAAATCTGCAGTTCCTGATGTGGTTTATTGTCAGCAACAACAGCAAGAACAACAGCAACATCATCGTCATCGTCATCATCATCATCAACATCATCCATGGCCATTAACCAATCGAGTTACCAATTGGCTAACTCAGCAAGTGGGCCTGCCTTGCAGCTGTTGCTATACGAGTATGTGTCACGCGTTACCGTTCCCCTGTTCTTCACACTGGTTAACCCACCTCCCCCCCCCCCTCTGCATCCCTCCACCCCTCCAACCTTCGCACACCACCCCTTTGGTCCTCATTGTCTTATGCTCTTCTTATGGCTCTGGGCCTCTGCTCGTCGTCATTGTCGTCGACTCCAATAAATCAGTTTGATTTATTCACCTTCACTGCTCGTTCAATTCTTTTTAGTTGTTGTTGTTGTTGTTGCTTTTCGATTGTTGTCGTCGCTGTTGCTGTTGTTGTTATTGTTGCTGCTGTCCCATAAGTTTGTTCTTGTTGTTGTCTCTTCACGCGCGTGCTTGCATCGATCTCCATCTCCCCAGGCACAGTCTCTTCTCACTCGCCTGCTAAAGATCACCTGAGCTGAGCTGAGCTGAGCTGGGAGAGTGGAGCGTCTAATCCAATTTAACATGCGACGTAGACAACAACTGCAACAACAACTACAACAACAACAACGGCATATGGCAAATATCCATATCGTGACATTCGATTTCATATTAAGATTATTTCTATTCGTTTGTCACAGTGCACATTTGGTTTGTTTTATTTATGCAAATATATATCAATAATTTGTTTGGGATCGCCACGAACTATGCTGATCTTAAATTCAAAAAAAAAATTAATCTTATGTGACTTTTAAGATGCTTAAAACATAACGCTTTTTAAATGTGGAACAAAACTTAAAAGCTCTAAAATTTTTCAGAAAAATACTTTAACTTCCTTTAATAAGTAAGGCCTGTTACCATTTCTGTTTTCTAAATATTCGGAATCGGAAATTTCTTGTGTTTCTAAATTAATAAAAAGACAATTGGCCATTAAGAACTATGTTGTATTTATTCTTATCTTAGTAGACTGAAACTAATTTAATGGCTACAGGATTAAAAGAAATCTTTCGAAATGTTTGCTTTAAGCTCAAACAATAAAATTGTTTCAAGCTTCTAACTAAACATGTGTCTCAAAACCAAAACTTTGAAACGTTATGTAAATCAAAACTCATGACAATCACAAAAAATAATATATACATATATACATATATAAAAATGTGAACAATGGTTGTCTGTCCAGCATAAAAGAGACTCGTTCAATGTGAATGTGTCTGAGTGTCTGTGAAGAGCAGCACTTGTTTGAGGGGGCAGACATTTGGTTGACAAGAAATTTATATTAATTTATTACAGTTCAACTGACAGAGAATTAAGCGACAGACAATTTATGGCTTTGTTTTCAGCGCATTAAGCAAAAGGAAAGAAATCATTTATGTAAATATGCACAACACAGTTTTGTCTCCAAAGCTCTAGAAATTTTTGCTCATCAATCGCAGACACAGCTGAGCACGCGCCAATTGCGCAGATTCTCAAGTCACTCTCTCTCTGTCTCTCTGCCTTTCTCTCTCAGCTGAGATATTGAGAATTTATGAGGCTAAGCTCTAAAACAGCATTAGTTGTTCAGGGCCAATGGCTTAATTACGACGACCCACATTCAGATTCACATTGGCTCGTCATTCATTCGACAAAGAGACAGCGCGACAGCGACAGCAACAACAGCAACAACAGCAACAACAGCAACAACAACGACAACAGCGACAGTTAGCGACAGCAACATTTTGTCGCAACAGCAACATTTCGGCAGCGACGGCAACTGTCGCCAACTGTTTGGTTTGGTGTCTCTCGCTGTCGCTGCAACATCGCTCGCTGCTTGATTTGGGTACAGTCAGAGACAGTCCCAAACACACACATACACAACTATATAGTTACTATATAGTCACTCACACATTGGCAGCATCATTAGCAAAGAGCAGCGGCGACGTTGATGCTGCTGCTGTTGGCAGCCTTGTCGCAGCCTCTGCTGTCAAAAGTTGATTTACCGTTTTAATTTTAAGTTAAAAACCTGTCAAAAATAAATCATTCAATCGCTCTCTCTCGCTGCCTCTTTGCCTCCTTCCACCCTTTCTCCACTCCAACTACAACTCCTCTCCTCTCTACCCTACCCTACCCTACCCTACCCTTCCCTACATGATTCAACTTTATTTCGCATATTTACGCAGCTTGTAGCGCCAGTTCTAGAGACAGTGACCCAGTTGCCAAACGAGCACTACTCCAACCATCTCCTCTCCACCCCTTGCACTCACTCTCAAGTCATGGACATGACATACGAGTACTCGCATCTCTCATTCATCGCCATTCATTAAAGACTAAAGACTGAAGTTGCAGTATCTATGCTATGTATTCAGTGAGACATCTGCATTCATTCATGAATTGTGGCTCTCGTAATTGAAGTTCTAGACGACCCAGACACTTTTTAATTGAGAAATTAATTCAAGTTTTCCTTTTCGTTTTTCTCTAACTTATTTAATGGGTTGTGCAAGCATCTTCTATGAGACTTAATTATTGCGATTATAATAAGATATATGCATCAAATATTGATTATATTCATATTATAGAACCTAATACTAGGTTCTCAACCCAATTATTTCATCATTATGGTGGTCCGCGCTAGTGACGAAGCTTAAGCAAGGGTGTGAAATGCGACTAGCAGGACTACACAAAGAAGGGAAAATTTGCTACGACATTATGATCAGATCGACTTGCATACCAATCAAAAGGTTTTGTTTTAACTAATCTAGTTGCTTTTGGTAACTCGCCTGACGAAATGTTTCCGTTTTGAAAACGGTTGCACAACAGCAACCGAATTCAAAAGTGAATTGCGATTTTCATATTTTTTAAATCTACTCTGTAATGTTTCAGAATTACTTTGCAATACTCATTAATGCAAAGTATTTGTTTATTGTTTTGCATATATCTTGGAGCTAAGTGCGATAACAGTTATCGATTTCAGAGTTTCCTGATTACACCGAGGAATGAAAAATAAGCATGGACCACTTTTGAATGCTTGTGCTTTTTTATGTTGCAAGACAAATAGATGTAAGTCAAACCAATAACAGTTAATAAATAATTAAATTTAAATATTTCAATGCACTGTCATACAAATGCACAGTGAAAAAGATAAGAAATGGGACATAAACAATATAGTTAAAAATGCTTGCAACCCTAGCAGCCAAACAGCTGTATGGCGGCAAAACATTTTAAACATTTAACAGTTTGTGTGTCCTACTTACATTTACTGTCTCCTTTTGGCCTCAAAACAAGTAATTGAGAAAATAAATGGTATTTTTCACTCCTTAAATTAACCACAACAATCAAGTCAGCTGTTCTCAGCGATGTGCAGCTTGCCCGAAACAAAAGGGAAACAGAACTCAAACTGGGCAAGCCGAAGATGTATACCCCTTTTTTATACATCTAATTTTTTAACCGATTCCGGTTACTCTTGGCGGCTATATGTTATAGTAATCCAATACGGCCGATTCTGACATATGTGCCAAGTTCCATCAAGATTGCTTTAAAACTAAGAGACTAGTTTGCGACTAAACAGACGGACAGATAGACAGACGGACATAGCTAGCTCGAATCGGCTATTGATGCTGATCAAGAATATATATACCTCATAGAGTCGAATACGTTTTCTCTAATGCGTTGCATATTTCGTGACAAAATCAAAATACCCTCTGCAAGGGTACAACAAATTAAAGTTTCTTCAATTCAGTTGCTTGTAATTCCCAACTGGTTCTAGCAAACACGGAATCTAATCGTTACTGAATTCTTTGTTGTGGCATACTATCTTATTTCTTAATTCTTATTTTGGAACCATTTCTCGTATAAGGAACTTGTTTCTGAGTGTGAGTTTCAGTCTGCTGTTGTCTTTCTCTTGGGTCTTCTTCTTGGTCTTGGTCTTGGTCTTGGTCTTGGTCTTGGTCTTGGTCTTGGTCTTGGTCTTGGTCTTGGTCTTGGTCTTGGTCTTGGTCTTGGTCTTGATCTTAGTCTCAGCCTACCTCTGAGGCCAGGCAGTAGCCAATATTCACACGCGCCTAGTTTGGCCGATAATTGATGCATTATAATCGCAGCGAGATGTGATTGATTATGACAGGTGTGCGCAATCATGTGGAAACGCAGCGAATTCCAATGCCGCCAAAATGATTTGCTTGATTGACAAGCAGGTCAAGTCGGAGCCAGTTTCAGTTCCAGTTCCAGTTCGTATTCGTATTCAAGTTCCACTTCCAGTTTCACTCTCAAGATCGGCCAGCAGCTGCAGCTCGTCAGACCTGAGCGCTTCCGTTTGGTTGCAGTTTGAATTTGACTTAGGGGTAGAGTAAGCGGAAAAGGAAGAGAAAGGGTGTACACATTCTACAGTTTTGCAGCAAGGGCAGCTGCATTCACTGCCCGCTCTCCGCTGGCGACAAATTTACGCATGGTGCGACAGGTTCATTAATTGATGTGCACACTGTCGCCGCACGAGTTTGCCAAATGGCTTTGGGATTAGAGATGGAACACAACTGCAGGCACGTAATGGACAACAATTTGATACGATGTTGAACAATTTCAAATAATGTTTATATAGCAAAAGTTATTAGTTTAACATATGGTAAGTATATCTGAAAATAACGTAATAAATAATGTATAATATAATATATGTATTTCGATATCAATAGATATATATATAAAAGAGTTCAACCTGACAGAGGAAGCTGCATTTTTCACAGTAGCTTAATCTTACGCTGAAAGTGAGTACTAAGCGCGGATTTTGGAAAAAACCTTTCGCCAAATGTGAAATATTCGCGGAAAAATGTTGAACGCAACTTTTTTGCTTATCAACCGATCAGTTTCAAAGATCTTTTTGAAGAATTAACAATGACCACAAAATGTTTTCTGGTTTTAGAAATATTGTGGTTTTTGCAATGCAAGACTTAATTGTTTATGTTTTTAGAAAATAGGCAAGTTTCTCAAATAGTTAAACTACATGCGCATGAATAAATTAAAGCACGACACGCACCCAACTCTACTTGAGTCTTTGACTGGCACACGGAGGAGTCGCAGAGCTGCAGAGTTGCAATGTTGCAGAGTGGCAGAGTTGCAGTGGCAGCTGCGCAGGCGCCAATGTCGATGGCGTTGCGTGCGGTGACCGCTTTGGTGGATATTTCTTAATCGATATCGAAATGATTTACGCTTGCTGCCTAATGAGTTCGCATACACAAACACAGCCGGACAGTGGGGCAAATCGACGGACAGCGGGACAGCGGCTGCTGATCTCTGATGAACATTTTTCCTTTCACGCAACTTTTGCGGCGGCTTTCAATTTTTAAGCATCAAGTCTTGAACTGGCTATCAATCTCTGACATGATGCGGCAAAATGTTGCAGCATTTTTTGTTTTTATTTTTTAATTCTACCCAAAACTTGATTGGCATTTCAATTAACGAATTAGTCATTTGCATGCGGTCGATTTAAGTTTTTGTTTTTTATTTTTTATTTATTTATTGATGCCATACTTCCTGCCATCTTAACTCAGTACAATTCAGTGCTTGTTCATTATTGGTCAATCTTTACTGTGCGCCCTAATTGCTTATACCATGGGATCAGCTCGGATACTAATGACAGCAATCCATCAACTGTTTTTGGGGTTGTTTTATGTAGAGCAACAAGATTATCAGTTTCAGTTGCAGTTTCTCGGGGTGTAAAAATGTAAAAGCAACCCTTAAATTTGATTGATTTGTGTCATGGACGAAATGCGAACAAAAATGTCTGCTTTTTGTATTGGAACAGAGTTTAAATAGATGCTAAATAGATTTCTATGTGTGCTTAACTTAAATACCATACAATAAACACTTTTATTAATAATATTATAAAAAATCTTAGCCAAAGAATAGTTGGTGATATTGACAAGAAAGGTTTGGCATTCTTACTTAAACTAATTAATCTCGAAATTGATTCTTCTGAATTACTCAGAAAAATTAGCTTTACTTCTCTTATTAGAAGTACAAGAAATTTTCTCCCTCTTTCTCTTCAAACCTGTATTACTAACTTTGCTATCCATAACCCTTTTTATAACCACTATAACATATAGCTGCCATAGGAACGGTCGGTTGAAAAATAAGTTTTTGTATGAAAAACTTAAGGACTAAGGACAGAAAACAGAGTGTATCGCAGTCGGGAGATCCCGTCTGCAACGTACTTACTTGCATCTTATGTTCTGATTATAACCATCTTTTCAATGTTATAAGTAATGCTAAATCTGTTCACTTTTTCAAGAACTTTACTCCTTTCTCAACTATCTAATTTGTAGGATATTTTTAGTTGTATTTTTAGTGCATTTTTAACATAATAACTTCTTGATTTTATTATTATTTTTATATTCATTTCATAAAAATAATATTTTAATTTTAATTGAAATCATTGTTAATTTAACATTTTCCCTTTTCAACCCTTTGTGCACGTATTCAATGTCTACTCCATCAGCTGTTCGCTAGTCCTTCGGTCATCCAATCTACAGCTTACAAGTAGGTCCTGCTATTCCTCCTTTATCCCTTTATTAACTCAAGTAAGTTCACTTTTAATATAGTTTCTGTTGCTCAAAGTTTCTCTAGCTAATTTTTATAGTTATAGTTTTATTTCAACACACAACCCTTATATATTAAAAAAAAAAGATTGCTTATTAAAAAAGCACTGTGCTATTATTAGCTATCTCATCCGTAGTATTAACATCTTTCTTACTGTAATAAGACAAAGCTTTATCCTTTGCTGTTGCTGCTAGAAGAGCTATGTCACATTCACACGTAAATACAACTATATAGTATACAACCCCTATACTCAATCTTGAATCTTACACCCCTCCATTCCCCTTTTTCCCTACCACATTGATGGTGCTCGGCATTTCAACGCATTTTATGCTGAGACGCGTTTCATGTGCGGGTGCTGTGGACATATTTATGTCGCTTTTGGGAACATTTCATCCTCATAAATATTATTCATGGTCTCGTTCACTCTTTAGGGCTGCTACAACCAACCTACAACCCCCAACCCCAACACGGAGGGCTTCAATACTGCTGAGCTTTCAAATTGCACAACACGGAAAGTTCGTTACTGTGTTCAACGCCCCGGCAACGATGGAAATGGCAGTGGAAAGCCGAAGAAGACGATGAGGACGACGACGACGAGGACAACATGTGAAGAAAAATAGCAAGGAATCCATCAGATAAGTGCGAGCCAGCACATTGACTGTCTCTATCTCAGTCACTCTGTCTCATGCTCTCTCGCTTTACTTTTTATTTCATTTTTGTTTTTTTTTGTTTTTTTTCTTTTTGCCAGTAAATTGTCAAAGTGACAGCTCATGTGAGTCGCAGTTGCCAGCAGCAAAGCAAAAGGAATCCCGGCCATCATTTACTTCTCGCCTCGCCTCGCCTCGCCTCTCCCCTCACCTCACCTACCGCGTCTTCACTACGTCCGGCAAACTCCTTGGGTTTGATTTAATGTTGCGTGTGATATATCACAGTCCAGTCCAACAACCAACAACCACTAACGCTTTGCCTTTATTTTACGCTTATCGAGCTGCCTGCTCTTTCCCTGCATCTGCCCTTTGCCTGCCCCAACCCTTCGACGAGCCAACCACTTTGCCACATTTAATTTTTGGAACACTCCACTCTCTGATGGGGGCAATGGCGTCTCCGATTTTAACTGCCAACGTCAGTCCGCCAGTCTGTCAACGCTCACACATCTTATTCACTTTGCTCTCTTGCCTTCGTTCTCTTGTGTTCTGGAGTATGAGTGTAAGTATATCTGTGTCTCATTTGTGCTTCATGTTCTGTCTCTCTTTTGTTTCTTCTTTGTTTTTTTTTTGTCTCTTGTGTGTCTCATGTCTTTTGCCATCAACTTCAATTCAATGCCCTGCCAATAAATCACTCATTCGTTGTAGTTTTGTACTCTCCTACGCTTATTGACCGAACTACAGCGACTACTGTCTCAGGCACAGTGGGTTTGAATTGACAATAAGCGGGCAATTGCAACATTTAAAAATTATGTAGTTAAAAAGTTTATTGTAGTTTTTTATTAATAGTATCATATACGGTATCTATCTAAATTTAGTTATTTCTACAAAAAGTAACTTCATTCCAAAAATTATTTTGTTGTAACTCGCAACTTATTAATTATTCAGGCCTGTTTCCTTTTCCGATTCGGAATCGCAATTATTACTTGTTCTTAATTCCGAATATCGATGGCAAATCAGAATCACAGTCGAATCAGACGTGTTCAAACTTACCTTTAAAAACAACGATCGATTTTCCTTTCTTTCAAAAATAGATGCACAAAATCGAAAATGATTTGCAATGAAAAGTTCTTTGAAATGGGAACAGGTCTAATTTTCTTTTACTTAATAACGAGTAATATCCATTTCATCGATAGTTGCAAATACTTAAATAGATTTGTTTGGATCGGTATGTGGATTAACGAATCTGTATAGTTATGATCTTTAGAAAAAGCTTATTGAAGTCTTTTTGAAAATGTTCTACCCTTAACTTATTAAATAACTATCAACTGATCTTTTTAAGAGTCAAATAACAAATATCTCTTAGTTATAAGAGCTGGTCAACAATCGATAGCTATATCAAAAGTGAGTTTTCCTTGAACATACATATTTTTACTTTTGGTAAGATTTCTCGGATCAACCTTGAAAATGTTGCCGAGAGTGAAAACCGGAACAGACCTGATAGTTATGTCTATCAAAGTCTGGTGACGATGCATATTCAAGCCTCAACACTTCTTACAATAATATCCTATCTTGTTCTTTATCACTTTCAAACTTATCATTAGTATCAATATTATATATAATTACACTCAATGATTTTGTAGCTATAGCAACCACTGTGGCATGTCAAAGTCAGACCACGCAAAGTCGGCGTCAGTATGTCATTGGACTTTCTCAAGTTTGCCTCGACTGGGATATATAGAGGCAGTAGTATACTATAGTACGTAATACATATGTATTTGAGTTGTTGTATTCTGTTTCTGTTGCTGTTGGGTGGTTCGATTTCGTCTTTGATTTGTCACTTTGGGGGGCTGTTTGGGTGTACGAGTATTTTTGCAGTGTATCGAATGTTGCTGGCGGCGTAGGCTGGCTTTAAATTGCAATGACGTCAAGTTGGCATGCTTCATGATTATGTCTGCCTGTCGACTCTCTACTCTCTACTGTCGACTGTCGCCTGTCGCCTGTTCTACTCCCATGCCCCATGCCTTTCAAAACCCAATCCCAATCCCCAGTGAGGACCCCGGACGCGTCACTCTGTGTGGCTTCTTCATCGGTGTTTGTTTGCAACTTCTGCGCGGTGTCTTCGACGTGCCCGAGTTGATTGTGTAAAAGTGCGAAAACGAGACGAAACGCTCTTATCTGGCGTGCCCCATCGATAGATGTCATCTTGAGTGATTTACCGTCAATTGGGGATGTTGTCTTCAATGAGGTTTTCTTTTCTTCTGCGCTACTCTGCCCTGCTCTTCTCTTCTCTTCTTTTGGTTTGCTTCAGATTTATGTTTATATTTATTTACGGTACGATTCGCTTGGGTCTTAGTCTCCCCCTCTCTCTCTCTCTCTCTCTCTCTTTGCGCTTTTTTTAAGTACATGTATCTATATCTGTTTCTGTTGCTGTATCTGTATCTTTCCATCATTCTGCGGCTGATGCTATTAAGCAAGCTTGCCACAAAAACGAGCAACCAAAATTAATCAATATTAAATGTCTGAATTGAAATTAAACTGTGAATCCATTTTCAATTTATTTGCTCATCCAAATTCAATGGCTGTTATGGCTTAAACTTGTCCGAGCTTGAGATTAAACTTGATATTGATCAGTCATTATTCTCATGTTTGAGGAAGTTTTGATTTAACATCAAAACTAATCTTTTTATTATTTTCATATCCGTGTTTTGCAAAAGTTACTTTACTTGATGAAATTTACAAAAGTTTTCAAAGTTAGAAACTATGTTTTGATCAAATACATATAATTACGTTCACTAAGAATAAGGAACTTGGGCAAATGTCTTTATAATTCGATTTTGTTGGCTGATAAACCTTGTTAACTTGATATTCGTCAAAGTTTTCCATTACTCAACGGAAATTCTAAAAACTACATTTATATAAGCCTTTGCTGAACTCAACATTTTATCTTTTCAATCAGAATATAGTACACTATCTATAGCAAGTATTTGCCATTTGAATGCACCTTGCAGCACAAATAAAAATCAAGTAATCATGCAATTATTAGCTCAACTGTCAGTTGCCATTGACAGGCATCATTATTTAACAAAAAACCAGTCCGGCAATAATTTAGGACTTTGGCACCATGGGAAAAAATAAATGCAAAAAAAGTGCCATGTGAGATCGGTTGACAAGTGGACACACGATCAATTGGACAACAAACTGAACACATTTTCTTAAGCTGAAAAAGAAGAAGGAGAACCAAATTGTGGCAGAGGGGGAAGCAAACACTCGAAGAGCGGGAGACCCACGCAATTGAGCTGCACCAGCAAATGGAGCTTAATTCAAATGTCAATGTCCATATGTCCAGGTAACTTTAAGTCTAGTCAAGGCTAGTTTATGTAACAACAACGACAACAACAACAACGACAACAACAACAACAACAACGCCAACGACGACGACAACAATCCATAAATGTCGCTTAGATGACGCCAATTTATTGATGGATTATAATAAATTTAGTGAATGTTGCAGCGAGAGGAGGACAGAGAGAGGGGTGGTATCAGTTAATTACACTGGGGCCAAAGCATCAATCAGCTGAGCTGAGCCAGGCACGAGCCATTTACTCGTAAATGAATCCAGAAACACTTTTCGCAGACAATTTGAAATTCATAGGCAATTTACATGGCGATTATTAGCATTGACATTCCTCCCAGTCGGAGCCCCAGACAATTGCAAGCACAATCAATTAGGCGTTGAATTGATATTAGATACACACTCACACACAGATACAAACACACACTCACACACACACACATTTAAGACATAGACGTTGTGCCTCTGCCACCCACATGAATATGCAAATATTAATATTTGTGCAGCCAAATTGATTTTCACTCACTTGGCGAATGAGACAATGGCAAACACACACACACACACACACACACACACACACACACACACACATACTCAAATCTTACTCATGTGTTTGCCCCTTTATTGGCACTTTGAATTATTCAATGGGTACTCGTTAAATGCCCGAATGCATTCATTAAGCGCATCTTGATTCAGGTGTTTCACTTAATCGCCTGCAAAAATAGAAAACAAATTAATTTAAGTAGCTACTAGTGTCTAAAAAAGTCAGGCTAGACATTATTTACAAGATCTAAAAAATCAAAAAAGTTAAATTTTAAAATAAAATATTAAAACTGTTCTCATTTTCGAAACCTATGAAATCATACGACATCAAAATTATTGGCTTTTCTCAACATTTAAAAAAAAAAACTGATTTTGAAATGATTTTATTTCCATATAAGTGGAATAAATACTTTTTTCGACCGATATTTGATTCTCAGAACAGCTCATAAATCCGCTTGTTATGATCGGAATCGGAAATCGGAACAGGCCTGAAAAAGAAAAGTGAGTAAATGGAAGCTACTTCATTCGAAAATGGGAACAGAAATTGCGTTCGCAAACTGTTTATGTTTCTCACATGAGAAGAAAATATGTATCAAACTACCGTTTTTTCTGTCCATGAGTGTATGTTTTACCTGAGAATTTTAAAGGCTTATAAATGTATGACTTAATAATGTAAATAAAGAATATGCTTAAATTTGAATACTTTCTACGTCTTTATACTTTTCAGATCGAAAACAAAAATTTCAATAACTTTGAGAAAAATTCAAAATTTTCAATAGATGTCAATGAACAAAATTATCGAATGTAACACAAACAGTTACTTAACAGCTGAAGTAAATATTAACTTTAACATTTAGCAGAATTGAAATTTCAATTGATGCTGAAATTATCATTAGTGCTGAATGACTATTGAATTGAATCCTAACTCAATAGCAACTCGAATCAATACTTATACAAATGCAAGTGAATTCAATTCGCAAAATATTATCAAGTGTGAAAATGGTATGTAACTGAATATGTCGTAGCCTTAAAAACACTTAAAGCATTTGAAGATAGACGCAATTGTTGCTGCTGTCGAGCAACATTTATTGCTGGCTACAAAGCAAACAAACGACAGCAACAACAGCAACAACTGATCAACTGGGATTTTGTTTGTTTGGTTTTTCTTGTCTGGAGTTTGAACCGCAATGAGGTTGATCTTTATGATGAACAAGCAATTGTTGGACATTGATACTAACTCGGTGTGGAGTTCGTTTCCATCGATGTGAAGCATAAAACTTGACAATTTATGGCTATTGGTGTCGAGTTGTTGGCTTTGCTTTTACTTTCATTGCGTCTCAAAATGTTGCATGTTGGGCACATGCATGTTGCCAACAAAGTGTGTCAGTGTGAGTGTATTGCTGATTAGCCGCCAGCAACAAAAGTCAAAGCAGCATGTTGTTGCTGTTGCTGCTGTGCAATTATTCAAAAAACGCTTAAATTATTGCATCGCATCGTTTTTGTATGTTGAACGTGTTGTTTTCTAGTTTGTGCGCTTGTAAATTCAATTTTGTAGTTGCTGCTGTTGCTGTATTTGCTGCTGTTGTTGTTGTTGTTGTCGCTCTCAACCCAGAAGCGTTTTTTGCGGCAAATGCACATCAGCAACATCAGCAGCAGCAGCAGCAACATCGAAGATGCGGCTGCCCACATCATGTGCACGCAATCGATGCCGCCATCAGCAGCCACATGCAATGATCCATCCTCCATCCTCAATCCTCAATCCTCCATGATCTGTCTTCCCCTCCGACTCCAACTACACTCTCCGTCCTGTGTCCGCTTGATGGCCGCCTGCGCCACATGTGGCCATTTGGAGAAGGGAATTGTGATAATCACAGCATCCTCGTATCCACAATCGATGGACGTCTCTTCAGCATTTCTGGTGTTAATCTAGAACACTATGAATTTTAAAATGTAGAAGCTCTGTTGAAGCTGACAAAACGCCATGGGAGTAGAAATTATGCACGAAAATTTAAGATAGAAATATTAAGTGAGCTTAAATTGAATGCTGAATAAATTATATAAATAGGAATTCAGAATTATTTGTAAATAAGCCAAAATAGATAAATCCTCTGAATCAAAAAAAAAAATGTTAAATTGTGTTTTAAACTGGTTTGCAGCCTAGTTAAAAACATTCTGCATAAGTTTATAAACTTTGTATGTGCTCTGATAATAACTTTAAGATAGTAAGACCAAGTAAGTCCAGCCAGATCTGAAATAAGCTATATATATTTTTCTGATATTTACATCACATTTTGACTTTGATAAAGTGTTTATGTGATTAGGTTGCTTATATTTAAAACAAATGCTTTGTTTATGTGCATATTTATTGTGGAAACAATAGCTGCACTTTCGCAGTATGTTTTATATTTATTTCATAAAAATTTGCATTGCAAAATAGATGACTAAATTATTGAGTTGGCAAAGCATAAAAGAAATCAATTCATATATCGATTGAATGGCCTTAATGACAACCAAAATTGGCATAAGCAATTTTGGTCAATTTAGGAAAAAGCAAATGTCAAAATCAGGTGGAAACAACATTGATTAGAATTATGCATAAACGTGAAAGCTATTCCTGGTATGGACACCAAACATGTATAACAACAGACGCCATCACACCTGTACTCCATTTGCATACACACAGACTGCAAACACACAGACACACACACACAAACACACACACACACACATAACAAATACAACACACACACAAAAGTCACGAACAATTTGAATGCATTTGCCAGGTAGACAAGCTCGTAATTTCAAACGCTGTCAATTTCAAAGTCAATTTAATGCTAAAACGATATTTTTGCCTTCTTTTTTGATTAACAATAAACTAATCTCTCAAATGCTGTTGTTGCTAGTCCACATCACAAGCTTCGGACTCCACAACAATGACCAGCAAAGCAGCAATGAAGCAACCAGGCAACAAGCAACGAGCAGCTTCTACCAAAAGATACGAAAGTATGAGAATTGTTGCCGTCACGAGTTTATACATTTTTCAGCTGCAAAATCTCAACTTGAGAGCAAAAGATACCAGCTGGCCAACTACAAGAGCTCATCAACGAGCAAACAGAACCACAGCAACATTCTCAATAACAACAGCAATAATAAAAGCAACAAAGACAACAACAACAACAGCAAAAATGACCATCAAACGGTGGGTGGTCCGCCCTGCTGCTGCTGCTGCTGCTGCCTTGTAAAAATATGTTTATTTAGAATATCAAAACCGAAAGTAATCGATTTAATAAACTGTCACCGACATGTGGCCAGCTGTCCTGGTCTCTCTCTCTCTCTCGGTTTCTGTATTGGTATCGGTCTCGTTTCTCGGTTTGCACAGCAGCTACTGCAAGCTCAAGTCACGATAATTGCAAATGTATCTCAAAGATACAAACAGCCAAAGCCACACACAGATGACTGCTCGTCGGAAAAGCAACAGCAGCAGCAGCAGCATTTCATAAAGGGTTCTCATTCTCATTCTTCGGTTTTGGTTTTTTTTCTTTCGTTTCATTTTTTTTTTTTTCCTTTTTTATAACGAGCATACGAGTATATCCAACTATTTCTGTGGGTGATGTGGTAGAGATGGTACATCGTCAATGATATCTACGTGTATCTACGTATCTCGTTAAGCGTTCCAATGCGCACACACACACACACACACACACACACACACATATATATATATATATTCTTATATATGCTTGTATGAAATCCTTTATGTTGATTACATTTCTGGGTTTATTTTATTAAAAATACTCGCATCGCATCGCATTGCAAGGATACATAAAAAAAAAAGCAGCAGCAGCAGCAGCTCAGTTGGCTCAGTCACAGTCAATATTGGCAGCGTCTGTGGCTTTTAACTCTCACTACCATATATGCTCATACCCCGTAATCCATTCCAATTCTGAATCCGAATACGAATCCTATTGCCTGCATCTGGATATTGTGCGGACTGCCAAATGCACGTTGCATGTTCAGCTGCAAATTTGCAATGCAACCTGCCAGGCAGCTCTCAGCTGCTTGCCAACAATAAAAAGGTAGCCATGTCCGCATTCGTATTCGCATTCACATTCGCATCCGCATCCTGTCCACTCTTCACTTCCTACTCCTTCTCCCACTCATATGTAAGTATGATGAGTGCACTCGACAGCACAAAATGTTACCTTGCCCAGCGCTTTGGGGGGAGTTTTGTGGGTTGGTTTTGGCTATTTGAAAGCGCACTTGATAAGTTCAAAAATTAATTTTCTTTCCACACACAACAACATGAGAAACATTTCAATTTTATCAGACAGTTGACCTAATGCAACAAACTCGTATTTTATTCCTACCCTTACCTTTATTTACTCAACCCCACCTCTCCCCTCTGCCGTACAATCTTTTGAACTTATTTTCGTATTTGCAGTTGCCATTTGAGCATTTGTACAAACTGGAACTTGCTCAACTGAAGATAATACATTACATAAAACTCAGTGAGCAAGAAATTATTTTTATTTTAGTATTGAACTTTGATTATTTATTTGTGATCCAAGCTTGGCATCATTTGCTTTTGGGAAATATTCTGCTTTGCCAGTCGTATTGATTCATCAATCTTTCTTTAAAGTTTTGTATAATGAATTTTAAAATATTTTCAATTAAGAAATTTCTTTAAACTTTCACCAGAACTCAATTTTTGACAGATTTTTTGTATGGTAGCTATAAAATATTGTCGTCTGATTTTAATAAAATTTGGCCAAAATATCAAGAACATACTAAAGCTTAGAATGGGTGTATTTGGTTGAGAATTCAGAAACAGGAGAAATATTTTGTTGAAATTTTGGAAACAGCGAAGTGAACGATAAAGCTGAGACTTAGCATTGATAGGTTTGTTCGAGCTATCTTGCAAAGCCAAATTTTCGACTTATCGTTTCTATAGCAGCTATATGTTATAGTGGTCTGACTCGACTGTTTCTGACATATGCACTATTTGCAGCAAATAGAAGCTGCTCAAGTTCGATACGAAAAGCTCCCAAAATTAGAAAAAATTATAAGAAATAAATAGAGTTAATCCGTTGAAATCGGATATAATCGTATGAAATAAGATCTGGTTGGTGATTCAATAAAACATCCGCCCACCACTAAAAAGGGAGCAATGCTATGAATGGAGCTTCCAAAGAATGTTAACAGAGTAAAGTGTTTCTGTATGTAGATAAAATAAAAATAAGAAGCTATGCCACAACAAGGAATTCAGCTGGCCTACATACAGTGTTTGCTAAAACCGTTTGGGAATTCTAAGCAACCGACTAGAAAAAACTGTATCTAGGCTTGCTTTGATCAAATAATTTTGAAAGTTGCAGACTCTGTTAACGCAATTTTCCTAATAGATTATCTCAGTTAACGCAACTTTATTAGAAAATCTTAGCAGCAACATAGAAATTGAAGCAATTTTCAGACAATAATTTAACCATTTTAAGAAATTAATTTAATAAAATTATTGCTCTAAGTATAGGTTTATTCGAGTTTCTTTCATATTAATGTATAGAAAAGTCGATATCTTTTTGAAAGCAGGTCCGTTAAACAAAAGAAAATTTAAGCCCTGTTTTCGAAACAAATTTTATTGAATTAAGTTAATCGAAAGCGAACTGTTAGCTCTGTAAATAATTATTAACTTTTGTTTTCTTATTGTAATAATTAAAATCGAATATATTCAAGGTTCATCTCTTTCTTTTTATTCAACTTATTTTTCTATCCCGTATATTCAAATCTTTTGCTCCCTTTAAAAATATAAACCTCAAAATATAATTATTTAAAAAATGTAATCCAATAGATAAAGCCATAATGAATTGTGTACATTATTCAATCTAATAAATAACTGTGCTTACATATACTACACATAGACTATGTGATGCCATGGTATTAGCCAATACGCCATTCAAAATCAATTTTGATAAAAGTTTTTATCGCCAGGCGAACTGTCCACTGGTTGTGTGACACTGAGACTTGATGGGAACAGCAATGGAAATGGTGGGGAAACGGAGTGGGGCTGTGGCAGCTGCCACACTCAACACTTTCCGCATCAATTACGTCATGTTAATCCGAGTGTCCACTGCATGTCCGCAAACTGACCGACCATACATCACACACTGACACGGCGGTCAGGGTGGTCAGCAGAGAGGAGGGGCAGGATGGGTATAGGAGCAGTGAGGGGGGATTGCAGCAGCAGCAGCAGCAGCAGCATTGTTGCAATGTGCAGTCGCAGCCGTAAAAACAAAATGCCAAACAGGCAACATTCAAATGCTTTGATGTGGCACACAACTGGCATGTCGCAACCAAGCGATCCACCACCGTCTCCACATTTTTGTGTGGGGCAATTGCAACGCCAGCAAACATTTCAATCAAACGGGCCACTGTAAAAAGCGAGAGAGAGAGAGCGTGAGCCAACCAAAGGGCGCTCAGGACGATGCTTGCTGTTGTCCGGCTGGCAGGACGAGCGGCAAGTTGCATTGGCAAGAGGCAAGAGGCAAGAGGCAAGAGGCAGTGGCAGTGGCAGCTCAATGAGGCATATAAACTCCCAGCGTCAGCGTTAAATGCGTTCGTGTCCATGTCCATGCCACGCCATGAGTTGCGATTCACTCACTCACTCATTCACTCACACACTCATTTATTCACTTTGCCTCATTCGCATGCAAAAAAGGCAACGTGCAAAATGTGAAACAGCAGCCAGGGAAATGACGAAAAACGAAGGAAAAACACCAACGACAAGAGACAGGAGCTGCCTTCTGAAAACAAAAACAAAAAAAAAAACTCAATTCGATTTAATTAAAACCAATTTTCGACTTTGAGCTGTACGGTTTGGTTTTTATGTGAATCACAGATACCCTACCGAAAGTGTATGCGCATGCCAATTTCGGTGTCTTAAAAAGTTAATCGGTTCAAGTTTCTTAAGGTTAAGAAAGGGTTCATACTAAAATTTCAGAATCTAATATATCTTAACATATTTCCAAACATCTCTATATGAAAGTGGCTTTCAAGAAACTTAAAGTTTTTCAAAAACCTTTGATTCTGCTTTGTTAAAGAAGGATAAATTATATAATAGATCTCCATTTCCCAATCAAATAAGTTTTCCGAAAAACAACCATTTAATCATATCCTGCTTTTGTTTTTCACAGTTCATTCACAGTTCGGTCAGTTGTCATACAAAAAAGTGTTCTTAAAACAACAAACAGCAGCAGAAAACAATAGCAATGTTATAGAATGGATTTTGGAGATGGAGTTGGGAGTTGGGAGATGGAGATGGATATGGGGGGATAGGGATATAACTGTGCATTGGATGCGTCTGATGCAAGTTGCCACATTTACATTTTTATGCAAAGTTTCCTTTTGCACACAAATAAAATTTTGGACGTGCAGTTGATTTTACCCATTTATTTAAATGTTGTTCAACATTTTTTGCCGCTAAGCAAAAAAAAAAAAACATTTTTCTTATAGTTTTTGTTTTTGGTTAGTTAAGCTGATTAAGTCGATGAAACGTGATTGGAAGTTTAATAAATAGAAGTGTTTACGCCAAAATGTTTACAAATGGTTTTTCGTATTTGAAACTTTATATTCTGGTTGTGAATTGAAGTCAAAGCAGGTGAAGCCAATTTTTTCTATAATTTAGATAGACAGGTTGTAATAGTGTGAGTATAGAATAGTTAGTATTTACGTTAAGCTGTTAATAATAATAATAAAAAAATGTTTATTATAAAAGATTTTATCAGCAGGTAACAGTCAAATATTGCAATTGACATTTTGCAAAGAAATAAGTATTCCAATTTACTATATATATGGAAAATTTATAAATCACTTTACTATTTTTACTCCCTGTTCCCATTAAAAATGGGAAAAGAGGCAGGCAGAAGGAGGCAATTCCGACTATATAAACTATATATATATTCTTGATCAGGATCAGCCGTATGAACACACAGATCTCGGAGACTATAAGAGCTAGAGACACCAAACTTGGCATGCAGGTTCCTATATACCGTACGCAGATCAAGTTAATTTCGGATGCACCGCTCCGCACCCCCGCAAATCGCAAAAAACTCCGACAGCCACAATTTTAAAGATAGAGCTTTGATTTTTGATACACATATATGTTGCATCAATGTTGATCTGCTGTGAAAATTTCAAAACGATCGGATAAATAGCACCAAAGTTATGGAAGAATCTATTACCCCCGTCTCAGCTGGCAGAAACAACAGTTTGACATACACTTTACAAGTTAAGTGCACTGCTTGCTTGTGTTGCCGCTGAACTGCTTGATATGCAAGTTGGGAGCAGGGAGTCTCGTAGTCGGGCACACTCGACTAGAGTATTCTTACTTGTTTTATTAAAAGTCTTAAACTTTCTACTATGCCGTACAACTAAATATGTTTAGTTATTAGATTGTTTGTTTATCTTAGAAAACATTAGGAGACATTTAATAAACACCTTCTCAGCTGTGGAGCAGTATGATCGTCATGCTGTTGTTTTTGTTTGCTGTCAAGTCTTTCAGTTTCACATATTGTATGGCATATAATGTTCTATGTGGATGTCTCGTATGCAAATGAGCCCACCCAGAACCGCCAATGGGTTAATCAAGCCAGACAACACGAGCACATCATGTTTGGTTGCCTTATCGAAATATTTTCGCACAATTCGCACAATTATTTTCACGCGATTTTCTCGCAGCAGCAGCAGCAACAGCAGCAGCAGCAGTTGCCAGTTGGAGAGTTTTTCCAATTGGCAAATGGTCAGTGTGGCCAGTGGGCAGTGGGCAGACGCTATCTCATGGATGACGTGACTGGGAGTGCATTGAAATCCAGTTCATTTTGGTATGGCCAATTCGGGGCGATTCGAAATGCGCACATTGAAGGGTATTAACAGTCATTATTCAATGATATCTGGCTGCGGACATTGCAGGACAGGGACATCATCATTCGTGCGCAATATTTGGCTGTGTAAATGGATCGATTTCATTTTGTGCAGTTCTCTGTCTGCATCCAAACACAACACAACACAACACACAGCATTACTCCACTCAGTTCAGTTTGTTGTCCTGTTTTTTGGGCTCGACAGAGGATCAAGCAATGTATGGCGATTGTGGGTGACGACGGCTGCTAGGGGGGTGGGGGGAAGGGTAGGTGGCTTGATGTGGCAGCAGCCATTTTGCTAGCACAAACACACATACACATATAGACGAATGCATATGCATATCCTTAATTATGATTATTGTTATTTTCGACTCTGAATGGCGCATTTAATGCGCTCCTCCGCCTTCACCCGGGCTGCTCTCTCCCCCATCCCCCCCTCTCATTCCCTTGTCTGGCTCGTTATGTTGTCATAAATTTTGCGCTTTGGTGTCGGGCGACTTCAATGGCGGCAGAAAATGACGTCTGGCCCATTAAAATATCGAACAGAGTCAGTTGTAGTCGTCAGTGGACTGTCGCCTGTCCATTGTCCATTGTCCTGTGTCCACTTGCCCACTATCCTGTGTCCTGTGTCCACTTGCCCACTGTCCTGTGTCCACTGTCCTGTGTCGCCTGTCCCGAGCCGTTCTCATGTTGCATTATGACGCCATTCCAAAACGCCATTCATTTCTTTTTTTTTGTTGTTCAGTCTGTTCTCTATATGGTATGTTATATCCTTGTATCCAACTAGCCGCCATTCGCGTGTTTTACTGTTATTGATGTGCGCCATTTTGTTCGATTTTGCGTATTTGTTGTAGTCCTGAAATTACAGCACGCATTTTGTTGTTATTTTTTGCTTTTTTTTCCTGCTCGCTTTATGTCTAACTTACATAACATATTGTGTCAGACTTTGAAGTATTCATGATTTAATCAACACACATTAATGTATATTTTTTAAGGATTTAACATTTCATTCTAAAAGTAGCCCAATCTGCCCCTGGTGATTCCTAGAATTCTTAGAAAAGCTAGCTTTTTTTTATATGCAACTTTTAGCAAATTATAACATAAATATTTGCCAAAATTTCGAAATCGACTTTCATCAAGACATTAAACTTAATTAACTTAAATGTCTTAATTAAATATTGCTGCTGAGTAACTGAATTGAATCTGATCTGTTTGGTCAGTCAAATCAATCTGAAAAATCTTGTCACAAGTGAAAATGAGAACATTAAAAGATTAAATTGCGTTTGAATACCTTGTTTCTTTCTTTTTTAAAAACTCAATTTTAAAACGATTCTCATCCCATTTCATTAAAATTCCACGAACAAACTAAAACTAAGTATGGGTGAGTTTGTAGTTGAGATAACTTCAGAAATATAAAAGTTTTGCATGCAACTTTTTTTTCAGCGGATTGTTCCTTTGGCAGCTATAACATATATATGTTGTTGAAAATTAGAAAACATGCTTCGATAACGCTGGGACTCAAAAGTGCTAGGTTTGCTCGAGTTATCCTGAAGGGCCAAAATTTCGACTTATCGTTTCTATAACAGCTATATGCTATAGTGGTCTGACTCGACTGATTCGCAGCTGGATTTGATAAAAAACAGCTCCCAAAATTAGAAAAAAATATGAGAAATAAATAGAGTTTTTCAGCCGTGAAATCGGATAATCTTATAAAATGAGATATGGTTGGTGATTCAATAATACATCCGCCCACCACTAAAAAGAGAGCAATGTTGCGAATGGACCTGTGAATGTTCTGTTAAAATAAATTGAAAAATAAGATAAGTCCAAAAATTGGACAAAAGGTTCAAAATATATATGCCACAACAAGGAATTCAGCTAGCACTTCATGCTGTGTTTGCTAAAACCGTTTGGGAATTCTAAGCAACCGACTTGAAAGAACTTTGACTAGGCTTGCTTTGATCAAACAATTTGAAATATTGTAGACTGTTAATGCAACTATTCAAAAATATTATCTCAGTAAAAGCAAGTTTCTTAGAAAATCTTAACAGCTACTATAAGGACTTTACTCAATTAATCTAAAATATAAAGTTCAGCTGTTTCAAAATAGCTTGTAATTTAAATAAATGACGCTGAAACATTCAAATTGCCATTTGAAGTTGGGGTTAGTCAAACATTTAATACTAAATTTTGTTACAGCTTATACAAAACGCATATTGCTTAAACTATTACATACATGTGCTCAATATAATGGTTTTGCCACATTAGTTTCTTTTTTAACAATACAATATATGGCAAGTCGTATTTTTGGTTCTTTTGCCATACGATCCATTGAACAAACATATGAAAAATCATTAGTTTTTAGTGCGGCTGGCAAACAATCAGAAAATTGGCACTTGAAAAACCCTTGCAAACAATTGATGTGGACTGTGGACGGTTGTGGGCTGTTTGTTGTTGCCCCTGGTTGCTGTGTTCTTTTTTTTTACGGCTTTCCGGATTTTTTCACACTCTCTTTTTGCGCCTCATAACGTATTCAAAATCAAATTGGTTTGCCATTCGGTCGGCTGTGCAAAAACTTTTACTTTCATTTTCTAACGCGCTCTAACGGCCCGCCACCCCCGTCCCAAAAATCAACCCAGAAAATTGAAAATAAAAAATCATTTTTCGCACAATAAAATATTCGCAATGAAACCGATGCCGATGCCGAAGCCGAATCCAAAGCCAAAGCCAAAGCAAACCAAATCAGGAGACGTTGCACATGGACACCCACAATCGGCTGAATAGTTTCACAGTTGGAATGGCATATCGAGTTGGCTTGGGATGGGTTTTTTTGTGGAATTAGTTGCGCCTGAATTGGCGAACATTTGCCACGCCCACCCCGTCCCATATACTCATCATGAACTACTCCTCCCGCTCCCCCTTAAACCTATTCGGATAAATCCAAAAGCGCTTTTTACCGCTGGTCAATTTGAAACAATGTTTTCTCGCTTGTTTTGCGTTTGATTTTATTTGATGTGTTTCGCTTTATTTGTTTCTTTTGTTGACCCTTTTTTTTGTTCTCTCTTTTTGCCATTTCCATTTCTGTTTCTCTTTTCGCATTTTCCAATTGCATTTGAGCTTCAATTGTTTCCCTCAATTTGAAAAGGGGGGCTCTGTGCACTGAAACATAAATGATTTGATGTTCAAAATACGCATAATTCGATACTTATGCGTAAAAACATTTATGTTACATAGTACATGTACTTTGAAGTAAAATGCAATATGTTTTGGCAAATATAACATCAATATTGAAATTAATATGCATAGTATAATTCAGTTTTATAATTTATTTTACTGTAGGTATACAACATTGTAAAAACCTATATTTGGTATCAGTTTCAAAGTAAAGTGTGGAAAAGTCTTCAAAATGCAGGTTTCCATCAAAATATGCAACAAAATAAAACAAATTTATTCTTAGTTCAAATTTACTTTTAGCTTTCTGCAATTTCTTTTCAAAAATGACCGTTTTTTAACTTTTATTGAAGATCCATTTTGCCTTAACGCTCATTTTTAGTTTAGAAAAGTCTTCAAAAGGCAGGTTTCAATAAAAATAATTTCCCAAAATCAAAAAAATGTATTGTAATTTTGGTTTACAGTTCTTAAAATGTAACTTTGAAGAACAGCTATGCTTTATAACAATATTTCGACTGGGGAAATTATGATCTATTTTTTTTTTTTTGGTTTCTCCTTTTCAAGACTGGCAAAGAGGGCCTATTAAACCTTCTTGCAGACTCAACAAAAAGAAACTGATCCTTCAGTAGTTCGTCTGCCAGACTGTACATTTTGTTCCATACTTTTCATCTGTTTTTTTTTCCACAACTTCGACAGAAGTCAAAGTGGGAAATATGCACCCTTATGTTGTTGAAAATTTTAAAACATAACTGTCTTCGTTAACTTCGAAAGAAGTCAAAGTGGGGAATATGCACCCTTTCAGCCATGAGACTCCTATCAGTATCTGAACTCTGTTCCTGTTAGAGTGTAGGAGTTTCGATGTAAGCTTTGAATTTTATTTTGGCCAGAGTATACTCGAGATATGCAATTTTGGCTGTGAGGCCTATTGCCTAACTGCTATCTAAAGGCAGGCTAAACGCTTCAAAAGTTTAAAGGCGGATTGCACATTTTTGGAAATCATTTGCTTGTATAAGAATATGATTCGAATTTAAGTATTAAGTATTTTTTGATGCTATAACCTAACAAGACTCTATAAATTTGATGACCTTTGCATGAATATGTATTTGTATAAACTATGTGTTTGGTTAAGTTTATATACACATTAACTTGGCTAACATGACACGATTATTCGAAGCCATGTGTAACATATTATTTGTGATTTCTCAAGAATCAATTACTATAAATTAGCATTTTGAAATAACTTAGCTTAAGACTCCCTTTCCCACATAAAAATAGTGCCTAGTCAGCAGTTTAGTATGATCAGCTTAGTGTAGGAGTAGATATATTATATACCATACATATAACATACATATTTCTAGATACCCGTATGTGCTTTCTTTCATTTTGAAGCTGTCTCTGTTCGCATTTTCTTGTTCATCGTCATCTAAATTTTCATTGGCGTTCTGTGCGTTGTGTGTGTTTTGTGTGCGTTTTTCTTTCGTTTTGGCCATTTGGCTGTGTTATTTGACTAACTGCCTGACGTGTTTTCCTCACACTGGTGATAACATAAAATTTTACTATTATGCGTTTTAGCTGCTTTCCAGCATTTTAATACAATATTTGTTTTTTCCGTGCCACAGTCAGTGGAAAAAGTGCAAAGAACACATACACACAACAACAAAGGGCAAATAACGTTCTGTTCTGAGACCTCCTTACCTCCTGCCCATACACAGTATAGAAGGACTCGGCATTGGCTGAGAATTCATGGACATGCAACGCGTCTGAAATTTACATTCAAATGTGTTTCGCTTAGATGCGAAACGTACCTCCCAAACCTTCTAAAAAAAAAAAAAGAAAAAGAGAAAAAGAAGTACCTCAGTGCAGCCAATTCCCCCGAGCAGCATATGTTCCAAGTTGAGTTTCGTTTTGGGGTTGACTGAAGTCGGCTGTTGGGTGGAAGTGAGCGTGGGCGTGGGCGTGGGGTAGGGCTGTGTGGGTAGGGGTAGGGGTAGGGGTAGCAAGGGTACGCAACGGATTTTTGATGAAATTTCAAAAATTTCCCACTTAGCGGCAAAATGACTGACATTAAATTGATTTGCAAGCGAACGACATGACGAACGGAATCAAGAGAGAGAGAGAGCTGCAGGGTTGCCACCCGCTAAGGAATGAGACGGAGGGTTGTAGTAGATTGCCGGCGAAAATCAAAATTCCGTGCACACTTGAGCATTTCATTTAGAGTCTAAACTGCATGGCAAAGTGTTGAGGTGGGGAGCAGTTGGAGCTATCGGCGGAGGTATCGTCGAGTGGGTCTTTGGGAGTTGGCCAAATGGAATTCAGGTTTTCCTTTTTCATTTCTTTTGGCGCCGTCTTAACAATGCCTTGGCGATATGTGTATGTGTGCATGTGTGTGTGTGTGTGTGTGTGTGTGTGTGGCTCATTGGGCTCTTGGTAGTAATACAAATTTAAAGTTATGTATGTGCGCCTGCACAAACATTCTCTCATTTATTCATTTCGTCAGTCAGCGTGTGCAGCATTTCTTTTGTTTGTTTTTTCCTTGGCTTTCGTTTTTTTTTTTTTCATAAATTGTTGTATGTATTTTGCATTTCATGAAAATGAGAAATGAATAAAATAAAATTTTATTTTATGCGTGCAACATGTGAAATTTTTCTAACGCTTTTGTGGTTCACGTCTGAGATATCTTCTCTGCTTTTTGGCCAAGTTATTTTGTTCAGTTGTTTGTTTTCTGTTTTCTTTTGCCGCTTTCTGTATCATTAAATTTTACGATTAATATTTATGTCCAATGGCAGTGGCAAACTTTTGCTGCCAAAAATATTATACATATATATTTATTTTGCATCCCTGAAATGAATTGGGTTATTTGCGAGTCATTTGGCATGCATTTCATTTTTCGTTACTTATATTGTTATTTACAATTTGAAATGGCACCTTTTCATTTGGAATTTCTTCAAAGAGATATGCTTCTAAATTGTATTAATGTGTAATTATTTTTAATTTAATATAATAGATCATATGATTTATGGACAGTTCAGTTCATTAATAAAGCCATCAAAATCATGTTGGCAAATGAATGTCATTTATTTGACACATTATTTCAAATAAATAAAACTCTTTTTACGTTTATTGATTGACTGCCTTTCTCATTAATTAACAATTTTTTGAAAGATAATTGTAATTAACGCAATGTTAAGCTCAGTTTGTTAATGTTGCATAATTTTGTAAAATTGAATGTACATTTGAAGTACGTATATATAATTATTATTTGCTTTTAAATAGCCTATCGATATTTCTATACCTACATTGAATTGATCTCAATATATAGCTTTTTGTTTCATTTCAGAGCATAACATATAAACATGCTTCTAATATTTATGGCTAATATTCTAAGTATTCATAAATTAGAGCTGGAACACCTTGAAAACTGACACTACCCTACATTACCAACTGCTAAAATATATATAAACAATATATATACCCTTGCAGAAAAGTTTTTTATAAGAAAACTTAATTTTCAACAGATTGTTCCTATGACACCTATAAGATATAGAAATCCGATATCAATGAAATTTTATCATCATGCATAAACTGTCCTTAAACATGCGTAAAGTGAGTTTGGTTGAGTTGTCTTGAAAAACCAAAAAGTTTTTCATACAAAAACTTATTTTCAACTGATCGTTGCCAAGTTTCATAACTAATGCGTTACACATTTCGTGACAGAATTATAATACCCTCAAGGGTATTACAACTTCAAGTTAATAGAATTGTGATTAATAAACTTCAAAGTTGTCAGATATAAAGAAGATATTAAGATATTCATTCTATTCAGCAGTGATTAAGAAACTTATACATCATTGCTCTTTAGCTTCTGTCTACTCTTTTCTAAACGTTTTTATACCCTTGCAGAGGGCATATTAATTTTGTCACGAAATGTATAACGCATATATGAGGGGCTTATGTTGTTGCCGTAAAATTTTCAAAAGTCAATAACTTTTACTTGTATATATCGATTTGAAAATTTGAGTAATTTATTTTGCAGAGAATTTCCTTAAAATTTAAAATAAAATTATTTATAATATAAAAAGAAAAATTTCTACCATGAAAAAAGCAAATTTTTTTTTTAAATTCCACTCACTTTTCCCGTTCAATTTTTTTCGAAACTATCTCAAAATGTGCCTTATTTCAATAGCATTTTATACCCCAAATTTCATTTTGGGACAGCAAAGTTTGTATGAGCTATAGATGATTATGTATCTAGATCACTTCACCAATTTGCGTATGTGTGTCGTTTCTCGTTATCTGCATTTCGCATAACTTTTTTGGTTTTTTAAGATAACTCAACCAAACTCACTTTATCTAAATTTAAGCACATTTCATGCATGCTGACAAAATTCCATCAAAATTGGATCACTATATCTTATAGCTGCCATAGGAACAATCGGTTGAAAATTAAGTTTCTTTATGCAAAAGTTCTTTGTTTATTGAGAAATTTCAAACAAACTTGCTAGTCCTTGATTTTAGTATGTTTTACACATGTTGACTAAGTTTTAGCAAAATTGGGCGACTATATCTTATAGTTGACATAGGAACAATCGGTTGAAAATTATGTTGTTATATGCAAAAACTTGTATATAAGTTTATAAATCTTTGGCACGCCGAATATAACTTTTCTTTCGTGCTAACTACTATTATTAAAATTGATTGATATATTTCTTACACAATAAAACACACCCGTATGATTTTAGACATGATAATTACATGACGCAAAACCTAAATGAGGATCCCCAAACAGAAGCATGATCTCTTCGATTGTCTGGATTTTGGCTGACTTACTCTGTGTATTACCAAATGGGTTGACTTACATTCTGTATAACCAAATGGGCGCTGATCAATTGCAATTGTTTGTATGGTATCAAAGAAACATTGAGGCAATGGCTTGAGCGGGTTAAGCGACCCACTTTGAGTGCTATTCGTATCTTAATCTGAGCGCCTGTGCCTCAGTCATCCATCAATCAAAAAGTGGCGGATGTCCAAATGACTAACTGGTTGACTGACTTGGCTGGTTTGGTTTGGTTTGGTTTGGTTGACTTTGGCCAACTGACTTTGTTATTTTTGGGCTGAGTGAATGTTGCGTGTGCGCTGAATGACGCAGCGAGCACTTGCCTCAACCGCCACCCAACCCCCCCCTTTACCTTTTTGTTGATGTGGTTAATCAGTTGTAGATGAACTACGCACAGGTACAGCTCTGACATTTGGCCAACGTCAACTGACGATCGATCGATCAATCAGTTAACCAGCCATCCATCCATCAGAATACACCACACACACACACACACACACACACACATTTAGCCACAAAAACAGTGATACATAAAGTTGGTAGCTGTTTTGATTGATAGCTGAATGCCAGTTAATAAAAATTAGAAAATATTAATAAAGACCACGATGAGAAAGCCAAAGACCCCAACGCAAATTTACCTAACCGCATTATTTTTGTTGTTGTCGTTTTCGTTTTGTGGCGCTTCATTTGGCTCCGATAAAGTGCCTGTGAAATCAAACGTCACTATTTCAATTGTTGATATTGTTAATCTAACTGATTAATATTGAGCTAGTAATCGCAAATGTATGAAGTCATATGAATTCACTCGACGTTAAACTAAGCAGTCAACATTAAACAGAAATGTACTTTACTTTTTGAACATTCTACAATATATGTGATGAGCATATTAAATCAAGAAAACATAACATAACACCAATTGTTTTTATAACAGCTATAAGATATGGTCACCTGATATCGATAAAACTTAGCCAACATGTGCGAAATATAATCAAATTGATTTGCTTTAAATATCTGTACAAATATTAAAGTTTTTCATACAAAAACGCATTATTCAACAGATTATTCTTATAGTAGCTATAAAACATAGTCATACGATTTTAATAAATTTTTGATTAGCACAACAAAAACATATTAAAATTTAGAATTGGTGAGTTCGGTGATGATTCCTTGAAAAAACAAACAAAATTTTCATACAAAAACTTATGTTTTCAACCCTATTCATATGGCAGCTATGAGATATGCTAGTCCGATTTTGATGAAATTTGGTCAACATGTGTAAAACGTGCTTAGACTTAGATAAAATAAGTTTGGTTGAGCTATCTCCAAAAACAAAATAGTTTTTTTTTATAATTCTCAAACGGTTTAAGTAAACGCGGAGTGTAGTACTAACTTAAATTCTTACTGAGGCATAACTTATTTCTTACTTCTTATTTTTGTTTTGTATGGCCTACGATATACGATATAAACAATAAACTAAAGTTGGCTTCCTCTGGCTCTAGCTGAATCGTTGGTTCAGCGGTTGAATTCATTTATCTTATTTTCTTCCTCTTATTTTTAAATTCTAAAACTTAATATCAATTATTTAATGCGCCATTTTGAATTCCAAATCGTGTTTAAGATGCAGTGCTGCCATAAATCGATAACAAAAACATGACCGACAGACCCCGAAAAAAAAACCAAAAAAAAATCTAAAAATTAAAAAACGGACAGATCTTTAAAATTGAACTTCATTCAAAAGTACATACATGCTATGCATAACATAGTTATGTATTATTTCAAATAATGTAAACTATTTTATACTAATTTTGGAGCCTCGTCAACAACTTCGTCATCAGCATAGCTTGTTGAAAGTAAAAATAAAAACTCAGGCAAATTACTTTCAAAAAGGGACAGATCTGTCTCAAAAAGGCTTATAGAAAGCTTGTCTATTAAGTGTTGAAGATCTGTAAAGTTTCAAAATCGGCAAATGTAAATTTGATAACAGAAATATGCGTTCGTCACTAGACTTTTCCACATTATACAATTTATGAAATGTATGCCATTTTTGCATTTAAGAAACAAAGTATTCAATACAAATTCAGTTCTAAGACTGTCATGTTCATGTAAGCCAAGTCTTATCCAAAACTGGATACCCAAGATTATAATGAAGTGACGCTCCTTCAAGAAGGGCATGAATAATGCACTATTTGATTGTTAAACAAATATAAATTGATTTTAAAGCATTAATTATAATTTTATTGAACTTTGTTAGGCTTTCAATGCCAGGGCGCAGACTCTGATCATACTTCAAATGCGTTCTGGGTCTGGGCCAGATCATTTCAGAGGCAGCCAGCTCATCGATTTTGGGCACATCGTTGACGCATGTATCGTCTAATACCTGATAAATCTGTCAGTTGAATGTTTAAATTGAAATCTCTCAACACGGTGCACGCCCTCGGTTAAGAGGCCACGCGGCGGGAAGCGGAGGAGATGTGTGCGGCATAGAAGCACTCAGCACGGGCCAATCAAATCTTAGTAGAGGGAGGCAATGAGGCGCAGGGGTGGCGTGGGGGTGGTATACAACAAGAGCTCAGCAATACAAACAAACAAACAAAATGTAGAGAAGATGCATTTGCGCTGTGCAGATACAATTTAGATAATTTGTATCTCAACATTGTTGTCAGGACGCGGGCGCTGACTGACAGATGTTTTGATTTGTGGCTGCAACAGAGAGGAAGCCTAATGAAAACACACACACACGCTCACTCTCGCTCTCTTTCACACTCTCTCTCTCTCTCTCTCTCTCTCTCTCTGACAGCGAAGGTGGCAAGTGCTGTGCACATCTCAAATCAAAACAAATATTGAAAGAATAAAACGCTTAAGCATCCAATTCAATTGCCGGCAACGCGCAAACATTGAAAGATTTATGAGCAATGCTCCTGGTATTTATGGCCCACTCTTAAATTATTTTGCAGTCACGACCCCGACCTCAGACCCCCAGCCCCACAGCCCCCAAGCTCCAACCGCGGGCCCTTGGGGGTGGCAGCCATTAAAAGTGCATAAAATTTAACTCAAGCGATCTCCAACCTAACTAACAACAAATGCCAGCATGTTTATTTTTTCGCAACGGCTACGCACCAACTAAATATAAATAAATACACAGCATTTACTTATACACCCGCCCAATGCGAGACTCTTCCCCAAAAACAACAATAAAACACCTGTGTGTGTATACATACATATATAATTTTTAAGCCAATTAACGCCACTCAAATGGGGAACACCCATCGCGTTGGCAGCTGAGATTGCGTTGATTGAGAGTATTGATTGAATTCTTGCCCAATCTATATGCGATGCAACTAGCACATTAATCTATATAAGATGCAACTAGCATATTATAGACAGCTAGTTCCTATGACAGCCATAACATATAGTCAACCGATTTAGATCAAACTTAATAAGCATGTGTGGCACATACTAAAACTAAGAAATAATAAGTTGTTTAAAGATTTCTATATAAACAAAGAAGGATTTTATATAACAACTCATATTTCAGCTGATGGTTCCTATGACAGCTATAAGATATAGTCGTCCAATTTTGATTACATTTCATAAGTTTGAGTAAATCAGAATGTGTGAGTTTAGTTGAGATAACTTAAGAAACAATAAAGTTTCTTCTACAACTAAGCGATTGTTCCTATGACAGCTATAAGATATAGTGGTCCGATTTAGATAAACTTTGATAAGAACATACTAAAACTTAGAGTAAGTGTGTTTCGTTAACATAACTTGAGAAACAAAAAAGTTGTTCATACAAAAACTTATTTTTTAACAGGTTGTTCCTATGGCAGCTATATGATATGTTGTTCCGATTCTTATGATATTTTGTAAACATGTTTAGATAATGCTAAAACTCAAAATTGGTAAGTTTGGTCGAGTTTTCGATCGATCTTTCATATTGGAACTATATGTTAATAGTGGTCCAATCCGACCGTTTCTGACATACTATGCACTGCTTGAAGAAAAAAGAAGCATCGCAGCTGCCTTCGATTAAAATAACTCCGAAACAGAGATACAAATAGAAGCTGCTCAGGTTCGATACGAATAGCTCCCAAAATTAGAAAAAATTATTAGAAATAAGTAGAGTTCATCCGTTGAAATGAGATAATCTTATGAAATGAGATCTAAAAATTGGACAAAAGGTTGAAAACAAGAAGCTATGCTACAACAAGGAGTTCAGCTGGCACTATATACAGTGTTTGCTAAAACCGTTTGGGAATTCTAAGCAACCGACTTGAAAAAACTTTAACTAGGCTTGCTTTGATTAAACAATTTTGAATATTGTACACTCTGTTAATGCAACTATTCCAAAATATTATCTCAGTACAAATTTCTTAGCTAATCTAATAATAATTAATTGAATTGGGTAGCTTTTGACACTTTGTCTGCCTGTGGTATATATCAACATGTATATCAAGTTTGGTTGCTCTAGCTTCAAAACTGTGGAAAAAAAAACTGCGTACATACTGACAGACAGACAGACGGACATTTCACAAGTTCAATATAGTATAAATACAAAAGATTTCCGTGAATTCTGCACACATTTTCCAAAATCCCTTCTAAGTGCTTACATTCGCCATTAGATAAAGCTTTTGTAAGTATTTTAGCATTCAACAACTATATATATATTTGGTATATTATATATATGTTATATAATATATTTAACGTTTGGTCCGTAGTCACTTTCAATTCAAGGTCAAGCTGATACCAGACTCCAAAACATTATCTACGCAATTCGTAGAATTGAAGCAAACAATCGGCTTGAAATTCCAACTTCACACTCACATATTATTGAAAACAGAAGTACTTCTAATTTTGAATATAGCTGATTTCGTTTTCTACTGACTTTCTATCGAGTGTATTACAGTATTTTATTTAGCTTTTTATATTGACTTTCGGTTTGCAAGGCAGCTTAATGGTGAGGTTAACAATCCAATCAATTTAAAGATGATACAAAGTCGTATTTTCAATGGATGGATATTCAATGCGTTACACATTGCATGACAACATTTTAATACCCACTGCAAGGGTATAAAGATTGCTAAGCATTAATAAAAACTGACTCAGTTAATTGATCAACTTGGCACGAGCACACAATGCCACCCACAATACGCAGACAGAGTTTTGTGGAATTGGTGGAAGCTACTAAAAACAATGGCCATTCATCCATTCCATACATCAGCGTCACATTGAGACAGTTTATTTGTTTAATTTCAACTCGAAGTTGTTTCAATTTCTATTTTGTTTCTTTTTTTTTTTGGGGAATATCATTCGCACTTGGCACTTGTGGGTTTTGGTTCTGAGTTCTTCTGTTTGCAGACTGCCTGACATCAATCAAGTGTGAAAAATATTGAAAGGCAGGCGATTTGGGCATGATCAATATATATCGTAGTCGTATGTATGTACATTTCTGTGTAGATAGACAATAATACATAGAAAATTACAGAAGTTATGGAAAATGAATTATTGGCGCTTTTTAGTTGTTTTGTGGGCCGTCATAGAAATATCAGCTGCTAAATACCTTTGGCAGCAAGACACAAGTTGCTCAATCAATTTCCGGGCGAAAAGTTAAGCCAACTTTGAAAAAAAAACAAAAAAACAAATGAATGAATGGAAATTGAAAACGCAAACGCAAACGAAATCGAAATTGAAATCTTGCATGATGGAAGAGCGATCGTCTATCATCTATCATAATGCAGTTTTAGGCCCGAATCGAGAATTAATCCGTCAAAACAGTTGCCGGCCGATTGCCAAATTCACAATCGATCAACTCTATAAAAATATATGTTGGTCAGCCTCAAAAAAAAAGAGCTTCACAGCTTTGATTTTCTTTTGATTTCTCTGGTCAAGCAAATTAAGTGATTTACCGCTAAGGTGCCTTTGATGGATGTGCCCCGGACTTTGGTTAACCAGTTGCGGACCAGACTATGCGGAATATATATATATTTGATTTTGTTTTTGTGTACTTAACTGAAACTTATCAATTACAAACGGCAGCGCGCTCGGGCAATTAGCCAGTCAGGGCAGTCAAAACGGCGGCAATAATCAAACGTTGCCGACAGCTTTGAGACAGGCCGACGCTGGCGCCCCCAATACCAAGCCCCCAAAAGCGCTCCCAATTGAAGTGGGATGTTGGGTGGTTGGATGGCTGGTGGGCGGCTGGTGGGTGGGTATGGCATAACATTAGTTCCGTTACATTTGCCGCATAATCCGAGCGAGTTTTGCGCAACACGATTCTCACATTTCTCCAATCGACTTTTTGCATCTGGCGTTTTTCACTTTAACCAAAAATTTGCAGCCCAAAAACCGCAGCAACAACCATAACAACAACAACAATACACAATTATGACGTCAACAGTTGCTATTGTTGTTGTTGTTATTATTGCTATTGTTGTTTGTATTTGTTGCGCACTACTTCATATTTTTTATCACCAGCCGATAATTGGCGGCGCTACGCGTTGATTCAAAATAAACAATGACCCACAACCCGAAACTGAACCCCAACCAACAAACCAACCACCCACCAACGCCCCCTACACGTTTCGTGGCTATTATTGTTGTTGTTGTTGTTGTTACTGTTGCCTGTTGTCTGTTGACTGCGGCTGTTGGCGACTCACGTCGCCTGTCAAAAATTAACAACCACAAAATCTGAGTTATTATTGCTGCAAAATAGTATTTGCACAACGTGTTCAGCAACAACAACAGCAACACAAGCGAAAACAACAACAACAAAATGCCTTGTTAAATAAATTAAGCTATGTATTATAAAAATAATGAGTCTTTCTACACATTCCACTGCAAAACCTCTTCAAAATACAGCTGTATTATACATATGCACAACCTGAATTCAATAAAATATGATTGAATTAAATAGATAAATTCTATTTCGAATTTCGAGCCAATCGTTTGGAACTAATCGATTATTTTATGATTATTTACATACCTAGTACATACCTAGCACTCAAACCATTAAAAAATCGTAGTTTTCAATCTGTTTCTAAAGTAATAAAAACTGATCTATAAGTTATCATTGTAAAAGTAAAACATTTGGTTTTTTATGTGATTCGTTTTATGTGATATATATGTACATGTTAAATGTCATGCAGAGTTCAACCCCAAGACAAACAAATAAACTAAAGATGATAATCGTACGCCTAATTCCAATTGAAATAACAACAACAAAAAAACAAAAGCACATCAAATCTAACACACGCTATATTATTGTTAATAAAATCATTAACCATTTTTGAGTTTGATACAAAATAAACAAGATCGTAAAGATACAAATCAGATGATCATATCTATGGCCTGATGGCATTTGATAACAAGTTCAAACATATTGAAAACATTTTACGTTTTTATGGTTACATTAAAACACGACTTCAGACAGCATTCAGCGTCATAAAGGAAAATACTTTCTCAAGACTTTCACATAAATAACTCGGCGCAAAGTGCTAGGCCAGAACTATACAATTAAGTCGGATCTAGACGAGCATTCTTGACTAAAAGGATACCCTGTGAGCAGGATTGAAGTAGCCTAACTCATAACGCTTCAAGCAGTAAACTGCTTGCTGCTTTCTGTTAGTTTCTTGAACAACTTCTAAGCTTATGTTCCGATTGCAATACAATCTTTATGATATATGCACGTGTATTAAGATCAACAGCAATCAGGCCCGTTCCGGTTTTCACTTTCGGCAACATTTTGCGGAATTGAAATTGGGTGAAAGTAGCCTAACTTATAACGCTTCAAGCAGTAAACTGAACAACTTCTGAGTTTTTATTCCAATTGCAATACAATCTTTATGATACCGTTCCGGCTTTCACTTTCGGCAACATTTTGCGGAATTGAAATTGGGTGAAAGTAGCCTAACTTATAACGCTTCAAGCAGTAAACTGAACAACTTCTGAGTTTTTATTCCAATTGCAATACAATCTTTATGATATATGCACGTGCATTAAGATCAAAAGCAATCAGGCCCGTTCCGGTTTTCACTTTCGGCAATATTTTGCGGAATTGAAATTCCTTTCAATGTTCAAAGCTTGCTTATTACCGTTCATCTAGTAAATTAAACACTTTCACATTAGCAAATTTATGCAATCCTTGATAAAATGCAAGTGAATTCAATACGCAAAGTGTTGTTACAAGTGATAATAAGAACATTTAAGCTAGAATTCGTAGAATCCCACTTAAACACATTTCAAGAGTACAGGGTAGAAAGAGACAGCAATCAGGAACCAAGAGGCTGGAAACTGTCTGATCTTGAGTTGATCAACAGGCGGACAAGCAGACTCAGCATTGTTAAAACGAGGGTTAAAATGATAGAGAGAGAAAGAGGTATAAAGAGTGAGTGAGAGAGAGGGAAAGTGACGAGCGATTGCCGCCTGCAAGTGTCAATATAAAGTAACAACTTTATTGAGCCTTATTTATTCGAGGGCGAACCAATAAAATGGGCAACTTTATAATGATGCACATAAATTACACGCTCCGCGCAAGAAGCAAACAAAGCAGTGCGAAGATGAAGAGAGAGAAACAAACGAAGAAGGCGCAGGGCAACAACGATCACAAGAAACAAATACGAAGACGAAGGCAATGTTGAAGACGAAGACGACAACATGTCAACGACGAATGGCATTGAGGATGTGCATCTCAGGATGAGATGGAGATGCAGATGGAGATGCAGATGGAGATGGAGCTGGAGACGGAGACGGGGACCTGAAATCGACGGAAAGAGATTTTGATTTGTTAGCTGCCAAATCGAAAACAGCTCAAGTAACAAAAACGATGACTAATATTGAATGGCGGATGTGGCAAGCGAGATTCAAAGGGTTCCCGAAAACGTAAAAAAGCATAGTTAAATAAATTATGAAATGAGAAGAGAAACAGAATAATCAGAAAACTAATCAGTACTTATCTCTTATAAGCATTACTTATTTATATATACGTTTTTTAATCAGGCTTGTTATGAATTCCGATTCCGAAAAGAGAATTGATTGTTGTTCTGAAAAACTTTAACATTTTTAAAATTTTTGCGTTTTTTTTTGTGCCAAATAAAAAATAATTGCCAGATTTCACAGAAAATTAAAAACAATATTCTTAAACTCAATTTTCTTATATTTTTCAACTTGTTTTAAAATAAGTTGGGCAAATTATTCATTAGATTGAAGTCAAATTAAATTTATAGTAAGAATAAGTAAGAACGTTGCAGTCGGGCTCTCCCGACTGCGATATACTCTGTTTTATGTTTAAAAGATTAAATTCTTGTAGAGACTACTTATATACTACGAACTATAAAGTGAGTTTGATTGAGTTAACTTAAAAAACATAAAAGTTTTCATACGAAAACTAATTTTCAACCGATCGTTCCTATGGTAGCTATTAGATATAGTCGTCCGATTTTAATGAAATTTGGTCAGTATATATAAATTGTCCTTTAACTTAGGTAAAGTGAGTTTGGTAGAGTTATCTTGAAAGACCAAAAAGTTTTTCATCGAAAAACGTACTTTTCAACCGATTGTTCCTATGGCAACTATATGTTATAGTGGCCCGATCTGGCCGATCTTGACACATTGTCTGCCTATGGTATATATCAACATATATACCAAGTTTGATTACTCTAGCTTCAAAACTGCACGAAAGCGTTCAATCAAACGTGACTGTTCTTGATTATAATCAAAACTCGGGTTCGAAGTCGGTTTCTAAAAAGAGGAAACGAAAACATTACACTCCTAAATCGTGCGGAATTCATTTACTTTTGAGAAACAAGAGAAGGACTGAATACGTTTTTATATAATGCATAGTATATTTTTACTAATCTATAACTTTTAACATCCTTCATTTATCCACACAACTAATTGCTCTTAAAGTTAATGAAACATATAAATAACAGTCGAAAAATTTTTAATAATTACTTCATTTCGTGCATGCCTTTTTTAAAATCTTTCATTTTATATTGCCAGCTCATATCCATCTGTATATATATATATATATATATATATGTAGGTAGATTCGAAAATGTAACCGGCTTTTTACATTCAGTTCGAAATCATTTGCATTAAATTAAAATTGTTTATTGTATTGTTGGATTGTTTCGCTCCGCTTCGCTTCATAATCAAGCCAATGATCGTAAATTTGAAGCACAGTGTTTTAAGCCAAAACTATAAAAATCGAAATATCCGAAATCCCTTTGTGGCTCTGACCGACAGACACTCCAACTCCAGTTTCAACTTCAGTTCGAACTCCAGTTTCAACTCCTTCTCCAATTCTCTATGGCAATGCTGATGGCCGGTGCGTTATTTACCGTTCGGTGCTGCATTGATCCCGCAGAGCTTAACAGTGTCGCTCATAATTTAACGTATCGGCTCGCGGTCAAAATGATTTTTACTATTTGGACGCCCTCGACCAATCGATGCGTCCATTTTACAAGCTGTAACACGATTAAACCCAGCCAAGTTATAAACTACTAACCATTAATTTGTTGTTGTTGTTGTTGTTGTTGTTGCTGTTGTTGCTGTTGTTGTTTGCCTGATTTGCAGTGCAAAAAATTCATCGAGAGTGTCGCCATAAATTTCAGTTTTTGCATATTTTGTATAAATTGTGCGTTGTTTGCGAATATTTTTCACGCTTTCTGCTCTGTTTTGCGGTTGTTTGTTGTTGTTATCCAAAAGCCCCCCAACTCAACCACATGGCTTAATATCGTAATTAGTGATTGCTATATGGCCTGATAATTTTCAGCTTTTTTTTCTTTTCATTTTTTTTTTTATTTTGCTTTACTCTTTTTTTTTTTTTTGCATTTTGCGATAAGTTTACTTTTCGTTTACACTGTGCGCATATGGCAAGGTTTTTCAATTACATGGGGAATATATGATGTATCAGTTTAAAAATGCAGAAATTAATAATGTTGGTTTGCTGTTTTAGTTACTTAGGCATATAATAAAGTACAGAACTTAAAGGCTGCCCTTTAATAACATCAATTTTAACTCGATTGGGCTTGTTTTTCTATTCGATTCCCAACAAATTATTCGAAATTTAGAACTTAAGCTGGCATATTTGATCAAACACTTTTGCCTTGATTGAAAACGAACAGAAAAATCGAATGGCAATATAGCAAAATAATCAAATACAGCACTTTTCGCTTATAACGAAACCATTTAAAACGTTCTTTCGACTTAAAAGAAACAATTTCAAAATTGCGAGCATTATTTCTTCATGCTTTATGTTTACATTCAAAGCAAACTTTGTTTAAGAATACCCTTTTCTACCAATCTCTGGTATTGTATTTCATTAAAAATACATATTCAGACTTGTTTCCAATTTCCAATATCTTTTCAATACGTTTTTATTTTGATTTTGTGCTCCTCTTTTTGAATGAAATAGCAAACGATTTTCCTTTTAAAGATAAGAACTACTTAAAACGTAATCTCATTGAGATTCAAAATTTAAATAAGCTAATAATTCCGAATCCGCATGTTGTATGCGGAATCAGAACTGGGAACAAACTAGCTTATGTTTTTTTGAGTTAAACATTAACTAAAAACTTACTTGAATGTCTTCAACAGAGTCCACTTCTGGTCTAAATATTATGTGCAATTGGTTGAAACTTTTGAGAGGTATGTTCTCTCTAACTTAGTCTACTCTCAAACAATGTCTGATTTAGAAAACTTCTATTTTATGTTAATACTTTATATTTTCAAGATCAAAGTCAACTGATTCTATAGGACTTTTACTTTCCAGTCTAATTTCATTTTTCATTACCTGCTGAACGATCTAATCTTTCATTGAAACCATTTGAATATCAATTCGAAATCCAATATCGTTTCCTAAATCATTTGAGTTCCATTAAAGTTCAACTTATTCGAATGCCAGAACTACTCAAAGAAAGATCTTTGGATACAAATCAGTTAAACGATATTGAAACTCAAATAACTATAATGAGCAATAATCCAAAACTGCGTTCACTTCTTCAAGCCAAAGATTAGTTCAATCGAACTAAGTCTCATTAATTTCAATACAACTCTTCATAGAGCCCATTGTATTTCATATTTAGATTGGTGAATAAAAAAGATCTTGATGAATAAATAAATGCGATAAGCAATCAAAAGTGATCGGCATGTTTTCACCCCTGTTTGCGTCACATGCTCAAAATTTGTAAGAAATGTTTTGAAATGAAAACAGTTCTTAATTTCACTCATGCTAATTTTGTATCAGTTAGATCTGTGATCTGTGGCCCATATTTAAATCGATGCTGTACTAATTACTATTAAATTATGCCCATTTAGGTAAACTTTAAAATTTTTACTGTCAACGCTGCTGATCCAAAGCGAAATTCGTTGTTTGTCTTTGTTTTTGTTTTTGTCTCAAGAGATTTGGCCATTTAAATTAATGTCTTACCATTTAAACCGAAACACATTTTACCATATGAGCTTAGTATTTGTTTTTTTTTTTTTTTTTTTTATATATATATTTCTTTTATTTGATCTTTTGTATTTGGCTGGCGTTAATTAATGCGACTGCCGAAATTCGAAGCGAATTTGATGATAGTATCTTTTGGTATCGCATCGTCTTTGTCATAATGTTAAATAAATGTTTTACGAGCTGAATTGTGTGTTGCTGCTGCTGCTGCTGCTGATTTCTGTATGGCATTTAAAATTTTTGATTAAGACGAACTTGGACAACAAAAAGATATACGAAATGAAACCAGATTTTGTGGCCAGAGAACTGTTCATGATCAATTAGTGAATATATATTGGATATATTCTTGATCTTTGTCGACTACTTTTTTAGCCCTGTCGAGTGGCGCCATAAATTTTCGAATTTCGAATTTATAATTATGATTTTTTGTTTATCCAATATAATTTTTTTTGGATATTTGTGATATTATTGTCGTCACTAAGCTGAGCTGTTGTTGTTGTTGTTTGTAGGTTGCCATTCAAATCAAAAAGCGCTTCAAGTTTATTGCTTTTGTTAATTGTAATTTATTTGATTGATTTATCGAACGAATAAATATTTATCAGCCGCAAACGCAGACGCAGACGCAGACGAGTTTTGCAATCAGCTCGATTTTTAGTTCATAATAATAAACAAAAATATATATATTATAAATTTTGTTTTTGAGAAATCCAAAAAAAAAAACACAAGCGGCACTTTTGTGCCTCCAAAAAGAAGCACGTGGATTGTTTTAAGGTTTTTAATTACTATATACATATATATATTATATATGATTTTGTGATGCGTCAAGATCATAATTCAGCTTTAGTTGACATTTGCGCGTTAAGATTATTTTTGAAATTTGAAAGATTTACTTGGCAATCATAATTCAAAAATGGAAAGTGTTAATCCCCGGGCCACATGAAAACGCCATTAAAAATAAATCCAAGGCAATGCGGCCATCAAATAAACCTCGCATACATCTCTCGCAACACAATCTTGAGTTCTCAGATCGGAGAGAGATCGTATAGATCGTACCATTTTGACAATTTACGTCGCAACAATAACTCACTGCAAATCCCGTGGGTGGGCTATATTCGTGGCTATATAGAACGGGGTATACACTGAAATCCCGATATCACATACTATATCACATACCATATATATTAAACAAGAAAGAAAACTGAACACTTTTGGGATTGGTGGCTTTTGTTTAGCCCGGAAGCGTTGACATTCAGCAAAAACGGGGCACAATGACGAATGCTCTTTAACAAAATTTTCAAAAATTTTTGTTTTCATTCTTTTTTCTTTTTTCGTTTTTCATATTTCTTAAATATATACATTTCGCTTATACAAATGAGTTTTTAATTCCTTTTATTGCGTTTGCGTTTTAGCATTTGATTTGATAGCTTCATAACATTTACAATGTATTTATAAGCTGTAATCAGCTCAGAAATATATATTTGCATGAGAAAGCAGAAAGCACAAATCAATTTTATTGATATTTTTGTAAGTTGAGTTTATTTTATACTTAACTTATTATTACTGCATATTAAGAAACTTTATACACTCGAATCGGAAGACTTGTCTAAGCAGATCTTAATCCATAAATCATGCCTGTTCTGAACTCCGTATGTTTTTGAAAAGTAATAACGAATGAACTACGCATGATTTACAAAATAACTGTTCTGATTTCTAATTGGAATGGATTCGTTTTTCCTTTTTTTAAGCCGAGTTCGAACCCGAGTTTTGCTGAATCGAGCACAGCAACGTTTTGCTTGCACGTTTTCGTTTCTGTTTTACAGTTAATTTTTCATTATAATATTGAAAATATATTTTGACTTTAAACTAAAAAAAATTTCCTAGCTCATTTCTAAATAAATTTAAAAATATACAAAAAAATTGAGTTTCAGAATTTGTTGTTTGAATTTCCTGTTTTGTCTGGCAATAACTTTTCATTCCGAAAACAAAATATTAAACCTTTGAAAAACCTAAAAAATTAGACGTTTTGCGGAATTTGCCCATTTCCGCAAATTTCGAAGGAAAATGGAGTACAGAACAGACCTGTTATTTAAATATGATTAAATATCTTAAACTTTATACTGTTTGTCTTTATTTTCAATGGTATCGTATTAATAATGTATAATTTAAAATATATATATATTACTTTTTATAATATTACTCGTATTTGTAAAAATTTTCAGGTATTTGGAGCTAGACACTTTTCTGTTATATCTTGATTAATCTCATATAAAATATAATCAAATCTTTCTAATAACAAAACAATGTTTGTGTACAAATTTCCTTTTTTAAAATTGTATTTTTATAAAAACAAACAAAATATAATTATTAAGAAAGTTGTTTTTTCTAATTGCAGTCAAATTATGTTTAGTTTTGTTAAACACATAGATATCATTGAACTTTTGAACTATTACTAAGGATATTGCATATACTTAACTTAAGCAGATTTCAAAATATTCAGCACTTTACTAATCAAGAGACTTGAATGCGTGTTATGCCTGTGATTATGGTCCATTATGTGTTCAGGTTATATGGTATATCCGCAATGCATTAAGTCCACATTATCTGAGTTTTAAGCCGCTAATTGTTGACGAATGCCGCCCATAAAATGCAAAGGCTTGCGACGACAGTTGAGTGAAAATGGTGGATACTTTTATTGATGGGCCCAATGGCCAATACGAAGAACGCAGCGAATCATCCTGGACGAGCTCATCATCAGAGCCATCGGACAACGGCCATCAGAGCCATCGGCCATCAGAGCCATTCAGCTCATCAGGCAGCGTGCACTTGTTGCTCCAATCGTGGCCACTTAATGCCCGGCCCCGGGGTCGTAAAACTTTTTACGATTCACCAATTAACCGATGATAATCAAATCACTTGAATCCACTTGCTGCACCCTCTTCTGCTCCTACAACGCCTTCTACTAACAGTCCTGCAGGGAAAGCTCCTGTCGCCGCATAATTCTTGGCCGGCTGTCGCCACGCCGATTGACGACCGTCCGTCTGTCTGTCCGTCTGTCCGTCCGTTTGTCCAGTTTGATGTTCTGACTTGGCTCTTGGGGTAATAAATACTTTTACGATTCTATAATTTGATTTGGGCATTTTTATTTAATATTTCTTCTTCTCGCTTCGCCAGCTCTTTAAACTGGCCTAAGCTTCCTGTTGTTTTTGTTTTTGCTTTTGTTTTTGCTTTTGTTTCGTTTCTACGCTTTTGCCGCACATTAATTTTTTTATGTGCCCGATCGTAAAATTCGTTTGATAAATTATTATTTGGAATTTCGATGTTAAAGGTTCTTCTATATGCGTTAATCGAGATTTTGGAATGTGCGCCGACTGATCAAAACACAAAAATCTGCATACGACCACAAATCTAGTTTCAATCTTCTTTTTTTTCTATCCCACTATCCATTAGCTAAAAAACTTTGAAAACTGCTTGCTTAAAATGTTTTCACATTGATTTACAGAATGTTCATTGGTTGCTTTTATGTTTGAAAATTTATCGCTTGACGTTGACAAATTTCAATATTTGCAATATTTGGTTTTAATATGCGTCTAAGTAGGTTAAGCTTCAGGCATTTATAATTGAAACTCTTTATATGGAAATTTCATAATTTGCTCAAGCCTCAAAGTAAGCATAATGTTAAATCATAATGCGATCTATTTAGACCTAATGTTGCCCGTTGAGCACATTTTCATCAAAATTAATTTTCGTTTCGTTTTAAAAAACATACTCAAAACTGTTTTAACCAAATTAGAACATAAATGAGATTTAGTCAGCACAATTAGAACAAATTCAATTGTGATATTAGAGAATTTATCGATAGAATCCATCATTGAACGATCCACAATGCAGTAGTTTCGCGGTATATTCTTTGCAATAGTTAATCCAAATTAAAAAATAAATAAGATGAAATAAGATTAGTTTTGCAACCGTTGAAATCGGCGTAGCTATGTATGGTGTATAAGTGTTTTGCGATATGTTCGTGACATAATGGTAATAGTGCTTCTGTAAATTAAATGTATTCTTAGAGGCTGAATTAAATAAAATAAGAATAGAAAAATAAGATTAGATGAAGTAAGAAATATGAAGATATGCCACAACAAGGAATTCAGCAAGCACTACTTTCAGTGTTTGCTTAAACCAATTGAGAATTCTAAGCAATCGACTTGAAAAAACTTTAACCAGGCTTGCTTTGACGAAAACAATTTTGAATATTGTAGACTGTTAATGCAACTATTTCAAAATATTACCAAGTAGACGCACCTTTCTTAGAAAATCTTAGCAGCAAAACAAAACAAATTAATTTGATATAGTTTCACTTCAATGCGTACAAAAGTCGATTTCCAACTGGTAAATAGAAAAAAATATGAGCTCGGTTTTCACAAGTGAACCGATTTGCATAAATAGCGTTTATCGAGAGCGTACTGTATGTAATATTGCCTGTAGCCATCAATTTGCTATTGACGATGGCTGCCCAGGCATCAAATTGACGAACAGCAAACAAGGACGAAGGCAAACTAAGAAGCAAGAACAAGCATTTTACATATTTAGCTGTTTTATATTGTCAATGGTGTGTGTGTGCACAAATACATGCAGATACACACACGCACACACACATTTAAAACACCCGCACATGGCAAAAAAATGTCAGACAGAGAGACAAAATGTCGAAAGCGCGACAGCTGCAGCAGCAGCAGTGGCAGCAGCAGCAGCGGCGCAGACGACAGCAGCAGTAACAATAACAGCAACAACAACAACAAATTAGAACGAGCCACCTTCAGAGTCACATCTACACACACATACACACACACACACACATATACACATTCTATATTGTGGGGGAGTGAGTGAGCCAGCGCATGCGAGTGAGAAAATTTGTTTTGAACTGTCATAAATCTTAATTGTGGCGGAGTGATGGAATCGGAATCGGAATGTTGCTGCTGCTGTTGTTGTTCTTGTTGTTGTGAAGCCGACCGAGCTACCAAAAAGGGTGACGCGCTGACGAAACGCTGCAGCTAATTTGAGAGCGTTCTTCAACAGAGAGCGCACTGCTTGCGCTCCCTCGCTCAAACACACAAAAATTTCCCCTGCGCTTGCATGTGCTGTTTCAATTCCACTTTGTGCACAGGCCGCACACAGAAAAAACATAAACAAGATTTATTGCAGTTCCCAATTGGTATTTGAGGGGAAATAGCTTTGCTCCAACAAGCATGCGCGTTCGCTCTCTCTCTCTCTCTCTCTTGCGCTCTCTCAGTCAGCGCGCGCTCTCGTCGCGCCGGCCGCGCGCCACATTTTCAGTCAACAACAGACCGTTACAGCGAACGATCATGTTTGAAAAGCTCTGTGGCGCGCCAAGAACGACGTAAAGCACGTAAAAAAAAGGGTAAAGCAAAAAAACGCGTGGACAGTTACGCGCTGTCGCCGTTGCCGTCGTCGTCGTCGTCGCCGTTGTCGTTGTAATTAATTAGCACAGACGCCAGCGTCGCTGTCAGCGTGCAGAAGCGAGACAGCAGCACATTTAATCACAGCATTTGTGACAGGCAGCAGAGCACACTGTTTGGGGGAGGAGAACATACACAAAACAAACAAAAACAACAACAAAAAAAAAAGCAAAGTAATCAACACGCTGCGCTGTCGACGTCGCGTTTTGGTTTGGGGGCGCCAACAACAACAAGAACAAGAACAACAACACATCAAAGAACAGACTGCGCATTGCGTTGCTGCGCCGTCGCTTAACGCAATCGAATCAGAAATTGCCGTCGCCAAAAACGCGCGCTTCGTGTTAACGAACGTCAGCGTCATCGTCGTTGTCAGCGTCGTGTTTCAAGTCCAACTCTCGTCAAAACGCGGCCAGCAACAATAACAATAACAGCAACAATAAGAAGAAGAACGCCAACGCAGCTTCCAGGCTCTGCCAGCTCCTCTCTCTCTCCATAAAAGCAGACAAAACGAAACGAAACGATACGTGCGCGTCGCTGCCACCGCGCTTTGAACTTCATTTTTTTGGTATCAATCAGCAGAAGCGGCAGCAGCAGCAGTCGCAGTCGCCACCAACAGCAGCAGCAGCAGCAGAACACAAACGCATTGTTGTTTGTGTCTGATTCTTGACTGAATCAGTTTGACAGCCGACGCGACGCGACGCAGCAACAGCAGCAGCAGCAGCAGCAGCAAAGGAGAAGCAACCCGACTGCGACTGAGAAGAAGCAGCAGCAGCGACGCAACGCAACGCAGCCAGTGACGACACGGCCAACGCCGACACATTCATTCGCTGTTCGACTCTCAAACGAGTAACGACGGAATCCGGATGAACCGCACAAAACAACAAAACCAAAACCAAATACAAATACAAATACAAAACACACACACACGCACACATACAAAAACAAAAGCGAGCGAATTGTGTTCGACTGCGACGCGTGTTCTGCCAAATAAAACAACAACAAAAGCAACAACAACAATAAGAAGAATATTTAAATCTATATTTTTTTTTTGAAAAGTGTGATAAAAATATAAAATAAAAAATTGCAATTTTTTTTTTTTTTTTTTTTAAACAACAAAAAAACTGCAAAAAAATAATTTTTTTTTTTCAAACAACAACAACAACAAGCAGCATATCTAGTCAAAATTCACAACAACAAAAGCAGCAGCTGCAGCAACAACAACAACAACAATAATAACAACAAATGTTTTTATAAAGACTGATAACAAGAAGAAGCAGCGCAAAGCAAGCTTCAACTACAACAACAACAACAAAAGAAACAATAACAACAAATGGTTCAACAAAAGTATACGTAAAAAAACAACAACAACAACAACAACAAATACAACAAATTATACGCTAAATAAAAAAAATATATTTATTACAAAATAAACACTAAACAAAAACAAAAACAAATATTTTTGCTCACCAAAAAAACAAAAACAAAAAACTTAAAAAAGTAAAACAAAAAAGTTATTTAAAAAAATTAAGCAAAAAATCAACAAAAGTAAAACGAAGTATACGATTCAAATGCAATTATTAAATTAAATATTAAATATTAAAATTACAAATTAATATTAAAAAATTAAACAAATTACAAAATATTTAACATACACATTTTTTTTGATCTGCCATATAAAACATATTTCAAATATAAAAATATATAAAATACAAAATATATATATATATATATATATATATATAAATATTTAAAAATATTACAATATTCAAAAAACAACAACAAACAAACACAAGTTATACGAAAAGAAAGTACCAAGTGCAAAGAAAAAACTTAAAAACTTAACAAAATTACAAACATAAAACTTAAAACTTCAAAAATATTGTGTCAAATTAAACTTAAGCCAACTGTATTTTTTTTTTGAGTGCAAATAAAAGAAAGAGAAGACAAGCTTTACGACGTGCGCAGCTACTCCCACCCGCAGTAAACACACAACACAGTTTACACTTAAAAAAAAACAAATAGCGAAACTTAATTCAAAAGCAAAAAACGCGTCAAAATTCAGCAAAATTTGAAAATGTTGCACGAGGCTTTGATGCTCGAAATTTACAGACAGGCGCTAAATGCCGGGTAAGAAACTAAATTTTACAATAATTAACAATAATTAACAATAATTAAGAATAGTTAATAAATATTAAGAATAATTAACAATAAGTAAGAACTATTTTTTGAAATTAAGTTTAAAAAACAGCCTCATTTTTCCTACTTAAATTTTAGTTCAACATTATTTTAAACTAAGTTGCTTTGATTAGTTTAGTTTAACGTTTTAACGAAGTTGCTTTGTTTAGCTTAGATTAACGTTTAAATTAACACTTTGTTAGAGCTGTTCCCATTTACACTTTCGTCAACATTTTGCGGAATTGTAATTGCTTCAAATTTTCTCATTACTTTTAAGTTGAATGTTATAATATAACTCAAGTTATTTCAACGCTATTTAAACTTACTTAACTTCAACACATGCATGTGAATTCAATTCGCAAAGTGAAATTGAAAATCACTTTTGCTATAACTGTAAATGAAAGTGATAATTGGAACAGCTTTGTTTGCATTTTTATAACTTTAACTTATAAGCTCAACCTATATACTTGAAATGTTTTGAAAGCATGTGTGTGAAATTTCTTGTGCAGCAATTAACTTAAACGATTTCAATTTCATATTGTACAGATACATATATATATACATATATATAGTATATATGTAAACGATTTAAGACACATCAATGTTGATTAACATGATTTTTTTTTGAAGTGTACGCATAATACAGACATCCTATTGACTTGTTGATTTTCCATACTATTTTCAATTCTATTTCCAATTCTTATTTTCAATTCTATTGTCAATTCTATTTTCCATAATATTTTCAATTCTACTTTCAATTTTATTCTTAATTTTTCACTTTTATTCTTAAAACAAAGTCTTCAATTTTTGTTTTTTTTTTTTGTTGAAAATTGTTTAAAAACATCGTTTTTTAATTGTCTAAAACAGTTTTTAAATTTTGAAAATTGAGCTATTTTGAATTGTTTTAAAATTTTGGCTTTGCGATTATTTATGTTCAAATATTTTTCAATACATTTTTAAACAATTAATAAAAGTTCTGTTTGACAAAGCTTGTAAATTTGCTTCTAATTGCATAATTAGGCATGCTCTCATTAACGTTCAAAATATGCGGAATTGGCTTTAAAAGCGGTTCTGTATTTCGTAAAGTTGCAATTTTATGGTTTTCAAAAAATGTTGCTTTTGTGCAAAAGTGAATTGAGAACGTTTGCTATTTCATTTGAAAATAGTAAGAGAAATGCGTCAAAATTGCGAAATGAAAAGTTGTCGGAAATGGGAACAGGCTTGAAATTAATTAAATTAATTAATGCTTCAATATAATTAAATGTATAGCAAACTTTGAACTTTTAAAAGTTCAAATTTTCCAATTAATAAGAAACGTTTTAAAGCACCAAGTTGAGCTCTGACTCGTTGCTAGCTGAGTTATGACTCGTTACAAGCTTACTTTTCACTCGTTACTTTGCACGTTTTAACTAATTGATTGTTGTTACGATTAAGCAATAAGTTCTTGATTAACTTTTGATTGATGTCATTAAATAAGCACGAGCTTTAATTGATGTGTAGCTGTTTCTGTTTCTTTTTCTGTTTTATTTGTATTTTAATAAGACTTGTTTCATATAAATTACAAATAGCTTGACAATTGGTTTCGAAATCAACATTTCGAAACTGGTTTTCTAAAGTTTGAAATATTCATTAACTAATTAGCGTTTTGCTCAAAACTGGTTCAAAATCGAAAATCATATTGCTTTTTGACTAAAGCGTTGAATGTTGCCATTAAAATGATTACTTTCAAAATTCGATTTGGAATATTCTGATTCAGATATTCTCAACGTTTGCACCTGTCGCTATAAATTTCGTGTCCCGCAGCAATATAAAGCCCATATATCATTTCAAGAAACACCCACTCTACAAATAACATGGCGACTATTTTCAACGAATCAACAAAAAATTGATTTATAATGCGGAGAAGAAAACGTTATCATAAATATATTTAGTATTTGAGTACTACATATATATAAATAACACAAGCGATTATTTTAAAATGCGTTCATAATTAGCTTAGTTCGTTAATCGATTACAATCGTTGTTGTTTCGATTAATCGAAAATAATGTTTAGCATTTGATATTTATATATAGTTTTATTCAAAAAAAATAACTAAAAAATCTATCAAAATATGCAAAGCATTCCAAATTTATCAAAAGTAGTTCGATGTTTTGTGCAAAATATCGTAGATCGATAGGCAGCGATTTTGTTGATCGATAGTCATCAATTTACGAGTTAAGAAAATCGATAAATCGTCAATTCGATTGTTTTTGACAATCCTTTTTCTTAGGCATTATTAAATATGTTTAAACACGTTTTAAGATCCACTTGACAAAACGAGTTTAGTGGAGTTAAAAAAGGCGGCGTCTTTTTTTTAAATTTTTCTTTGAAATGCTCCCATTTTCTTGAGTTTTCCAAGGCAATGAAAACCAAACTGAATAAATCATCAAGCATATTTTTCAAATAAGCCAAAAAAATCAAAATCAAAATCAAAAATTTGTGCTGCGCTCATGTGGAACTCTTAGGTGGGTGTGTATCTGTGTGTGTGTGTGTGTGTGTATCTGTGTCTTTAAATATGTGGATGTGTATGTGTATTTGTGCCTATTACTAAAAGATTTATGCTCGCAATTTTGTAGCTGTGTTTAGTAATATTTAGTTTTTAATATGCCTTTTGGATTAGTCATGCGTTTCAACAGATCGATTTCTAGCTTTAGCTGCAAGTTGTTTAAAAAAAAAGTATCTCAACTAGTTAACTAGCTGCTACACTGAGAGAAATGTAAATAAGTGAAATTATAATGAGCTTTAACTTCAATTTGTATTTGTATCGTTTAAAAAAGCTTTAAGCTTTAACTACTCTTCAATTATGCGCTTTAATGCATAATCTAACTTTATAAAAGTAGTTGAGTAGTTAAGTAGCTGCTGCACTGAGAGAAAAGTTGTGCAGATATTGATTTGTATTGTCTTATTGCAGTTATGCGCTTTAAGCATTTATTATGCTTAAGTGCTCAACAATCATGCATAACTAATCATCAACTATAATCCTTTATGCATGAATTAACTTAAATATGCTATGCTTACTACAGTTGTAATGCATTTATGATTACCTAATCATCAATCATGCATAACTAATCATCAATTATGCTCTTTTATGCACAATCTAACTTTGCATTGTATCTAACTTAGATTGTGTCTTAAGTTTTAATGCGTTTTCAGCATTTATTATGATTAGCCACTCATCAATTATGCTGCTTAAAGCATAATCCAACTTATTTTTATTTTAAATTCCAACTTTATTTGGATTTACTTTTCGCAATTTAAAGTTGAAATGAAAGCTAGATTTCGCTGCGTGCACTTTGTATAATAACTATTCCGTCTAAAAGGAGAATGTCACAGTTATTGTGCAGTTATGCATTATATATCTAAAGATATATATATATATATAATTGCTTAGATCAACTCGTCAATCTGGCAACTATTTGTTTATTAATGAGACAATTTCAAGTTGTAATTAACTGCATTTGAGCCGCTGTTTATAAATCATTTTGATTTAAGCTTCATCAAATAACAAGATTGCATATTATGATTGCTGTTTGCGCGTGAAAAACTTGTTGTTGTTGTTGTTGCTATTGTTGTTGTTGTTTGGCATTTTTGAAAATGTTTAATCGCAGTTGGCAATCTGAAAATGCAATTAGCTGCTTGCTTACAGCTCAAATCGTAAGTATCTTTTGGCTTTTGCACAGCGAAAGCTAATTTGATTAACTTAATGCAAATATCTTTCAAAATTATGTTTGAATTTTGAGTCACAATTGCTATGATTAATTTGTTAAATGTTAAATTACAAAACAAACGGCGGCTTTGTTGCGTGTGTCACATTTGGCCAACAAAAAAACTCATCAATATTATTGCACTTAGTTGGATCCATTGTGTACTATCCATCAATAAATTGAAACTGACAATAAGTTTTGGAACTGACAAAAGAGTGCGTGTGTTGATTTTGGCTTATTGGACAAGTTAATGCCGTTTAACAAATATTTGACTGATCGACGACTTCAAACAAAAAAAAGAAAAGATATCACAAATTTGTAAAAAAAAGAAGTTTTGTTAAACTAATTATGAAAATAATGATTGTATAACAATAAATAATTATAATTATTATGTTAAAAGCAACTTAAAAACGACAAACGTTTGAATTTGGTTTCGTTTTCGCATTTTTAGAAACCAAGTTCGAACCCGAGTTTCGCTAAATCGAGAACTAACACGTTTGCTTGCACGTTTTCGTTGCTGTTGTGCGGCAAGTTTTTGAAAAGAACATTACAAATGTCACTTGAATTTAAACTAGTGCATAAATTAGCCAAGTCATTTTTAAAAAAGTTTCAAAATTTCACAAAAATTGTGCAAATTGGCAGATTCACTTTTCATTCAGTTATGAAAGGCATCGGCATACGTAACAAGCTTTGATGCTTTGGTCACACTTAGTAGTTTTTAAGGTGTGACCAGTTTGCAATAGTAAAATGCATTGATATTCGGATTCCTGTTTGAAATTTGCGGAAACGGAATTGCTGTTCCGAAGCACTCAAAACGTCAAACGTTGACGTCTTTTAAAGCGGAATGAAAAGTAGTTGCCAGATTACACAAGCAATTCGAAAAAAAACCAATTCTTAAACTCAGTTTTCTTATATTCTTCAACATATTTGAAAAAGAATTAGTCAATTTATTCAATAGCTTTAAATCAAATAACATTTATAATATTAAATTGAAAAACTGTCTGTGAAACAGAAGCGAAAACGTGCAATAAAACGTAGTCTTTCTTGATTCATCGAAACTCGTGTTCGAACACGTTTTCTAAAAAGAGAAAACGAAACCATTCCGTACGCAAAACAGAACAGTTATTCGCAAATCGTTTGAAATCCATTCGTTTAAACTATTCAAAAACTTACTGAATTCGGAACAGGCTTGAATAACTCTTATTTATCACTCTTATTATATCAAGTCATAAATGCTATTTAGTAACAAGTTGTTGCCATTTCCGGCAATGCAAAGACTCATCAAAATCAGCAACAACTCATCGACTCGTCAAAAAAAAAAACTACAAATTGTAAAAACTAACAAAAAAAAAAAACACCCACGCAACAAAAATCACAGAAAAAAACAAAGTTTTTACAACTTTAGCACACTTGATATGCAAATGTACAATCAATTCAGACTAAGCTATATAAAAAACCAATGAAAATACCAAAAAGATCATAAAAAAAACCGTAACAACAAAAAAAAAACAGAATAATTTAAATTATTGTAAAAATGATGAACAAAAAGGTTGAGGAAATAAAAACGACATATAACAAAACAGAAATATAACTTGCAGATATATTGTTAAGCAGATGCAGAGCAATAAAAAAAACGTTGATAGTTATGCGTGAGAGAGAGAGAGAGAGAGGGGGTACGAGTGTGAGAGAGAGAGGGGAAGTGGGGATATTAATTTATGCAAAATATGTGAAATGGCGTTTGTCTGTCGCTTTGTCGTCAGTTTTATGAGCCATCTGCTAATGCACAAAAGATGCTTACTTAGCAGACAGATAGATAGATATATGTATGTATGCTATATACTATATATGACGAGAGATCGAGATCGAGATCGAGATCTGTATTGATAAACACGAATCACGAATCATAATAATGATGATGATGATGTTGTTGTTTGATGTTGATGTTGATGTTGATCTGTGTTCATAATTCACGGCACTCAACTCGAATTAAACGCCATTGTTTCCAAAAATCCAAAAACCGATTTTTACGAGCAAAAACTTGTCACTGAGCGGGTGCTAGGGGGGCAGGGCGGGGAGCGAGCGAGAGGGGGCGGCATATTCAAACAGCTGGAAACAGTTTTGGTTTTGGTTTATGATCTGCTGTTAGATTTGAATAACAAATGAAATGTTGACATATGTTTTATATTGTTGCCATTGTTGTGTGCCACTTGCTATATAAGTGTGTATACGTATGTGTATGTGTGTGTGTGTGTATGTGTATCAATAAAGATTTCTCGATTACTTATCAGCTGTGCGTTTTGCGCCATGTGAAAGTCACAAAAATCAAAAAAAAAAAAAAAACTTACTTGAATGATGGCAAAGAAAGCTTTCACTAATGAGGTATGGCAGCAAGAGAGAGAGAGAGAGAGAGAGGTACAGAAAGAGAGGTAGAGCGTGAGAGAAAGAGAGCGAGAATTTAGCTAAACTTTATTGCACATTCAAAATTTTGAAAGCAAATTGATTAATTTTACATGAATCTAGCCAAGCTTAACTTGAAAATCAATCTAAAGTTCTTTCGAAAGTTCTTGCCAACTTTACATTTTCTAATATTTTTCGGTTTAATATTGAATTTGTTTAGTTTTTCCAACATATGCAATCACTTGCTTGCTGTTTCTTATAATTAGTACGGATTAAGATTAGTTAATTAGTCACAAAAGTTGCTGAAAGCGACAATTTATTGTTGTAGTTGAAGTAAACATTGTGTTTCAGTTGGTTTTTTGTTTTTTTGCAACGTTTTAATTGTTGCTTATTAATTATAGAAAACTTTTGAATGATTAAAACAACTTTATATTGTTTTTATGCAAAGTATTGCTTATTTGTTGCAACATTGTCACTTTAGTTTTGTACAACAGAGTGTCGATTGAGTTTAAGTAAAAGTTAGAGAAACTTTTGATTCGAGAAGCTATTACTAATAAAAAATGATATACTAAAAGATCAAAAAACTTATTGAATATACTACATTACTTTAATACAAACTTTGAAGTTTTATTCAATCTATTTAGAATATCTACTTGAGCTGTAAATAATGCTGTGAACAGACAATTTTATAAAGACTCAATCAATTAATCTGTTCAGTCCATAAAAAGATTAACTAATTTAAGCTGAAGCGGAGCAGGCAACCCCTCTACATCTCTTCCTCACAAACACCAACTTAACGAATGAACATCGTGAAATAAACATCGTCGTCTAATGATGTTCTTTTTTGTTAATAGGAAAAGCTGTAGAGTTTTGCTGCTCCGCTTTAACTATTTCCTACAAGCTAGAACTTAACGAAAAAACGTCTTGACGTTAAATCATCATCTAAATGCTAACTTATTTTCTATGATTTAATGTTTAACAAAGTTTTTCATATCTTTTTTACGATAAACAAAGTTAACTACACTTTTCCTAAGTTATTTTCTATTAATGAAACCTTTCTTTTTTTGTTATTTTGTACAAGCTAACGGCTATAGATGTTAACGAAACTTAACTCAAATCGTTTTCTATTTGTTAGCGATAAACAAAGTTAACGAAACTTTAAATGATACTCCATTAGTTAACGATTAACAAAGTTAACTACACTTTTCCTTAGTTATTTTCTATTAGTTAACGATAGACAAAGTTAACGAAACTTTAAACTATATTCCATTCGTTAACGATAAACAAAGTTAACGAAACTTTAAATGAAGTGAACTCGACTAATTTGCCTTTTCCCCATTTTTTTTGTATTTTTTTTCCCGTTGCAGTGCTCTGCCCACAGCACGTCCACGTTCCACGGAATCGGCAAATTCGAGCGAACGCTGCCCCTCGCATGACTCCAACTCGTCGGACAATGGGGGACAGCGCGATGCAGTGCATCATTTGTCCGGTGGTGGCGTAATGGCCGGCGTTGGGCCCAACACCACAATGCACTCAACATTCCCCGCGGTGCCGCAATCGCTGCCCGCACAGCCCTCCTCTATGGAGGCGTATCTGCACATGGTTGCCGCTGCCGCACAACAATATGGCTTCCCCTTGGCTGCTGCAGCAGCAGCTGGTCCGCGTCTGCCGCTGCCATTGCCAAGTGAGGCAGCAGCGCCATTTAAGCTGCCACCGCAGGCATCACCCACCGCTTCGAGCAGCAATTCGGAGGCATTGGACTTTCGCACTAATCTATATGGACGCGCAGAGTCGGCAGAGCCGGTGGCTTCGGAAGAGGAGGAGGAGTTCGATGATGGTGGCAACAATCCGTTAGATCTCTCGGTGGGCACACGCAAGCGCAGCCACGAAACGGAGTCCTCCAACATTGGCCAAATACAAGTGAAGAAAATGTTCAAATCGGACAGTCCGCCGGCAAATGCAGCAGCGACGGCAACCACAGCACCACCGCTGCATCCTGGCGTCAATCCTTACTTGGCAGCGGTGGCAGCTGCAAATATATTTCGTGCAGGACAGTTTCCAGATTGGAATGGCAAGAATGATTTGGTTGTAGATCCGCTGGAGAAGATGTCGGATATTGTTAAGGGTGGTGGTGGTGGTGGTGGTGCTATGCATAAGGAAAAGCAGCCACGCAAGTCAACGCCGCCCACAGCAGCCGCTGCACCACCGCCCAAAAGTCCCGCCAATCAAAGTGGCAACAACAACAGCAACACTGATAATAACAGCGGTGGTGCTGGTGGTGGTGCTGCTGCTGCAGGTGGTGCTGGTGTTACCAAAGCACGCCATAACATTTGGCAATCGCATTGGCAAAACAAGGGCGTTGCCAGCTCCGTATTCCGTTGCGTGTGGTGCAAGCAAAGCTTTCCCACGCTGGAGGCGCTCACCACCCACATGAAGGATAGCAAACATTGTGGTGTCAATGTGCCACCGTTTGGCAATCTGCCCAGCAATCAGCCGCATCATCATAATCAGCAACAGCAGCAGCAACACCATCAACACCAACAGCAGCACCACCAACAACAACAGCAGCACCACCAGCAGCAGCACCACCAACAACAACAACAGCGCAAACAGTCGGCCAATCAGCAGCCCTCTGCCAATGTCAAGAATGCCTTTCAATATCGCGGTGATCCACCCACACCGCTGCCTAGGAAACTAGTGCGTGGTCAGAATGTGTGGTTGGGCAAGGGGGTGGAGCAGGCCATGCAGATCTTGAAGTGCATGCGTTGTGGCGAGAGTTTCCGTTCCTTGGGCGAGATGACCAAGCATATGCAGGAGACACAGCATTATACAAACATATTGTCGCAGGAGCAGAATATATCCATCAAATCAGGCAATTCGAATACGGATCACAGCAAGGATGGCGGTCAAAACAGTCTCAGCTCGGAGGAAAGCCGCACCTTGTCCGCTGTGCTCACCTGCAAGGTATGCGACAAGGCTTTCAATTCACTCGGCGATCTCAGCAATCATATGGCCAAAAATAATCATTACGCCGAGCCGCTGCTGCAGTCGGCAGGCGCACGCAAGCGTCCTGCGCCCAAGAAGCGTGAGAAGAGTCTGCCCGTACGCAAGCTGCTCGAGCTAAAAGCTAATCCTGAAGAGCAACAGCAACAATCGGAGAAAATTGCCAGCAACAAGCCAGATAAATCCGAGGCTGCCTTATTTGCCGAACGCATGCGTCAGTACATCACTGGCGTCAAATCCCCCGAAGAGATTGCCAAAGCCGCTCAGCTCTTAGCCAAGAATAAATCACCTGAGCTGGAGCAGAAGAATGGCGCTGCTGCTGCAGCGGGCAAAACAGCTGCCGCCGGCAGCTCCTCCGTTTTAAGCGCCATTGAGCAAATGTTTACCACCAGCTTTGATACGCCGCCGAGACACGCCAGTCTGCCCGCCAGTAGTCCATCAAATTCCAGCACCAAGAACACTTCACCCGTTGCCAGCAGCATATTGAAGCGTTTGGGCATAGATGAGACTGTTGATTATAATAAGCCATTGATTGATACGAATGATCCGTATTATCAGCATTATCGCTATACGAGCAGCGAGCGCAGCGGCAGCGAATGCAGCGCAGAGGCAGCACGGCCGCGTCTGGAGGCGCCTACGCCAGAGAAGCCGCAAACGCAGGCGTTGCCCTTGACGTTGACGCAGCAGCAGCCACAACAGGAAACAGCTGCCATTAAGCAGGAACCGGAAGCCTTGCTCAAAATGGACATCAAATCAGAGCTGTGCGATGAGCCGCAAGATTTGGCCGCTGCCTCGCCAAAGCCCTGCTCCGAATCCAATACACCGCTGCTCAATGGCAGCTACAACAATAACAACAACAACAATAACAATAACAACAATGGCAGCTCACCCAAAACCTCCGCCGCTGCCAGTCCGCAGTCCACACGTCTGCCCGCCCGCAGTCCCGCCGACAGCCAACGCTCTGCGACGCCCAAATCCCCCGCCTCCAGCCACAAATCCTACGACGGCAGCAGCGAGGGCAACAACAAGAAACAATATCCAAGTGATTCCCTCAATGCGCTCAGCTCCATGTTTGATTCTTTGGGCAGCAGCAATGCTGGCGCCAATACGCGTGCCAAGCTAGCAGCAGCTGCTTCTGCCGCAGCCGCCGTTTCTGCCGCAGCAGCTGCCGCCGCCGCTGCTGCCGTCGCTGCTGGCGAATCAACGCCGGAGAATCTAAGCGCCAGCAATTCGCTCGCTGCACTGCGTCAGTTCTGCGTGAAGAAAGAGAAGACCGCCTAAAGTGTGGGGGGCTGAAGAATTGCCACCGAATCATTTTTTCGTTGTTTCGAAAACAAAAGATTTTTATCAACCTTTTTGTTTGCCTCGCTTGGCGCGCGCCCTCCTACGCCAAACCAGCAGCAGCGCAGCGCAGCAGCTGCAGCAGCAGCAGCAGAGCAGTTGCAGCGCAGCAGAGCAGCAGCCTCCCTATCGTTTACATGTACTTGCGGGAGGGGGGCGTGGCATGGCGTAGCGGGGGCCAGTCGACTGACGACACCAATTCTTCTTTGTACACTCAACAAAGACAACACAAACCATACTATATACTATATATATAGATGGGATATGATATATATGATATGATGTTCAGTTCTCAATCATATGTTCAAAACGACAGTTGGCAGTTGGGGATGTTTTTGATAGAAACACAAATCCTGCCGCCTATTCTGCGCCACGCCCCCTTTTTCATATAAAAGCATTGCAACTGGGCCGACTTTTTCAAGGTAATTATCATAAACAAATTATATCGAATCACAATCTGTTAAACGATCGAATATAGAGTATAGTATAGACGATATTCGTTATAAAGCATATAGAATCTACGATATTAGTTCATTTAGTTTGTTTACGCGTTCTTCTTTTGAGTATATAGTTTGGTTTTTCTACAAAAAACTCAACTTCAAATAACTTTTTCAATACTATGTAGATCTATCATACACACTCTCTAGAGCTAGAGATTATACAGCAAAATATTAAGATATTTCATTTCAATTCCAAAGAAGCCTGTTCCGATTTATACTATATTAAAAGTGATTTTCCCCAAAATGATCCCATTTTTACATTTGATAAGATTTTGCGAAATGAATTTCACTTCGATTTCATTTAGATCTGGTTCGGTTTCCACTTTCGGTAAAATATTGCGAAAGTAATTTTCAATCAAATGTTACATTACATTAACATTTGGTAAGACTTTGCGAATTAAATTCACTTTCATTTGTTCATTAATTAAATTTTAAGATATTTAAGAAATTGATTTTTAATCAAATGTTACCATTTTCACATTTGGTAAGATTTTGCGAATTCAATTCACTTTTCTTTTGATTCTGAATTGAATTAACTTGCCATTGAGGCAACAGCAGCAATGAAACTTTTAATTTTGAATTTAAGTGAATTTCAATTCCGCAATATGTTGCCGAAAGTGGAAACAGTCGCAAACTGACCTAGTTATTTTAAAACAGCTGAAAGGTGCTTAGAATAGAGTTACATAAATGCTTTTCGACATGGTAATTTCCATTCTCTCTTTCATAACTCTCTTTCAATTCTCCAGCAATACTAATCTAAAATTTTGTTTATCTTATCATTGCAGGATTCTCCATGCGCCTCAGACATCCTTGAAAGACTTTGGCATCTGTGTTTGCTGAAAAACAGGCGTTGGAATCAACCGTGGGCTCATATTACGTTTCTACAAGCCCAAACAAAAACAAAACAAAAACAATTTAAATTTAAATTTAACAAAAACAAAAGAAAATGGGCAAAAAAAAAAAATACACTAAACAAAAAAAAATAATACGAAAAAAGCCCTTCTCAGGGCTGCCAAATGCCTGGGCAAAGAGAATGAAATTTGGAAAATGAATCATTGTGATCAAAATAAACCGACTTTTATTGAATTTATAAAAAAAAAACTAAATTGGATTTTAATTTTTGGGCGGTAAACTATTTTCTACAGGTTTTTCTAGTGCATACATAAAGATTGAAATGATCTACAACAGTTTGGTTTAGGTTTTGCTGCAATCAAAACCGGAATGCTTCGTTCATTTTATAGCTGCTCAGCGTCTTCATAAAGATTTCAACCCTTAACTCATACTACCTCTAAAGTAGCCATTTAGGGGCGTTTACTATCTTAGGTTTTCGCTCGTAAACAGAATTTAAGATGGAAGACTCAGATAATTAAAGAATGGACTCTACTTAGTCAGATATATTTAGGTATTGGAAACTAAACTCTTGACTCAAGTTTACCTTGAAAGAGGTCCTCGTAAGGAGAAGATAGGGTTCCATATTTGATAGACCTAGATATTTGAATCTTAAAAAAGAAATGGAATGAGTCTGAGCCTATAAAAGATTGGACTCTACTTGGTTTGATATACTTGGGTATGAAAAACTAAACCCTTGACTAATATTAACTATGAAAGAGGTACTCGTAAGGAGAAGATAGAGTTCCCTATTCGATAGACTTAAGAACCATATACTTATTTGAATACAAAAAATGAATAAGAATACCAGTAAGTTGCCAAATTCGCTGACAGAAATACTTGGGACAACTTAGGAATACATTTAGGAATGTAAAACTAACTTAAAGAGTTCCAAAGAAAGAGAAAAAGGTAGGGTCCTATATATGACTTAAGAACCTAGATATTTGAATAAAAAAGAAAGAAATGGAATCAGTCTGAGCTCTACTTAGTCAGATATAATTAGGAATGAAATACTAAACCCTTGCCTAACATATACCCTGAATAAGGTCCTCGGAAGGAAAAGATAGGGTATCAGGGTATTTGAAAGACCTAAATATTTGAAACCCAAAAAAAGAATAAGAATACCATTGAATTGCTGAAGTTAAGTTTAATTGACAAGTTGACGCACAAACAAAATTTTCTAAACAGGAAAAAATTTGGGACAACTTAACGCTTTTTATTGGGTACTGCTGCTGCTGCTGCAGCTTCCTTCTGTTCCTTCAATGCCAGCCGCTTGCCGGCTAGAAAGGATGTAAGGATATCATTGAAATCTGGTACACCAGCAGGTAACTGTGGAAATTGTATATTCTCGATTTCACGCTTCGTTTCCGGATCGTTGATCAGTCGGGGCAGTAGCAACATCAATACTAGCGGTACAACCATTAACAAAACCATCGGATTGAAAACATAGTCCAGGATATTCCACTGCTCCCGTGAACGAAAGTATTTGCGTCGTTTCAAAGGCTTCAATGCCAGTGGATAGGGTAACTTGATCACATGAGATGGTTTGATATAGCTCAATTTTCGGGCACGGACCTTGCCATTGGGGCCAATCTCCACGCGAATGGGCTGAATGTAGATATCTGGATGTTGGGTATCCAGAATATAACTGCCTGAGGGTATACCGCTAATCACAAAGTTGCCATCCTGTTGCACAAATCCTTTGAATTCGCCTCCGTTTATCGATATGGTTATCTCGGCCAGCCAGTCTGTATTTACTTCCAGTTTCGAATGTGGAGGCAGAATAACGCCCTCAATATGAAAGAGTTCATCGATTTCATCGTAATCCTCAGTCAATAGCTCGTTGAATTGCTTTGTGGTCAGTGTAAGTCCTTGACAGGCACAGAGCACCAAAAAAAATATTAATTTTAGAAACATTTCCGGTTTGGTGTTCTGAATAGAACTGTGTGTATCAGATAATATATTCATTCTCACAATGACTGGGAGTGTTAAGGCAAAGCATTATTTGATTTGGAATTTCAACGTTTTACTCCCTGTTCCCATTAAAAATGGGAAAAAGGGAGTTATAAAGTACTGCAAATGTGTGTAACAGGCAGAAGGAGACATTTCCGACTATATAAACTATATATATTCTTGATCAGGATCAACAGCCAAGACGAACTAGCCATGTCCGTCTGTCTGTCTGTCTGTCCGTCTGTCTGTCTGTCCGTCTGTCCGTATGAACACACAGATCTCGGAAACTATAAGAGCTAGAGACAGCAAACTTGGCATGCAGGTTCCTGTATGCCATACGCAGATCAAGTTTATTTCAAATTTCGAATTAACTCGTAAACTGCTTGTCAAACTGTTGTTGCTGCCAGCTGATACGGGCGTAACACAAGCAAGCAGTGCACTAAACTCGTAAGCTGCTTGTCAAACTGTTGTTGCTGCTAGCTGAGACGGGCGTAATAGATTCTTCCATAACTTTGGTGCTATTTATCCGATCGTGTTGAAATGTACACATCCGAAAGACATTGATTAAACATACAGGTGTACCAAAAATTAAAGCTTTATCTTTAAAATTGTGGCAGAAGGAGTCTTTTGCGATTTGCGGGGGTGCGGGGGGGTGCATCCGAAATTTGAAATAAACTTGATCTGCGTATGGTATACAGGAACCTGCATGCCAAGTTTGGTGTCTCTAGCTCTTATAGTCTCTGAGATCGACGCGTTCATACAGACGGACAGACGGACAGACAGACAGACAGACGGACATGGCTAGTTCGTCTCGGCTGTTGATCCTGATCAAGAATATATATAGTTTATATAGTCGGAAATGCCTCCTTCTGCCTGTTACACACATTTGCAGTACTTTATAACTCCCTTTTCCCATTTTTAATGGGAACAGGGAGTAAAAAGATTATAAGGAAAGAATAAAGAGTATACTGGGTTTGTGAAATGTCCGTCTGAAAAAAGTTGTTTTAAAATACATCTTATTGAGTATTAGGATAAACTGTTGAATTAAGATTGGAAAAGACTATGTTTAATAGTTCTGCAAGATATTCAAAGCGCTGTTTAAGTAATATTAAGATTTCATATTTTGAAAATACAACTGAATAATGAAATTTGATATGTGTGCTGGAGCAATATGTTTTACATATTGTCTGTCTGTCTGTCTGTTAGTATGAACGCAGGTTTTTTCCACAATTTTGAAGCTAGAGCAACCAAACTTGTTATGCATGTATATACCATAGGCAGACAAAGTGTGAAGATCTCCCCTTCCCCCACAAGCCGCAAAAACCTATTTCTCCCACAATTTAATAGCTAAGGTAACCAAATTTAGCACAACGGCTACCAGTCATTTCCTTAATCGATCACACTGAAAAAAATTTGGCCACTCCCAATTCGGCCCCACAAACAAGTAAGGTCTGTATCTCCCACAACCCTTTAGCTAGAATCAGCAAATTTTGCGGGTTGAATTTTGTTACGTTATTAAATAGATTGGGGCTTGAAATTGATCAAATTTTATATCTCCCCCACCTGTCAAACTGGATCAACCAAATTTAAATTGATGGCAAAACTTTAATGATATGAGCAAAAATTCAATTGCCATGCCCACTTCTGACTCCACAAAGAGGAGAAAAAAAGAGTATATCGCAGTCGGGTGTTTCCGACTGCAACGTTTGTACTTGTTTCTTATTTGCGGAGGTGTGGGGTAATGGTTACTGTCAGTAAAAGTGGGAAAATGTATGTTCAAAACTGCTTGCATTCATAATTTCATAATTTAAATCATTTAAATCAATACAAGCTAGAGTTTTTCATGTCATTCGCTTAGAATTCCCAAGTGGTTCTAGCAAACCTAGATTGAAGTGCTTACTTAAATTCATGCTGAGGCATATCTTATTTTGTAATTCTTATTTCGATTGAATTTGCACACGGAAAACATACTAAGTCCAAGCATTTCAAGAACTATGCACGCAAATATTCCAAGGAACTTGTGCAGCAACTGCAGTTGAGGCGGATTATACGTGGCATCAGACCCGACGGATATACCCATCTTCTTTCTATCTTATTTTTCTCTTATTTTAAAAATTTTCAAAATGACCACTTAACTCGAATTCAATTTCGATTTCAAATCTGACTACAATTTGTGGACGCGACTTACGAATAAGATGAGATTTCTCAAGATGCAACAACTGAAGTTTGGGGCAGAAAAGTATCCAGCATCAACTATCAGTCGAAGCGTTGCTGCTTATTTGCACAATTTAAGAATTGAATCTCCTCCAGTTGCTTCAACTGTAAAAAGGATATTTCAGTATCCCCGACTATGCTGTCTCTTTTCAAAAGAAGCGTTCGCAAAGCACTCATCGCCAGACAAAGTGTTAAAATCAAATAAATTTTATGATTAAGAATAGTTTATTAAAATATGTAAACTTTGTCATTAAATTTGATATATGAATTTGGCTTTCATTTGATAAAATGTGCATAATTGCAGCTAGCTGAATGATAACTGAATCATTTGAGTAGCTAGAAGAGGAGTTTGACATCCAAGAATGACACCCCCAGCCACATTTTGAGTCCTGTTTGTTGATCGTGATCAATGTGACTTTTGTTTAGCCAAAAGCACACAACAGCACATGTGAATCGATTGAACCTTTTGGTTGAACACTGAAGTAGCAGCCAAGTAGCTGCCACAAATTTGCACTTTGAGGAACGTTCTGTGTGCATGCAACACGTTGTTGTCGCTTCTGTCTCGAGCTACAAAACCAAAATTGCCACAACGCGCACAACACGATTATGCGATAATTTAACTTACCCCTCACCCCATCACCCCTGCGACTGGCAACATGTGCAATAATTTTTGTATATATGTATGTATATGTATACATTTTTTTTCTTTCAACATTTTTGTGAGTTGGCTGCCTTGCAACCGTTGCAAGTAGCACTCTGAGATTTCAACAAGTGCTCTTCAACATTTGCGCATGCGCAGACGATTTTCCAATAATTTTTCACTGATTATTTGGTTGCCGATGCAATGCCAAAGCGCAGGCAAAGAAGCAGCAGGGCGCTCAATGGCCTCATCCTCAACTTGATCCCCATCCTCAACTTTATCCCCATCCTCATCCTCATCCACATTCAGCTCCATCGTCATCGTTGTGTCGTCATTATGGCAATTTCGTGGCCATCGTTTGATTTAGCGCCATTCGAGCTCAGTTTGCAGTGTTGCTGCTGTTGTTGCTGTTGTGTTGTTGTTGTTGTTGTGTTGTTGTTGTTGTTGTACTTGCTGCTAGTTGTTTGTATTTAAATTTTGTATTCTTGTTGTTGTTGCTGCTGCTCTTTGGTCGTCGTCTGCTGCCATTAAACTGAGTTGTTGGCTGCGCACAATTGACAGGCGCAGGCGCATGAAAATTTAAATTATAGCTCCTCCATTTGGGTTGTGCTACCTATTTACTATTTTGTGTTTTTACTGAATGGAACCTCAACTCAACAGTTCAGTCTTGGCATTTAAGGCTAATCGTAATCGCATTCAAATGTAGATTAAGTTGCTCAGATTTCAGCACAAGTCAGCTGTTTTGTTTTTTGGTTAGTCGAATGTTGTTTTGAAACGTGATTTGCCATTTGATCGTAAACAGATAATTAAAGTCAACGCTTTAAATGCATACTAAATATACTCTTCGAAAATGAAATTCAATAAATTAAAATTCAGCAAATCAACAAATCATTAGAAAATTATATTAAAAATTATTGAATTTCTCTATAAGCTAAAAAAAAAGAAGCTAAGTGTTTACAGCGAAGTTAACTGGTTGTGGGCACAGCTAGCTATTTTAGCCCTTTCTTTTAACCACAAAAATTATTGTTCAAACATTGATATATCAATGGAAAGATAGAGATTTAAGTTAACTACTAGCATAAGAATTTATTTTGATGTGATCAAAAAGAAAAATATTCTGAAACTTGAGATGGAGCACTTAATTTTAAGCAGAAAATTGATTGTAAGCTATTGTGGGCACCTCGGGAAAATACTTTTCAAATATGCATTAAGAATTAGAAAAATAAGAAATATATAAGAATTTTCTTACATAAAGATTATTTGCTATTAAAACTCAGATAATTCTATCAATTTTATATATAATTGCATTGCTTTTATTGCCAAATCTCTTTTTGCATCATTCAACCAAATCCTGGCATCTTTTCCGAAGAATCTTGCTCCAGGACACATGAATGACTTCCCAAAGTGATCCAATGCTGATTGGCTTAAAAGCAGCCAGGAATGATGGTATTGAGGCTTGAATATTAAGTCAACCAAAAATTATAATACTTTTTACCTAAGTTTTTGGACAACTAACTATTTTGTTTTCAAATTTTCAGAAAATGTGGAAAAAGACGGAGGGCAAGTAAGCTTCATAGTGCCAAGTCTATTTTTATTCAATTGCAAACTAAAAGTACATCAAAAAAGCATATCAATAATATCAATAGCTTTTATAAAGATATCGCATATAATTGTTGAACATTAAAGATCAATAAAGCTCAATTTCAAATTAAACCGCATGCAAATTGAGTATGTGTTTGAGTTGAATTCGTTTTTGGATTTTGGTCAAAACAGAGATGCCAGCTTCTATGAAATGAGTTTTCAGGGAATACCGAAATGTGTTAAGATATGCAGGAGCCGTCAGCACGACTAAACTGATGCTAAGCCAAATGGATTTGGTTGCTGCTCGTTTGGGCCAATAATTTCAAGAATTGACACAAACTTAATAAATCACTCAGTTTGGGCCAAAAATGTTGCGATGCCAGGGACAGGGACAGGGATGGAGACAGGGACAGAGACAGGGACAGGGACAAGGACAAGGAGCCTGGCCAATATGCCGAATCGTGCAATACTTGTTGGCTGTCAGGATCGGTAACGTTTTCGGTAAGTTACTCGGGTTAAGGGGACTCGGACACAGACACAGCTACAAACAGAGACACGGACACAACACACAACACACAGACTAAATGACCCATTGTTTTGGTATTTGGTTCCTAAACAATCGACTGGCATTGAGCTGAGAAACAAAGGATCTGGAACCAAGATCAGCAGCGCCTACAAGTCAGGGAGACAATCGATCGTTTCCATGGACATGGACGAGGCTGCAGATCTGTCGCTTCGACAAATATCGTCCATGAATATTTAAAAGTTTCGCTTGCCAAAATCGACAAAAAAAAATAAAAAAAAAAAAAAACAAAAAAACAAAATACAAAAACAAAAGGCTTCAGTTTTGAGTTGAATATTTATGGCTGTCAGTTTGGATCTTTCATTGGAATTGCAATGCAAATAATTTTTGAAAATAAGTTATGATCACGCTGCAAACATTCATTAAATATATACATATACATATATACCACACATTTGATATATGACTGAGTCCAACACAAATCCAACTCAATTTCTAAAATTAAAACTTAAACTGACTGATAAGCATTCATGTTGTAAATCCCAGTTCGTCTTATCAATGCTCAAAAGTCATATTAAACGATTTTCTTTGCAATCGTTCAAATCTTTATCACACAACATGGCATATGAATGATTACAAACAATGTTGAGTCATTTGCAATATGTTCAAATAATTCGTTGGATTTTATTCACACTAATTCAATACTGTGGCAATCTCAAAATTTTGGATTTATGAGCATTGTGCAAAAAACCAAAAGTTAAAAGCTTCCATTAGACATAGGGTTTGATTGTAAATACATCAAGGGGCTATCAATACATTTTGATTGATTTATTCGCTTTTAATCGTTGCTGATCATATTTCTTAGTGGTTTATTTTCATTGCAGCAGATTAGATTAAAACAATTGTTTATGGAATCGAGTTGCAGTTAACAACTGATAGAAGTAAAACCAAATATGAGTAAACATACTATATGATATTTAATTGGAACAGGTTAGTTTTATTCACGTGAGTAAATCTTATCTTTAAATGGGAAAATTCATACAGTAGTCGCTCGTTAATTATAACTTTCGTAAATTTCTGAAATTTTCAGATATTAGAATAGGCTTTTTCTTTACATTCCAGGTTCCAAAGTTTAGAACGAAAGTTCTAATTTGCAAACGTTTTAAATTTTGTGGCAGTGGTATATAGTTTTATATTTCAATTACTCACTTGGAAATGGATATGAATACGAATATGAATACAAACATGTATTCACTTAAAATATTTTATTTCAAATTTTTGAGTCCTTGATTTTGAGGGATTATCAAGTTCGTGGCTAAACTGTGAACTCAGTCGCAATTTTTAATGTAAATGACTATGAATATATATTCATTTGAGTATAGTAAATATGTCTTTCGAGTTAGTTGAAATGCTTCATTTGAAGGAATCAAGAAGAAGCTGGTTAGAAGGTGGTCTCGTTGTCCTCGGAATGCATTTTAATCGAATTTCTTTTGGCTTGCAAACATATTCTAATAAGCGCAAAAATATCTTCTAATTAAAAGAAATTGCTTAACATGCCTGTTGGATAGCTGAACAATTTTGCAAGTTTTTGTTGCTGTTGCTGATGCTGTTGTGTGCATCCAATGAATCAGGCAGACTCCAGATATGGCTGCAGCGTTGACGACCAAGACGATGATGAGGAGGCTGCAACAAGATGGAGTGAAGTGGATGAGGATGAGGATGAGACTGAAGGTAGGATGGGGGATGGGGGATGTGTGTGAGTGCGCGCGCATTTAAAACAAGTTCAAGATGCAAACAATGGATCATTATCCAGATACGAACAAACCAGAAGAAGAGCGAAGCAGATACAATCGAGCGCAATCGCCAGCACAGTCGCCAGCCAGCCAGCATTCCCATAGGTTACACGAGATGCCTGTCGTCTCAAAGAGCTCCAAGAGCTCCAAAGTCAGAGCCAAAGTCAGAGCTAAAGTCAGAGTCAGAACCAGAGCCAGCAGGGCAAACACACACATACACACACACACACACACACACACACAAACTTGGCTAAGAGCGAGAGAGAGTGAGAGGAAGGCTGCTTTTTTGGTGGGGGGCATCGGATCGTAGCTTCGATGGCTCTTGTTGTTTATTGATTACACGCTTTTTGGGGAATGCGATGCATTGGCAATGGTGGGCAGGGACTGTAGCTCTACTGGCACTGTGGACTTTGGGGACTTAGGGGACTTGTGGACTGTGGACTGGGGACCCAGTTGCCAGTTGCCATAATGGTGCGGATGCCAGCGGCTGCAACATGCGCCTGTCATGCGATCGCCGCCAGAACATAACATCCATTACAGCGGATCGGCCGAAGAAGACGACGACGACGACGACGTTGGAGACGACGATGAAGACGATGGAGACGATGGCCAGTGCGACGCTTACGATTGTGAATGCGATTGGGGACCGGCTTCGTTGTTGGAGCGCGCAATATGAAATTCAATGCCACATTTGCAGCATGAACTAGAAAATAAGCAAATAAAATTACAATTGTGCAGCAGGCGACAAACTTGATGCCCTTTCCTATTTAAAATTTGTGAAAATTGTTAATCAAAGCGCTTTAATTAAAGTACTTTGGACACAAACTAAAAATGTGACTTGGAGTTGAAAAATACGTTTTTAATGGCTTGAAAATAAGTTACAATTTTAAAAAAAAAGAGCTTTAATTGAAGTATTTTTGACAGCAACTAAAAATATGACCGAAAAAATTTAGAAAAATGTCAAAGTTTCAAAAGGTGTGCAGAGATCGTCTACATTTGGTATATATTCATTTTAAACAGCTTTTAAAGTAAATTAAAAATAGAGTTAAAAGAGCGTTTGAAATGCTTTGACTTTATTTTGTTTGAAAATAAGTGAAGTTATAAGAAGTGTTCAAATAACTTGTACATCTTTTAAATTACATCAAAATGTTCCACCGAGATGCAATTTGATTTCGCTTACACTTAACAAACAACTTTCGATTGGCAAAAGGAAACTTTAAAAACTTATAAGCTTTATCTATTTTGACCTCTAAATAACCCTCTTTTCACCTATGTATAAAAAGCGTTTACAATATGCTTACAAGCTTTAAAGCAGCTTTCAAAAAACTTCAGTGCTTACAATGCTTAAAACAGCTTTAAAAAAACTTCAAAGCTTCCATCGATTAAGTGATTTACAGCTTTCATTGTTAGCTTGCTATGAAAGAAGTAGGTTTTATAATTGAAATCAATTTAAACGCTTCAACTCATTAAACAGCTTTTAATGGATTAAAAAAGGCTTGTTTACAAAAAGCTTTTATAATGTGCTTACAGTCTTAAAGACAGCTTTCAAATCACTGCAAAGCTTACAACTATATTTAAATGATTTTTCAGAGACTTCAAAAAAACTAGCATCATTCTCAACCATTTCAAATGTTACAAGCCGCATCGCAGAATAGTAAATACCCTATGCCATATAGCATATATTAAGGGTAGACTGCTGCAGTGCAGCATAAAGTTCTATGCCGTGTGCTCGCCTCCTGTGCATTTAAATACAAAATATCAAAATTAGCATTTGTAACAATGGCGAATTGGCCAGAAAATAATGGAACTGACCTGGCATAACCAGCAACGATCTTGGCCACGGAATCGGTTGCATCGCTGCGCTCGTAAATCAGACATAGAGAGAGAGCCAGGCCCAGACCCAGACCCAGACCCAGACCCAAGCACAGACCACAACCCTACGTTGGCAGGGGGTGGGCAGAAGGGGAGGCAGAGCGGGTGGTGGCTGCCACGACAATTGCACCAAATTCTACACTGGCAATGGTCAATGTGTGATGTCGTCTGTGACGACGACGGCGACAACATTTACAACGGGAGCAGGCTACAGGTCGTTCAACAACGAGGACGACAACAACAACAACAACTACAACAACAACAACAACAACAGCAGCAGCAACAACAATATCAGGAACAGGAACAGCAACGGCAACGGCCGCTTGCCATTGGCACAAAAAGCGTTGCTCAAAGGCCAATCGGCCGTGACTACAACGACAGCAACAACATCAACAGCAACAACATCAACAGCAACAACATTAACAGCAACAACAACAACAATATCGAAAAATAAGCATAGAGCAGTATTCGAATTTCGCGTCGCAAGTTTTATGCTACTTCAACGCCATATTTGTATCTCAACTTTTGCGACCTGACTCCAGACTTGTTGTGATTGGCAAAAGTCAAGTTCCTTGGGGATTAAGGCCAAGTTTGTTGGCTGCTTATGTTTTTTTTTTTTTTTTCCAATTGCCACCAATGATCTTGACTTGTCAAGGCAAAAGCTAGAAGAAGCTACAAATTTCTACAGATTTAATTTTCCAAACGATGTAATCGATGAAGTTTTCATTGCACTATTTATACTTTCAAATCGGCATAGATAACGTAAACTGTTTACATGTTTTACTGACAATTCGATTAATTCGTTTTTCAACATTTGTTAATCGAATTTCCATGGTTTTTTTCGTAGCTTACACTGAGAGAATTCTATGCATGCAAATTAAGCTTGAATTATGCACAAATTATGCATGAAATCGAACCGAGCATAACTAATTATGAATTTGTAATTTAGGTGTAATTTATGCATAACATAGTCATAATTTATGCAAAAGCAATTGCAAAATGTGCATTGAAATGTTAAAAATATGTATAAATAAGCATAAATTATGCATTCAAATTATTTTAATCAGTAATACTTATGAGCAAAACTCTAAAATTATGAATTTTTGATCATATATTGTGCATAGAAAATAAAAAATTGTGCATTATTAATCATAGATTGTGCATAAAATATGCAAAAACTAAGCATATGCTTTTAGACATTGTGCTCAAAAAATGTATATGTATTTGTGTACATAAACATGAAAAAATTATGCATTATAAATCATAAGTTGTGCTTAAAATTGTTAAAGTTATGCATTATTAATCATATAGTTGCCAGCCAACTATTTAAGTTCAAATATATGATAAAGCTAAGTATGAATACTGTCTAATATTTCTCTCCGTGTAGAATATTCTTGCTTTGATATTTAATATGATTACATAAATACATATATTCGCAATTTCCGATTCGGATCAAAGCATTCGGAATTGGTATTATAAGCTTTTCTGTAGTTCAATTTCGAATATCAATGGTAAATTCAGTTAAAAAAGTTTCGCTTTTGAGAAGAGTTCGTATTAAGCTTTGAAAAGGAAGAATGATTCATATTTTATTCGAAAACAAGAAAACAAAATTGAAAACGATTCGAAATTAAAAGTTCTCGGAAATGATAACAGACCTGAATATGTTTAAGACAACAGTTTCTTAACAAATTTGGGCTTGTCACTTACGATAAAAACTAAACTGTGGCCAAAAAACACTCGATTTTTGAAGACTTAATTTATAATAACTAACTTATTGATAATTTAAAAAAAAAGAGTATATTTAAATGCAATTTGAAACCCAGAAAAGTATAGATGAACAAGGTATTTGCAAAGACTTGAAAAGCGTTTCTGCCTTGATTTTGTTATTCAATTCCTAACGGTATCGAACAACTTGAACTCTCTTTTGTTAAAGCACAAGCATATAGTAAAAAAACATTTAGTACAATAACATTGTTCGTGATGATTTGAACAAAATGTGAATGTCTTTTACTCGATATTCAATCGTGCGTATCAATTTCATTGTATCTTTCTACCGATTTCAAGTGACAATCGTAACAACATCAATGTTACAAGTACTATTTTTCCAAAAAAAAAAAAAAAAAAAAACAACACTAGACATCTTATCTAAATGGGGATTGATAAGCGCTTGGAATTTGCAGAAAATTAGTGAATTTGTGCAGTTGTTTTGCCTGGTTGCAACTCGTGGCAATTTGCCGTTGATTTGGCATAGAGTGGGGCATAAAATAAGTAACCAAAAAAAAAATTAAGTAGCGCTAAGAAATTAACCCGCAGGTCCTTTGCTGCGAAAAACGATAAAAGCGATCTCATAAACAAAGCCAATTTGGAAGCGGGCAATGGCAATGGCCATGCGCCTGCAGCTCTCCAAAAAAAAAAACAAAAAACAACAAAAAAAAAAAAACAATCTGCGGTCGTCCACACAGCACACAGAAGCAGCTACTTTAAATGAACAATTTTATTTTTATCCCACAAACAAATCTTGGCAAACGAATGTTTTACAATTGGCCATCGAGGCCGAGCGTCGACGCCAAAGACTCCAACGACTCCAAAGACTCCAACGACTCCAACTACTCCAAAGATTCAAGCGTCTCGCAGCCGGTGCAGGTCCAGCGTTCAGTTCAGGCTCGGCCGTAGCGTATTTAAGCAACATTATTGCCAAATCGTGACCATAGTTCCATGAAACTGATATGGACCAGCGGCTGTACCCACCCAATACCTCCCCCCGCCGCTCCAACAACCCCAAGCCAGCCAGCACTCCAACAATTCTCCATACTCAGCTGCACAATTCAAAAGCCATGCCACGCCCCCCTGCGGCCAAAAGCGCTTGATGTGGCGCTGCAATGTGAACTCTACACCCCCTCCAATATCAAAACTCAACCGCTCCGCTTCACCCCTTCTTCCCCTCATATTTGCTATAAAATGTGCGCCGTTTGTTTGCCGTACAAATTAAATTAAGTGCAAAATATTGCAGCGCCGCCGTCGGGCATCAAGCGCACATCATAACGGTGCTCGATGCTCCATCTGACACATGCCTACCCCCCTTCATCCACCCCCCTCCCCACCACACATTTTTTGGCATCTTTTCTTAGCGACTCCATCTTCCATGCGCTCCTGTGCTGCACAGTTGCAGTTGCAGTGGCAGTTGCAGTTGCAACGAAGAGTCGAAGAGTCGCATATGCTTAACTTGAAATCGATCGATCGTAAATTGCATGCTTACGAGTATTTGTGACTGCATTTATAGATTTTTTCTTTCCTTCGGCTCTTGTTTTCCTTTTTTTTGTTGCTTTTTTTCTTGTTGTCTGCGGTCTTTTGTTTACCTATCGAGACGGGCGCAGCTGGCGCTCCTAACTAAGCTCAGCGCTTGCATTTGGTCAGCTCTAGAGAAATGTTCAAACATTTGAAAAGAAAGTTGCAAGTTTTCATCACCTCAAGTACAAGACATGGATCTAAGGCTATATCTTCTATCCAACTTTATGATAAGAATCTTTAGTTAATTTTGTATAATTTTATTAAGTTTTTATCTGTTGTTTTTTCTTAGAAGCTTCTAGAGAAATGCTTCACTTGAAAAGAAAGTTGCAAATTTTCATCACTTCAGAAATTAGACAACGATCTTAAAATATATCTGAAAACAAATTTACAACAAAAATCGAAATTTATTTTATTTTTTAGATATGTAGCAAAAAAAATGTTTTATTTGAATAGAAAGTGGCAAGTTTTCATCACCTTCAAATAATTAACAAGGATCAAAAGATATCTTTAAAAAAATAATATATGATAAAGATCGTAATTTCATTTTTAAACACAAAGTTTTCAAAATTTTATTTCTGCCTCAACGCTGGTATTTAGATTCAACTTGATTCAACCTGTACTTGTTTCACATTCGCTTATGATCGTTATCCTTAAGCGTTTGAGAAGCAGGAGGTGATATCAAATATTATATTCTTTAATTCACCACAAAAACTTTCTGAAATATGTCAGACTATTTTACTGAAAACTGTGTATAATTATAATTAAGAGATAGAATGCTGAATTTATCAAAGTAATTTCATCTTATGCAGAAAGTGTGTACTAAGATCGGATTTTGAAAAAATGTTGTAGGGAAATGTGAAAAATTCGCAAAAAACTTTTTTGCTTATCATCCGATCAGGTACTTGCTCAGTTTCAAAGATCTATATAAAAATTCATCAATGACTGCATACCAATGTACTTTAAAAAACGTTCCTTCCTAGGTGGAAAATGGGCGAAAGTTAAGTTTTCCTGCTTCAAATTAATTTTCAAAGATCTATAAAATGACTTGAGAAGATAATGAAAGCGGTCTTTTCGTAAACCAAAAGTCCATATGTGTATTATTATTTCACACTATAATCAATAATTGTACATAACATATGTATCATCATAATGGCGAATTTGATCAAGAACACAGTTGCTTTACAACTTCATACAGTGTTTAGAAACTGAAGTTAGACCAACGAGTGTGTTGGTCATAAAAATCAGGCTGCACTTCCGACAGAACGTATGCTTCCCATACTTATAAGTATTTTGTTAAAAGAAAGAAACTCTTGAAGTGGTTTATAGATATGGACAGTAGCTGTATGGGGGAAGTAGAGGCAAATTGAAAAGAAAGCCACACACACACACACACTTCCTTTTCCTGCGACAACAGTCAGCAGTTAAAGGCTGCCAATGCAAAGAATCCAAAAGAATTTCAAAACCAAATCCAAACTCAAAAGCAAAAGCAAAAGCAATACGCAAGCCAATCCAATCCAATCCAATCCAAATCCATGTGTGCGGCGGGTTTTGCTCGGTTGGATGAACGGCGGGAGGCAGCTTAAGAACGGAACCAAACCAAACCAAAAAAAAGAGAACTGAACTGAACTGAACTGCAGCGAAGTGAAGCGAAAGAATGAAAGAAATACCGAATTTTCGTCTATTTCGATGGCAATAATTCAAAAAATGAAGACGGCTCGATAGTCATAAATCTGTCAAAAATCCATTTCTTTCATTTACCAACAGCTTGGCATGGCGTTTCCTTTCTTCACAGTGCCAGTGTTTCTCTCTCTGTATAAGTGTGTGTTTGTATGTGTGTGTGTATGTGCTTGCTAAGCGTATCTTTCAGATACATAAACTGGCACTTCAAAAAAATGAAATACTGTGGCAGGAGCCGCCGAGGCAGGCGTCGCCATTGCCATTGCCGTCTTTAGACACATTTCACTGGCTTTTGGATTCGGTTTTTCGGAGATGTTTGTGGCACTGTGCTCGAGATGCACTCGATGGCAACACCAACAACTACACACACACACACACACACATACAGCAGACCGAAACCCGGGGACAGCCTCATTGTTTGCCAGTTTTTCAGTTTCAGTTTGTTGTTGTTGTTGTCTGCTTTTCAATTCCCATTCAATGCAGGGAGCGTTACTAAAACGAAAGTGAACCAAAGTATCTGTAAGATGCTCGTTTGCGCACTTCAACTGGTCTCTGCGCTCTACGCTGTATGCTGTCCCTACACTCCGCTACCCCCCGTTTCCTACACCCACTGTAACCCGCACAAAAACTCAGAAAAGATACAGATGATGGAAAGCAGCCATCGCACCATATTTCAGTCAATTAGAACTGTCATAATTCATTCTTTGGAGTTATTTAGTTGCGTTTTCACTCTACCCCCCTTTCTCCCTCTCCCTCTCTCTCGCTGTCGCTCTCTCTTTCTCTCGCTCTTGCCCAGCACAGACCCTGAACAGCGCACCCCGTAGCAACCAGGCCAGAGAGTATCGCATGCTTTTTTTTTCTATATCTGATAATTTATGGTTTCGCTTATGACGAGTTCCAGAAAATTAAACAATTTTATTCTTTTCAGTTTCAAACAACATTTTTGTAAATAGCTATACACACACACACACACACACACACATACATAAGTATTTTTCAAAGCATCTGTGTGGCAGCGTTAAATTTTTGAATTATATAATTTGTTGCCTCAAATATGATTGTAAGTAGTTCTTACATAATTTTGAATCGATATTACTTGCAAATGGCGCTGTAAGGCAACTAAAATCGACTAAATTGAAATGGGTGCTTCAAATTTTTAATGAAAAACGAAATTGTCTGAGAAATAGTTTTCATTTTTCGAAATTGTTTGAAAAGTGAATCTAGCATATAGATCGGATTTAAATAATTTATTTGCTTTAACCCCAACTATATCAAATAAAATATTTTCGACCTTAATATGTATCATATCACATTGTTCTGAAGATCTGCATGTGCATTTATACTGTAGGAGATATGTCATTATTATATAAACATATATTCGAATTGCTGCTTTGATTTCCGTTTGAAACGGTTTTGTTTTCACTTTTTTGAAACCAAGTTCGAACCCGAGTTTTGCTGAAACGTAAACAGTTATGTTTGCTTGCATGTTTTCGTTTATGTTTTATAGACAGTTTTTCAATATAGTATTATAATTGTAAATTGACTTTAATCTAATAAAATAATCAGCTCATTCATTTCTAAATAAGTTAAAAAATATCAAAATATTGAGTTAAGGAATTTATTATTTGAACTTCCTGTGTAATCTGCCAATTACTTTTCATTTCGCAGATAAGAAAGTAAGTTAAAAAGGTAAAAGTTTGAAGATTTGAGGAATGAAGAATGAAGAATTATCGTTGTAATCAATTCCGTTTCCGCAAATTTCAAACGGAGTTGGAATTCAGAACAGGCCTGATTATATATACACTTCTATAATTCGGCCAATTTTATTAAATAATTATAATAAGTAGATCTCGATTTGATTGTAGTACGTTCCTCATTTGAATTCTTCTTTGCAGCATATTCGTAAACGTTACACAGGCAGCTACTAAATATAACTCAGTTTTATTTATATAATCAAATAAAAAAGCAAATTCGAACGAAAACTCTACAATATATTAGAAAAGGCACATTAAATATCTGTATAAAAAGTATCCTTTTAGAAAAAGCACTTTAAATATCTGCATAAAAAGTATCCTTTTAGAAATGAAAACTTATATATAATGAGCAGACGTTTTTTTGTTTTCAGATGGCTAATCAAGCTAAAATTATTACGCAATTTGCTGTTAAGCGAATTGTGGGGATATCAAAGTGCAACTAATTGTGTCGAATAATAAACCACGCCCACATTTTGGGGCTAATTTCCAAACACACAATTTTCACTTAAGTACACTTAACATAAATTAACTTGAAATCATTAAATTTCTTTAAAAATAATTTCGAATTGCATTACAGCAGCAGCAGCAGCAGCAGCAACAGAAATAGCAGCAGCCAGGACTAGGAACAGGAGCAGAAGCAGCAGCAGGACCAGAGCCTGGGCCAGGACATACACGAGTGGTAATTGCCATTAACGCGAAATAATTTTTGAAAAGGCAATAAGAACGACAATTTCCAACACACATGCACGTCCAGGACACAAATTGCAGGACAATCATCAGAAGCTGGCGTCGACGTTGACGTCGACTGCAACAGCAACAGCGACCAGGCCCCCCATTAGCGTCCGGCAGGACTGTGAAATGGCGCAGGACGCATAAAATGCACTGCGAAAAGGACTAAAAGGATATGCAGCGAAGCAGAGGGATGGAGGGGGGGACTGCCACTGGAAATCCACTCAAATGAATTTGTATTCGTGTTTGTATTTTCTATGTGTGTGTGTGTGTGTGTGTGTGTGTGTGTAATGTTTGTTTTAGGAATAATTTTCGCGCGTCGAGGCAATCAAAATTGTTGACCAAATGGCAGGGTGCAGTGGCATGGTGCATGTGGCAAGTGGCATGTGGCATTGAGGGTGTTGCCATGGTGCTTGTGGGTGGCAGCAACGCTCCTGCAACGGATTTTTATGTGGTAATCAACATTGGATTGTGTCGGATGTTTTGAGTGGTGATATGTGTGGTTTGCAGTGTCGATATGGCGGTCGCTTCGATGGGCTCTCATTGAACCCACACACACACACACAACCCGTCCTTCAAGCTGCTACTCATCCTGCCAGCTTTCCCTTTCCCCATTCCATCCCAGGTTTGACATTTTCCATAGCTTTGGCAATTTTATCAAAAATTTTACGTAATGTTTTTCAACGCCTCCTAATTGGCGGCATCAATTTAGCTGGGGTAGAGCTCAATATAACATTTATAGGGTGCTGATGGGGGTGGGGGAAGAGAATGTTCTGTTTGGTCATATGGTTTTTGAGCTTATGACAAAGTTGTAATACGCTCTGAAATTGGCTTAATTTGCGCTATAATGCAGCTGACATATTAAATAAATGACTAAATCAACTTTTTAGCGTTACAGCAAAGTTATATAAACTGATTTTGAGTTGCTTTTGGCAAGTATTTATGTGGCTTTATTCTAGAAAGTAAACTAGAGTGCATAACATATGGACAGGTTTTGAAATACTTACGCACTTATTACTTATTTGAATTAAAGTTGATATCTATTTCTAACTCTTATAACTATTTGAATAAACAGAATGCAATTTTCCTGAATTAGTTTTATATTTTCAAAGATATTCCTGTTCATAATACAGCTAAAACTTTATCAAATTCTTTCTTTTTCATTGCGATTTCAGTTTTCATTAATTAAGCCAGGTGAGCGTTTACGAATATGAAGCAAGGCAGAATAAATAAATATAAATATTTCTCTTAAGAGATTATTGGAAAAGATTGAGATAGGACTATCAGATACTTTATATTTTATTGCGATTCAAAAGTACCTACAACATCCCAGACTGGTAAACGTCAACGGATAGGACTCAAAACAGAATAAGTAAATATATTTATCTTAAGAGATAATTGCGAGAGTAATATCAACCTCCTTCTTTTTCATTGCAATTTGCAAGTACAACATCGCAGACAGGTAAACGTTAACGAATGGAACTCAAAACAGAATAAAGAAACATGTAAATTTCTCTTAAGATATTATTGCGAGAGCAATATTAAACTCCTTCTTTTTCATTGCGATTCAAAGGTACAATATCGCAGACAGGTAAACGTTAACGGATGAGACTCAAAACAGAATAAAGAAATATATTTCCCTTAAGAGATTATTGCGAGAGTAATATCAAATTCTTTCTTTTTCATTGCGATTTGAAAGTACAACATCGCAGACAGGTAAACGTTAACGAATGGTACTCAAAACAGAATAAGGAAATATATTTCTCTAAAGAAATTAATGCAGATCTTGAGAGAGCATATATGCTATAGTACTTTAATACATGCAATATATTTATTCTATTATGTGCCTTATTCGTAAACGTATACCTTTCTGTGATACTAGTTTGCACAAGATCTTAGATATTTGGAAAGCGTATAGGTTCGCTGAAGGCGCTTTGTCTCACAACCGGGTTAGCTAACTGCTAGTTAGATAATATACTATCCATATGTACATATGTATACTGAATTAACATATATTTCCATGCATGTAAGTATTAATTCATATAACAATGGAAATAATATTGATAATGATTTATGACCGAACTAAGTTAAATTAATGATTGTTTGTTAAGTTTCCAACTAAAAAGTTATAGTCACAACTGCAACGCTACTGGTCTTCGATTTTTCTGGTATTACCGGAATCGGGTTTATCTTAATGTCGTCACAGGCTAAAACGCTGAAAGAGACTTGGGCAACGGGGCTAAAGTGTTAAGGGGGGGAGGTTATGAAAGGATGCACTGGCGTTTGAATGAAACGTTCGGATTTTGGAGATTGTCCGACACTGAAATGAAGTTTTGAAGTTGAAAGCTCTAAGCCAGCGGCGACGAAGACGGCAACGACGACGGAGGCAGCGGCTGGCGGGCTGCAATAGTAAAAAAGGGGCGGGGTGGCTATTTGGCAGACAGATTTGAAGAGAAGGCAGCGGACGAGAGTAAAGAAGCAGCAGCAGCAGCAGCAACAATGGCAATAGCGACGAGAAAATATCGAAACAGCAACGATAACAACGAGCGACAGCAGCAAGAAGAACAACAACAGCAACGATAACAACAACAACAATTGAAAAGAAGGCAGCGACCAGCAAAAGCTCAAGTGGCAGCAGAGAAAGAAGATGAAGAAGAAGCAGCAGCAGCAGCCAACGAATCAACAGAAGCAGCAGCAGCAGCAAAAGGAACAATGAGAGACGACGACGACGGCGACGCTGACGTTGAGCAGGAGGAGTAGCAGCAGCAGCAGCAGCCGCCGCAGCAGCAGCAGCAGAAGACGAAAAAGTCAACGAAACGAGACAACGACAACAACTTCATGTGTATGGATTTTTTTTTTCCAACTGCGTCTTCTTCTTTGTTTGGCTCTTGTTGTTGTTGTTGCTGTTGTTGCTGTGCACATTTTTGATGGACAGAACAATGAGAAAAGGGGTGGAATCGGCAAAACAACTCACACAGCACTAATGTATGTGTATGTGTATGTGTGTGTGTGTGTGTGTGTCTGTCTATGTGACGATATGAATTTCGATTTGCATTTTACGAGCACTGAGCAATAGCAATACGGCAACGGCAAACAGCAACAGCAAAACAAAATCGACAAAAATGTCGACCGAGGGCAACATAAAAATTGATGGATTCTTCTTCAACGCGTCCACCACAATAACAACAACAGTAACAACAATAATAACAGCAATAACAACAACAGCAAAACGAGGATGGGCCAAAGCAGTCCCAACAGTGCTCAGCAGAGGTGGAGTGCTGCCTTTTTTTTGCAAATCGCTTGGCTGCCCCGCGCAGCAATGTTCACAATAATAGAAGCACATGTCTTAAATAACTGTTGAAATTTTAAATAAAATATGTATAAATGCATAATTAGACAATAAATGAAATAAATGGTTTTAAACAAAACAAATGAATAAATATATATGGATATTTATGTGAACCTACTATAATATTTATTAACATTCTATTCCAAAACTATATTGAAAGCTGCAAAGAAATTCTTAGATCATTGAAAATATGTTATTTTGTCACTCATAACTAAGCTAAAGAGAAAATCATTTATTTAATTCCTTAGGTTTCTAAGCAGATTGACTGATTACAGTATCATGAAGTATTTAACTATTCTTAGCATAATAATGACTGACCTACCGGTGTCAAACTTCGTCAAAGTTTTGCAGAAGTCAAATGCTTTGATTCTTGTTAATCGCTTTGAGCTTCTGAATTAAATCCTTTCCCATTGGCAATGAAATAGATTCACAAAATTTTGGTTATAGCGAAGATAAGAATACCTAAACGAAATTCGCTTTTTTAACACCTGTCAGAAAGCGAATATTGGAACAGGCCAAAATTAGTTTAAATTATATAAAAACAAAAAGCATGCCTGTTTTCTTGAAAAATTGATCATTAAGTTTGTCATTTCACTTGGCAACTTGATTGATTTAACATCATTTTCAATAACAAATATATAAGTATATTCAAACTTTTAAAATTTCTCAATTCAACAAGTAAAGATAAGCCAATTTATTGTCAAATTGCAATTTAAAAAAATATAAATAATTTTAGACAAAGTTTGCAAAGCTTCTCATTAGGCTTTGAAACTTGATTGATTTAACAGGTGCAACTATTGAATTGTCGTTAATTGTTTTTGCGAACTTTTCTCTGGTTGCTACTGCTGCTGCTTCTTCTTTTGCATTTTCAGTTTACTTTGTGTTCGCATTGGTGTATGTCTCTGCGCTTGTGTGTGTGTGAATGTGTGTGTGTGTGTGTGCTGTGAGTTTTGTTCGAGCGCATTGAGCTGTCAACTTCATGTCTCAGCAACATTTCGTTTTCGTTTGTTTTGTTGTTGCTGCTGCTGTTGTTGTTGCTGGTGATGCTGCTGCTGCTGCTTGGCTTTGTTGGTGATGGAATCTGGCAACACGAAGCAGCAGCAGTAGCAGCAGCAGCCAGCAGAGCGAATGCTGATGCTGGCTGGCAGTCAACTACCAATCAGGTCGGTTGCCTTTGCTGCTGCCCCTTGCCAAAGGATTTCACGTGCACTTCATACACACACACACACACACACACACACACAAATACATGCATATATACAGACAAAATGGCAGACGTCTTGCTCAAGTGCTCGGGCTGCAACCTGTATCTACAATTGTATCTGTATCTGTGTCTCTGTCTCTCACACACACTTACTCACACACACACACAGATCGCGCCGCCTAATTGAGTCACTTGAATATGCAATTTTTCAAATGCACTTTGCCGCTGCTGCGCTGCTTTGCTGCTAATGAAAAATCGACCACATCACAACATCGTTAAGAGCAGCATCAAAAGCAGCAGCAGCAGCAGCAACGTGTCGGGGTTAGTTTGGAGGGGCAGGGCAACAGTTGCCCTTACCCAGGTCATGATATGATTTAATTAGGAGTTTCCACGCGCAATCAATCTTGAGCCTCTTTGGGCTGGAAAATAGGCATACAGCACTTGAACAAGATGCAAAGAAGACGACATTTAGTAAAATGTTCATACGAGTAACGAAATCGTGCAAAGATCTACACGAAATGCAAAAGAATAATTAGATAGCAGAATAAGACTTGATTCCATTCGAAAATCATTCGAAATACAAATATTTCGCTCCTTTAAATGCCAGATTTTAACAGACTAAAGAACTCGAAACTTTTGAAACTATACTTCAAATATCAAAAACAATTCGAAATGGGAAATACTCGAAAATGTAAACATTCTTAATTATCTAAAAATGTCTTCAGAACTAATAACATAAAATAATTTTGTTTTAATATCGATAAATTTTCCGAACCTAAAACTAGTCAATTCGAAATGGGAAGAGCTCGAAAATTTCAACAAGAAATACATTTTTGTTCAAATTCCGATTTGAAAAGTTTTCAGAGCCTAAAACTATTGCAACTTTGTTTCAAATATGAAAATCGTTTACTTAATCATTCCAAATCGGTAACTTTAAGTAAAAAACAAATCCAAATGAGACAATATTTGAAACCTTTTATAGAACAGGCCTAACTATTTTAAAATGTCCTTGGAACTAATTGAAAGAATTCAGGATATAATTCCAATGTTTATTGAATTCAATATTAACTAATATAAACTAATTAAGATATGGCCATTAATTAAGACACTAATTTTAAGCAGATGTGAAAAGTTACCGAGAAAATTCGTTTTAAAAAACAACTGACTTTACCATTTGTACCATTATCATGATAAGCAGCCGTATAAACATATCTAGAAACGCCTACGCCCGATGGCTACCCCAGACTTTATACGGGTACCTGTTTCTGCCTCATTGAGTGTGCCACTCAACTAGAATTTCTCTCTATTATCGTCGCTCTGTCTCATTTTCTCCGATTATTTCAGCTATAGCTAACATCTGACATTTCAATTATTTGAACGAATGAAGAAAACACAAACACATGTTGGACCTATCCTTCGTCTTCGTCTACGTCGACGTCTTTAGCTGCTGTGACGTTGTGAGATTAATGCGCCAATTGTTCCCTTCATCATTTCCCATTTCCATTTCCATTTTCACATTTCCCCACTTCAGAAAAAACGAAGAAAACCCGTCGCACGCCCGCCCGCACCGCTGAGACTCAGACAGAGTCCGATAATAATGCAATTACTATTTGAAAAATTATGTCTGACAGTTTTGAATTTGTCATGGTATTTATCAAAGTCATCTCAGCCGCTCCAAGCCTTCCAATGTGCCATGTGCAGCAGGCTGCTGCCACAAAAAAGTAACCTGGAGCTGAAGTTGGAGTTGGACTCGGAGTCGGAGTTGGAGTCGGAGTCGATGCCTTCTTCATATGCTGCCGATGTCTGCGATGGTAAATAAAAAATTAACATGTCACTTTCATCGCAGGTAAATCAGTTGTTCTTTTATGGCTGAAGGATTTATCCATGTTGCATCTTTGGTTTCGTCTTCGTCTTCATCTTCATCTTCACTCGCTTCAAGGTTAAGTCCCTCTGGCGGAGCACTAACTTTTGATATATCAACGCTACAAAAGACTTATTAATAGCTCTATTAATTTGGCGATAAGAGCAACATCTTTTTCAACTCTTCTGCGGAGCAGCTTTAATTCAGTTGTTGTACGTGTACTACGGCCATAAAGGATTGCGACGGACGATGAATGAAGCGGGTCATTTGTATAAATGCAGTAGATGTTGCTGGTTGCAGCACTGTTTGTCCTGTATATGTTAAGAATTGTAACTGGTTTTGCTTTTTAATTCAAACTATTTGTGAATGTATGCTCGATCAAGTTGAGCCCATATAGCTATACTTAGAAGAGTTAGAAAACCATTAATTGGTTTTTATATGTGATTTGTGAACTTGTGTTTGGGATATCTTGACTAAATTTCCTTCAAATCGGAATACTTTATTAGTATTACTTAAAAACTTTAATATTATTAAAATTTGATTTAAAAAAAAAAAAAATAAAATTAAAAAGCTAATTTACTTAATTAAGAAACAATAATAAAAAACGAAACAATTGATCAAATAAATTAACACAGAAATATTAATTAAATTCGATTATTAGATTTAAGTAAATATAAGCAAGTTGATCATGTTTTCAATCCTTTTTGACTAGTGTGAAAATTTGAAGTTCTTTTTACTTGGAGCATTGGAAAATGTATAAGCAAATAAACTAAAAACTATATCTTAAAGCTTCGAAACAAACCAATTTTCTCAACAATTTCACTTTCCAACTTGCTGCGCTTAAACTAGTTGAGAATTCTAAGCGCATCAAGCGAAAAAATAGCTCTGCAGTAGTTTTCTGTGTGACTTGTTGCCGTGTCATGGAATCTAACTTCGAAATCAAATTAAATTTTATAAAAAAAACTGGCCACTATATATGGTTTTCGGACGAAGTAACTTTCAAAAACAATCTAGGATTTTATGTTACAAAATTCTATGTTTAATTTTCACTCCAAGGACCAATCTTTCTGGATTGTTTCAAATGAGAAATTGGTCAACAGAAAGCTTGATAATTATCTTAAAGCTTATAATTATAAGAGATTAAACTATAATGTGCCAACGGGTTGATTAGTTATGCTAGATATAGCGTAAAGCAGCGATACTATGGATAATACCGAGCACAAAGTACGTTATGCACTTAATATGGACGGTTATCATTGCAAAATTGTATATATACATAATTATGTTGAACGCATTTGGAACATATGCAGCTAAAAAAGGTAATCATAATTTTAACCCTAACTCCCAGTTGAGCCATGCAAATGACAGGCTGGTAAAAAAAAACACAAAAAACAAAAACCTTAAATTTATTTACACATTTGAATGACGTGAAATATGAATATTTTTTTCGAAATGCATAACAAAACAACAGCAACAACAACAACAAGGACAACAATACAAAAGCCCCACACAACGTGCAACATCATCTAAAAACCTGTGACGCAATAAAATAGAATTAATGGAACCGGAATTATGCGACTGATGTGATCCTCAGCAAGTAGTCTGGGGGAGGAAGGCTAAGCCGGCAAACCAGGACCATGCTAAATACAGCCATAACATTGTCTATATGTATCTGTTTATGTGTGTGTGTGTGTGTGTGTGTGTGTGTGTGTCTGTCTGTCGCATCTAATATTAATAAATATCTTCAATCTGCTGTCAGAGAGTGCAAAATAGTTATTGCGCGATATGCAATTAAAATATAGCTAAAAACGAGAAATGAGAAAAAAGCACGTTGGACTATCGGGTGGGTGGTGGGTGGTGGGGGGTTTGGGAGGAGGTCGCAAATACCCCTGACAGGTAATAAAAGTAATTTATGCGCACTAAGGGTTGTAAACGCGACGCCAGGATGAAAAGGACGAAAAGCAGCACAAAGCGACTGGCAGCTCGTTTATGCTGAATGACGTTGACACTGGCTGTGGCAGCGCTGCTACTGTCGCTGCTGCCGCTGACTGCGTCGCACTGGCAGCAAAACTTGACTCTCCATCCAAATACACATGCACATTCTATAATTCATATTTGCTATCAAAGATCACAAATCAAATTATTATGCCATGTGATGGCTCACACACATATACACACACACACACACACACACACTTACGCAGTAATGGCAACGGAGACAGCGACACACGGGACAGCAACCACCAGAAAAGTGGACAGTGTAAAAAAAAATATATTTACTCAAATATATAGCAGGGATCTGGCTGACACCGCAATGGATATACTCTAATTTATTCTATATACTAAAATAAATAGCAATTAAATTGTTTATTTATTCAATTAATTAAATTAATGAAAAGTATCAGAATTTTCAAAAAAAATATTGTTAAGTGTGTTAACTATTAAGAAATCAAATTTAAGACTAATTAAAGCCACATCGATACAATTTTAAGCCGAAGATAAATACCCTTGTTCGAAAAGTTGTACTTAAAAACACTATTTTCGAACGATTGTTCCTAAGATAGCCTTAAGATATAGTCTCAATCTTTTTACGATCAATCAAGAAAAATCGGGATTACACTACTATTGATACCGTTTGATGTTGATTTGGTGCACATTATGTTCAAATTAGAATGATTTTTATACTCTCCAAAACAAGTTAGAACGTTGGAGTCGAATGCTCACGACTGCTATATACTCTTCTTTACTATGTTTTCTGAGAGGTTTTTGTATAAGCAGACACGATGTTAAGATTTCGATCGATATTTTAGTTCCATATACTTTAATGTCAAAGGATTTATTTATATGGTGCTAATCTATCAATCTAGAACAAAACCTAAGACTTTCAATTGAATCAATTCAATTGTTCAATTGTTCCGGTTTTCACTTTCGTTAAGATTTCTAAAAAAAACAATTGTTTTCAAATGACTTTGAAATATAAATCATTTCACTTGGTGGTATTCACTTTCATCAGAACAGGTATGATAGCTTTTAACTTATTTTAAGTAATCAAAGAACAAGACTTTATGCATACAATTCAAAATGAAGCATTCAACTTTATTATTTTATTATTTCATATATCATTATTTAAGAACATATTTCTATTAGAGATGCTAAAGAGACAGGAACCCGCAAAATGTTATTGGACGGGTGGGACGGTAAAGATTTTGAGAATTGCGGGGTTGGCGAGATTTTTGGATGATCCCAAAACTAGATAAAATCTATATTTTTATTATAATGTTCTTCTTTTTTAAAAAAAAAAGTATTTATGATAAGTGAACTCAATATAATTGGTAAAAGATGAAAAAGATACGCTGTTCCTGAGCTAAAAGTTTCGGTTGGGAGCGGAACAGGCAGGATACACTTTAAAATATTATAGATGAGCGGGACGGGATAAACAGGGATTTGACTCAGGAAGGGATTTGACTCAGGATCGAATTTTCTTTGCCGTTTCCATCTCAAACTTCGAAATAATTGAGATTTTCGCTATATATAACAACACATCTGAACAATATATAGCCTATGACTAAATATGCATAACTATTGAAATTAAAGTTCAAATTTAAATGCTTTTAATTCTGTATATAAAATCAGTTTATATTAGTGTTATGGTGGATTATACCAAGTACTTATAGACTGACACAGATGCTGACAAAATTATAGGATACCAAGTTGACAACTGCTTAAATACCCTTCAAATGTTGATGCTGATGTAATTGTGTGTGTGTTTGTGTGTGTGTGTGTGTGTATCTGTGTCTGCCAAATGCTGAATGCTCATTTGCGCCCTATATGAAATGTCTGAGTAGCAGAAAAAGCCGTGTAAATAACGAGTACGAGATGTGTGTGTGTGTTGCAGGGCCAAAGACCCGTCAAGTTGCGATGTCGTCTGCCAAAGCGAAGGATACTTCGTCGTACAATATACAGCAAAAGGATATTATTTTTATGATATCTGTGTCCAATCTCTTGATTTATTCGGCCGCACGAATCAGAATTATTTTATTCGCCCGACTGCGAAACGACGGGCGAAGCTGCCATTTTTGTTTTTTCTTGCATTTTGTTGGCCTATGTCCTTTTTTGGTTGAACCGACTCGTCCTTTTCTGCGCTTAATTTCATACAATTGAGTGATTTATTCGTGTCACAAAATAAAAAAGAATTATGACTCCAAATGCTCAACACAAATAAGGGTCGTTTTCGTATTTCGTAAATATTTCGTATATATTTCAACACTGCCAGTCAAGAAAATGCTCATGGTGGTTGGAAATGACGTTTTTTTTTTGTTTTTGTTTTTGTATTCCTTTCAATTTTTGTTGTTTTTTCCATCATCATCGTCGCTTCGGTGGCAAAAGTCGTACTCAGCCCTCATATCCTGCGTGGCTTCGGCCGTTGCCCTGCCCCGCTCTTGAACCCACTGGCTTCGTCGCTGGGTTCGGGCATCTCTTCTTCGTCTTGTTCGTCTTGACGAACTGACAGACTGTCAGGTCGTCGTTGTTTCTCGTACTCTCTTCGTCGTTTTTGTCGTCGGCCATGATGGAATGGAAATGCTGTCACTGTAGTTGTGTATGCGTGTGTCTATGTGTGTATATATGTGTATATGTATGTGTGTGTGATGGTGTGTGTGTGTGTGTATTGTGTGCTGGCGTGGGGTTGTTGGGATGGCTGTCCGATTTGATGGCTTCTCTTTCCCACTTGTGCGATTTAGAAGAAAACTCTGCTAAGTGCTTGCCGTTTGTGTGTGTGCGAGTGTGTATGTGTATGTGTATGTGTATGTGTATGCGTGTGTGTGTGTGTGTGGGGGGGCAATTTTCCACGAGTTGATGCGGGTTTTTCATTAAAAAGTTTCTGCGTTAATTTTGACAATAGCAAACGTTTCTTGTACAATGCTTTGTGAAAACTGGTCAACGTGGGAGTTTCGATTATCTGCTTGGCTGTGAATTAGGAAAATGGAAAATAGGGAAAATATAGTGAGAAAAGAAACAATTTGGAAAGTTCTCTAATACTGCTGCTTATAATTAACTGTATTGAGCAGCGTATAGACTCGACTTGACTAAATGTGAGTGAATTCAAACGTCAAAATCTGGTCAAATGTGAAAAAATTATAACATTTAAAGGAAATTTATTTTGATAATATTTTGCCGAAACTGTTAATGTCAATGTTACATTCCAAAGAAGAAATTACAATATAATAAAGTTCATGTCATCTGGACTAGGACTCGATCTCGAGGCTTCGTGTTTCAGGAGCTAGCACTGTGCAACTTGGCTATGCAATGGCAATTTAGATTTGATTTTAAACCAAAAATATAATAAATTAAAGAGAAATAATTTTCTATTCCAATTTTGGTTTAGTTTTTCAAATAAAAACAAGTAAGAACGTTGCAGTCGGGCTCACCCGACTGCGATATACTCTGTTTTCTGTACGTATATTAAATTAAATTCTTTTAAAGACTACTTATATATATATGCTACGAACTATATACTTCTTTTTACTAAGTGCAGAACGCTGCAAAGGCCCAAAGCAGAGCGAGACGCGTACTTGTCAAAATGATCGCTCGCTTACTGGGGCGGGGGTGGGCGTGGCAAATTTTTTTCTCCAATCTATCGAAGAGTTCAAACGGTGTCATACTGCAAAATTTGGGGTTTTTAGCTATAAGGGTGTAGGAGATACAGGTTTAGCTCATTTGCTTTGGCGGTAATGGGCGTGGCATATTTTTTTTTTGGCAGGTCGGTCAAGGATGTGGTCAGTAGTCCTTATGTCAAATTTGGTTACTCTAGCTGTAAAACTGTGGAAGATATAGGTTTTTGCGGATTGTGTGGGAAGGGGTGGTGGTGGGGGGGAGATCTTGACACTTTGTCTGACTATGGTATATACCAACATGTGTACCAAGTTTGGTTGCTCTAGCTTCAAAACTGTGGAAAAATATTGCGTTCATACGGACGGACGGACAGACGGACAGACGGACAGACGGACGGACGGACATTTCACAAACCCAATATACTCTTTTTTTCCATTTTGGAAAACAGAGTATAATCATAAATTGAGAGTAATATTTTTTCAATCCAGTTTTGGTTTCATTTTTGAAACAAAATATACTAAAATTTAGGGTGGAATATTTTTTCATTCCAATTTTGGTTGACTATTCTGCGTATAAGCAGGGGGACAGATAGACTAAAGGACATGGCTAGTTGAATCGGCTGTTGATACTGATCAAGAATATATATACTTTATAGAGTCGAAGTCGTTTTCATTAATGCGTTACACATTTCGTGACAAAATCATAATACCCTCTGCAAGGGTACAACAAATTAAAGTTTCTTCAATTCAGTTGCTTGTAATTCTCAACTGGTTCTAACAAATACTGAATATACTGGGTACTGAATTCCTTGTTGTGGCATACTATCTTATTTCTTTATTCTTATTTCTTTATACCATTTCAGTCTGCTGCTAATTTTCCCTGACGTTTTCTTCTTCGTCTTGCTCTTGATCTTAGTCTCAGCGTACCTCTGAGGCCAGGCAGTAGACAATATTCATACGCGCCTAGTTTGGCCGATAATTAATGCATTATAATCTCAGCTAGATGTAGTTGATTATGACTGGTGTGCGGAATCATGTGGAAATGCCGCCAAAATGATTTGCTTGATTGACAAGCAGGTCAAGTCGAGTTAGAATATGAAAATATGCTGTTCTGTTATAGCACACCATTCTCAATTTCCATAAATTAAATATACTAAAATTGAAACAAAATATACTAAAATTTAGGGTAGAATATTTTTTCATTCCAATTTTGGTTGACTATTCTGCGTATAAGCAGGGGGACATGGCTAGTTGAATCGGCTTTTGATACTGATCAAGAATATATATATTTTATAGAGTCGAAGTCGTTTCCATTAATGCGTTACACATTTCGTGACAAAATCATAATACCCTCTGCAAGGGTACAACAAATTAAAGTTTCTTCAATTCAGTTGCTTGTAATTCTCAACTGGTTCTAACAAATACTGAATCTACTGGGTACTGAATTCCTTGTTGTGGCATACTATCTTATTTCTTTATTCTTATTTTGGAACCATTTCACTCTGCTGTAAACTCTGTCTTACGTTTTCTTCTTCGTCATGCTCTCAGCGTACCTCTGAGGCTAGGCAGTAGCCAATATTCATATGCGCCTAGTTTGGCCGATAATTAATGCATTATAATCTCAGCTAGATGTAGTTGATTATGACTGGTGTGCGGAATCATGTGGAAATGCCGCCAAAATGATTTGCTTGATTGACAAGCAGGTCAAGTTGAGTTAGAATATGAAAATATGCTGTTCTGTTATAGCACACCATTCTCAATTTCCATAAATTCACCCTTATACCATATATACATCTTCATTAGATTGGTGTAACCATGCTTTAAAGAGCCTTTCGAATGCAGTGTTAATTTGACGGCATTTTCGAGATCATCACTCTACTTAACTGGCTGCCCTTGTCCTCACAAGCTGGAAATCTACTGAAAATATTCTCAAAAAAAAACTAAAACCGCCTGCGACAACATAAATTTTAAAATATATATAAATGAAGAATTAGATGAACAAATTTATAATAATTAATATTGTATATACTTAATAGTAATATATCGATTAGCAATAAAAAATTCCAAATTAATATACAATGTATATTAGTCAATAGATTCGTGATTAAAGGGATTAAATTTAAGATCAGGATGTTTTCTGCTTTCATTAAAGTTAAGATATGAATGCCAGAGAATTTAGTTTATATTAGTAGGTACTAACTATAATAGGACAATGTTTAAAATGATGGTGCTCATAAGTATCTTTATGGTGAAGTTGTATCCTGATACAACCCTCAATTTTACAGCAGCTTGTAAAAGTATTGCTTATTTTTCGCCTTTGTGAATCTTAACTAACTTTGTTATAACAACTACAACGTATTAAATATATAATTACGCGCAGTTGAATGATTTATCTTTTAAAATAGCTATTAAAATGAATAGAAACAAATCTGTAAATTGATGTGAACATTACTTGTTTGAAGCTTATCTGTATATCTATGTTATCATACAAAATGCATTTCCATTTTATATATATTAAGAATTCCATCTAATATTTATTTCAAATTAAATACAACCCCTTTAACTTATCAAGCAGCCAGCTGATTAAAGACATACTATAATTAAAGGTGTCAGCGGTCAAGAAGGAATACCAAAAATTATGACTAATAACTTAAAAATTACAACAAATTAAAGAAGCAGATGCGATGCATATTGAATAAGCAGCGCAGCGTTTAAAAAAAAAAATAATGTATATTAAATTCTATGCTATATGATGGGAATGAGAGAGCCATTAAAAATGCCGCCAAGGAAAACCATAAATTTGATAATTGACTTGAAGGAAAAACCATGGCTTACATAATCGAAGAAACGCATAAATCTCAGTAGAAAAAATAAAAAAACCATTCACTCACTCAAAAGCGACTGGCGAGAATGAGAGCGATAATGAGCGATAGAGATGGCTATAGTAGAGCAGTAGAAGTCGAAGTCAAAGTCAACGGAAATGTGCGTCATAAAAATATTAAAAATTTTCTAAAAAGAAAAGATCAAATGCGTTTTTGGAGTGCCACGCTGGGCGTTTTAGATAAAAGGCGACCGTCGTCCAACTCGGCTGAGTTTTTCGTTCCAGTGCATTAGGAGAGTTTTAGAGTTGGCATTTCATTAGGCTGTCAAGGTCATAAATCTGAATAGCTCTCTCTCTCTCTCTCTTTCTCTTTCTCTTTCTCTGCTGCACTTATCATTATCATAATTTTCATATTTCCACATGGCTCGCCATGCTTGCAGCTGTGCGCCTGCGCAAAAGTATCTGTATCTGACGGATGCGCGATCGTTCTGCCAAATTAGACGCCGAGTGTTTTTGTGTTTCAGCGTTTCAGCCTGTGATTTATGTTGTCCTTGTGTTATTGTCAACTGCTAAACGTTGACAGTGCCGTGTCCTGCGTGCCATGTTCCTTTTTCTCTACACACTCTCTTTTTTTTTTTTGGTTATTTCGTAAATTTGCCTAATTTACGGCAGCCTGCTGTTGCGCCTGCTGCGGCTTGTGGCAGGGGTTCCTTTATTGCCACACGGCGTTGTAGTCCCACTTTCTTTCTTATCTAAGAAACTAAAATATATGCTATTTGCCCAGGAGACAAAATTATGAACTCCTTTATGTTCTATTTTCATTGGAAACTTCAAGCCAATCCATCCGTCCGCCCGGTTCGCTTGTAAATCACTCAATTTTTGACATTTCTTTCTAGTTTTCTTTTATTTTCTATTTGGTTGTTGCTGTTGTTGTTTTTAAATTGCGTGACATTGTTTTATTGCCTGCATGTGTGTGCGTGTGTGCGTGTGTGCGAGCGAGAGCGTGCTAGTTAGTTAGTTAGAAGCAGCTATGCGATGCGGGGTGTGTGTGTACGTTTGTGTGTGTGTGTGTGTGTTAGTTGCTCGTCATGGAGGCCATTTCATTTAGATGAAACATTTTCAGCGCCATGCTGCTTCCACGTTTCATTATTATCATCATCAATGTGATCCCGATCAAGATTCCTTCTCTGCTCCCCCCCTCCCCCTTCTGGCTGGCCACAGAACAACGCCGCTGGCACTTTGAGGTGGATTTTTACTGTCAAAACTTGATTAGTTGCTTTTGATTTTCGTTTTTCAGCCGCCCTTATCTCAGTTCCTTCATTCTTAACTCAACGCAGCTCAACTCAACTCAGTTTATTTCAGCTAAGCTCAAAAGCAATTCCGCCCATCATAAATCTAACAAAGGGGTTGCTTTTCTCTCTGTGTGACATGAAAAGTATGCCCCCAATAAATATATTTTATATCCTGTCACTCTAGTCCCCAGACTTACTTTTAGAAGGATTGTCAAAACTTAACTGAAGGGTTAAGCATGTGAAAGTTTACTTAAAAGCTTCTGTAAAATCTCTACGCTTAGAAAGTTAATGTTTTTGTATTTAAGGCATATTCATGTTTGATTTTATTTTTTTATATAGAAACTTTTTTGTTATAAATGAAATGCGAAGAATATATTGACATATATATAGCATATATGTGCATATATTGCTTTGAAACACTGGCTTTGACACTGCTTAGCGCACTTAGGCTCTAATTCGGCGCATCTAGGCTTGAGCCTAAATCTTACGGTATATATGTATCCCAATTGGCCACAGTACAGTGGATAGAGCGCGCCAGAGCTTCCTTGCGTCATCAAGGACGAGATACCTCCGCCATGGCATTTTCCATCGTTGGTATGGATAGTTTCTCAAGTCGTCATAGGGTACCACCGACATAGCTATATGGTTGTGTCATCTCGGTCCATTGTCGTCCTCCATCGATTGTTATAAGGCGGTTACTTGAGCGCATAACCAGGACCGCCTAAGGCCTCCTTGACAGTTCCTCGAGCCTTCACAGGGCGACTTTTCAGCACCATAGTCATCAGATTGTCCATGTTTGTAACACATCTAAGTACATTATCTTTATTAATTCTTACAAATGTTGTTTGTTGGCAACCTTTCTACGTTTTAAATAGAGGAGTTTAGCTGGCTTGAGGTCAGTGTTTAGTTAAAACAATAGTTGTTTTTGTTTTTTCAACAATATATTTCGGTTACACTTCGGTGACCGTCTTCAGGGCTTCTACAACAATTTTAAAACAATTTTACAAAACTTAATTTGACATTTATATATTAAATAACTATTATTAATGTAAAATTAAGTTTTGTAAAATTGTTTTAAAATTGTTCTAGATGGTGATGACCTCAAGCCAGCTAAACTCCTCTATTTAAATACTTACTTTAATTCACACAAAGTTTTAAAAATATTAAGAAAAACAATACATTTTCAGAACTTTACACTTTTTTGGAGCTCTGTACTCTACGAAATATAGTTTGGAAATGAATGTATAATAGGCAAGGCTAAGGCATATCAAGTTCAAATCAATTTCAATGATAGTTTGATGCACAAAATATTTGAAAACTGAAATAGAGAAAATTTCAGTTAGAAACTTTGTACAATTTGTAAATAGAAAAAAAAACAACGCTGCTTGAGAACATAAGACAACATAGTCTTTAAGATAAAGTAATTTGACTTTGACTTAATAATTCTACGCGCTTTCAGATTTAAAGCAGTGCACCCAGTTCCCATTAAAAATGGGAAAAAATAAGTTATAAGGTACTGCAAATGTATGTAACAGGTAGAAGTAAGCATTTCCGACTATATAAAGTACATATATTCTTTATCAGCACCAACAGCAGAGTCGATAAAGCCATTTTCGTCTGCCCGTCTGTCCGTCCGTCCGTCTGTATGAACACACAGATCTCAAAACTATAACAGCTAGAGACACCAAATTTGGCATGCAGGTTCCTGTATACCATACGCAGATCAAGTTTATTTCAAATTTCGGATGCACATCCCCGCACCCCCGCAAATCCAAAAAAAACTCTCATAGCCACATTTTTAAAGACATAACTTTGATTTTTGGTATGTTTAATCAATATTGATCAGCTGCGTAAATTTCATTACGATCTTGCAAATAACACAAAAGTCTTGGAAGAATTTATTATCACCGTCTCAGCAGGCAGAAACAACAGTTTGACATGCACTGGATAAGTTAAGTGCGCTGCTTGCTTGTGTTGCCGCTGAACTGCTTGAAATGCAAGTTGGGAGCAGGAAGTTTTGTAGTCGCGCACACTCGACTAGAGCATTCTTACTTGTTCTAGTTAACATATCACATTTTTATATAAAATAATATTTAATTTAGTTAATGTACTTCATTATAAACTTGACTTTTCTGAACATTGTTATGGTCTTATGTTCATTATACTTTTATAAATGTTTCTTCTTTTTTTTATATTTCAAAATTTGTATATAATATTTTTTATAACTTTCTTTTGTGTTGGATTTTATATTGATTTCGTAATAAGTTTTTGTTTTAAATTAAGTTCTTGTGTCATCTGTTTACTATTAGAATAATGAACTGCTTAGCTACTTTAAAGACTTTAATTAAAATTCACTAATTAGCAAATTTTGTTTTGTATATTATGTTCTGATAAATATTTGTAATGTCAATACAGCTGAAGTTTTGTTAGAAAATGCGTTGCCTTTGTTTAACAATTGTTATGCAAATTTCCTGATCAGTTCAGTTTGGCTAATACAAATGTTAAGTTCTGGTTGGAATTTCATAAGGTTGAACATTTATCGAGGAATGCTAATCAGCAAAAGCTGCCTGATGCTTAGAAGACGACATTGAAGGCAATTAACTAAATCCAGAGAAAACCCAAGTAGAATGAAAAGCAAATAGAAACCACCCTAAGATATATTGTTGGGTTGGTTTTCTTTCTTTTCTTTTTTTTTGTCTTTTTTGTGTGTGTTGTGTTCTGGGATGGCATTAAAATATAATTGCGACTATTTAATGCCATTAAAGTCACTGCGGCGATTAATGACTAATGGAGTTTTGTCCAGTTGGGGGTGGTGCGTGGGGTAGGGTGGTTTAGAAAGTGAAAGAGAAAGTGGTTGTGGACAACAGACGGTCAACGGTGGGCGGCAGAGGCAGAGGCAGAGCTCGTGCTTGGGATTGATAGAATGATTTAATGTCGCCAATAAATGGACGACAAAACGAAACGTGCGACTCATTCGAAATGCACGACCCGCATGGATGCCAAACACACACACACACACACACACACATATAGATACACGCACACACACAGATACAGATACATTAGCTAGAGATACAGATACGCGGCTGGGCAGGCCAAGATGGCCGCCCATTTGGCTCGTTCATCGCATGCTCAAATGACATTTAATGTGTCAAATAAGGGTTACTCCCACCCCCCCCTTCTAAAAACCTATGGGCTGTCATCATCATCCACTTTCTCGGCTGGGCTGGCAGCGAGTTTTATGTGAAATTGATATCCGTTCGAAGGCAGCAGACATCATGAAATGTATCTCGAAACAGGGAGTCGTCCTCGTACTACATGCATACTTACATACACATATGTATCTTTTGGTATGCGTGTGCGTGTGCGTACATAAATCTGTCAGTTTGCTTTCTTTTTGTCACTGCGCCTGTCAATTCACACAAAAATTATGATCCTGAAAAGTAGATTATCCTTGATTTATCGCCACATCATTCGAAAGTTGAAAGCGAGCAATGAAATTGCGTTCCATACTCCTAACAGACTAACTGCCTGTATATATATATATCTCTCTGTTTCTCTCTCTGTATGTGTATTTGTATCTGTATCTTTGTATCTTTTGTTGCCAGCATGTGTCGTCATTCGGCTCTGTCCCAAAAGGCCAACAGAACACTGTGAATTCCATCTACGCACACACTTTATTTGTTGACATTTCTCTCTTTCTCTTTGACTCTCGTCTGCCTTTTTGGCCCTTTCTTAGCATTTGGTTTGCTTTCTTCAGTTTTGGTTTATTTATGTATGTCAGCTGTACCCTCAAGGCTCATTCTACTCATCCTGGGCCCACGTCATCCGCTTTTAGAAACTCACAGATAACAGCACGTCAAATCATTGTCCGCGTTTGAGTGAAAGTATCTGACGGATATCTCTCTGCATCCGCACATTGCAAGTGCCTCAGCAGTGTTCCTTTCAAGGATAACATAAACGCACGCACACAAACACACACACACACACACACACACACACACACTCACTCACTGATAATAAATAAAATTAAATGTGCTTTTGTTTGAGCCAATTGAATTATGTGCGTGTGAATGCCTCGTTTCCATTCCCAATCCCAATCCCATTCTCAATTCCAATCTCATTCCCCATTTCTTTCTTTTTTCCAGTTTTTTTTTCAACGCATTTCAAGTCAGGGTCTTCAACTGGATCTCAGCAGCAAACCAACTGATGGCCAGTCAACTTTTATTGCTTTACAAATTTCAACAGAAATTAAATGGCGACTGTCTCATCTTTAAGAGTTATCACTGTGGCATTTGTGTGTGTGTGACAATTTTGATGAAATTGTTTGTGGTGGGTTTTTAACTTGAAAACGAGATGTCATAGAACATAACATACATTTATTTGTTTTACCAAAACTGGATTTTGTAGTAAATCCTTGCTAGTGCCAAAAGGGGTCTGCATAAATTTGTATTTGGTTTGTGCAGTAGTAGTCTTTTTATACTCTTTTCTCAAACATGAAAATAAAATAGTATTTTGTGCTTGAGAATTGCTCATCTGTCTGTCCGTCCGTCAGTCTGTCCGTCTGTATGAACATGAAAACAGAAAATAAAAACAGAACATCGTTTTTCTGTACTTTAAATAAAGCTGATTAATCCTACACTCAGCAAAAAGTCATGGATTAAGTTCTTAAATTAAGTACAAATGGTCACAAAGTTCGGACAAGTTCAAAATAACCTCTTTTCTTATATTAAGGACGCTTTGTTAAAACTCGAAAATACTCTTTTTTCAAAAATTACAGAAAAAGAGTATGTTGGGCTTGTGAGGTGTCTGTCCGTTCGTCTGTCTGTATGAACGTGAACTCCGAAAGGCGGTGGCATTGAAAAAAAAAGAGTTTTTAAAAGCAGACCATCGTTCTTCCTAAATTCAAAAATAAACTGACTTATCCACTCAGAAAAAATCATGCTTGGAATACGTCAAATCAAATACAAGCTATGAAACAATGCGGTCATATTAAAACCAGAAGTACAAAATTCTTTTATTACCAACTTTTTTAAATTTTTTTCTGAGCAGTTTTTGATTTGCTACATTTGCACTTTTTAAAGCAATATTTTTCTCAGTGCATGGTTTTAATTAGATATTCTTAAGAATATGTTAGTCAAATTGTATACCATGGCATTATCTGAATGAATGTAAAATAAAATTGTATATGTTTAGCATAAAAATATTTGAAATATTTATAACTTGAAGTTGAAACTTCATCGTTTCCTGCTTAATCCTTGTAGTTACTTGACGTTCAACTGACTGATACTCATATGAAGTGCCCCTTATAGCCCTATATTACAATTTAATAGCTTACTATTTAATAGCTTCCGGTTTTGAGACATTCGCAATTTCAATCACCAGGCTATTTGAGTTCGTCGTTGCAGTCTGGCTAAAGTTTAAAGCAAAAAAAAAAAAAAAAAAGAAGAAAAAAGAAAAAAAAAATAAGGAAAATATATTCGCATTTTGTAATAAATACGCTGTCAAGCCCGCATCGATTATGGACACTCACGGATGCACTCACACTCATACACTCACACTCAGGGCCGGCTTATGGCAGCAGCGTCAGTGGCAGTGGCAGTGGCAGTTGCAGCGGCAGCGGCAGCGGCAGAGCAACAGCAGCAGCAGCAGCTCCAATAATGTGAGTCAATAAATCGCCAATCAAGCAATCATACACAATTTATTTCCCGTCATAATTATCGAGCTCTGTGTGTGTGTGTATGTGTGTGTGTGCTTGTGTGTGTGTAGTGTGTGTGTGTGTGTGTGTGTGTGTGTGTGTGTGTGTGTGGAGCTGTGAGGAGCTGGCAGAGTGCAGCGTGTGATTATGACGCTGCCGTTGGACGCCCTGCAGCGGACTGACTGACTCGCAAGTTGAAGTCCATGTTCCAAGTTCCATTTGCAGTTCATGTCGACAGGGTGGCTAGGGCGAATGGGGCGTGTACAGGGTTAGGTATAGGGACAGTCGGCATCTTCAGCTGCTGCTGGCATTTGATTTGTAGCATAGACAGGCGACGCAGTCGTTTCTTGCCCCGACTTCGACTTCGACTCAGCTCAAAAGCTGAGCGTTCGAGAATTATTTGATTCGGTTTCTGTTATTTTTATTTTTTTTTATCATTTTTATTGCCAACATTCTTGGCCAGGTCGCTACTCGCGGGGTCTCTTCATTTTGTTGTCTGCCTCAGCTGCTTCGTGCCATTCATTTGACATTCCTCAGTTTCAATCGCAGCTTCCACCTTCTTGGCATTATTTTTAATCGATTTTTTGTCCTACTCCCCGCCCCCCTTGCTTTTAATTTGAATTTCGGCTAGAAAATGTGTTTGGCATTGTTTGCTTTTGATTTTCGCCTAACTCACTCTACAGTCTGCTCAACGAACATCATCATCTTAATGATCATCATCATCTTTATTATTATCATCTTTTTCATCATGATCGTTCGCGTTCTTCGTCATCTTTGCGGCATTTGTCATTGGTCAATAAATTCGATTGATTTATACAGTCCGCGGCAATTTAAATCCCAGACGCTTCGATCTTTCAGTTCGGAAATTGAATTCCTACATTTTGTTTTGTGTTTTTTTTTATTTATTCGTATTGAAACATGAAATGTTTTCGTTGAGCCGCATGTTGAGACCTTGTTGTTGTTGTTGTTATTATTTTTGAGTTTTCTTGCAGTTGGTTCACGGCTGGACGTCGCAAGTTCAAGAGTTCAACGTCTTTATGCACACATTTTCCATATTTATGGTTTTGTTTTTTTCAACTCTAACTGCTTCAAAATGAACTTGGCAGTGTTTTGTTGCTTGGAAATATTTAAATATATTTTTATAACAGTTGAAAACAGTTGAAGGCTAAGACATGCAAATTTTTTAAATATGTTTTTCTATTTTTAATTGAATTTTACATGTAAAAAATTAACTACATTTTTAAAATATATTTTAATATTTTGATACAAAACTTTAATATGAAATATTCATGTTGAAAGTAAATGACATTTTTTATACATATTCATTAATATTTTTAAGCAAGGCTCTAGCTTGAAATGCACATATAAAAAATGAATTGATTTCTTTAAATATATGTTTATATTTTTATATATTTACTCAAAGCTTATGGATGTCTTTCATTAAGTCAATTGAGTAGCCATTTCGCTGCCCCTTTTCTTATATATTTTTTCGCTGACCAAAAACAGATTCCTATTCGAATACAGCCACGTCGAAGAGCTGCCAAAGAAGCCTTCACGACTTCATTAATTGCTGTAATTTTTCACAGCGTTGCTGATGATGCTGCTGCTGCTGCTGCAAAAAAAGTAAAAATCAAGCGAATTCAAAAAACCAAACATTTTCTCCATTAAGAAGCGCACAATAAAAATAAATCAATCAATAACACGAAATTAAACATAAAAATACAAAAAAAAAAAAAAAACAAAAAAGAAGCAGATTCAAAATAAACAAGTTCGCGCTGAGCCACGCTGGCCACGGGGAGCTGCTCACATGTAGCGGCAAGTTATTGGTTGAAACAGGCAGCAGAAAGAGATAGCTATTGGGTTAGAAGAGAACGCAGATATGTGGCAAGCTGCTGCTGCAATTGAGCATCATCATGCGGCAAAAGGAGTGGGAATGATGAGGCATAACAGCGGGGCTGTGGCAGCAGCGTCAGCTCATTGGATCCTAATTCCGAATAACGAATTTAACCAATTTACTCAAATGCTAATTTATGGCCGATTGATGCTCAGGTAGTCAGGTAGAAAGACTCGGAAATTTCGAACTCCAATCTCCACGACACAGCAGACACACCAAGCCAACACGCAATCAAAGTTGTGTATGGCTGCTGCATGTTGCTGCTGCTGCTGCTGCTGCGGCTGCTGCGGCTGCTGCTATATGTTGCAAAGGGGCAACAACACATCATTATCATCATGGTCTTCGTCTGCGTCTTCGTTTTTAGGTTTTGTCGTCGTCAACGTCAGTGGCAGCCATAAACATGGAAGTTGCACGCACACAGCTAAACATTTTTGTTCAAGATGCAGGCCACTTGTTGTGCTGTATGCTACGTGATGTGGTTTGCCTCGCATGAATTACGACGAATCAACGCGCAGCAGCAGCAGCAGCATCAGCAGCAGCAACAACAACAACTTGACAGTTGAGCAACTGCTGCCATCATTGCCACCTTCACCGCCGCGTTGCACAAGCCACGCAGCAAGCGGCAGCAGCCCAAGAAGCGCCAAAGGTGCACAGTGGGAGGCAGCGCATATCTTTCTCTCCCTCTCTCTTTCTTTCTATCTCGCTCTCTGAAGCTGTCCAAAGACTCCAATCCCAATACCTGGACATGGGCATCGCTCCCATGCGGCGTTTAGCGTCCCAATTGCCAGCTGCACATAAATATATCGCAGACTCGAGACCATCGCCGTTCTGATTGCTCTTCATGATGCACTCCCATTCGACTCCGAGTCGCACTTCTATTCGCTGTTCCATCTGACAGATACAATGCAATCAGATCTATTCCATTGGGATCTGTACTATTCTGTTATGCTCTGTTCTGTTCTGCAGGTGGTAGCTAAGACCGACAGGCACAAGTAACATATTATAAACAGGAATCAAGAGCCTTGCTTTAGCTATGAGCAAAGGTGTTATTTTATACACAAATCATAAACCTTGTTTAAGGTATAATTTATATTACATGTAGTGTATAATATTCGATTCAAATAGTCTTAATTATAAAATGAATTTAGTTTTAACACTTTGTCTACCGTTGAGTGCATCACAAATGCTTCTTTTGAAAGGCGACAGCATAATTTGGGATACTGAAATATCCTTTTTCAAGTTGCAGCAACTAAAGGAATTTGAGTTGTTTGATTGGAATTTTTAAAACTAAGAGGAAAATAAGATAGAAAGAAAATAGGTATATCCGTCGTGTCTGGCACGGATAATCCGCTTCATTTGCAGTTAATGCGCAAGTTGCTGGGAACATTTGCGTGCATAGTTCTTGAAATGCTTGGACTTAGTATGTTTTCCGTATGCAAATTCAATCAAAATAAGAATTACAAAATAAGATATGCCTTAGCAAGAATTTAAGCGAGGAATAAACTCTTTGTTTGCTAAAACCGTTTGAGAATTCTAAGCGAAGGACGTGAAAAAAGCTTCAACTTGTATTGATTTTGTTTATGGCTTGCTTTGATCTGAACAAATTTTAACTTTATATAAAAAACATATTTGTTTTTCAACCAAACTCATTTGAACCAATTCTAAGCACGTTTCACACATGTAGACAACATTTTATCAAAATCGGTTCACTATATCTTATAACTGTCATAGGAACAATCTGTTAAAAATAAGTTTTTGTATGTCGGCTTGTAAAACTAGTAGTAGAAAAATTGATTTCTGCAGCTGTTATTCGTTTTTCAATTATTTTGCATCAACAGTCATAAATCTGATCAATTTACATACAATAAAACAATAAACAATTTATTCATAAATAACAAACAATTTAATCATTTTTTTTTACAATCATTATAATACAGTTGCAATACGAATTAAGCTTTTTTGCTTGTGTTTTTTATTGCCTTTCAATCGATAAGTAATTAGCTGCTCAAAAAATTAATTAAACTTATTGATTAATATTTTGTACTCTCAATTAGTTAATGAAGCAAAGAGTGCAACCAGATACGAAGATATTAAAGCTAATTAATCTTGGAACAAAAAGTGAAAGATACAATGCATCAAAAGTGCAAATGAAACCTGCTGCAAAGCGCACGCGAGCGAAAGATACAAATGTATCTGTTAGTGCGCAATTTGATGGAGGCGCGTGGATATTGAATACGAGTGCAAGTCCGAGTGCGAGTGCGAGTGCGAGTACGAGTATTGCAGTGAGTGTATCGAGTCAAGCTCGTCATTTGAGCATTCATTCATTTATGCACTCGTTGCACAGTTGAGGCTGTCAATTTATTATACGACTAGTCACAAAAGCGATACCCCGGCCAGTCAGCCCAGTTAGTTGGAGCTGCAAAGTTGGTCAACAGCAGACAATGCCTATCGCGAAGCTGTCGAAGCTGTCCCTGATCCATGTGCACTTGAAACGGAAGGCACGGCCAGGGGGCAGGAAAACGAGGGCATGGCATGGCAGGACAGGACAGTGCAGGGCAGGGCAGGGCAGGGTAGTGCAGGACAGGCAGCCTGACATCGACATCGACAGGGACAGGGACTGGGACAGATACAGATACAGGTACTGGAGCTGGCTAAAAAGGCAGCCGCGGCGAGTGTCAAAAACGCCACGACGACAAAAACTGGCACAGCACCACCAGAGAGACCCAAAGCCTACAATGCAATTGCAACTGCAACTTGTGCAACGTGCAACGTGCAATGTGCAACAAGTTCCAGTTCCAGTTCCTGCTGCCGCTGCCGCTGCGCTTTAATTGACAGCAACAAACATCGCGCGGGGGCAATGCCACCCACCCACACACACACACACACACATACACACACATACACTCACACACACACACAGAGAATACCTCGAGATTATTTCTGTGCGTTTCCCACAATTGATTCGGACAATGCGACCACAGCTTCTCCTCCGGGACTGGCACTTCAATTGGGCTTGGGTTTGGGTTTGAAGGTTTGGTTTTTGCTTTGGTTTGGGTTTTGGGCCTGGAACCGCAGTTGTGCCTCTGCCGGCTCTCTGGTCAGGCTAAAGTGCAAATGGTTCCTTCAGCTGCTTAATGTGAGCTGCGTGCGACTCTGTTAAAACTTCTGTGTGTGTATAAAAGATACACCAGACAAATATGCCAAACAAGTTTAAATATATTTTGTGGAACTTTGATAAATGTAAAATTTAAGAGGTAGTTGAAAAGTAGCAAAGTTATTAAGATATCAGAATCCTTATCCTTCCGTAAGCTTCTACAATATTATACTAACAAAGTTGAGTATAGTCAACAAAATATTACCAAAATGTTATTTTTACAAATATTTAAGCAAAAATCAAATTAATTAATTAAAGAGTTTTATATAAGATTAAATTCAAAATGAAAAAAAGGAATTAGGAGAGATTTTATTTTTAGAAATAATAGAAAGAGTTTATATATACGTTACATATTGGATCTGTTCTTAATTTCGTACTTTTTTGAAAGACAAAAACGAATGAATTCCGATCGATTTGCGAATTAATGTTCTAATTTCCGATCGGAATGGGTTTATTTTCTTTGGTTCGAAACCGAGTTTTGTAGGCCATTTGTTGAATTGAAACCCTTTGCATGTTTTCATTTCTGTTTTATAGACGATTTCTGAATTTAAAACTATAAGTATAATTTGACTTCAATCTTATGAAAAAAATAACTTATTCATTTCGAAATTAGTTGACAAATTGAAGAAAATTAAGTTTTAGAATGTGTTATTTGAATTTCTTGAGTAAACTGGCAATTACATTTAAAAAAATCAAACCTTTTAAAATCGAAAAAGTTTGACGTTTTGAGTAATTAAGAACAGCAAACAATTCCGTTTTTCTGCAAATATTGAACGGAATCAGAACAGTTTTATATGTAAAACTTATATAATAATCTTGAAATCGTTTCGGACAAATTTGTCGGCTTGCTTTTGTCTTTATAATGAAATGCATTTTAAAAGATTTGTGTGTGTGCGTTTTATGCAACAGGTTGCCTTTGAGGCTGTGGCCTGTGTTTTAGCTGTTTGGTGTTGTTGCTGTTGTTGTTGTCGTTGCTTGTGCATTTTAATGTGCTACCTCTGCTTGCCGCTCTCCGCACCACCATGCTACATTCTCGCCACAGTCAAGCTCCTCTAGATCGCCGCCTTCTTGGACGCTTTGATTTTATGGCATTCGTTTGTCGTTGGAGGCAGTTTGATGCATGTAACTTGTCGTGCATGAGATTTTTGAACATATTTAGCATTGGACGTGCAACATAATTCCCCAAAGTCATAAAATAAAATAAAAATTTTGTGACGTGTTGCGTTGTTGTTGTTGTTATGCCCCATGTTGCAATCTTACAAACTATAGGGGAGTTAAGGGGTGTGGCCAACGAAATCGGCAGGTTTATTGTTTTTATGTTATTAATATTGTGTGTAAATGTTGTTAGTAATTGTGTTTAAGTTTTTTTATACTTTGCTCTATGCAAATCTGTCGAATAGACCAAGCCCCAAATTGTGTGTTTCTTATAAATTGCAGCTGATCGAAAAAATAGGGTGAAAAATTGAAACATTTTTCAAGTGTGGGAATTTGTCAGCTAGTCAGTTATCAGCACTCGATTAGCGGGGCAGGAAAAGTGTCCAACACTTTTCCAAGTGTTCCCATGGAGCACTTGGATCTTCTCAGAGCGCCAGACTAAACAGTGACAAATCTTAAACAAAATGTTCAAGTGCCTCAAGTGCAAACAGAACGACTTAGCTGAATTAGAATACGTATTCGAATCCAAATCCAAATCAGTAACAGAATTGAATTGGATTGGATTGTCGCCGCTGTATGCTTTGATCTTGCCGAGAGTTATGAGCCCCTGACAGGGATTCAAAGGAAACTAACCAGACCTGTGAGTGTGATGATGATAATTCTTATGAAGAAGAGTGTGCGGGGGCGTAATTTGTAATACATATTAATTGTCAAAGGAATTGAGGAAATGCGCAGCAATTCTTTTGAACTCAAGAGTTAATAAATTTTGTTATTTGTTTGTGAAAATCAGAAAAATGCTTTTCTTTGGTAGCACCAAAGAGCAAACAATTTGCTTGCTTAGACCTGGCCATATTATCTACCGGATACATTTTTATCTTCCACACCACAAAAACGCAATTATTGTTTGTCTGTGTGCCGCGTTGGCGGCGGCAGAACAATTAAGAAATGAACTATCGCGTATCGCCACAAAGGCGACGACGACGACGACGTCGACGATGCACAGTGGTATAACTGAGCCTTAACAGTGGCAGAAATCAAAATGATAATGGGGTAGTAGCGTTAAAAGACTATTGATATAGACAATTGTTACAAGTTTCCTTAAAATGGTACATTATTTTGAATTTTAACTTTGCGACTGAACTATTTGCAAGCGATTAGTTTGACTTGTCATTTTTTGGCTTTTATTAAAACGTTTGGCAATTCCAAATAGAATGATACCAATAAATTGTAATTTAGCAATTTATAAAAATCAAAAGAAATCTTCAAAATGGTGGCTTATTTTTAAGGAAGGGTGCACCCAAAATTTGAAATTTGATCTGCGTATGGTATACAGGAACCTGCATGCCAAGTTTACTGTCTCTAGCTCTTATAGTCTCTGAGATATGTTCATACGGACAGACAGACAGACGGACATGGCTATATTTGACTGTAACTTCGTGATTCTGAAGTTATTTCAAAAGCATATTTAATAAAAATTGCCTGCCACTTTGGTTTTTATTAAGTTAAGTGTAAAGTTTTTTAAAACATCATCCTTTTTTTTTAAACACACAAAGATTGAAAATCTCTTGTCTGAATTTACAGTTCTTACACGTTATTTAAAGATATGGAAATTCTCTATAAAATGCTCTTTGAATTTTGTCAATATTCTGTTTGTGAAACGTAAAAAGTCTGGCTGGACCACTGTGCAACGTCGATGGTACACATAGACCAGGTGGTTTGGTGGTTGGGTGGTTCGACTGCTGGGTGGTTGCTTGGTTTCATTGGATCGTTGAATCGACCTCAATTAGCCACCCCAACATTACGGCTGATATTTGCTTAAGATCTGTGATGTGAAACTCGAGACAACAAGCAAAAGAATTTTGCAATCTTTTGCTTGATTTTCACTTTTTGGACATTTAATTAACACAACAAATTGTTGTATAGCACTTTGTTTATATTGTGGATGATTACGTTTTATGATCGCCTTCCGCTTGCCAATATTTACAGTGAGTTTAGAAAATCATAAAGCTTCTATAATTACCCATTTTTATGGGCTAACTGTGTATGGCTGCCACATGTTCCACTTTATTGGGAATGGGGGAGGCCCACTTAAAAGGCGCACAAAATATATTTGCACATTGATCCAAAATGCATACAATACACGTCTATTTGAATGCAATATTGCGTATGATTAATTCAATTATAATCAACGAAATCTCCAGCAAGGCCATGTTAATTTACAATGTTTGTTATTTTTGTTTTAAAAAATATTTGGCTGTATTATATGGCTGAACACGGTATATAACTCGAAAAATTAGTTGTTCAGGCCAATGTTTTGAATAAATATTAATTATATAAAAAATTCATTAATCCAAGCATTATTTTTGAAGCTGACCTTCAGGTATATTAAACATTGTATTCAAGTTGATAATATTTAAGTTGTTATTGAACTTTGCAGCGAATGCTTCATATATAATCAGGCATTTTCCGATGTACGTTTTTATACTCTTTTTTAGTTTTTTTGAAAATAAAGAAAAGAGAGTATATTGGGTTTGTGAAATGTCGGTCTGTCTGTCCGTCTGTCTGTCCGTCTGTCTGTCCGTCCGTCTGTCAGTCCGACTGTCAGACTCCGCAAAGAGGCTAAAAAAGAGTAAATCGCAGTCGGGTGCATTCGACTTGTTATTTTAAGCTGAGTGAAAAAAAGCATTACAAAATGTAGGATTATGTCTTCAAACCAAGATGTTCTGCTTCATGTAGAATCATTTTATCTTCAATTTGCTCAAACTTCAATAAAAATATTTAAATTTTGAACAAGATTTTGTTATAATGGCTGATTATTCAGTTTGAAAATAGTTAATTTAAAATTGTTTATATGCAATCTTACAATTATTTTACACTCAGTGTAAATTTATCTTATAACTTTTTCGATTTACATGTGCATTTTGTCATTAGTTAAACTTTACTCGTTTTCGAAAATACATTTTTGATTACATTTCAGAAAATAAAAGTCTAGAAGAGAACAGAACTTTAACAGATTGTTGTTAGTCAAGTATAAAAGTAGTTGAAGAATGCAAAACGATTGATATAAAGTGACGACCAAAACTTAATCAAAGCTTAATTATACAAAATCAATCAATTAATTCAAAAGTCAATGACTTGACAACAATTCTAGCATAAATAATAAAAAAAAACATTGTTTTTTTTTGTCGCTTAAATGTTACACATATAAATAAGCTGGTACATTTTGAACTGGTTAAACAGCATTTTATATAGAAACAATAATAATTCATGTGCTGCTGTTTGGATTCAATTTGATATTTATAAACCAAAATAAAACTGAAATTAAATAAAAATGCAATTATTAGTCAACGCCCAATTTTAATGCGCGTTTGTTTTTTTTGTTGTTTTTTTTTCTGCTTGAAAAATGCACAACAATTAATTTTCAATAAAAAAGAGTCGAAACAACAAAACAAAAAACAAATAGTGCTCGGCAACTCGACCATTTGCATATGTGGCATGTATTTATATAGATTGGCAACAACAACAACAACAACAGCAACTGCAAAAAAATAATGAAAACAAAAATCAAATCGAATGAAAAACGATAAAAATCGCACAACTGTCGGAGGCCGCCGGAGGCCGAATGCAAATGCTTCGATTTGAAATGTTGCAACAATAATTGTCACAAATTGAACTCATGTCATGATTTGCGAGCTGAACGGTCAACATTATCGACTAAAGTTGGGGGCGAGAGGGGCTATATTGATGGATATATACATAGCTGTATTGAGAGTGAGAGAAGGGGGGGTTGAATTTGATTGCATGACAGGTGCAATTTAGTCGAGGTCTAAAGCATAAAACAGTCGGCAATTGAAGTTTTGATTGGTAGCATTTAATGAGAACAACTTTCGACATGTTTCAACAAAATGCAACGTGATGAATTACGGTTCATGGTAAATATAGTAATATAAAAACGTGAACGTCAATGAAATACGTAAATATTAAGCGTAATTATAATATTGTTAATGTGTATAGGTCGATTTGCATATGTTTTAGTGAACTCAGCCATAAATTCACAAGTTCCGTATCCGTGTGCAGTGTAAAAGCGCTAAGTATACTGAAAGTTTACTTTTTGAACCAATTGTAGCATAACAAGTGTTAACATTTCAAAATAAATCGATTTATGATATGAAAAAAGTAATTATGAGTAAATGAAATTACAATTTGTAAACGTTATTTCGTTTATAAGCAAACTATTTTTGTAAATTACATTTCGATAAGTCTAAGTTCATTTCAATTTCCACATAAATATGAAAATCTTGGGGGGAAACTTAGTAACTAAAAGCCGTCGAAACACAAAAGTGTAGTTTCAAAGTGAAAATCATAATGTACAAATTTCTTGATCGATACTAAAATGTTCAGTTAAAAGGCTTAGCTGATGTTCTTAATTCCTCAATTCCTCAAAACTTTAAACTTTTGCGTTTTTGAAAGTTATGCTTCTTTTTCTGCGGAGTAAAAAGTTAAGGCCGGATTACACAGGATATATGTATAAAGTTCTTAAAGTTTTCAACTCATTCATTGGATTGAAGTTAAATTTAAAGTTAGCTTTAAATTGCACCAATCGTCTGTAAAACTGAATCGAAAACTTCCAAGCAATCGTGACTGTTCTCGATTCAGTAAAACTCGGCTTCGAATTCGGTTTCTAAAAAGTGAATATGCAACCATTCCGATCGGAAATCAGACCACAAGTTCGTAAATTGTTCGAAATTCATTAGTTTTTACTTATGTTACAAGCCTGTTGATTGTCTTCAATATGCAGAAGAAATCTAGTATATATAAGATAACTTAAAAAGTTCTACAATTTGAATAGCAAGTCATTTATTCAATAATGTAATTCTTTCACTGTCAGTGTTATTATCACAACTTAAACTTGCAATGTTTTGCAATAAACTTTATATTGTCAAAATATGTGCATAGTCCTTCAATGCAAGTGCATTATTGCTGTCTTCCCAAATAATGTTAATGTCTAATGTTACGCAGTCGGATTTGTGTCGCACCTGTTTGCCAATTTGAAATGAGGTTATGAACCCAACTGTAGTTTCTCAACGTTGAAAACAACAACTACAACAATAACTGAATAAAGCAACGATGGCAAACGCATTTGGCCACCTTTTAGCCGGTTTTCCATCATCCATTGCAGGCAGGCAGGCAGGCAGCGAAGCAGGCAGCGAGGCAGGCAGCGTGGCAGGCAGCGTAGCTTTTCCTTTTGTGGCCACCAAAGAACTCGTTGCACACCCAAAGCCACAGAGAGCCATACTCAGAGCCAGGCCAAATGGTTGACTTGACTGTTTGCTGTTGCTGTTGCCGTTGCCATGTGGCCAACTGGCCGGCTGAAGCTGAAGCTGAAACCCATACCAAAGCCGGAGCTAGAGCTAAAGCTAAAGCTGAAGCTAAAACTGAAGCTGAAGCTGAAGCTGGAACTGAAGCTGGAGATTGATGTTTGCTGCCTCTGACATTTGTTTTGCGCTTGCGCTCAGCATTTGCTGTTCCACTCGCACTTTGCGTTGTGTCGAACCAACCGGTTTCGTAGCCACATTTTTTGCAGTGTGATTTAAACGATTTTTTGCATTCAAATGGACGCCCGAGTCAACGATGCAGAGCCCCAGACACTGCAAAACTACTACATCTCCAACTTTAGCGCTCCATCTACAAGTACAACAACAGCTCAACGTTGTCGTCAGCATTTTTATTTATTTTTCTTTTTGTTTTTTTGGTAGATTTACTGGATTTTCCACTGAGTTGAAAAATTGCACAGTTCGATCATGTAAACAAATTCATTAGCTTGCACAAATATTTTAATTATTTAACAAACATGTGCAAAAATTCATTGCCTCAAAATATGAATATGCCTTGCTAAGTAATGTTTGCTCAAGTGTGAATGAAATGCTTCTGGAATTAACTAAGATGACATCTATAGAAGATACATATGTATGCATTATATATATAAATATGTAACAAGCAATAGATAGTCAAATGTAACAATGAACTGACAAGTAAAATGAACAAACGAATGTTTAAGTAAAGTTTAAAATGAAAACCATTTTTCCAGAATGCTCTCATTTCATAAATCATATCATATATGGTCTATAATATCATCGTTGGAATATGAGTAGCTATGTTTTAAAAAAGTGCATCACAATCATTCAATGTAACTGTCCTTTCAGAAAGGAAACTTGAAATAAAGTGTGTTTTGAGTTTGTGGAATGTCCGTCCATGTGTTCGTCTGTCTGTCCGTATGAACTCATTTTTACTCTTAGTGAACTTGCTTTATTTAAGAAATAAATATTGCCTTTAAAACCAATCAAATATTCAATTTAAATTTCCTTTTATTAATCAAAGAGTGAATTACTTTAGCTATAAACATTAAATGTTGCTCCTATTATAAGCTCATCAATAGAAAATATATCTAAAATTATAAAACTTATTATTGAATTCTTATTTCATTATATTTATGAAAACAAATTGATGACGAAAAAAAGTATTAACTTTTTAAGTTTTAAAACAAATATGCCAAATATATATTTGTTTGATCGCCTTTCGGATAAGGTCGGACTTGATCCCTTCAAGTCGGAATATTTGTTAAATAAAAGTTCACCATAAGAGCTATTTTTGAATTTTTAAATTAAAGTTATGGAATAAGAGTTATTTTCGATTTTTAAGAGGTTTAATTTTAATTTTTAATTTTTATTATAAAAATTGTTTCATTTATTTTTATATAGTTGCACATTTCATAGCAGCGTTTAGCCGGCTCAAGGTCAATGTTTAAACAATGTTCAATTAAATATTTATTTTCGATTGATTTTCTTGGAAAATTAATTTACTTTTAATGAGTTTTGCGTTTCTATTGTGCAAAAGTGAATCATTATCAGTCGCTGCGCCCTTTTTTGTGAGTGCTGCAATACTCGTATTCACACTCATAGCACTCATATACTCATTGAAGCTACTCAGCTGATTTGGCCATTATAATTGACCATAAAGCAATGCGGTGGCCTCTTGTGTTGTAATGACAAAGAGAGATAGAGAGGGAGAGAGGTAGAAGTTGGAGGCAGAGACCAGAAAATTCAACAGGTTAATTCGCGCGCATTTGTGGCCAAGTGCGTTTGTTGGAGGGGAGAACAGGGGAAGGGGGAAGCTGAAAAGAAGCTGTAGACAAAAGCCAGGCCAGCTGCTCTAGTAGCAGTTTGACGAGGGCGGCGGGGGTGGTCAAGGCGGGGGCATTGCAGGCCGGTGGGCGAAATGAGCAAAAGTGTCGGCCTTAAAAGGCAGCAGCGAAAAAGTTTTTTTTTTGTTTTTTGTTTTTTTTTTGTTGAAAAACATGCAACTTCGCACATGGAGGAGGAGGAAGCATTGAAATGTCCATTGAAACAATGAGCGGCCGTTGCCAAGCGACCAAATTGGCAACATGTTGAGGCCGAGGCGGCTGCTGACCAGTTATGAGCAAGGGAAGCAGTTGGGGGGAGTGGAGTGTAGACGGGTGGTATAGTGGGGGTAACTGTGCAGTGCACATGAAGGTGTCATTTGTTGGGAACATGCATTTTCCGACTTGGCTACAAATCGCGGCGACAGCGACGGCAACTGCAACATGCAACTGGCTACGCTGACGCTGACGTCGACTGAGATGCTGAGACGGAGACGGAGACAGAGACTGAGACTGAGTTGCAGCTATCTAATGTCGTTGCACAGTGATTCACATGGCAGTCAAAAGTGTAATTGAATTCATATTAGGACTTTGGCATAAAACCAAAACACTTGAAAGTAGTTAAAAGGTCAAGCATTTTTAAAAAATATTTACATATACAAAAGAAGTGGATCGATTAGGCTCAAACTTATTTTTAAAGATTTATGCGGAAAATCATTCAAGGCATATTTTACCGATTTCGGCACACTTTACCCCCAATGGGCGGAAAATTTGGGAGTGAAGTTCTTATAGAGCAAAGTGTAATTTTAGCGCTTTGAGGATCAAAGTTACTTTCAAAGCTCTTGACAGAAAATACTTTGACAAAATTTTGGAAAATTCAACTCGACGGTCTGAAAATAGGTGCAAAACTCTGACAGATTTTTTTTTTTGAGCGATTGGCCTTAAACTTATTTCAATTGTTTAAAACAAGAAATAATTAAGTTGTCGGCTCAGTGAGTTAAGAAAATGTATTCCACTCGGATGGAAAAAGTGGCGGAATGGGCGGGACGCAAAAGTATATCAAAAACTGCAGAATGAGGCAAGTTTTCTGAATTCCCATAATTCCTGATAAGAAAAGTGGACATAGTTCTGGAAACCGCAGAATAAATTTCACAATTCGCGGAACAGAAGGAAAGGGACAATAAATTTTAGACTCAGGACGGGCAGGTGAAGATCGCATTTCCTTCCCATTCAAAGACAAATACAAATAACATTAAAAAACGAAAGCTAGTTTTCTTCGCAGAAATGTTTTCTGCAAAAACGAAAAACATGAATCGAGTTCTTTTTATTTGTCTGGCAATCAGTCGGTTCCAATGTGCGTTGGTGGGAACGTGGATTGGTAGGCCCAGTTACTGGGTTACCTGCTGCTTACCTGTACTCGTACTTGTACTCGTAGTCATACTCATACTGTGTAGTGTGTACTGTGCACTGTGTACCATGTACACTGGTCGGTCCAGGCGAACATGTGTCTTGCAAATTAAACGCACATGTCGCTCTCTCGTCGGCCCCTTGGTCGGATTGGATCGGCTTTGGGTCTGGCCTGGTCTCTGGTCTGGTCTGGTCTGGAGGTATCCATGTGGCAAGTAGTAGTAGTATTGGGTGGGGGGGGCCTAGCTTGGAGCCGGGGCAACACACATTTTCCGAAACACGTTTCGCTTTTGTATGGCAATTGTTTTGATTTTGCTGTGCCCTTTCCTGTTGCCTGTTGCCTGTCGCTGTCCGCTTTGTTGGCCACTCTGCTGTCAACTATATCTTTTTTTTCTTTTCGCTCTTTCTTTATATATATATATATATATGTATGTATATATGGTTTTTTTTTTGTCGCTCGTATAGTGCGTTTTGTTCAATTCTGACACATTTTAACAATTTATGAGGCGACCCCACCCCAAGCAAGGCTTTGACAACTAAATTCAAAGCAATTCATACATCACCTGCTGGCCTGGCCTACAACTGCCTCAACACTGCCCCAACACCCCCCACAAGCTATGCCAACCTACATACACTCCCCTCAGCCTTCACCTGCCTCACTTGGGTGCACCTGTTTGAAAAGTGCGTGTGTCAAAGTGCGTGCGTGGCCGGTGACATTTGCAGCTGCAACTCTGTATGTGTGTGCACGTGTGTGTGTGAATATGTGTGTAGTGTCCACAACGGTATCCGTGTCCCTTGTCTATTCCTCTGGCAGTTGTCAGCTGCGCTTTGATAATTCCATTTTGGCCCAATGCCCGCTGCTGCAATTCAATTGAGTTGCAAAATGTTTTTATTTCTTGCCTCAATTGCTGTTGTTGCTGCATGTTGCATGTGGCATGTGGCACAACGAAAGTAAGCACACACTTTTACAAGCACTGTAAATAATTGGCACTTTTTATTATACTTTACTTAAACAACTTTAATTCAACTGACTTCAAATATGTCAAAGCCAAGCAGTATACATTTTGGCCCAATCTTCTTTTTGTTTAAAAATAGTTCCTATATCAAAGACATAAATATAATATTTAACTTTAACTATCCGTCTTAAATTTTATTTATATTATTAAAGTTCTGCAGAAATTAAGCTTGAATCAATATATGTGTGCATTTTGTAGACAAATGGATCTTGTTGCATTAAAGAGCAGTTGCGCTTAAACAGCTTGAGAATTATAAGCTTGATCTTTTCTCAAGTTTGTTTGCTATTGAAATTAAGCAACTCTCACTTCAACTTATCTCAGGCATTTCATCAAGATTAGTGGGATAAAGTTTATAATCACGGTGCCTAAATAAATTATAGCAAATAATATTTTATTGGTTAGCAACAACATACGTTAATTCATAATTCGACGACTGAGTGGAACATTCATTTTGAACTCTTTTGAGATACTTCCTTATGCAGCCGCATTGTAATTTACATAAATTGAAAATGGAAGATGGCAGATGAAACGTTGCGAGAAAGCGTTGATCAGGCGCTGACCAAACAGCCTGATCAATAATAATAAAAAAAAAAAAACACAACGTGGAGTTGTCAGCTGGACGAACGAAATCAATTTGAAAATGTGGATGGGTTCGAAGTTCCAAGACACGTCTGGGTCTACAATCTTAAGTCTTGGGTTTTTGTTAGCTATTGGAAATAAACAGACGCAGCAACTGTCATCGCACAAATGATTTGTATTTTTGTTTTGGTTATTTATGTTTCATAAATTATCGGATATATCTATAAGATATTAGACACTGTCTATGTGTGTTTGTATTAGTGTTAGTGTGTGTGTGTGAGCAGTCAACGGATGCCGCCGATGGTTGCCGATCAAGATTTTATTTAAATGGAACTCATCAACGCTCATTTTGGTCTCCATCTACAACTTGGTACCCTGGTCTGTACCCCTCACCCCCCTCAGCGTCTTCAGCCTCAGCTCCATCTTCGTCTCCAGCTCTCTCAGCTTGGACAGGCGATGATGAAGCTCTGTTGTCGCTTGCCTTTTGTGTCTGTTCGTCGGCGTACGTCTTGCAACGCCTTTTGTTTTAGGTTCAGAGCTTTAATTATAGAGGTCGAAGCCCAATCCCCTTGCCACCGAAACCTGCCCCATACCCACTTCCTCACCCTGATGATGCCTTAATGTCAACGTCGTCGTCGTCGGCGTCGTCGTCGTCTTTGCTGCTGTTTTTGCTTTCCACACGATTCGTCTTTAATTAATGGATTTTGTCGTATTAAACTCATTAGTTTGCTTTCGGGGCATAATTTTAATTAATCACTCAAAATCCACGCACAGAGAACCGCGTTTCTTGCCCCTGCTGCTCTAACTTTGATTGGAATTGGTTATCAACTGTGTCTTTGCATACTAAACGAGCCTGAGCTACCAATAAAATATATATACATAAATACTTTTATACACACATGAGAAATTCATATTAAAATGCGCTCGAAAAACGTATTAAAAATGCGTCGTTGCTGGTACAAGATCGACAGTTCGTTACTCAATTGGTTTTTAATTTCAAAATGAAATAAATCAAAATTAAGTAAACCCGAATATGGCCAATACAAAAAACAAATGATCAAAAAAAAAGCCAATGCTTCGCAAATTAACATTCGTTGCTCGCCGCCATTCGATTTGATATATTAAACTCAAAATGTATATTTCATCATTAAAAACAGCGGGCAAAACTTAATAAAAATATATATATACATATATGTATATAAATATACAAAAATACAACAAAAACACCGCTAAGCGCAGAGAACGCACGTACCTACATAAAAAAAAACAAAATCAAAATCAAAATGTTAAAAATGGAAACTAGTTTTACAGGTAAGCCGCCAGTGAGTTGGGGCCTCAGATCCGATGAGATGCGAACAGATTCTCCGTCATCGTCATCGTCATCGTCATGGTAATTGCCGGCCCGTTCTCACCTGGTGCGGATGCCGAGCATGATTGGGCATCTATCTCTCTCTGCCGTTCGTATGATAAATAACAAATCAAACGCTAAAATGTCGGTAATGTATGTGGCATGTCAGAGGCTTCGTTTATTTATGGCCTGGATCAATAAGAATAACGCCCCAATCAGTGACTATAAATTAACGCAAAGACAAAAAACAACTTCAAAAATCGTCCGTCGACGGCTGAGAATGTTTCTCATCTCAACTTCTTCTTGTTGTTGTTGTTGTTGTTGTTGTACATTTTTGATTTTATTTCATTTGATTTCATTTTTGATTTTATTTTTATTTGTGTTTTAGCTCTCTCGTCTCGCAGCACGAAGCATCGCATTTGAAGCTGCTCTTGAAATGCTTTTGAAAAACGTTTTAGAAAATGTCCGTTGACTTTTACGTTTACGATCGATGTTGCATATCAAGAAAAGTGTGACATAAAATAACAATTTCATATTATTGATGAAAGTTGAGGGCAGAGAAATGTGTTATTATAGAAACTTTTAGTCAATAACTACGAGTCCATTTTAAGCACTTGGTTGTAAAAGACAAAGTATTTGATAAATGTGTAGATTATTATTAGAATATTATAAGAAAAATTTTAATGCAAAGATATATAGAATTGCAAAAGTGTGTAATAGCTAATATATATTCGAATTCCACCAAGACCTGAGAATACAATCAATACGAAAATTAAGATTCAATACAAAGAAATCAATAGTATGAAAATTGGGTCTCGAACCTTTATTTTATCATATAAACTTAGTCTAAAATGTATATCTTTGCCTGAAACCCTGTATCCAGCACTATGAAAAATTCCTGCCAGGAGTTTGCTATTTATTTCTTGTGTTTGTGGAACATAACTAAAACAGTGTGACCATAACGTACATGGTCACTCTGCTGAATCAGCAGAGTAAACAGCGCCAATTGTTAAAGTTCAAATAAAATTAAAAAAGGAAACAAAATGAGCACTAACAATTAAGTGATTGTGTTGATGGCGGCATATATTGTTGGAAAAGAAAAGGAGAATGTTCTCATCTCTCCTTTTGGTTTTGCGCACAGTTTTTACCTCTCACTTGACACTCTCAAAATAATTGTAAGCAATATATACCTGAGCTGTGTTTCAGCTGTTCTCACAGTCAGTCCACAGACGCTATCGAAACGCAAACTATCGATATGAATCTGTGGATTTCGTTCAAGTTACTGGAGGATACACAAGCCAGGAAAACGTAAAATAAAAATTCCTGGCTTAGTTTTAATAATCTTTTTTTATTTAAAAAAAAGAAAGAAAGAAAATAGAGTATATTGGGTTTGTGAAATGTCCATCTGTCCGTAAGAAAGCAGTTTTTTCCACTATTTTGAAGCTAGAGCAACCAAACTTGGTATACATGTGCCAAGATAAGATAAAGTCATCCGATTTTGATCAAGTTTAATTAGCATATCAAAAACATGCTTAAACTTAGAAATGGTGAGTTTGTTGGAATTCTCTTGACAAAACATAATTTTTGACCCAGTCCCATACGGTCGGTTCTGACATACCTATGTACTGCTTGCAGCAAAAAGAAGCATTTAGGCCAAATTTCATCAAGATAGCTTCAAAACTGAGAGACTATTTTGCGTATAAGCAGACGGAAAGACAGACAAACGGACACGGCTAATTGAATCGGCTGTTTATATTGATCAAGAATATATATACTCTTTAGATTCGAAGACGTCTCCTCTAGTGCGTTACATTACATAATACCTTCACAAGGGTACAACAAATTAAAGTTTCTTCAATTCAGTTGCTTGTAATTCTCAACTGGTTCTAGCAAATACTGAATCTACTGGGTACTGAATTCCTTGTTGTGGCATACTATCTTATTTCTTTATTCTTATTTCTTTATACCATTTCAGTCTGCTGCTAATTTTCCCTGACGTTTTCTTCTTCGTCTTGCTCTTGATCGTAGTCTCAGCGTACCTCTGAGGCCAGGCAGTAGACAATATTCATACGCACCTAGTTTGGCCGATAATTAATGCATTATAATCTCAGCTAGATGTGGTTGATTATGACTGGTGTGCGGAATCATGTGGAAATGCCGCCAAAATGATTTGCTTGATTGACAAGCAGGTCAAGTCGAGTTAGAATATGAAAATATGCTGTTCTGTTATAGCACACCATTCTCAATTTCCATAAATTCACCCTTATACCATATATACATCTTCATTAGATTGGTGTAACCATGCTTTAAAGAGCCTTTCGAATGCAGTGTTAATTTGACGGCATTTTCGAGATCATCACTCTACTTAACTGGCTGCCCTCCTCCTCACTAGCTGGAAATCTACTAAACTGAAACTCTTCTCGAAAAAAAAAACAAAAAACCGCCTGCGACTAGCCGCCGTAGCGTTCCGCTTGGTTCGGCCCACAAATCGAGTGTGAAATATATTCAAATTGCACCAGGAGCGATAATAAAAAAAAAAAAACAAAATAAAAAAAAGGAGCAAATGCAGCCGCAACCCGCAAGCCAAATAAAAAGTAGTAAAAATACGAAAATGAAGATGTAAATTATAGCAAATGTGAAGCATTGACCGGTCAAAACAACAGCAACATGGAAAACATGGAAGACAGCGAAACAAGTTGAGCTCCGCCAGAGCCATTTCTGAATACCAGAGGCAGGTAATGCTATCAATCTACAAGCTGTATCTAACAGATACATTTATACAACAACTGTGTGCCAGAAAGAGAGAGATAGAGAGAGAGAGAGAGAGCGTAGTAGAAAGAGAGGGTAGTGTAGTGCCCAAGTGCAGTACGAGTGTTGCGTCGTTTCGGAAACACCCTCCGCGTCAATGATTGATTGCTCATCATTTTTCATTCTTAATGAAAATGCACCCCGCTGGCAGGAGTTGGTTTGCTTTTTGGCCCGGTTCGCTACTCGCTGGTTGGTTGGTTGGCTTGGCTGCTTGGCTTGGCTTGGACTATGGCAACACCGGCACAAGTACATTGAAAGACTGTCTGTGGCATACACACACAGACAGACACACACACACACACACACCTGACAGCCAGAAGGTGCAGAAGTTGCGATTATCGCGCATCTGACGGCTAGCAAAGAGGGGCATGCAAAACTTGGCCAAATTCCACCTTGGACGCCAGCGGGCATAAAAATGGCTGCCAGCTGCGAAAGGTTGAAACGATGGCGTCCATATCCCCATGGCCAGCTGCCTTTTTTGCCTACCTTTCCTGCCTGACTGCCAGTCAACTGTCAACTGCGCCATGCCTGTGTCATGCTATGCATCATCTTCTGGCAGTTATTAACCTTTGTCTCTCTCTCTATCTCTTTCTCCCTGTGTCTCACTCTCTCGCTCATACACTTGCTCTATGTGTATCTGCTAGATACTCTTAGCTTGAGCCAGCGCGCCACTTTTTGCTGATTTAGTAGCTTGGCGTCGCGCAATTGCTGAAATTAAACAAACTCCTCACAATTCCTGCCCATTGCCTTTTGCCTGTGCACACCCAGCAAAATGGTCGCTAACGATATCTCTAATGAGTTCCTAAAAAGCGATTGCATTTAAGATCATTATTATACAAGCTATAAGATAAAATGGCTAACAAAAATCCGATTACTAAATACAAATCATTTGTATAGCAAAACGAATGCCTTACAACAATGTGGGGGCAGTCCAAGCTGGTGACGAAGCATCACGTAGTGTGCGAAAGGCGACTAGCAATCTTTACAGGAAGAATGAAAGATTTGATACAACAATCCGATCAGATGTTCGAAAGTGATTCTGTGGATTCGAACCCAAGGTGTCGTTATCTGCTCTTTTATTTAAGTGTTCCATGATAATAAATTCGGACTTAGTAATATAAATTTGTTGCATTTCAATTTAATTCGGATATTTGCATGTGATTTTGGGAATTCGAACCCAAGATTTGCCCGTCTTGTATTTAAGTGTTTCATACTTCATTTAAGCATACATCAATCTTATAATTCTCAATTAGAAAGATCGAAAACAATATCTCAACTAGCTAATTTTTACTTTAAGACAACATTCACCATTCTTGGAAATCAGAAAACACATTGGAAATTAGTTATAGTTATAGTTATAGTTATATGTATATATTTAAAATAATTTCAATTCAATTCAAACACAATAAAATTTCTTGGCTTATCTAAGCATTTTCGATAGTATCGATAGTGCCTTAATCTATAAAATCGATTATTTTGCAGAATAATTTAATATACCAATACTTTAAAAATCATTCAATTCCTCTTTCTGTTTTTTACATAGCTGTAAATTAAGCTTAGCTTTAAGTTAAGCTCACAATTTATGCAAATATTTATTTAAATTATTTTTCAATTCCAAATAAATTTTGTATTTAAATATTTTTCAATATGTAAAATAGTTGTTTTGAGTATTGCGTGGGTCGTGTTGGTTGTGTTGGTTGTGTTGGTTGCGTTGGTTGTGTGTTGCAGTTACTGAAATTAAACAAACTCCTTGATGTACGACTATTTCTGTATTTCAGTATTTCTCTCGCAAATTACAAACATTTCACTAAGCGTTGACGTCGACGGCGACTGCGACAGCGACAGAGACGCAGACGGTGGCGCAGAGGTCGACGTTGACGCCTGCGTGGCGGCCATTGCTGTTGTTGTTGATGTTGTTGATATTGTTGTTGTATTTGTTGTTGTTGTTGACGTTGTTGCTGTTTCTGCTGCCAACGCGCATCATCATTAATCATTTTTATTTGCACGCCGCCGCATTTGTTGGCATTTTCTGTTTGAAATGCGCCCTGTCAGGCCACGCAAATGGGGTGGCTGGGAGGGTGGGGTAGGGTGGAGTTTTGGCTAGTGGGTGTTGGGTGGTGGCGCCTGACTGCCACCCTTGTCAACGGCAAGCCGAAAATTCCAGCAAGTTTGTCACATGCCTGACCAGCAGCAAGGCCAAGCCGCCCAAAAACCACCCAAGCCACCCACAAGGACACAACCAGCAGCAAGCAGCGCAGCCATCATCATCATCATCAGAGTAAACAACAAAACATGGACAGTAAATTGTAAGCGTCATAATGTAGCGAGCGGGAAGACAACAACAACAACAACAGCACCAGCAACAACAACAACAAGCAGCGAATTGTCGACGGCAACTGTATAAATTATTACATTGTGTACTCTTAGCGCACATAAAAATACATTAATAAATATTATTTATGTATATTCTGTATTCAGAATACTCGTACATTGTGCGACAGTAGATGCTTCTTCTTGTTCCAGCAAAACTGCCATACAACAACGAGATGAGTTCTTTAATACACTGAGAGAGAGTGGCTGACAGAGAGACAGACAGAGAGAAAGGGATCAAAGTTTGATCAAATCATTGATATCCAAAAGGAATATCTTGCTGATCATCAGGCTTTGATAAGTTGTTTTATACACTGAGAGAAAGAGAGAGAGAGAGAGAGAGAGAGAGAGAGAGAGAGAGAGAGTAAAGCAGAGAGAGAGAGAGAGAGACAGAGAAGGCGAGAGAGATAGATAGAGAGATAGAGAAGGTGATCTAAGCTTGATCATATCATTGAGAATGTCTAGATTCTAGAATATCCAAAAGGATTATCTAGCTGATCATAGGTCTATGATACGTTGATTTATACACTAAGAGAGAAAGAGAGACAGTGTAAGGCAGAGAGAGACAGATAGATAGGTAGATCGAGAGGGAGAGAAAGAGAATGTGATCTAAGCTTGATCTAATCATTAAGAATATCTAGATTCTAGAATATCCAAAAGGAATATCTAGCTGATCATAAGACTATGATAAGTTCTTTTATAAACTGAGAGAAAGAAAGAGAGATAGAGAGAGAGAGAGAGAGAGAGAGAGAGAAAGAGAGAGAGAGGGAGTGTGTAACGCAGAAAGAGACAGACAGAGAGACAGAGAAAGAGAAGATGATCTAAGCTTGATCAACTCATTGTTATCCATCGGTAATATCCTGATGATCACAAAGACTTGTGCTTTTTATACTCTGTTTTCCAAAAGGGATAAAAAGACTATATTGGGTTTGTGAAATGTCCGTCCGTCCGTCTGTCCGTCCGTCCGCCTGTCTGTCCGCAGTTTTTTTCCACAGTTTTGAAGCTAGAGCATCCAAACTTGGCATACATGTTGGTATATACCATAGTCAGACAAAGTTTCAAGATCATTTTGACAAGTACGCGTCTCGCTCTTTTTTTGGGCCTTTGCAGCGTTCTGCACTTAGTATAAAGAAGTATATAGTTCGTAGCATATATATAAGTAGTCTTTAAGAGAATTTAATTTAATATACGTACAGAAAACAGAGTATATCGCAGTTGGGTGAGCCCGACTGCAACGTTCTTACTTGTTAACTCTTAAGCTATAAAACAATCGCTTGGATTATCGATAGTATCGATAGTTTTTAAGCTGCGACACTATTGAGGAACTGTTATACTTGTTATAACTCTATTGCATGCTAAGCTGTCTAAAATTAAGTTCGATTCCCAGTCATATCATAGACAATGCATTATAATTAGCATATATTTTGAAAATCGACATAAATGTCACGAGTTTTACAATCGAAATTTATATCGAAAACAGACGTCGTGTAAATGCGAGCTGACTTATGAAGCAACTTTCAAAGGAAACCAAAAAGACTTCGACAAGTGCAAAAAGTCTTTGTGTAAATTAGCACCGATTGTGAAATGTGAGGTCTGTTTCAATTTGCACTTTTGGTAAAATACTGTGAAAGTGAATTTTGCATAATGTTTGTTTACTTTTGCCAAGATATTGTGGTTGAATTCACTAAAATTTGCTTTATGATTGAATAAAAATTTAAATTTTTGACATTTAATCCAATTTTGCAAAAATTTTACTTAAAGTGGATACCGGAACAGGCTAGAAATTATGTAAAGAAGTACTTGCTATTAGCTTAAAGTAAAGTAAATTCGATTTATTCTCTAAAATTAAAAAGAACGTCGAAAGTATATTTCTTTCCATAACATCATTATCAAAAATCTAGTTATTAGATTTCGTCCTTAGAAAATAAAAAGGCAAAATTTAGTTTGTTTACAAAGTCTCCAAGAAATTCGAAGTATGTTAAAAATTTTGCTATTATGTGAATAATTAGAAAAATGTATTTTGGATTAAGGATTTTTATGTATTGTATAAAATAATATAAATTTGCCTATGCTTCTTGTTATACATTCCTTTTAAATATTTTAATCTTATTATTATTATTATTATTTAAACTAAACAATTTCTTTCAGTGCACTTTCATTGAAACTTGTACATAAAGCCTCATCTTCATTTCATATTTTTGACATTTGTTAAATCAAAAAAATGTATTTGGCTTCGTTTTTTTTTTTCCTCTTTTTTTTTGTTTATGTGTCATTTTTGCCGTTTGAATTTATTTGTTTGTTTGCCATTTCGCGCGAATGCAAATTTGGTAATTGTCTTTCTCTAGATATACATGTGTGTGTGTGTGTGTATGTGTTTTATTTATTTGAATGAAAAGAATTTATTTTATGGCAAATGGAGCTTAAATCGCAAATACTCCAATATGAGTTATGCCAGTTATAAGTAATGAACACTTTCTCTAACGACTTTAGCTGCTTACATATCATATTTTCAAGTCGAGAGATCTTTTGCAATTAGCGAGTATTCAGAATTTGTGGGCCAATAAAAATGTTTGAAATATATTGGAAAAAAAAGCAATTGAAATTTGTGCTTTTAGTTAATTAGTTGATGTTTGAAATCAATATTCAGCATTAGCATTTTCATAAGCTTATCGCTTGAGCTTTTTTATGTGACCAAAAAAGAAACTTCTTTTCAGAATCAATGCCAGTCAGTTCGTCTAACTATCTGTCTGTCTGTCTGTCTGTCAGTCAGTTTGTTTGTTTGTGCTGTCTCTTTTGGCCATTCAATCTTGAGAGCTGTGCAGAAAGGCAATGGGCCATTAACTTGATATATGCGAGTTGGTCGCCTAATGATTGCCGAATTTCTAATTATACGCATAAGAAATTATATCTGTCAATAAATTTGCCACTGTGCGGCTAGCAAAAGGCGTACGGAAAAAAGGACGAAAAAGAAATCAGCAATGGCCATAATTCACTCACAACACACACTCACAACACACACACACAGGCAGGACTAGCGTAAATCCTTCCACAACTGACAACGGAATGGCGTTCAGTGCTTATAAATGATGAGTCCAAGTCCGAGGCAGGCGCATAATGACCTAGGCCAGGACGTTGCCTCAGTCTGGGCGGGGCAGCAAGAGTGATAGAGAGAGGGAGGGAGGGTGAGAGAGGGAGAGCAGGAAATATTTGGCCGTATGACGCATAAAACAAATCCAAGCTGAAAGTAGAGACCTGAACCCCAAGGGTTGTTGGCCCAGAACTTGACGAACCTCACTTGATGAGCAGAAGGGAAGGGAGTGTGCGAGGCAGAGGCAAGGAGAGAGGGAGTTCACTTTGGCTTTGGCCATGTGCACGTCATCATTATCATCATCATTATCATGAAGAGCGCAGTCCAAGCCATAGACGAAGACGAAGACGACGACGTGAAACCCTCAAGTTGAAGACACTTTTTGTGGCATGGGGCATGTGGCATGCGGGTGTGTGGCTGGGGTCTGGTGGCCCATATATTTTCGCTCGTCTGACATTAACTGCTGGCTGCTATCGCCCCGCTCGACATGGCGAACCAAGCTAAACCAAGCTGAGCTGAGCTGGCCCAAACGCTTGTTGGCCAACGCCTGCTCGGCTGGCCCGGCATCATTACTGGCATTCAACGATTTATTGACAAAGCGGTGCACACCGAGTCTTGAATCGCCCGTCCCGAAAATTTAGAATCGGCAAAACGTCTTTGGCTGCCAAAAGGATTGCTTCAGCTCAGCTCGGCCAGTGCGGATGTATGATAGCATATAGAATGTGGGTGCCTCTTGCCTGGCTTGGCTTAAGATTGGGTGTGGCCAAAATTCAGCTGCTTCTGCTCTTCGTGAAGCAAAACGCCATTTGTTTCTATGGCCCATTTTGTTGACGCTTTGGTTAGCAGTCAAAGGCGCAAATGATGTGTTTTTTTTTTTGTGCTGGGGTTCTTTCTGGCATTGGAATGCGTCAGCATTATGTTACTATATGTTCGCTATATCTGACTTTTAAATTAGTTAGATTTATATAAATTACAAGTCGACAATATTGAATTTCTGATGGTCTATTTACAAGTCGAAAAAATTGCATTTTTTATGGTATATCTTGATGCATAAGATGGTAAAGCATTTTCAGTGGACGATTGTAGCCAAGTGAAAAGCCATTTGGCTTTGACATACGAAACCTTGAGTTCGATTCCCAGTCAAGAAAGTTGTTTTATATTTACAACGTATTTAAAAAGTGATTGGGTTTCCTCAATCTTTGCAATAAGTGTTAAAACACATTTTTTTTTAAAGTTTTTTTTAATTTTTTCTAATTTGAATTCATTTTACGAATATTTTTAATTTTAATTTTAACTATTGTAATGTCGCCTGTTTTTAGTAGAATTTCAATAAATAAATAAATAAAAAGTGATAAAGAATGAAGTTTAGAAAACAAATGTTAAATACTGATAGTATAAGTTGAGCTATCTCAGAGACCACTTTTCTAGTGATATTTTTAAAGGTAAAGTCTCAAAGACATCAAATTTAAGATCTGAAATGAGCGCAGAGGGATCTGATTTATTCGAATAAACCAAATAGATACTAAACCAAAGACCAATATAGATAGATATACTTAATACTTTGACAACATTTTTTTCGAAATTATTCATAATTTAATTCTTAAATTTGTTTGGATTAATCATTCGAAGGATTCACCTAAATACTTAATATATTAAAAGCTTTTCAGTTTTTGGCACATAAGAATAAAATATCTAGCCAATTGCACCCCTCAACCTCCCTCCCATCTCCAACTAGACTAAAAACAATAAATATATAAACACTCGACGTAGTTTTGTTGCAATTTGTGTGTGATGTGTGGGTTTTGCTGTGTGTGTGTGGGGAGGGGGGAGGAAGGTGGTTTGCCAACTCCAACTCCAGTTCCAGTTGGCTAATGTGACTACCGCAAATTCAGGCAATTTCGTCTCCATCGTCGACGTCGTCGTCGTTGTTGTTGTTGCTGCCCCTGCCTCCCCTCCACTGAGCTGATGATTCATATGCCTCTACCACATCGTCTAAGCTGCCTCTAATGTCAGTCGAAGCTGGCAAAACGACGACTGTGCCAGAGAACTGTTTGTGCCTCTGCTTCTGCTTCTGCTTCTGCAACTGCCTCGCCCTGTGCCTGCCCAGCATCCATTCATTTGCTTGAGAGCGCCTTCGGCATATTTTTAATTGCCTAATTTTGCGACTTGAGTGATGGGCACTGCCTGCTTCGAGGGTTGCTTCCTTCAAATGTCGTCGTTCAGCGTGATAAACGCCGCCGCCCGTTTGGCATTTTAAAATTGTCGCCAAAAAAGCAGGCAACCGTTCTCCCTTAGCCCCCTTAGCCCCCTTATCCCCCACCCCTTGCCCGCCCCCGTATCCTTAGCCAACTGGCTGGCAAGTGGCTTCATTTGCTGCCGCTGAAATATTTCAGAGCAGCCCCATTCGAAACGGAGCGTTGTCACCCAGCGCTCGCGGCAAATTATGGGACAATATTTTAGGCTAATGTTAATGTTTTCCCAAAAATTTTCTCATTGTGCCAGGCGCCCCATTCCCCATTCCTCTGCATTCTCTGCACTCCCAGTCCTTCAGTCCACCCTCACCCTGTGCCTGCGGGCCAAATCCGTTAAATTATTGAGCTGAAGGTACTTTTCAATGCGGTTCGCTGGCTTGGGTCGCTTTCGACTGACGCCGCTTGGGTTGGGGTTAAATGAGCAGCGACACTTGCCCGCGATTGTTGTTGTTGTTGTTGTTTTTATTCCTCTTGCTCAGTTCTCCGTTTCTCCAGTTCTCTCCAGTCGCTATTCTTTATTTGTTGGCAGCGCAATTTCAAGTCGCTCAGGTTCTGTTCAATGTTTTGGAAAGGCAAAATGAATGAATCGCGCAAAAGGCTTCGCGAATGAATTAGTTTTTGAGTAGACAGTCCCAAGTAAAGAGTGGAAAGTTGAGAATTAAGAGTTGAGAGCAGTGGGGAGTTCGTAGTCTATACATATATATGTATATAAGCAGGTTACATTAATGCCAATGCTTTGGGCCAGCACAAATTGTATGGCAAAAACTTTGCCATTCAAGTGGACTTGCATTGATCAATTTGAAAAAATCTCGATACATTTGATATAAAGTGTTTTCCAAATTTTAAAAAATTTAAAACATTATGTGTACGTCTGTAGCGCTCGGAAATTAAAACCTGCGCAAATTAGAGTTTTCCAGAAATAAGAGTTATCGAACATTGTAATGTCAGAGCATTTTTGACTCTTACTTTTTGATTAATCTAACTAAAACAAATTATCAAAAGTATAATATAATATATAACACAATTTTATAAACCATTATTTTGAGCAGATTCAAGTTTATATTTCTTAAATATTAACAAGAATATCTCGTCAAAGAAATTTTAATTAAAAAGCATATAAAACTGATTTCACAAATTATTACTGCTCTGGAACCGTTCATCGATTTGATAAACTCCAACTTATTAGATTATTTGGAACAGTATCTTTAATCCCAGCTTAATCCCGTTTCCGACTCAGCAAAAAGGGTAAACAAAAAGACATCGCAGTCAAAAGCATTCGGCTGCAACATTCTGACTTGTTGGACATTTTCAAACAATTTTGCCTAGACATTGTTAGACATTTTAAGGCATTTTTGTATTTGGGAGATGTTCAGACTATCATGGAAAAATTGTTTGGCTTTTTTAACTAAAAATTTAAACATTTTTGTTTTGAAGCATTTTCAAACTAATTTGCTTAGACATCGGCAACAATGTTCCTCAAAAATGTTCAAATAAAATGTTTCATAGGCACTTAAAGTCGGCACAGTCCTACAAGTAGGTACTCATAATCTTAGTTAGTGCCAGTCCAATATGCTAAACTATAACTCTTAGCTGCGAAACATTATCGCAGGCACTCAAATACTTGGATTGCATTTAAAAAAAATACATCAAATATATGTTTTTATTTAAGACTTGTAAAAGACATTGCAGCAAATGATTGCAGGTTTTTTTTTTGGTCGGCCATAACCATCACTCCTCTGTCGCTGTCGCTATCTCTGTCTCTGTCTATTTCTCTGTCTCCGTCTCTGTCTCTGTCAGTGTAGCACACGTCGCTGGAAGATAAAGTCCCGTTGAAGGAAAACACCACAAAAACCTGAGCCCCAAAAAGCTCTAAATCTTGTGGCTACTACGAAGTAGTATACGTAGTATACGTACTATGTACCACCTCGTCCAGCCGGTGTTGCCATTATTTTCTCTAGCTGCTCGGCTTGTCTCGAGCACCATAAAACACTTTAATAGTTCTTTATACCCAAACATACTACCAAACATACCCAACCCTCCCCCCCCCCCCCAGCAAAAGTCTGAGAACGTCTAGGGGTAACCGAAAAAAACCCAACTCTGACTGACGTTTTGCCAATGCCTGCTATTTCTTCGATGCTTTTCTTTCTTTTACACACTCGCTCTCTCTTTCTCACTCGCTATTGCGCTCTCTTTCTCTTTGTCGACTTTTGCTGCGGGCTCGCGTTTTTCGGCGCATTTTAAAATTATGGCAAGGCTGTCACTTCAATGGCGCAGAAGTAAAAGCACCACCCAAACACACAAAAAACCCACCTGCTGCCCGCGGGCCGCTTGGCTCAATTGTTTTTGTGTTTTCTTTTTGTGTTTGCTGTTTTCTTTTCTTTTGTTTTTTTTTTTTTTGTTGGGTTTCTTTGGCGCTGCCTTCGCTTAATTTAAGGCCAGACACTCGTTCAACTTTTTTTTAATGATTTCTGCATAAGCCTTTGGGGACTAATTCATTGGAAGCGGCGCGCATATGCCTTGAGACGCAACAAATTAACCCCGTACACCTTGCAGCGTACAAGATGAGCTGCCAGCAACCCTTAACCCTTAACCCATTCAGCCCATTTGAGTTCATTCCATTCCACCCCGACCGCTCCCATCTCATCCCTCAACTTCTGCAGCTCCCGGGCGCATTAAGTCAAGTGCTTAACCGCTTCAACACTTTGATTTGATTTTGCCTGGCTCAGCTATCGCTTTCCCGCTCTGTTTTAGCTCACGCTTAATCAATTGTGCCCCCCACCCCCTCTGTACCAGCACCCCTCGCATTGCCTGAAGCAACTGTTGAGACCTGCGCGAGTTTTGTTTCGCAGCACCCCCTCTCCCCTTGCCGCCTCCTTCTACGACCTTGTCACATGACACCTGCAACCTTTTGCGCGTCGATTTCCGTTTCCGCCGCCAGTTTTTTGGCTTTTGCTCTTTTTCCGCTCGGCTCTTCATAACAATTTTTGATGCCTTTTGATCTTCGACTGCTGTTGTTGGACTTGGCGTGTTTTTAAATTAAATCCTGGCACGCCCACGCACCCATCCCCCCCACGCTCACGCCCACGCCCACGCCTCACCTGAGGAGAAGAGCTGCTGTTGTCAGCATAATACGACAAAAAATTGCACGTTATGTTTGATGTTTAATTTTATTAAAGGATTTTTTTTGTTGCTGTGCTCAGAATCCAATTAAAATTAACCTGCGGCATTGTTTGTCAAAAATACTTATTTAAGACACTCCAACAACAAAAATCCTAAAAAAAAAAATACAAAGCAACAAGTGTATCGGAGAAGAATAAAAACGCCTGAAATGATTTAACAAACGTTTTTAATATTACTAAATTTTGTTTGCATAAATATGAAAAGCTTTTTGAATGACAACAGTTACAGAATTATAATTGTAAATTGTCAAATACATACTTATTTACACATGTTAATTAAGAAGAGTCTAAAAAAATGATTTCTTCCAAAGAAATGTTATTTTAATATAGGCTTATAAAAGTCGACACAAAAACAAATTAAAATTTATAGAATTTAAAATAAACAAGAAAGAAATGTTATCTTGGGCATGCCGAAGCTATATACCCTTGCAGAAAAGTTTAGCACAAGAAAACTTAATTTTCAACTGAGTGTCCCTATGGCAGCAAGGATTGAGCTTAAATTTGGACACAGTGAGTTTCTTTAAGATTTTTTAAAAAACAAAAAAGTTTTTCATACAAAAACTTATTTTCAACCGTTCGTTAGTATGGCAGCTATAAGATATAGAAGTCCGATTTTTATGAAATTAAGCCAACATGTGTGAAAAGTGCTTAAACTTAAGCATTGTAAGTGTGGTCGACTTATTTTGAAAACAAAAAAGTTGTTCATACTAAAACATGTATTTCAGCCGATCAATCCTATGGCAGCTATAAGATATAATAGTCGAATTTGGGTGAAATTTGTTCCACATGTGTGAAAAGTGCTAGAATTTAGACATAGTGAGATTGATCGAGTTATTTTGAAAAACAAAAAAGTTTTTCATAAAAACACTTATATTTCAACCGATCATTCCTATGACAGCTTTATGTTATAGTGGTCCGATCTGGCCGATTATGACATATGTACTGCTTGCAGATAGAATAAGCATCTGTGCCAAGTTTCAACCCGATAGCTCTTAAACTGAGGGACTAGTTCGCCAATAAACAGACAGACAGACCGACATGACTGGGCTGTTGATGTTGATCAAGAATATACAAATTTTTTATTCTGAGACTTCTTCTTCAATGCGTTACACATTTCGTGACAAAATTATAATACCCTCTGCAAGGGCATACAGATTTGAAGAAAAATTGAAAATAATAGTGCAAAATTTCGATTATTACAGAAATATGAACATCTTTACTAAAAATACTTCTGGAATTTGAGAAAAACTTGAATTGTATAAGGTAAAGTGGATCTAAAAGTACATAACATTTAACATTCGTCAAGGACTACTACATAAAAGGCTAACTTTCACTAACGGTAGCCGAGTTGAAAAGATTATCCTGACTTGGATCATTGTTGCTGCACAGATTTGAGTTGAAGTGATTTACGAGGGGAAAGCAAAACAAAGATTTGTATGTTATACAGAAGGATGTTGGCAGAAAGAGATCGGCTGAAGAACTGTTATGCATAACTGTAACAGTTTATCCCTTTGAAGCAGGCAGCGGCAACCGGAAAATGAAAGTGAAATGCAGGCCATAAATCAGAGAACAATTCTGAGTTCAGTTCTGAGCCCTGTCACTTAACAATTGCAATTGTGTGTGTGTGTGTGTGTGTGTTTGTGTTTGTGCCTCGGGGCGTGGCAGGCATGTTGTATCTTTGCTGTTTGCCATGCAAATGTGCAATTGTTGTGCCAACAACACACGTTGCACATTCGCCGAGTCGCCACAGGAGTCGCCGGTGGAAAAATTGTTGTGACAGTGATGCAGTTGCCGGGAAAATCGCATTTGCCAACATTGCGTCGCCGTCTCTGACGGATTAGTGCGGATTACTTTGACGACAATGTGTAACGCGCACCGTGTCGACTCCCTACCCATCTGCAACTCTGAGAGCCCAGGCAAAATCAACTCAACTAAACTGAACCGGCTCGGATTTGAATCGTAGCCGTACCGGTGAAAGTTGTGGCAGGTAGTTAAACAAATCTTTTTTGTTTGCGTATTCTCAATCTCATTCTCGTGCCGTGACGCACGCAGCGTGGCTGGACAATTAATTTCAGTGCCTTTTGTAAGGCGTTTTGTTGTCAAAGATTTTGGCCAAGATTACGGCCATTTATGGCTCATTAAAGCGAAAGTGAAAGTGAGAAATTAAAGCAAGGTCAGAGTTGATTGTAAACAAAACATATTAGTGACATGCGATTTGTATTTATGTTAGAGTCAGTTTTGGTATCAAATTGAGTAGATGCTGCATAGAGGCTGTTAGCTTAATATGTTCAAAGATATCAATATGATATTCAAATAAAGATTAAAGTAATATTTTTTCATATTTCTTCTAAATTTCGTCAATTTTTATTCACATTTATAAATCAAATTCAACTCCTTTATCAATTGAAAACTTAAATGTTGTACTAACTAATCTATAGCGCTAGCTTCAAAGTTCTTTAAACAATCAGTCTCGAATGTTAAATACCAGTTATGTAAATGTTATTTGTTAGTTTGACTTTACTTTACTCTTCAACTTGGAGTTCAAATCAAGTGATATTCACACAGAATTGAAAGAAACAGGATCTTGTCAAGATGATTTGCAGATAGACACGTTTTATAGTCAACTGCAAAATGCATTTGACTTTGATCTGATGTAAATCATGATATGCTCTCGACTTGTGTCTGTCATAAAAGAGTTGGAACAGCGCTCAATGCGCAGTCAATTATCAAATTAATTAGCTAAGCTTATCTAAGAGCTATTGCTAATTGCAATTGCCATGTGTGGCTAGAAATAGAAAGAGTAAGAGAGACAGATTCAAATCAAGTGCATCAGGTGATTCAAAGATATCGAAGTTGAAGCTCCATCAAATAGACAGCGACAGCGACAGCAACTGCGACTGCGACAGGGACTGCAACTAACAATCTCACAATTTATAATCACGCATCATGGACATGGACATCAGCAGGAGGAGCTCAGAGGCTCCAATGGATCCACCAGCGACAAGCTGACAACTTGAGCTGCTAATGAATGATTGATGTGTGTGGCGATCTTCGAGTGCATGTGTAAGATAATACACTTGGCGAAAAAACTCAGTGTATGCTGTTAGGGCAAAATATTTTTGTTATTTTCTAATTGAAATTTGTACTACTTTGAAATAACTGTGACTTGATATATTGCTCGTCTTAAGAGTAAACATTGTCAATAAACTCAAAAGATGATTGCAGAATTCTGAATTAAGTATGTTGGAAATATGTTCGAAAATGTAATATATTTAAGCTGGAAAAATGTTCTTGTTAGAATATATTCTAAGAAATAAATTTATTTAAGATAGTTAATCTATTTTAGAACTTCCTTTTGCAGCAATTCAACTATTATTTTGTCAAATCAAACTAAATAAATCAGAAATTCGAAATTTTGCAAATTAAAATTTTCTAGAAATTAAAATTAAATCGAAAATTTGAATATTGATTTTTTAGCAGATTCCTGTGCTTATTTTATCAATTGAAAACGGCTTACTTCATATTTTTTGCAAGTGCAAACGCGTAAAGAGATACTGAGAGCGAGATACTGGCAATTTGCTGACCTTGCATTTGCATTAATCATCATTGATTGATCACTGGAGCCACACTAAGTACACACTGCTGTAAAGTCAAGATCGCTCCACTGATCGACAGAGAGCTGCCCAGGCGGTAGCTGAATGTGGCACCAACTTGAGCTAAATGAGAATTTGATATAGCAGGCAGAATAACTGACTGACTGACTGAATGGCTGAGTGACTGACTGAATAGTTGACCGACTAGATGATTGAATAACTGACTGACTAACTGGCTGACTAAATAACAGACTGACTGCCTGACATATTGAATAACTGACTGACTGACTGACTGACTAACCGACTAACTGACTGACTGACTAACTGACTAACTGACTAACTGACTGACTGAATGGCTGAGTGACTAATTAGCGCGACGAGCGTTGGAGCCCATGGTATTGCTATTGCTACGGGGCCCACATCCGCCTGATTGATGGCACCGCGAAATTTAAGAAGGATGCCAGGCAGCTGTCAAGTCATTGCGAAAAGGATTAGCAGCAAAGCGGGGCGATCAAATGGTGCCGCCGCCGCCGAGTCGCAGCTTCCAGAATGTAGAGTTCGGAGCAACATTATAATAAAGTTGACACTGCCTGTGACTGCGGCATGATGATGGATCAGACTGAAGACGTACCGTGTATCCGTGCTGGATCAGATCAGTCAGAGTGCCTGAAGGAGAGTAGTAGTAGCCTTGGCGAAAAAAAAAAAACAGAAAAAAAAAACGGTCTTCGCCAAAATCAAAATCAACGCCGTACCCAACTCCAGCATATTCCATCAGCTGTCACAAAATATGTCACTGTCAGCCAGAAGAGATTTGCGCACAGAGAGTTCTTCTGAAAGTTCTCTTTGAGTTCTGCAGTTTTTTTTTTTTTTTGGGGCGCGTTGCTGTTGTTTTTGTTTTTGTTGGCCAGATTGACAAGGGAACGCTGCTAATCCAATTTAATTTGAATGTCAGTTCGTCTGGAAGACAAGAGCGCAACACGATGAAAAACACAGGCCAAAAAAAAAAAAGAAGAAAAAACAGAGTCAGAGATCTGTTTTGCTGGCTCCTCCACATGGAATTAAGAACTTCTGATTTGCCTTTCACTCTTTCTACTATTTTTCGTGGCGGCGTTTCAAATTTGTCGGCAAACAGCGCAGATTCCCAGATTCCCAGTTCCCCAATTCCCAATCCCCAAACCCAATCCCCATTCCAATTCCCCGCACCCAAAGCCCAGACACATGTTCGACTTAATTTGGTTCACTGCATTTTTGGCGTAATTTTTTTTTTAAGCGGGAATCAAAAGTTCCAAAGCATTTGATATGCTCAACAGTCGAGCAGTCAACAGAAGCTAAATGCAAAATCGCCAGGCTAAATTGTCTGAAATTCGATATTTATTGGACTATATCATTGTATCCCTCATCAGCACAGTAGTAGTTTGTTTGGATTTGGATCGTCCACACTCGATTCAATTTGAATTTCGATTTCGATTTCGGTAGCCAATGCACAAACTTTAACGGCATTCAAATCGAAATTTGGATATCAACTAAAGCTAAACAAAATATAAATCAATAAGGTCAAAAATGCAAATTTTTAGGCTTATAAAATAATCATTTATAATTGTCATAATTTTAAATAAGTTTTCACGAATCTTTTTATTCAGTTAGAATAGCTCAATTAGAAAGTTTTCATTTCCGGAAAGCTTAGTTCTTTTTTTTTTAGTATTGATTGAATCTAAAGATTTCCAACTATTTACAAGAGGAACTTAGGATTAATTCATTGATAAATAGAAAATTTTTCCTGTGCAATTCGACAATGAATTGGAATGACTTAAAAGCTGGAAAAAATGTGATGTTTTTGAATTTCAAATTTCGTCCTGGATGGAGATGCAAGGGATAAATTTGAATATCTTCGGAAGGGCGGGGTGGGAGAAATATTTTTTGATTCGGGTGGAATCGAATTTATTTTTCCGTTCATATTTCTGTCCCAAAAAGTCAAAAATATCTTAAGAAAATGAAGTTTTATACGCTCGGATTGCCGAAGAAAGCATTTCTTACTTTTTTTTTTAAAACTAGCAAGTATAAAATGAATATCAAAATTGTATTTTTAACGAAAAACCTGTATAAAATTATTATTAATTTCTAAGCCCATCTTAGAAACAAATATCAAAAACTGTTTAACTGATGCTTCAGTTTGGAAAACAATGTTTTAAAAACTAATCACATTGTCAGATGGCTGCTGCCAAAAACTTCAGCCAGCTTCGATGGCTGTGAAACAAACTCATTACGCGAAACTGAGAACCCGAAAACTCTCAGGCACTTTTAAAAAGTGGCGCGATCCTTATCAGCGCTTCCACCAAACTCCGAAACTGATAAAATATTTAAAAAATCAGGCACAGTTGTTGCTGCTGCTGCTGTTGACAGGCTCCACGTTTTAAAAGGCTTGAAAGGAAAAACAAAAAAATAGTCACTTGGTTGGCTGGCGACGCGTTTATTTAAAAATCGATCGCATCAGAAAGTCAGAGGCAGTGGTAGTGGCAGTCGCAGTGGCAGTGGCAGAGACAGAGACGGAGGCAGAGTCAAGCGGCACAGTGTCCAGGGTCCACAACAATGGGGCAAGCAGCAAAGAAGCTGCAACCGGAGCCAAAGGAGCCAAACGAGTGATAGACAGACACAAAACACAAGCCCAAATTCCAGAGCAAAGGCTCCAATAAATTTCATTAAATGCGCACGCGTGCGACGAACAATCCAAAGAACTGCATGTGAAGATGGAGGACGAAGAAGGAGTTGACGGAGTAAAAGGAAGAGGAGCAGCAACCAAGCAGACGAGGACCGGTCGCTTTTTTTTTTGTTTTTTGCCTCGAAAGTAGATGCAGCTACTAACTCAGTTAGCAGCAGACAATTGCGATGGACATCTCTCTCTCCCTGGGTCTCAATCGATGAGCCCAATCCCCAATGCCGCTCCTCCCATTTCACTCCGCCAGTGGTCCGCTGCCGCATTTTCGACTCCTAACAAGCTGATGAGACATGAACGCGCGCGCTTACCAAATTCCAAGATGTCAACGCAAAATCACATTGTGCGCCATTATTTGCTATATGTGTAGTATGTACGAGTATGCTATACTGAAGGCATCTGGAGCAGACCCTTGAGCAGGCTTTGGAGTCGTCTCTGGAGCAGTTGCTGAAGCTGAAGCAGGCACTTCACTCGAGCGATCGCCAGTTGCCAGTTAAAGCTTTCATGCAATCGCTGGCAATAACGATAGTATCGATGCTTTCATTTTGAGATACTGTCTTTTTCTGTTTTTATTAGAAATTTTAAGTAAAGTTTTTTTTAAAGGTCAAATTGATAAGCGGTTATCAGAACTCAAAAGTGGCATTTTAATGTCAAAATTTTAATAAAATTCTCTGTCTTCAGTTTCCAGAAAGAGCTTTCCAACAATCGTTAGCTTTATCTATAGTTTGTCTTGGAGGAAACTAGCTTTTTTAATATAAAATTTAAATAAGGTTTTTACAAAGTGCGAATTTCCAAGAGTAGAGTCCCATAATCCCCATAATTATGTCAAAATTCGAATAAAATTCTCAGTATTTTCAGCTTCTATTAAGAGGTTTCAAACAATCTATGGCATGGATGGTTTCGCAGTGAAAAGTATATTGTTTTTGTTTTTTTTTTATAGAAAATATAAGTAAAGTTTTGAAAGAGTTTTAATTGATAAGCGGTAATCAGGGCTCAAGGGTCTCCAAAGATCCTCATAATTACAAATTTCGAATGCAAAACTTCGAATTGCAAAACAACTGACTTAACATCTAAAATTATTCTGCATAGATGCTGCACAGCTTTAAAATGATTTGTTTTCAATTATATTTATGTTTTCAAACCGAAGTTAATTTCAGTTTTCAAAAATGCAACAGGTTTAAACTTTTACATACTTTCATAAGGCTTTTTTTTTTAATAAAAAGTGTGTGCTCGTCATAATTATAAAGTTCCATTCGATATAAATATATATAATTTGAATTAAAAATGAACATACCTATCGTCACTGAAACTATCGATAGTTGACCATCTCTAGTTTTGGTAGCTACAGCTAATGCAATGCAGTGTCGTCGTGTCTCATAAGCCATAAACATAAATAAAGGCACCTACTTCAGTTTCGAGAGATGCTCTCGGTTGGCTCAAGAAATGGCTCGCCAAAAATGTCGCATCAGCTACAGCAACAACAACAACAACAATAACAACAACAACAACTACAATAACAACAACGATAACCACAATGTAGTTGAAGCTGAAAGCATCGTTCAATATTATGGATGACAAACAGAAAGGGTTCAATGATGGAACAATACGCGCTGCCTGCCAAAGCCTTGGCTGAGGATCGGATTTGGGATCGGAATTGGAATCGAACTCAAACTTGGACTTGGTATTGAAGCGTGTCCTCCTCGGCACAATGGCAACTGAAGTATTGAGATCGCGCTAGCGAATGAAGCATAGATAAATCTGTCTTATGTGAATCATGATTCGCATTCGATATGAAAGATGGCACATTGTCAGGGAGGGGAGAGGGGGGGGGGGGTCAAATGACCCAGATGAGCTGTGTTAAGATTTGAAATGTTTTCAATTAAATGTTGAAGTTAAAAAGACTTTGTGGGAAACAGAACTCTGCAAATAAAACTAACATAAATAATAATAATTAGAAATAATTAGAAAAATGAGTTGAAAATGTTCTCATTCAACTCAAATTTAATTAACTTATATTTGGTTTATTTGCTTGTCATAATATTAATTCCATTTCTAATTAGTTTCCTCTGACTGCTCAGCTCCAGATGAAATTTCTGCTGTCAGTTCACGATCCTCCTGCGGCATATCAACTTCAAATGATTCAATTTGATCACCCGAAACGACAACATTACCATATGCAATTGGTTCCTGATCCACCGAGAGTAATGTATCACAATTGGCAATAACAATATTCTGATCATGATCGGTGCAACTAAAGATACCAATCAATATCAACTTGTTCTTCAAAGTAACACGCACCATGCGACCCAGCCATTTCTTGAGTTTCTCTCGACCAGATGAGAGGATTCGATCATCTGATTGATCGCGATCATTGTTGAAACTGGTGTGCATAAATGTTGTGACATTTTGAGGCTTAGATGCTGTGTCCTGAGCTTTTTCTTCGTCAGTGGACATTTTGAATATTGAAAATTGAATTTGAATTTGTAAAGTTTTGAATGTTGAAATGAATTTCAGTGCTAATTTGATAGAAATATTTGTTAGACATTTGTAGATTTGTAGTAGCTACCTTTAGAAGTTATTTCTTAGTTCCATTCAATTACATATATGCCATAGAATATGCTATTTTGCATCTTCATGAGTGCCAGCACCTCTCTTGGACTTGGACTTGGACTCTTGGTAGGCACACATTTTACTCATATGCTAATTCCTTGACAGAGCCGCGTTCAGCTGCAGGATTGAGTTGGATATCGTGGCTGGAAATCTTAGCATTTGCCCAAAAGCTGAACACAATGCAAAAGAGGCGCAGAAAAAAGTGTCGCCATCCTTTTGGGCTTGTAAAGTCGTTCGATTGGCACATGCAACTGTTGCAGTTGCATTTGGACAGCAACCACAGCAACAACAACAACAATAACAACACGAATGCTTATACACGTTGTTTGTCCGTCTGTCTGTCCGTCTGTCCGGCTGTCCGTCCTTTGATGACCACAACAAACTGAAAGCCGGCACAAGTCCGCAGTCGTCTGCGCAACAGTTCAAAGTTTTGAGGGCCCGCTGCCAATGCCAATCGGATCGCAGCGAATAAGGTAGCCAAGTTGGCCAACTTGGCCAGTTGCAGTTGCAATTGCCATTGCCAGATCCACAACAACAACAACAGCAACAACAGCAACAACAGCAACAGCATCCCAGATCTCTGATCTCGAAAAGTTGCCAGTTTTGCAGCAGCGCCTGCCACGTCCAACAAAAGCATTCGGCACAGATCAAATTGGATTTACATTGCCAATTGCCTGAGGAAGGCATTTTAACTAACATGTGCAGCTTGCAACATCTAAATATCTATATTATATGTGATAGTTAAGAAATATGACTTTAAATTTGTAATAAATTTGATCAGAAAGCAATTATTACAATTTTTTTGTATTTAAGATAAATATTGAAAATTTTTAGCTGCAGCTTTTGTACATTTATTTATATTTATATAAGCATATACAAAATATCATCGCCAAAATATGAATTTATAGCTTCCATAAGAACAATCAGTAAAAAAGCCAGCTGTTGCATGATAAAAACTTATTTTGGTTTTTAAAGATATCTTAAAGAAAGTAAGCACTTGCATTCTATATAATATTTATATACTAGTCTGTTCGAATCTGATCAAAATGTAGCGACTATATCTTAAAATTATCATAGGAAAAGTCGATAAAAATTAAGATTTAATATGAATAACTTTTCTGTAACTTTTCGACATGCCAAAGATAACTTTAATAAAAGATAAAGATAAATTTATTAAATAAAAGAAGAGCATTTAATTGCCAATCTTATATTGCAAATGTTTGCTATATTTTGCGCAGTTTGCAGCTCAACAAAAATGAAAACACAACAACAGCTCAGCTCCCGACATTGGCGATCGATCGCATTTGATATATTTGCTCCTCGAGCTGTGGCTGTAGCTTTTGTTGTTGTTGTTGTTGTTGTTGCTCTAGTGGCGATGGCGATGGCGATGGCGTCGTCAGGCCGCAGTTGCAGAGTCTCAGTCTCAGTCTCAGTCTCAGTCTCCGTCTCCGTTGCAGTTGCAGACTCAGTCTGTGGCTTTACAGGCAACCTCAGGCTTTAGCATGCACATTTGCAGTTGCTTTGTTGTCCATCCGCCGCGTCGTCTTTGGCTGCTGCTGCTGCAGTTGCACATTGTTGTTGTTGCTGCAGCTACACCTTCGCAGTCAACGTTCCATGCGGATCCCGATCTCCACCCCGATGGCAATCCTCGGGCCTTTGGCTGCAGCTCTCGACGTAGTGTTTATGTCGTTTATGTGAAATATCAGCTGCTCATGTTGAGAATGTTTGCTGCCTTGTTGCGTCTGCCACTTTTTGTTGCCTGCTGCTGTTGATGTTGCTGCTGCTGCTGCTGCTGTTGCTGTTGCTGCTGCTGTGTCTGCGACTGTTGTCGTTGGCGTTTGCTGTTTTTGGCCTGCAGGTCTCAGTGCAACGTTTTGTTTATGGCACTGGCAGCCATTGGTCAACGCTTGGCTCCTGCTTGAATTTCAAATCTCATGCTGCATGTTCGTTACCCACTCGGCGCAGCCAATAAAGTAAATTATTGCAAAACGCTGGCATTTATTTCTATGCATAGATTTGCACCACATTTCCACAGTTTTTGCACTCAATAAAAACTTTAAATAAACATCGCTGCCTAAGCAAATCTTCGATCACACATCGAGCTCTGTGTTTGGGGGTCAAATTGGGGATGTAACATACACTGAGACTAAGACTGAGCATCGCTGAAGCGTTGCCAATGTTTGTTGTTTTTCAATTAAGTAGATGATGGACAGTACAAGTGGATTCTTATTTTAGAAACGAGACTTACAACTTTGTATTGCGATTATGAGAACGGAGAAAGAGCTTAAATTTGAGTTTTGACGGTTGTCTGGCAACAAGGCATAAATTCTACATTTTTGTGCATAGCTACTTATGACTAACTAAGCATAAAATGACTTACTACTTAAAATGTGTACATACAAGTGCAAATTCATTTCTCGTCAACAATTCATGATAACTTATGGACAATTTTTATGTTTCTAATGCATAATCTATGATTAATATACATAATTTTTGATGTGTTATGCACAACATATGATTAATAATGCATAATTTTTGCATGTTTATGTAGAATATTTGATAAATAAATAAATAATCATTTTTACATTTCGTTGATTTATGCTTATTTGCGCATAACTTTTAATATTTTAAATATTTCAAAGCACTTTTAAGTGTTACTTATTCATACATCATTTCTATTTTATGCATAAATTATTTCTAAATTTGTTATACATACATGGTTAGTTATTCTAGTTTCGATTTCATACTTAATTTGTGCTTAAATCATGCCTAAAATGAAGATCTTTCCGCGAGTTTCCATGGTTTAAAATTTGAAAGAAAAGAAGATATATGCAGAATCAGTTCACTTGTTTTAACAACAGCAGGACTGTAAAGTGCTTCAAATTAAGTACATATCTTGTCTGTCATATCAGAGCTATATAACACAAACCTATTCCAAACAAATTACTAAAAAATGTACTATGTACACAACATTTTTGTTATATTTAATACCTTTAAAAATCACAATTTTTCTGAGAAAAAATGCCACAAAATAAAAAAACACACACAGAATTTTATATAATTTAGGAATGTTCTATGTATATTTGATGAATTCTTTGGCATTCTATTTTATAACAATTTCAGCTGGATTTATGAGTTGTTTTAATATTAACACAGCTTGTGTCGTCGCATTTATTTTTGGCGATTATTTATGGATGAGCGCTGTCCAGGCGAGTCACAGTGGCAATTGGAAACATTTAAATGCTCTTCGTCTCGGCCTCTCTGTATGCTCCCTGATCTTGCTTGAATAGCGGCAGTAAATATATCAGATACATTTGTATCTTATAACCAAAAAAAAAAGTGTGAGATGCATTCGCTGCTGATTTAGCTAATTGTCTTGGGCATTTGTGATGTGATGTGAATGTTGCTGCGACTTGCCTTTGTGGCCTTTTGTTCTAATTTTGTAAAACGTCTCATAATGAAATGTTTTTCGGTCAATTTGAAAATGTTGTGTGTGCTATAAAACAAATATATGACAGACACTTAGCAATAAATATGCTTAGTTTTAGTTTCCATTTGCTTCCACACAACAACACACAAACACACACACACACACACACACACAAAATTCATCAGCCAAAAGAGCTGATTCAAATGATGAAATTGTCGCAGGGCGACAAAGCGTCGCGACCGACTGGCATCCACATTCAACATCCAAAATAAAAATATAAATAAAAATATAAAATTATAAATAGTGGGTGTTTCTATTTCTTCGATTGGCTTGATTGTGATTTACAGCAATTTTAATATTTATTCAAATTTTCTTCATACACACACACACACACACAGATTGCTTAGTTGTTTTTGGGAGCACACAGATCTGTTTATATTCATTTTATTATGTAAAATGCCTTTCACGGCCCATCAACGCGGCTCATCAGCATTTAATTATGCAGCAATCAAATTGAACACATTGAAACGAAATCGAAATCAAAATCAAAAATCGAAAAACAAATTCACGAAACGAGTGCAAAACTTTGCTCACAAAAAAAGCACTTTTCTACTTTGCAATGTTCTCTCAATCAGTATTTTTCTCTCTCTTTCTCTGTTCTCTTTCTCTCTTAAACTATCTGACTTGCACAACATTGCACTAATTAAGACATTTACGCTCTTTTCTCAATTGCATCCAATTCGCATTGTAATGCAGCAAAGAACTAAACTTGAGTTCGAGCAATGCAACAGTGGGATGAAAGAACAAATTTTGAAGTGAAAAATGTAAAATTAATGAACTTTATGAATTTTATTTGGGACACAAAGTTGTTGTTTTAAAACAAGTTTTCAGTTATTATTACGATAATAATTACAGTGGAATTGGTTTGTTGCGAATTGAAAAGAGTTTTATAATTGTAAAAATCCTAGTCAAGATTTTAATGCAAATAATTCGTTTGTTTCTTTTTAATTCTTTTATTCAACTATTAAAGTTCATTCTTGTCAAGTTTTAATCAGTTTGTGACTTAAAATTTAAATTTTAGTACATTTTAAACAATACTTTGGAAAACTCGATTCATTGAACCATTTGTAAGTTATTTCATCATGCAAGCCTGCTCCCATATATGTGAATTTTTACAAGAAACTTCGGACAACTTCGAACATCGATATTCGGAATTCAGAACAGATTTCGATTTCATCGGAAACGGAAATGGGAACAGGTCACATAAGCTGTTCGCTGTGTTATGATAACCTCAACATAATCGAATAAAAGAGCTTACAGTACGAAGGAACTGATAAAATTTAATATATATAGTTTTAACTTTAATTTGATTTGAATTTAGTTTGAGCGATTTGTTTAATATTACATTTGATACAATCATATTTTATGACAAATTTAAAAACATCTGAAAAGCGCTGTAATGAAATATGATTTTGAGTGACCAAAATATTTGACCGTTGATCAGGCTACTCGCTCCACTGTGCTCTGTGGGCCCACAAGCATTGAACTTGGTGAACGCGACGCTGCTGCTGCAGAGTTGTTGCCACGGCCCAACGAGGTTAGTTTGCTCTCATTTGTCTTGGCTGTTGGTCGCTTTGTTTGGGCCTCGCCCTGGTCGGTTTCCTCCCAGGGAATGGGGTTGGGGGCTGAGGGTTGAGGAGTAGGGGTTTTGGAGGATGGGTGGGGACACACAAAACGCAGCCATCCGTCAGTTTTTAATATTTTCCATTTGTTTTTCACTTGTTATTTATTGGCTGCCTCTGCGCCAGCGAAAACTGTCAACTTAAGTCTGTCGAAGGCGACGTTGACGGCAACGGCAACGTCGACGCTGACAGCGACAGCAACAGCGACAGCAACAGCGACAGCGATGCTGCTCCTTCTAGTTGACATCCACTTGTCATTGACTGCGGCGACAACAACGAAGGCAATTTGCATGTGTTGCAGTTGCACTTGCAGCTCATCATCATAATGATAATCAGAATGATAATGATGAGGCTGCTCTTGGTGATAATGATGTTGCTGATGGCTCCTCCTGCAACTTTATTTGCTGTGAATGCAAAATTTCCCGCAAAAATTTGTCGCTTGGATGCAATTAATAAAAAGTTGGCGCTGTTGTTGCAACTACCATCGCCGCCCCCCCCCCCCCCCTACCCATAACCCTGCCCCTGACTCCTACTGCTACCTCTGGCTCATGTTGTTAATATTTTGTAAATTAATGTTCGATGCAAGAATGCGGACGTGCAACACACATACACACATGCACAGAGCAACATATTGCCCCCATCTAAGCGAATGTTGCCGCTACATGTTGCCACTGCCCCCCTTCTGCCACATCATGTGGCAGGGCCAACAGTTTTTATTGAAGTATAACATTAAATTTGGCATTTCCACTTGCGCCTCTCGCGACTTTTTGCACATAAAATATCCATATTTTATTTTCTTTTCTCCTTTATTTCTTGCTGCTGCTGCTGTTGTTGTTGTTGTTGTTCCTTGTTGTTGTTGTTGTTCTTATGTCTGCTCACTTTTGTCTCGTTCTGTTGAATGAAAAATAAAAAAATATATATATATAAAAAAACAGTCAGCAACGATTTGCACAAATCAGAGCCAATTACATGAAGAAAGCAAATGTGCAGACAGTTTTACAACATTTCTCAGCATCAATTGTTGATCGAGCGTATCAAGTTTGCAAATTTACTTCAACTATTCAAATATTTAGATTGTTCATTTACGAGTTGATAAGAAAATAGATGAAAATTGAAGTCGTTGTTTTTGTTAATCTTAATAAGCATCAAGTTTATTTAAACTAGTTGAAATCAGAAGTTAAGTAAACTTTAATTTCAATTCAAAGTATGTAAATAGAGAGATATATCTCTGAGTTGGCAAAATGCATAAATTATGAATTTCATAGCATAAATTAGGTAATATAAGTAATAGTTATCAAAGGTTTATGACAATGGAGGACAGCTGAGCAAAATGGAAATGGTATAACTAATATCACGACTTGAGGTTTTTGTTTTCACTTCAATATCAATATCGAGCATGCTTCCTTTAATAACTAACAGAAATCGAAATTAAGAACAGCCCTGAATGTTGAAGTGAATGAAAGAATAATATTTATATATATTTCAGTACAGCATAGCTTTAACACTTCGATTACTGAACTTTTGCTTATCATTTTTATCACTGTGGAAACTATCGAGTGAACTAACTATCAATCGTATTCCGCCAGCTCTACTAAGTACAGGAATTATATATAAAAATATATATTCTAGATTCCTTCCAACATTCCGTTTGTCTGTTGTTTATAATTTGTAGGCTTAGCAAGCCTAATATTGCTTACTTTCGATAGTATCGATAACAATAGATTTCTACCAGCTCTACTTCATGCAGGAATAACGTATACAAATATATATTCCAGTATAGTATAGCTTTGACACTTCGATTCCTTCAAACATTCCTTTTGCCTGTTGTTTATAATTTGTAGGCTTTATATTACTTACTTTCGATAGTATCGATAACAACAGTTATCTACCAGCTCTACTACTATTCTATTCCATTATTCTATTGTATTCTTTAGCATATCTTTAGCACCTGAATTCCTAAGAACATTCCTTTTCTCTGTTTTTTATAATTTGTAGGCTTTATATAACTTTCTTTCAATAGTATCGATAACAATAGTTTTCTATCAGCTCTGCTGCATAGTTGTTAAACACTTTCTTTTATTTATAAACATACGCAATATGGTTTATTTTTAAAGTGGAACCACAACGCAAGCTCTTTAAACTAGGTGCTTGAGTGTTAATCCTTCGGATCAGTGATTTTGTTATATTGTATATTTGTTTTCGCAAGCAATCCAATCGTGATCTCCGACGAGTGTGTGCCTTCTAATGGCATCTGTCTATCCAAACTAAGCACATGTAAACTTGAGGCTGAATGACAGAGAACATGCCAAGCATTTTCCACATACACATGTTCGCATTCTATTTTCATTTTCCAAAAAAAAAACAGAAAAGAAAAGAAAAAGAAACGTAGAAGCCAAGGCGTTAAATAAATACTCGTATTGTGCCAATTTAACATAATGATTTATTAGTTTATTTATTTCTCAAATATTTTCATTTGCACAGCAACCTAAAAGTTCTTTCACAACATCAACTACATAATGATGACGATGATGATGATTAAGTTGAAGAAGGCATCTCAACTCAACTGAAATCAACTCAACCCACGCGACGATACAAATCCACACAATGTCAACACAGAGGCAACCAAATGTCTTCGAACTGTTCGATTGGGGGTCGTGGAACATCTATCTGAGTAAAGCCACTGACTTGGACTGCCTGATCCAATTTACGAGTCCGTGGACAGAGATATTGACGAGTGCAGATCTCTCGGGATGTTGTCCAGTTCCCAAAGCTAAGTGCATTTCTTGTCGCCTGACCAAAATGCGGAAATTCAAATGCGTGGGCAACTCTGACGGCTGATGGGAATGGGAATGGGAATGGGAATCAGAATGGGAATGAGTATCAGAATGAGTATGGTTATGGGTTGGGTTGAGCGGGAAGAGGGGTATACTGCTGAGAGTTATGTTAATTGTTGACACGTCAATTTGAATCACGACTTACACTTGTCTGCTCGGCACTCGCATGCGGTGATTATTTACGATTTGCCGGGTGAAAATCGCAATTATCATTTTTTATTATGATTTAATGGCGAAGACCAAAAACTCAAGCATGAAGCAAAGATGAAAAAAGGCACGAAATGTTGTTGTTTTTTTTTTTCGATTTTATTTTATATAGTATAAAGATTGTACAGCGATATGCATAATTCTTTTCATGATGATATACATATTTAATTTTTATTAATTTTCACGCATCATCGGCAAATATTTTATGATGATGAAAGCGTTCTTTTCACTCTCGGTAATTGTTGTCTCTCGCTAAGAACAACAAGTTAATTAATTTGGCTAAATGATTTCGCTTAATGGGTACAACATGTTTTATGGCTTTTTCGGCGCTTTTGTCAAACAAAAAAAAAACTGAACTGTCGCTAATATATAGCCGAACATACTAATAAATGACTAACAGACCAAAACTTAATAAAAAATATGAAGAAATGTAAAGCAGATAAAGCATTAGTTTTAGTTAGAGAATGATCCTTCGTTTTGTTTATGCAACTTATCTCTATAATAAGACAGACTATCTATCATGAAACTTTGGTCTATAATAAGACAGACTATCTATTGTCAAATAAGATTCAGTTTAACCATTTCTGAATTCAAATATCTTCGTTGGCAGCTGAAAAGAAATTGACAAAATTCGCATGGAAAGCAACTTGTTGACGTACTTTAATTCAGTTAATTTATGGATTTGGAAATATTAGCTGAAATTTGTATAAAAACTCAACACTCTATTAGAACTGTTCCGGATGCCACATTCGCCAAGTTTTTGAGTAAGTGAAGTTTGCTTTAATGTTTCTATTTGCAGCTTGAAAAAGGTTTTAGCGGATTGAATTCACTTGATCTTTGATCAACGATTCAATTCACTTGAAGTTGAAATATGATTCCTTTGCTTTAATGTTTCTAATTTAACTTTTGATACGATTTCGCGCAATAAATTCATTTCACTTTGATCGATTTAATTCACCTGTCTTTCATGACCGATTGAATTTATTTCACGACTAAAATGAAAATTGGAAGATTTGGGGGCAAATTCATATTCGCAAAATGTTGCCGAAGGTAAAAACCAGAACTGGCCTGCTTAAAATAAACGTAGAAATACTCGTGATTCCCAATTTTTGCGTATTTTTTGCATATAATCAAATTAAAGCTGTGATGTGTCAAATATTCAAAATCTAAATAATTGAAAATTTTGATTTAAGAATATAATTCTGGTCGGGACAATCTGCTGGTACCTGACACCTGCTCTATTGTACACACTTCTGTGCCTAAAGCTTTAGATCAACCCAATTTCTTGAACAAATGCTAGAAATTGATTTAGGATGAAGGATCTATATATTGTGTTTCCTAAAATCCTATTTCTGTTTCTAGAGCTTGATGCATACTCTACCAGAATAAGACTTGGGGTTTTCTCCTCAAGATAAGAGAGTCGACATATTCCAATGTTGACTGTAAGCAGTTAGAAAGTTTTATATTCCAGGCTTAAGTATTATAATTATTGGCTAGCTTAACCATAGCTGTTTTCGAAAGCTAACTCAAATTGAAGCTCGTGCATCCAAAGTTTGACTAAAAAGCAACTTGCAGCACTTTATAATCGAACCCAAACATATGTCTGCAATCGACACAAAAGTTTATTTAAATGGTTTGGTTTTTGAGTTAACCAAACAACACCCCCTCCCCCTCCCTCTGGTGTGTTCTACCTCTTTGGTTGGTAGTCAAAAACCGTTTTTAGCAATTTAACGCAAAACTGTCAAAATGACAACTGTCAAATATTTTCAGCTGCGAGCAAATGTTGAAACTCATTAAACAAAACGGACAAAACGACAACAACAAAAACAACAACAACAGCAACAAGAGCAACAAACAACAACAACAACAATAACAACAACAGCAATGACAAAGTCCGACAAAAAGTTGGCTCTAATTAGAAATAAATCGAAAATATTTTGCAGCCCGTTTATATTTTGATGTCAATGCTCAAAAATTCAAAAGCCATTTCCATTTCCTCCCATATTCATTTTGGGATTCAGTTCAGTTTTGGCTTCAGTTTTTCGCTCAACAATTTTCAAAATATCAACTGTCAAATTTTTGCAGCAAATGTAACTCACATTTTCTATGACAGTTGCCGTCGAGGCCCCAGCTCATATGTATGTGTGGGCTTAAGTGGGAGAAGCGGCGGGGCAGGGGTGCTGTGAGATCTGGGGTTTGGGTCTTTTTGGGGTCTGGGGGCTGGTTAACATTTTAGATTGCCATTTGCCGCAGAGCACATCGTGCTGACAATTTTTTGACACAGCTGAAAAATCTGCAAAAATTTCGTCTCATTTTTTTTCGTTGTTGTTTGTTGCTTGTTGTTGTTGTTGTTGTTGTTGTTGTTGTTGTTGTTGCTGTCTTTTGTTTGTTTTGTTTCGAAAATAGCAATTCGGGTTTGTCAACTCATGTTTGGGGGCTTTGTGGTCTTGTCTAACGCTACATGTGTGTGTGTGTGCGAGAGAGTGTGGGCGTGGCACTTGTACATAATTATGGCTGGCACTTCATTCAGCCTGTCCAAGGCTACTTATTTTATGTTTTTTTTCTTTTTTTTTCTTTTTTTGAGGTGGAGGCAGTCATCGTCTGCCAGCTGACAATGCAGAAAACAAAGGACCATTTAGGTCTCATGAGCTGCAGAGAGAGAGAGCTGACAATTTGACATTTCATCTGCATTCAAAATGTGCAAAGTTTTCTTTATAAAGTGTCCCTCAAATATTACAATGGAAATGTGCCAAACACTGTGCGAGTGTGGGAACCCAAATTTGCATATATGTATGTACATACATATGTATGTACATATGTATGTACGTATGTACATCTCGTCATATATATTTACTATGTCAGCAAATGCTTAACACACATACCTACACACATAACGGTTCAAAATAACATCTAATCAAATTTGTAGTATTTTTCAGGATCCAATTATCCTTTTAGATAATCCATTTGAAGAAGACGTTTTTGAAATTTGAAAGTGCAGAACTCAAAACTGTTTTCCATTACATGTTACATGTTCAGAACGAAATTAAAACATATTTGCATGGAATTATCATTATAGCTTTCAAAATGTATTCGGAGCATTTCCTGAGACAAAAATTAACTTAAAAACACTTATTTTTTTGCCAATTAAATATATTAAATTGTACGTAAAAAAAAACTAAATAGATACATTTTCAATGTTAATCGATGTTCTATATTTTTGCAGATATATATACATATGTATGTTCAATGCACATTACACTGAACGTCCACATTTAGACACTTGAAAATGCTCTGCAGCTCAAGAGGCTTACAAATTTCGTAAAAGAAAACGAAAATTGATCAAAATAACTTTTGAGCTGCTAAAAACTGTTAAGTCTAAAACATAATCTCAAAACTATTCGAAACAAATCGAAATGCAAGAACATGTCGTTCGTCTGTCTCTCTGGCCATCCGTCTGCTTATATGCAAACTAGTCTCTGTTGATAAAGCTTGGCGCAGATGCTGCTTTTTGCTGCATGCAGTACATATGTACGTCAGAATCGGCCGGATCGGACAAGTATAACATACAGCTGCCTCGGCTTGCCGTATTAAAAATAATTTGAAACATTAGTTTTTGTATGAAAAATTTAGTTGTTCCTCAAGCTATCTTAACAAAATTTAGATGCTCTGCGTTTTGGTATATTCTTGTTATGCTGATCAAATTTGATCAAAATCAGGGGACTATATCTCATATGAAATATAGTTTTTAAATAAACAATTGCTTTATTATTTTAATATACAATTTAAAAATCGAATGAAGCTTAAGGAATATTAAATACACTTTGCGGAATACCCTTCTTTCAAAAAAGAAGCAATCGAATAAGGCAGCCAAAATTCGTTATCGACATATTGGAAACTTTGCTAATCGATACTTTTGGAGCACTTTGCAACACTGCACGTGGCAATTGATATCAAGCCGATTGCAATTAAACAAATCAAAACAAAAAAGTTAAGTATGCCTCAATATTTTGGTATAGAGCGTCCGCTTGTGCGACATCAAATGAACAAGGTGCTCTTTCGCAATGATGTGATGATAACGGAACGCATTCCTATGAAACATCATGTGTCTGAAGACTTGCAGCATTTGACCAACTTTGAGGTTACCAGAACAATCAATGCACTTAAGACACGTGGCTACGTCTCAAAACACCAGAGACTGTTTGCCAACCGATGGCAACTGAGCAAATAGGGCAAGGAGTATCTGCGTGGCTATCTCCAGATGTCGACCGAGGAGCAGCAGGATGAGAAGCCCCCCATAGTGGATCAGTTTGACAAGCCTGAAGCCCTTGGACTGTGTGATGGCAAAAAATGGAATCATGGTTAAGGCGAACTATGCTGTTTACTACATGTATATTATTTGTGGCGTCTTTATATCGGTATCGGTATAAGCTCACCTCAGCTTTTGAAATATAGGAAAGTTCAAAGTAATTAAACAGGATTTAATAAATATGAACTTTATTGCATTTTCTCCAACTACTTTCTGAAGCACTTTTTGAATGTAAGTATATTTTTATTTTATGTTCTACATAATGTTTATTTCTATTGTTTTTAACATTTTTTTTCTCAGAAATGTACAAAGCTTTCAGTCAAAACATCTCAAGACATGATGATGATACTCCACCAATAAGGAAAATACCAAGAAAGAATTGTTATCTTCGGCGTGCCGAAGATATGTACACTTGCAGATAAGTTTTGAATAAGAAAATTTAATTTTCAACAGATTGTTCCTATGGCAGCTATAAGATATAGTCGTCCGATATTGATGAAATTTGGTCAGCATGCATAAAATGTACTTAAGCTAAGATAAACCTAAACAAACCCTTTTTTCTGAGACATCTCCTGCAACACATTTTGTGACAAAATTATAATATCCTTAAGGGTATTAAGATTTATAAACCTACACACTATAGTAACAACAAATACAAGTGCTATTATTCCTAGTCATAAAATGCTTTCTGGGGCTGTCAAATAGCCATTTCAATTCAAAAATCAACCTAATTGTTAAGTTTTGTCCACAAAATAGAAGTCATTGTAATATTTAATAATTCTGCATGCTAATTGCAATTACTATAAAATTTCAATAACTGACAAATCAGGTGACAAAATACGAGAATGTGCAGTTTTAACTGCTCACTTTATTTCAAGCAGCCCACACACGAATCAAAAGTGCCAAAGCCCCAAAGTTGCATCTCAGTTGCGATCCGGAGAGCAAAGGTCGTAAAAATGAATTTTTAATGCCTTTTCTGGGGCATCCACACAGAGCATTCAGTTGCAAGTTGAACGATAGATAGAATAGAGAAGAAGGAGAAAGAGCAATCGAGTGTTGGAGCTGGAGATGGAGCCCTAACATCATTTCAAAATATCGTATCGTAAATTTTCAAGTTAACATCAAAATTGTGAAAATTATGTACAATTCCCAGGAACAGCAACGAGGGCAGCCGAACGAACATTCATAACCAAATTTATTGCAAATAAGAAAAATGTCCGCCACACGAACGACAGGCAGACAGACGGAGCCCGACCAGAGAAGACAGTTCGAGGACGAGAGCAAGGATACTGGATGCTGAATGGTGAATGGTGGATCCTTGCTCAACGCAGGACACTGGCGAGCAGCGAACATGGACATGGCGACTGGGAGCAGTCACAGTTAGAGTCGAGTTGGAGTCGTGTGGCACACAGGACAACAACATCAGCATCAGCAGCAGCAGCAGCATCAGCAACAAGGACGAGTGTGTTATAGCTGTGCTTCGTGGTCAGCAAAAATTGTAGGAAACATAGATGAAAAACAGAGCATAAAAAACATAAATTCTGTAGAAAAGAGATGCAAAAAATCACAAAAAAAAAAACAAACACACACACACACTCACAAAAAGAATAAAAAGAATGATGAAAGACAAACATGCGCCACAAGGATAATGGACAAGTGGACAAACGAAAGCAGCACAGGACGAGCTACACACATTTGTGGGTGTTGTCCTCACAAACTTTTACCCAACTAACGCTTGGCATAGAGCGCGGGGGCAAAGGGCAAGGAGCAAGGAGAAAGGGCTGCCTGGCTTCCATCAAAACAAACAACGGAGGCAACAACACTTGACGAGCGAAAGAAGCAGAGAATCAGCTACCGAAGCAAATGATATCCTTGTTGTGGGTTGTCCCTAACTACGAGTGTTGGAATCCTTGTAAATCTGCGTATAATGGGGCGGACGCCTTGCCCAAAAAAAAAAACAAAATAGTGGGAGTGACCAATGTGCTGGCAAATAATACAACGTCGAATCTCGAACATGAGTTGAACTTCTCGCATTATATAAAATGTTTTATAGAAATATCAAACTATGAAAGGATCTAATAGAATAACTCAGTTTTGAAACAGTCGAATTTCGAATTAGTTCTTTTTTTGCAAAATAGAAATAACGATTTGATTTCATTCGCAAAATGATTTTTTTATCAAAAATTATATTAAATTTACAGGCTTGTTCCGGTTTCCACTTTCGTTAAAATATTGCGAAAGTGATTTGTCCTTACATTTTGCTATTTTTATTATTGGTAAGATTTTGCGGATTTAAATCACATTTGTTTGATCAGGAATTGAATGTTTTAAGGAAATTTCAATCCCAAAAAATTTATTTTTCATTAAATGTTACTCTTTTTTTCCTACGTTAAGATTTTGCGGATTGAAATCACTTTTATTTGATTAAAAATTGAATTAACTTGCATTTGAGATAGAACTGAATTCAATAGATCAACAGCAATAAGATAATTTTGAAACTTTAATCAAATTTCAATTCCGCAAAATGTTATTGAAAGTGAAAACAGAAACAGGTCTGTTCGACTTTAGCGTTTTAAACACGTTTAAAGCTTAAAATAGTTTCAAGAATGTTCTTCAACTCGGTTGAATAATGCACATAAATAATACAAAGCTGTCACATTGTCTTAAATTAAACTTTTAAACTTATTGCACTTTGCTAGAACAGAGAGATATAGCTTAGATAGCAATCTTATTGTGTTAAGGGACCTTTGCAGGAGCTACGCTGTCAGGATAATTTATGTAATGCCAAACGAAATTGACGAAACGTCCTTGTTTTTTTGTATGTTTTGCTTGTTCTACCATTATTTGTAGTTACATATATATATATATATATATATATATGTATGTATGTATGTATATATAAGTATGTTTGAGTATGTATTGGCTGCAGTCAATTTTCTTTGGGTTTTCATTTTTGGCTCTTGTGTAATTTGTGTTATTTGCCCATAAACTTGATGCTTGGCTCGTTTGTTTGACATTCCGCAGGACATGGCCCAAGCCCAAATGGAGGATTCACGATGAAGCAGCAGCAAAAGCAGCAGCGGCTGTGGCATATTTTATTTTTCCTAATGATAGCGCAGAAAATGTCTCCAAGGACCAAAGGCAGCAAAGAGAAAGAAAAAACAATAGTTGAAGTAGCAGGAGAAAGAGAAGCAGAAACAGAAACAAGAAGCCAAAGTGGCCAAGCCAAGGAAAAGCGCACATAAAATGTCAAATTTATGTTTTGCTTTCCTTTGTTTTTACTCAAATCGTACATAGATTATACAGAATTATGACGAGCGCGTGTCTATCCATCGAGCAGGACAATGGACTTTGCAAAGGGAAAGGGATATGCTATAGCATAAGCAACGAGGGGTTGGCGCTGTTGTCCTTATCGCTGTCCAACGTCCTGTGCAAATAGTTTTCATAAATTAATTTTATTTCGTTTGTGTAGCCATCATGGCCGCCATGTTTCTGTGTGTCCTAAAAGTTCAGAGTTCTGCTCCTGCTCCTTTCGTCCTTGCGGGCTTGGCCAACCAATTTTGTCCCCAACAGTTTCATATTTCTTTCCTAATTGTGCGACATTTTCGTTCGTCTCTCGGTTGAAATTGACGTAAATTAGAGCACTTTGTGTCGATTTGCGACGATTTGTTCGACAAAAGCTGCTAACGGAAAAGCATAAATATTTATGTATATGGCTCGATGTGAGTATGGTTTATGTGCTCTATATACATATAGATATATATTTGTTACCAGCATATAAGCAATATACTAGCTAACTATGAAATACTATACAAAAGATGATCATAAGTGTTTTTGTCATAATAAATATATTTTATAGCTATTGTTGGTATTGCAGCTTTTACTTAGATTGAAGTTTGAATTGACAAGAATTATATACAATTCGATATTTATGTGTAAGCTACTTTTTTAAATTATTATTATGTTGGGCATAAAGTACTGCAACCTGATTAGTTCTATTTTGGCCCCTTTTCATTCTAAAACTTCCCCTCAGCCCAATTTCTTAGAATGAAAGTCCATATAACTTGTGTTTCCAGGCTATACTTCCCTAGAATTCAACTTCGTTTTGGAAACTATTTATTTAAACTCAAAGTTAAAAAGTTCTGCAAGATATTCATTTACTAAAGTAATTTATTGTTGCAAATTTGGCATAGATTTTAATTATATAGAATCAAATATTAAGGTTTGAATTTTAAGTTGTTAAACCAATCGGAAAATCATTTCTTAAAAATATGATGGCTCTAAAAAATACAAATGCTTAACACACATACCTATGTACTATATATATAACGGTTCAGAATAACATCAAACCAAATTTGTAATATTTTCAAGGATCCAATTATCCTTTTAGATGGTGAATTATTATTTTATCACGACATGTTTAACGCATTGAAGGAGACGCTGTTGAAATTTGAAAGTGCATAACTCAAAACTGTTATTCATTACATTAATAACAATATTGCTCTATCTTTTTGGCTTACATGTCGAGAACGAAGTTAAAACACATTTGCATGGAATGCATAATAAGTATCTTTCAAAAGTTATTCGGTTTTTGTTGTATTTGTTTTAGTTTTTTTGCCAATGAAATATATTGAATTGTATGTATGAACATATGTTCAATGCACATTATACTGAACGTTAAGAAACTTGAAAATGCTCTGCAGCTCAAGAGGCTTACAAATTTCGTTGAAGAAACCGAAAATTTTTCAAATAACTTTTGAGCCGCTAAAAACTGTTCAGTCTAAAACATAATCTCAAAACTATTCGAAACAAATCGAAATGCAAGAACTTTCATTTATTTAATTATGCCACCCCAACACAAAGTAAAAGTGAACGAGGCGGGAACTGGGCGAGTTATTAATGCCCACCGTTATATTTATTTACAATCAAAATAAGTTGTAAAGTAAGATGTGCCGAAACAAGGAATTGAGTTGTTATTAGACTCTGCGTTTCCTAGAACCAGTTGAGAATTACAAGTGGCAGACTTGACAAAAAAAAACTTAAACTGCTTATACCGCTGCACAGGGTAATTTGATTTTATCACGACATGTGTGACGCATTGAAAGAGACTTATCCGACGCCTTGAAGTATATATATATTCTTGATCAGCATCAACAACAGAGTCAAGCTAGCCATGCACGTCTTTCCGTTTGTCTGTCTGTCTGTCGTTCGTCTGTCTCTCTGGCCATCCGTCTGCTTATATGCAAACTAGTCTCTGTTGATAAAGCTTGGCGCAGATGCTGCTTTTTGCTGCATGCAGTACATATGTCCATATGTCAGAATCGGCCGGATCGGACCAGTATAACTGCCGTAGGAACAGTAATTTAAAAAATTAGTTTAATAACGAAAGAGCTTATTTTAACATTATATTTAATTCCAAATCCCCCAAAAAGTGGCAGCCTTTTAAAAAAAACAGCTATTAATTCCAGGTAAAGTAGCTTAACTTAAAATGTAATAATATACCTAAAAAAAAATGCATAAAATGCTTATTTTTGTATAATTTTTGAGTAGTTTAAGCTACTGATTTAAACTTAATTTTAATTACAGTTCAATTTAATCTAACTTAATATAAAATAAAATAGCATAAGATATGCAGAAATCGAAATTATAAATAATATAAACAAATTGTTCAACATTAGTTTTTGCAAAGATTACTTTTGGCTCAACTTTTGAAGTCATCAGATTTGATAGTTCCGCATTTGGCAACTGTTGGTGTCAGTCTGCATTGGGACAGAGCTGACAAGGGATATAATTCAACCGCACCTTGAGGTAATTGCGCCATCCTGCAAATGTCCAAAAATATCAAGGCGCTGCACCAATTATGAATAGAACAATTAATCTCTAATTATGGCTGAACATCTGTCATGCGAATTATTAGCGTAAATGAAATAAAAATGAATGCAAATGAAATGAAATGCAATGCAATGAAATGAAATGCAAATCAACAAGGCAGCTCGCCCTGCCTGCCTCATCAGTGTATCTGAATCTGAGGAGGCGCAGATCGTGCTGACGACCTCACAGATCATACTTGTATCTTGTATCTTGTGTCTTCTGTCTGTGTCTGTGGCTGTGGCTGTGTGTTGCCCCAAGCGCTTGCCTCCTTCTTTTTCTTTTTTTTTTTTCTTCTTCTGCTGATCGGATTATGACAAGCAACGACACACAGAACGACGACAGACCGCATCTCGCATCGCAACGCGCTGCCTGCCCCGCAACTCCCCGTTGGCTTCCTCCAATCCAAGCGTTGGACAACTTGGCGCATTTGCAGACAATGTTGACGACGCCAACAGATGCAAACTGTGGCATGAATGGAGGCATTGCAGTTGGGGCAAAGGGGTACACACTTAGAGATGGCCGCGTGTTGCTTTCAAAACGAATTCGATCATTATTCCATATTTATTAAAATTAAGAATGGAGCAAAGGACTCAACTGTCGTGCTCTTCCTTGCCTAGCTCCTGAGTTTACAGCTTTGAGAATAGCAATAAAGAAAAGTTATCTTTGGCGTGTCAAAGACATATGTACATATACCCTTGCATAAAAGTTATTTATTTTAAAAGTGCATTTTCCATCGATTCTTCCTATGACAGGTATGATAAATAGTCACCCGATTTTGAATGAACTTAATCAACATCTGTGGAAGATAATAAAAGCGAGCTTGGATTCAATTTCTGTATAAAAAGAAAAAAGAGAAAAGAGAATATCTGTATAACAAACCGATTTTTTTGAAATTTCGTAAACATGTTTGTATAATTCTAAAACTAAGAATTGGCAAGTTTGGTCATGCTATCTTGAAAAACAAAAATTGGCAATCGATTATTCATATGGCAGCTATATGTTATAGTGTTCTGATCTATCCGGTTCCGACACATGTAATACTCACTCGAAACTATTTAAAATTTGGATTTTTTTGTAGTTTCCGAAGTTTTTTAAACTCTGTATAAAGAATTGCATAACATTTTCTAAATTTTTTAAGAAAACTTTTTGAACAATTTCGGTTCTAAGACTAAGTTTGATTTTTTAGTTGGCCTTAGTCCCTTAATTCCAAAATTAAAGGCAATTTTGAGCCTATCAGAACAATACATTTTTCTGTGTACAGTTAAAATAGTAGTTAATCTGTTTAAGTAACACTTTTGTTTTAAGCCCAAAAGTTAAGTACGAGTAGTCAAAAAGGCTTAAGAACATGATTATATTACTTATATTTAATAATAATTTAATACTATATTATATATCTATGTTTATTTGATTTATTTTACGATTTTTGAATTAAGTATAATAATTTTATTTTTATTTTAATTTTAGTTTTTTTTTAATTTTCGAAGCTTTCATTTCGTATTAAGTCTCATTATGTTAGTCACCTTACTTAGCACTTCCCATTGATGCATGATTATTCGTGTCACGTTAAAATGCACGACACGTGCTCAACTCTAATTAGATACTACGGGTTCCGAGTGTGAATAGAATAGATACTTGTAGAACTGCTGAGATGGGAGCTGCGACTGCAACTGCGACTGGCGACTGGCGTTGATTGCCGTCTGATCGTTGCTTGATTTGGATTAAGTGAAAATTCATTAGATAATTTCAGATGGCCGCTCTGTGAGGCGCACAACCGCAGTGGGTTTTTGACTTTTAGATCGCGACTTATCGCAGCTAAGTATGCCAATTAGTTTATATTAGCGCCGTATTAAAGAAAATATATACTTATACATATTCAAGAGCTTGTCGTCATCTTCATCGTCATCGGTGTCGTCTGATTAATGTCAGGAAGTCGTCTGATGTGCTCGTAATTCGCAACTATTGCTATTTGAATGGAGACCTCATTGTAAGCTCTTTAAGTAGTTGACAAGTACACGACAAAAATAGACAGATACGCTTACAATGTTGTTGCATAATTCGATTTAACATTGATCGCATATGCAGCTTGACATTCATGAGAATGAGTTTAACTTTACTTTGAACAAAAGTATATCAAAATGAAACAATTAATGAGCTTTAAAGTGTTATACACTTAAAATGCACTTCCAAAATACAAAGTCAACATAAAGATAAATCGCTTGGGAGACAAATAAACATGCAAATGACTCAATGAACTGCAAGTTGGAAAAAAAAAAAGGAAGTAAAAACCCCAAAGCAAGTTCTCAGTTGCGACTGGGAAAAGTCCATGCTGAAGAACTTGACAGGCAGGACAAACTGGTAGCTGCCAACACGTAGACAAACAGTGCAGAGCAGGACCAAGGCTGTCGTCCTGTCGTCCTGTTGTCCTGGTGACTGGTCAGTGATCAAAGCGGACAAGTGGACTCCATTAAAACACTAACGTCACGTCAAGCGCCAAATGATGAATGTGCCTAAGGCGAAGTGAAAATTGAGCGCCAACTGCAGGCGAAAATCAGCCAAAAAGGAGCGACGCAGTTGTCCTGTGTGTGTTCTGTGTGTCCTGTGTGTTTACAAGGACGAAAAGAGCAGAGTAAGCGCAGCGTCTGACTGACTATGTGTGTCCTTGCGATAACTGAGTTGTTGTCCTGGCGTTCTCTGTGTGTGCAACGCGGCGTATGTGTAACTTGTGACTGTGAATTGGTCTGAATACCAATCAGAGAAACAATTGCAATGTGGAGCGAGGCTCTCTGGACAGGATGTGATGGCAATTTAAGTCAGACAGTCACTCACAATGGGCTGCAGGATAAACAGTTGTGCATGTGTGTGTGTGTGCGTGTGCGTGTGGTGGGCGTGTCAAACGCCGCCTCCAAGCGACACTGGCCAATTGTCCGGACGAGCGCCCTCTGCACCGCTCATGAAGTCATTCACTCAATTTATCGTTTGATGAATGTCCTGGCAGATAGTCCTGGCCAGTGCAGTGCTGGCCAACACAGGATGCCTACTGGGTGTTGATGCTGATGCCATCACATGTGAGACAGACACACACACGCATACACACAACACATTTAATGGCCATTTGAGCAGTTGATAAACGTTTCGCTCGTTTGCGTTGATGAAATGTTGTCGTTGTCGTTTCCCCCCTCTGCCCCGTTTTGCTCCTGCATCCTTGTTGTCCTTGTTGCATTGTTTATTTATGCCTGCCATATGGAGCACACACATACACACACATCCTTGTGGACATGCGTTTAGTTTTTGGCGCTTATTTCTAATTGTTTTTGTTTAGCTTTTTGCACTCATCCTTGCGTGTTGCGGCTACGGCGCTCCAATGATTTATGACTGCAAACATTTTCGTTGTTTTTGGCAGTTCTTTGTGCCTTTTGCCTCCACTCCATCCACTCCATACACTAACTGCAATTCCGTTGATGACAATGACACTATTATGATGTCAGACAATGACAGCCGACAAACTCGTTCACGTCTCACATCTCTCACAACTCTTTCTCACGTCTTCCGTTTGTTTGTGCAACGTTTTGTGGCAGTTTTTTGCCATTTTTGATTAATGATTGAATTGCTGAAAATATATAAATTAAAAAGTTTTAAGTAAACTGCAAATGAACAAGCTAATTTTTGTTAAACTATTTCAGTGCAAGTTTGTTAAGAAAAATTATGTTTTCCAACATTAACTGTAGATTTGGCTTATGATAATAGATTTAATACATGCCTAAATATTTTTAATATTTTTGTTTACACAATTAATAAATTTTAAAATATTAAAAATATATTTTCGGCATCTAAAATTTAATGGCAAACCAGAATACAACATATAAATATTTTCTTACATTTTTGTAATACAAGTTAAAATACATTTTCTAATATTAGTTGCAGTTTTAAATTGCATAATGCAACAAAAAATATAAAAAGAAATTAGCTAGCGAACTGTTATTTGAAAAAAGCACAAATCAGTTTAAATTAGAAAGAAAAGTTATCTTTGATAAATAAACTTTAAAAAATATTGTCACACAGAAACTTAATTTTCGCTGGATTTGTTTGTTTTGATCAAATTTAAACAAAGTATATAAAGTCTACTTAAACTAGCAATTGCGAGTTTGTCTGTGCTAAACCAAATTGGGGTATACTCATCCTTTCAGCCGATATTATCCGTTATGACTCCTATATGAGTGTGATAGAAGTAAAAGTATAGCTTCAATTGTGGAAAAGTGACGTCAAATTGAGGAAAATCGGGATAGAAGTAGCGCCATAGATATTGTTTCACTAAGTAGGGATGTCAGCTTCCTCAAGAACAAATTTTAACAAATTATCTCTATGTTCCATCAAAAATAAACAATTTTTTTTTAAATAATTAAGATAATGTATCCTATTAAAAGAAAAGAATTTCTTTAATAGGAAATTAGTATTCTTTTCAAATAAGAGCAAAATATTTGCGTACAAAAGTGAAAATATATTTTAATTAATATAAAATGTTCTACAGTTTGTTGGTCATATTTTTTACACATGAGAAAAGAAAATATGTTTTTTAGAGAACTTTTTTTTGGTAATCTTTTGTAAGCCAGCAAATTTTTCATTAATTTCAATTTGCAATTTTATATTTGCAATTTTGAAGCCAGTTTGAATAATTTTGCTTAATTTCTGAAGTGTTTTCTTCAAATAAAAAAAACTTTATTTTTTATGAGTGCAGTTTCCGAACTCGAATACTTGTTCAAGTGTAGAAGCTCCGATGTACGCTTTGGGTTAAATTTGCATTACTTGGTCAAAATGTTGTTGTATATAGTATGTTTTTATATTTCATTGGAATTTCTATGCCATAATCTTCACAAAAGCAAACGAAATGGCATTTCATGTGCTCGTAAGTGCCAATTAATCAAAACGCAGAGTTTACAAAATGGAAAAGCCATAAATATATAGTACATACATATATAGATATTTTTGTAATCGACAAATCATGGTACACAACAATAGAGCTAAAATACAAAAACAAATAGAACACAATTAACAACAACAAAAAACGTGTGATAACAAATTACAATGCAAATGTAAGCTCAACATAAATGAATAAAAAAGTATAGACTATAAGCGCTCTTTGGTTTTTAAATTTATAATAAAAATGCATTTGTAGCTACAAATAGTAAAAAAAACCAAAAAGAACTCAAACTCAAACTGAAACTAAACCACAACGGCAATGGCCCATTGAAAAGGGGCGCGCTGAGCATTTGAAGGAGGGGAAGGGGCTGGTAGCTGTTTCGGAAAATGGGGGCGTGGGCCAACAACAATTCAACACTAATAATTCGCTTTTATTGAGTGTTTCTGGTGCAATAAAAAACATTTCTGTTGGATTTCTCTTTGGCTGCTCGTAAAATATTTTTAAAATTTTGTATTTGTTTTTTTCCCTTTAGTATTTTATTGACCAGCGAGCAACCCGAAAATTTTGTTGGAGTTGCATCAGATGCAACAAACGGATTGGGGTGAGACTGTTTGGGTGTAGGAGGAGGGGGGAGCTCTATTAAAGCAACTTAACGAGCCAACAAATTACTACACGTCATAAAAGAAAATCACAAAAATATGTATGCTAAAAATAAAACTGATTTGCAGTGAATACACTATGAATACACTAACGCTGAGTGAATAATCACGAATGCATCTCAACCCTAGCGGCACATACTAAATGATTTAGTTGCACAGCTGTGTTGGCGGCTTTACCTGGATTTTCCCAGCCATTTCTTATATATATATAGTATAGATGTCGTGTCATTTGAGTGGTTGTTGTGGTTAGCTTGCTGACAAAACTGGATTGGTAATGGGTATTGTAGCAATACGAAGATTTTGGAGCAGTTTTATGAATCAATTGTTTCTCGATAGTGTTCTCTGATGCTTAAACTGACAATCCTCAGTGTTTAACCTGTAATTGAACAAACTAGTTATGTAAATAATTATGAAAAATAAGATAAGTTTGATGATCGATTTAAGAAAAATGACAATCGTTGGTGTTTCGATTAATCGATGTATTTTGCACGTTTCGATTAATCGATGTATTTTACACGTTTAATCGAAACACCATCGTTTGTAATTTTTTAAAATTGAGTATCGATTTCAATTTATCGTTTAGTATACATCGATTAATCTATGCTTTATAGACAAAATTCAGTTTTTTTTTTATTTAAATAAATTACAAAGAAAATACAAGGTTTCCCTTCCACTTTCTTGTAATTTCTTTTAAAATTTCTTGAAATTAATTCATATTGTTTGATGATTATTTAAAAATGTCAATGGTTGTTAGTTTTAGCAGCCCAAAATGCATCGATTTTGTTTAGACGATTTATCGATTTTGTATAACACTAGGTAAATCGAAATTAATATGAGTTTGTATATCAAAAGACTTCATATTATAAAAGATTTTTAAGACAACTTTTGTGCTTACAAATTTTCTTAAAATAAAAAGGCCTGTTGCCATTTCCGATTCACATCAAAACAGACCTGTTCCCAGTTTCGATTCGAATCAAAACATTCGTTACCAGAACAACTAGCTTTTCTGAATTCCGAAAATTAATATAAAATTCGATTAAAAAGCATTTGCTTTTGAGACAATGGAACTAATTTTTAAAAGAAAGAAAGAAACACAAAATCAAAAACGATTCCGAATGAAAAGTTTTTGGATATATCGAAACCTATCCAATAGAAATGCTGCTACTTGTTGTTTATATCTGATTACTATTCACTTATATATTATTTACAATTGATTTCTATTATTTCAACTTACATAACATACAATTGTTGTTGACAAGCGACATAAATGGTATAAAATGCAAAACTTGTGTTAAATTTCGATTGGTTTCGCCAAACAAAATTACAAAACGATTAATATTTTTTAATGCTCTTTTTAGTTTGACGTTTGGAATGACTTGATTTGACTTTTTTAGCACCAATGGCAGAACTTGTCGATACATTGCTATGCAAACTGTATGCAGTGCGTATGGAGTATCTTAGTCTGGCTTTCTCCAGTTCCTGTGCCACAGATTGACGCATATAGCGATGAATGACGCCCTTATCAACCAGATTGCCCTTCTCATCCATGCGTGGCACACCCGGATGACGACGTATCCAACTCGATGGGTTATTGGGATCGAAGGGTTCGTGAACGAGAACTGGCACCTGTGCTCCATAATAGAAATGTTCACCATGTTTTTTTTGTGGTTTGGCTTTAGCATGTTCTTTAGCTGTTAGATCCCTCATCAGGATTTCAGTTAGATCTTTACTAAGATCTCTCTCCTTGCCCGTAGCCACGTCATTGTATTCGCTGGATATGCGTTTTATTAAATTTTTGGATATGGCTTTATCACTTTTACTCGCATTGGTCAGATTAAGATTCTTTACGGCACTAACAAAGCGATCAAAGTGCTGTTCAGTGCCTATTTTACTATGTACATGTTTCATAAGGCTTTTTAAATGCTTGCCACGCACTGAGGCACCAGCAAGTCCCTTATGTAAACTATCATGTGTCAGCAGATTTAGATCAAATGCACTTTCATCTTTGTCATCATGCGAATGCAATTCAACATGTTTATATCTGTTAAAATGGCCACTCTCATCCCCTGCCGCTCCGTCCAGACCAAATTGACTATGTTTTTTATGACCTTTGTCACCAGAATCTCCTTTGTTGCCATAGGGATCGTTGCTATGCTCACAATCCTTGCCACACGGTGCAAAGTTGCCCGCAAAAGGACCAAAGGCATCGGCAAACGTTTTCTTATAGTCTGCCCAGGTATCTCCACGCAACACTAAAGGATCTCCCTTCAGTCCATCCAGGCGATACTTCTCGTATAGCTGATAGCGACGTCTGAGACCATTTTCCCTGGCTAGAGAGTCAGGTCCAATGCCAGTCAGATTTCCACCCTTGGTTCTGCATTTCCACGTGCCCTTTAAGCAGGCAGCTTTCTCACCCGACCGCTTGCTTGTCCCGAACAGGCTCTTGTGTGCACCGTTATCCGCATCCTGATCCTCCTTCAGCACAGATTGCATGATGGCCAACAGCTTCAGTAGCGACTCCGGATGAAATGGCTTACGCACATTGCCCTTGCTATCAAAGATGCCCATATAATAGTCGCAGGTATCAAAGTTGGACAATGGCACATGGCAGCTATTCCAAGTATGTCCTCGTGGATTCAGCACCCGGCTAAAGTTCTGCATGGTCAGCGTATAGAGAAACTCAAAGACCACATCCGCATGTAGACCCACAATTCGTCCCAATGCCATTATCACATTCTTATTCATATCATACCAGTATTCCTTGGGCGAGGTCTTGCGGCAATCGGAGCTCTGCTCCTCGCCAGCAGCGAATGCTCTATATCTTCGTAGCCAGCCAGTCTTCTCCGATACTTCCTGGTGTCGTAAATGATCCTTACAATCATTTGGCTGGGCTGCACAGTTGCCTCCACAGCTGCTGCAATTGTAGGCAGTTGTCAGCTTGTTGAAGCAATTGCCCAGACTCCCATTCAAATAATTGTACGACCAACATCCGCATCCTGATTTCAAGCATCCCATTTTGCAATTCTGCTAAGAGAAACCAATTTTCCAAAATTATGTTGATACTTTTCGAAAAACTTCAATGTCAAATTGTTAAATTAGTCAAAATTTGGCTTACAAAATACGAAAAAGCGAACTTTAGATAAGAATCGGGTATTCTAGCTCGATTTATTTGTAGTTCAGTAGTTCCCTAATCGATAAAAGAACTATCTTTATTTTTTAGTTCCTTTCCCGATAAGAAATATAGTCGATCCTTTCCGTATAAACGAACTAGTTCCTTTCTGGATAGAAGCACACATCGTTTCTTTAGTTTCTTTTTGGATACTTTTAATGGTTGCTACTTTGCACAATTTTCAACTTAAATGTTCAACAAATTTGAACACACGGAACTGCTAAGCTAAAATCGGAAAGGAAGAGGAATTGAACGAACAAAAGGAACTATATTCATTCGAACTAGTTTAGATCGCATCAACCCAACTGTACTTAAGAACTTTCTATAGCCAATTAAATAGGAATTATGTAATACAGTGCATTGCACTGATAAAATACAGGTATATAAATATTATTCCCAATTGGAACAGTTAAAGTGTATTAAAATTGTATATTATATCGTATTCGATATAAAATTATCGATATTATTTAAATTAAACTAAATATTTTAAAAGAAACTTGTATTTAATCCCTCAAATTGGACATATTTAAATATCTTGTTGGTTTTTAACAAGTTGATTGCAACAATAATCAAACAGATATAAGAAATGAACCAGTTTTGGTACAGTTGAGGCAGCCCTGATTAAGAACATAATCGATATTGATAGCTTATATTATCGATATCTTTGACAAAATTTGCAAATATTTAGCGCAAATCGATTCAATCAGTCAACGATTAAAATTTAGAAAAATATAAATTAAAAAAGACAAGTGTAAAAAAATAAACGTTGAAGATTGAAGATATAAAACAAAAGCTTACTTTGTGTGTGTGTTGCAGTAGCTACAAAAACAACAATTAACGCACACAACAACAAAACAAAGCAACACAGGCAAACAACAAAAAAAACAACAAGAAACGTAACAAAATTCACAACTAGCACTGCTCATTGGATGGACAAGCGAGACGGCATAAGGCGCTGCTGAAAGCAGTGCGAGCAGCGCATTGTTAGTCAGAAGGGGAAACAGCAATAAACGAATGTTAAGAGGCAAAAAGACAACAAAAGCATGTTGAGCACAAAATAATGAGTGAGAGAGAGCAAAATGTCTGCTAGCAGGGGTAATTCGGTAAGGGGAAGTGCGGAACGCGCTGACAATGAAACAGCGCAAGCGTCTGCAAAAAGGGGAAATTGAGAGCGACAGTGCTCGCTCTTGCGCTCTCTGGCTGCACAATGCTCAACAAGAGCGCGCAAAGTTGTTATTGTTCTCTGAGCGAAACGCACCCACACACACACACACACACACACATACGCTTACATGTGTACTGTGCGATGCATGTGCAAACTTTGCCGGCAAACGCCAACAGTTGACGCCGGCAGCGACGCTAGCTGCAGCTGCGTCGACGGCGACCTCCAACCTTTCTGCCATGTCCCTCAACACCCTTCGTCCACCTTTTGACTTGAAAATCGAATCCAAATGTCTTTTCAGTTTAGATTGTTATTCAAATAGAACGAATTTTTGCATAATTATGTTATGTTCAAATGCTTTTTAACAGTTTTATTTTTAATAATGTTGCCTGTCGAATATTAAATTCAAATTAAAGAAAAATAAGTAAAATTTGCCCGAGCCCGAGACACCCTGTACGAGACACTCTGTACGGTACACCCTGTATTCAAAAATACATATAAATATACAGAATCGCTTCAAGCAGTGCATTGCAATATCATCAAGTGCACTGCTTGTTCTTCAAGCAGTTAAATTCAAAAATGCTTTTAAAGACAGATTCTTAAATAAATTTGATGTTTTTTATGCCATCGAAATAAATTTTAAAAAATGGATTAATATTGATAAATGAAATAAGGATGTTTAAAATCAAAGCTGTATCTTTAAAATTGTGTTAATTAAGGTTTTTCTGATAAAGAAGATCCTTAAATTGTTATCAAGTTATTTGGTGAACAAATTAGTAGGAGATTTTAAGTAATTCATACTTTTTAGCTCTTTGTGAAAAACTATTACAGTTGATTTTCACAGCAAATTTTTTCGATTTCCCAATTTTTCTGCTCTTTAACATAGGTAACTTTTACTTTTTATAAAAAGACAATCTGAGAGTAATTGAAATCGTCTATCTTAAGTTTTTCTCAAGTCTATTTTACTTTCTAGTAATGTTACATTCCCCTTTTGCTTTTTGAAACCGCTTGAGAACATCTTGATAAGCTCTTTTCAAGCAGTACCATTATAACAGACATTATACTACTCAAATCCCTATAAATGACTAACCCCAGCATAATTTCAAATTGTTCTATAACGCAATCGATAGATCACAGTTCGTTTTCGAATAGCTCATATTATTTAATCAGCTAACGAACCGAAATGAACTTTGATCTAAAATACTGACTAATATTCGCGGATGATTAACACCTGATTTCCTTAGTTTTTAAATGGTTTAGCATTGTGTTGCACTATCGCAATGCTCAGATCGATCAGTTAGCACCTGAGTTCAATAGAGCAAAGAGTTCAAAGGGTGCCGACGCCAACGCAATACACAAACAAATAAACAAATACACGTATGTATGTAGTATATACATAATTCAATTGCTAATATTATAATGCGAGGCATCATCAACAGGTTCGTCAACAATAATAACAACAACAACAACAACAACAACTCTTCACGTTTGAAGTCCACGGAAGCCTTTAATGTCGGGAACTCTTGATGTGCCCCTCGATGGTTTGAGGTGAAAGATACTTCCGTGTCGGCGGCTTTGTGCTGTGTGGGTGGCAACCACTTAACCCAAAGCAGACCCAAGTGCTAAATGGCGCCCAAATACCATATATTTATAACTTATTTATAATTTTTAATATTTTATTGACTCGACCTCACTCGACAATAGCAGCTCGCTTTGAACTTTGCTTTTGTTTAAATTTATGTACAGTCAAAACCTGAAACAAGATAGATCGTAAATTATTGGAAATTATGCGTTAATAAAGAGCTTTGATCTTTGCCGATAATACTGTATATTTTCGTTTGATATTAGTTTGAGCAAACTTTAATCATTATTTTTCTTTTCTTTCTAGAAAATTGAAATTATTGTCAAGCTTTGTTTTCGGAATGTTTTCATAGAACAAGCAACATTATTTTTTGTAACAATTCAATCTTGATAAAAACAAATTGTTCAATATGCATAATGACTCTGCGTATGTGAAGAACTTTGAGCAGCGTTCGAACAATCAATATTTACCACCCTTTCTCTGTGGCAACGTGAACGAGTCCTTACGCCGAGAACAGCAACAAGACACAAACACGGAGACCGAAATTGTGGCAGAGAATCACAGGAGCAGGCGTAAGCAAATGCTTGCCACACGGAGCATGCAACAGGTGCAACAGCTGGCACAGGAGACGGGCAATAATCCCTTCTGGATAGCAATCAGTGGCTATCAACCGGAGCGAGCCTATCTGGTATATCGTTTCTTCTTCGATATCGGACATATTGTGGACAAGAGTTTCACAGCAACAAATTTGATGTATTTAAAATATTATTGTATTATTGATTGCGATATTGCGCTCAGCTATGATGGCCAAAAGATTGGCTATGGTGGCGATATATTCGTACGTGTTAAGCCCGAGAATCCTGTTCTGGAGACCCGTATTCAAACTACTTTCAAACGCCAGTCGCCCATATGTGTTATCGAAATGGAGTCCACAAACTCCAATCAAAATTCTCAACAAGTTGTGGAGCAGTCCGCTACGAACTCTAATCAGAATTCTCAACAAGTTGTGGAGGAGGCAGCTGCTCCAACGAAGACAGTTCAACAGCGACAAGTTGCTCCTGAAAAGACTGGTTTCCTAAAATGGTTTAAACAGAAAATGTCCTATATGTTTTACTTTTATTAAGTATTGTTATTTGGTTTGTTCTAATTGTTTGTTTTTGAAAATTTCAAATTAGTGTAGAAAAGTAAAACGCTGGTAATCGAAACTGGAGTTGTGCATTATGATTCAATTGAAGGAACTAGTTCAACGACTGAACTTCTTCGTTAAGTTCTTATTCGTTGGAAAGAGGTGTAGAGGTGTTGCCTGCAAGCGAGAACTTAAATCATTGTCTTAATGCGCAATTCGTTAAGTTCGTTCAGTCGTTTAGTTCATGCGATTCCTTCAGATATGTACTTCGTTCATAGTGGTTCCATACTTCGGAACGCTTTATTTTTGTTGACTTTTTATATTTTGGTCAAACATTTAAAAAAAAGTTGGCAAACACTTAAAAACTACAATCGAACTCAAGAGAACAAAACAAAATTAATTGTAAATGGTCTTAAATGCTCAATCCAACTTTAATTGGAATCAAATGAACAAAAACTAACTAAAATTGGAATCAAATGATCGAAAGTGAACGAAATGAACTATAATAAGAATATACAAAGGTGTGACGGAAATCTCATCCAACCGAATTCCAATCGAATACCAACTTTTAGGTGTAACAGAAATCTCTAGAGATTTTGACATTAGAGTTGCCACCACACAGAAATATTTTTGTCTTAAATTTATTCTCACTTTTATTATACTTTTTGATAAACAAATTTCATTAAAGTTTTATTACACACTTTTATTTTTGAAATTATAATTTTGAACTTTTAAGCAAAACACTTTCAAATTTTGTTGCCCGCCAAGTTTAACAAATTGTATGGCAACTCTTAAATTTTGAAGCAAGTGGGCAAGCCCTTGACTTTTATGTGAAATAAGTTAGCATTCCCTATGTTGAGTTGGTTTGGGATGGTGAAAATAAGTGAATTTTTCGTATCGAGATTTTGTAGAGTGTAAAATTATTAACCTAAGCAAGTCAATTGTATATAAAATATAATGCAGATAGTTCAGAAAAATATTTTTGTTAACATAAGATATATTGCTTTTGCTTTCAAAATGGATTTTGTTGGTGTTCTCAACCAAATCTCTGGTAATTTTCTTTTGAAACCATCCGAAAGACGTTTATATGACATCTATGATATCTAGCAGCAAGAAGGATTGAATTAGGGATATAGTTCCGTCGTTCAATTTAAAGATACGATTCCAAACACTAATCGAAATGCATAGCTAAAACAAGAGTTTTCAATTCAGATAAAAAGATTTGAATATTTGAACATTTGAACATAGTACTTGTACTAACATAGCAACTGATTAAAATCTCAGTTATATTGCAATGTCAGTGTCGATAAAAATTAAATTCACATTGTTTGAAGTATTTGCAAATAGCGCCTCTCTCACTTTGCATGCAATCGCCATTATAGAATTTTTAATTACAATAAATCAATTTAAATAAAATGTAATTTTTCAATTTTATCAAATTGTCATTATGCGTAATTAATTCCTATGCACAAATGCATTTTAGTGCCCCACGTTATACACAAGCCCCAAAAACATCCCCAAGCTACCCAAATCACCGAACTCTCCTGTTTTGTAGACAACCAAACAACTGTGTCCTGCTAACTTTTATCGATTGTCGAAGCGATTATAGCGCTGCGGTTGTTAGGCAAAAAGGGGCGTTTTGAAGGGGTCGGGTATGGTGAAAAGGGGGGTAGAGAATAGTAATCGGACATTTGTTTTGTCAAAAATAATGCTGCTTAATTATTATATTTGTAATTTATTTGCGCCCAACGCTTATCAGATCCAAATGCTAAAAAGTATGCATGCTGCTTTAATGCCACATTAATCCCGCACAAAATGCAACAACAGCAACAGCAACAACAACAAAAGCAACAACAACAACAACAACAACAATGCCTAAAATAGTAGAAATGACAGTAACAAACAACAAAAGCAATTCAAATGCTGCGCATAGAATGCATAATTAATTTTTATTTTGATGACAACGTCAACGCAACATTACCCAACACAATACAACACAACACTATCCAACACAATTCCAACACATATACCGAATTTCAGTTTGAATAGCATAGTTCTGCGCTGCAACTGACACGACTTGAATAATACACTATTTCAAAATAGATATTCTACCCTCTTATCATATACGTTTACTTATTACTCCTTAACTTTTTTTGATTCTGTGATCTCCTATTCGAATTTTGAATAGGCGAATAGCTTAAATACCTCAATTACAGTAATATTTGTAATGGAAACAAGATTGTTTTTCTGAACCATCTGCATTATATTTTATAAGCAATTGACTTGCTTAGGGTAATAATTTTACATTTTAAGAAATCTCTATAAAAAATGCACTAATTTTCAGCATGCCAAACCAACTAAACATAGGGGATGCTAACTTGTTCCACATAAAAGTCAAGGGCTTGCCCACTTGCTTCAAAATTTAAGAGTTGCCATACAATTTGTTAAGCTTGGCGGGCAACAAAATTTGAAAGTGTTTTGTTTAAAAGTTCAAAATAATAATTCCAAAAATAAAAAAGTGTAATAAAACTTTAATGAACAATTATCTTAATAAATGTGTTTATCAAAAAGCATAAGAAAAGTGGAAATAAATTTTAGAAAAAATTATTATTGTGTGGTGGCAACTAAACTCAAAATCTCTAGAGATTTCAGTGACACCTAAGAATTGGAATGCGATTGGAATCTGTATGGAAGAGATTTCCTTGATTTCCTTAGAAGTTTTAGTTAGTTTTTTGTCATTCTGATTTAATTTTATTAAAAATCGGACGAGTATATTTTACAGCTGCCGTTTCCATGGCATCTGTTAAAAGATGCGTTTTTGTATGAAAAACTTTTTTGTTTATGCCGAAATTTCAACCAAACTCGCTGGTACTCAATTAAATTATGTTCCACACATTTTACCAAAGTTTTATCAAAATTGAGTGACTTTATCTAAGAGCTGCGGTAGGAAGAATCGATGGAAAATTAAGTTTTTCTGCGGCACGCCGAAAATAACTTTTCTTGTTTTTAAAATAGTTGAAAATAAATCAGTAATTGGCTTAAGCCTCTTTCGATCGGTAAATAGTTTGGACACTCACATCAAATCTTCCATTCATCCTGTATATATTGCTAGTAGTCTTTCGCAATCTTCGTGCTGTTTCGTCACTAGCTTGGACTATCGTTTACACTGATGCATTACATTTTTCGAAACCTTTTCAAATGCAGCTTAGCATACTTTTCAGAGCATTCAAATATATGTTTATGGCGTATTTATTCTTTTATTAGTAAAGTTGGGTATAATATAATAAAGACATTTACAAAAGTTTGTTTTAAAATTTTTCAAATTTATATTTTATGGATTGAATTGGCAATTACTTGATGTAGAAATTTAGGTAGATTTAAATTTAGTAGACAGATATATTGATATGATATATTTTTGTAATTGTCTTTAACTAGAATCTTGCCAACTCAAAATTGTATAATTACTACAATTAGTTTTCGAAAATGTGCTTATCATTTGAATCAAACTGCTTTTGAAATAATACAATAATAATTGTATTCGTATATAATCTGCTATATTCAAACACTGCCTGATTCGACAAAATGTGTTTACCCACACTTGACCTCAAACATAGCAAAGAGCATCCAACTAAATATATGCACATATATATAATACTTATGTACATAGTCATCTATATATATATATATATATATGTATGTATATATATAGACATGCCACCATGTCAGGTTAAACACAAATTAACCTCATTTGACAAAACAAAGCGAATAACGCTAAAATGGATAATTTGTTAAATAAATTGTGCGATTTTTATGAAAGCATTAAAATATTGTATTTGTTGTTGTTGTTGTTGTTGTTGTTGGCATTGTAAACTGCTTATTTGCATTCGATAAATAACATTAAATTAAAATTCTTTTGTTGTCTTTACAAAGTTTTCCTATTTGGTTGTTGTTATTGCTTTTATTATGGCGGGGGATTTTCGTTAACAGATACAAATCCGTTTTATTTGTTTTTTGTATTTAGTTTTTGTTTTGTTTTTTTTTTTTTTTTGCAAAAATTTTGTTTAATTTTTATGGCCAGCATATTTGGTTTCTGGCCCCAAACATTACGAGGCTGTCACCAATTACCGACTAGCTCCACTCCCCCCCAACTGCCCCAAGCCCTACTCCTTTACAGCCCATTGGATTTCGCTGATGGCTGTGCGGCTATGGAAATCCTCTAAAATTATTGCATTCATTAAATTTTAAACAAAGGTGATTAGATTTTATAATTCGAATAGATGCATAAACACACACACACATACACTTACAAAAATGCTCATTATTTATTTAAAAACAAAAAAAAAATATAGGAATAACAACACAATTGTGAAAAGTATTTTAGTATTGTTATTTTGTTGTTCCCTTTATTTATTTGTTATTTGTAGTTAGCATAATGCATTATATTTTTGTCATATCGAAATGTGGGATCAACAATTGTTTCGTTTGTTTTACCAAATTTAATTTATTCATTTTTTGGCCATTTTTCTAAAAATTTCTAATTATTTTTATTTGTCAATTTTAATTAATTTTTCGCCAACTACAAACATTCACACATATGTAAAAATATGTATTCTCATAGAGAATGCTTGAAGCTTTTGTACATTTTTGGTTTTATCATTATTATTCAATTATTCAATACCAGCATAGTTTTAATTACTTTCATTTAATCGCAAATTTGATATTGTTTAGCTTAATGTTAAGTTTTCTTCTTTTTTTTTTTGTGGCACAAAGTTACTTACAGCACATGAAAATCATACTTGAATAAGTAGTTCAAAGGCTTCAACGATAACTTTAATCATTTTTTATTTAACTTTTGAAAGCAGCTTGAAATTATTAAATAAAATAAAGATATTTATGAACTGGAATTATAGATCCTTAATCCTTAATCCCCATAGCTCTCATCGAAATGGCTGCGATCCAAGCTGTGATCCGAGCCAAAAGAATGCGTTATTTCAAACTCACTTGAAAAGCTATAGATTATAAATACTATATAGAGGATAATGCCCACTAGTCCACCAGTTCGACGTAACATAAAATTGGTTGAAATGCCGTACAAAATCATAAAAATCAGGGATATGATAAGGAAAGTGGAAGTCGATTCACCAATTGTACCTTCAGTAAGCTGAGTAAATAAAACAAACAAATTAAATTACTGTTTTTTTTTAAATAAGAAATAAAACTGTTTTTGTCTTCGAAACCCTTTTGATTAATCGATTTAAGATTAATTTAAAATCAAAACACCATCGATCAATCGATTTATGCTGCATGATTAATCGAAACATCTTCGATTAATGGATTTAAGCTACTCGATTTATCAAAACAACATCGATTAATGGATTTACGCAATTTGATCTATTGAAACAATATCGATTAATTGATTTCTGCAATTAAATTTATCGAAATCATATCGATTAATCGATTTAATCTTAACGATAAATCAAAACATAATCGATCAATTGACTTATGCTGTATGAATTATCGAAACATCGTCGGTTAATGAATTTTGGCAACTATATTTATCGAAACAAGGTCGATTAATTGATATATGCAACTAGACTTATCGAAACAATATCGATTAATGAATTTACACAATTAGATTTATCGAAGCAAGGTCGATTAATCGATTTATACTAATCGAAACACCATCTATTAATCGAAACACATGTATTGTTTTTTGTTTTAAAGCGATAATCCAGCTAATCGAATATTTTACGATTATGCACACCTAATAAACACTACTACTTACCTCATAGTAGCGCGACTCTGAACTTAAAATGCCATATATTATGGGAATACAAATGCCCGAGAATGTTTCTGCAAAGTCAATCATATGCTAAATGTTATGAAAAGACACAAAATACACAAAACTTACTAAATACGGTCACACCAAAGCAAGCGGAAAAGCCCATGCGTGGAAAACCCTGCTTGGCCATGCTACAATTAGTCATTAGATCCGACATACCCGTACCCAAAGTATACAAAGTGCAACCAATAAAAGTATGGCTGCGATCCAAAGTAATGCCGACAGTTTCCAACAGAGCAACAAGTTCATTGCTCACAAAGTACAGCATTAAAATGGAGCTAACAACGCTCAAGACGGTTATATACTGATACCATTCCGGCACCATATCGGTGCGGGAATGAACAAAGGTCCAGATAGAAAGGGGTAAAGTCAAAGTGAGAACAATTGCAACAATGGGCACATTGATGCCAAGTATATTAATAGTTTGAGCCAAACGAAGCTTTTGAATAAAACTTAGAGCCATGACAGTGGGTGTTAGAGAGATTTGAATACAGCACAGTAGTTTGGACCAACTGTAGGGAGAATCTTTGAAATTCATTTGCGGTATTAACAGACGCAAAGCGATCAATGGCAATATTTTAATCAGTGCCCACAATTTGATAACTGTCCACTTGCTTTTAAACTTTTCTCTGTCCAATGTGTCGAAGACTTGAAAGAATTGTCGAAATAAACGCTTATTGGGTGAACGAAAAGTGTGTGTTAGATTTATGTTCCAGCGTGATTCATAGGCCGAGTAGGGTAGCGCTTGCTTATCAAAATTGATAAGCTCCTCAGAGGTTCGCTCTTGCTGCTCTCGCCATTCTGCAGTTGACAAAATGTATCAATAATATTTGTAAAAATCATTTCAAAAACTTACTTTTATCAATGCGCTGCTGCATGATATAATCAGCAATGACAACTGTTATATAAATAACATATATGCTCGCCATGGATATAGCTCTATATATGCCTATGAAACCATCACTTGTCTTAACACTAAAATCTATATAGGTTACATAGAGCAGCACAAAACCCACATCCCGCAAAAAGAAGGTGCCATCGGTGGTAAATGGTGTTACCCACATGACAAGTGATGATACGAATACACTCACAAATAGACTCACGGACATTGTATCTGAATAAACATGACGCGATGCCGCATTTAATCCCATAGTACATGCAAATATATCTGGAGCACTATTTCCCAAGGCCATCACAGTTAATCCAGCAACATATTCAGTCAAGTTTAGCATTTTTGATATTTCCGTCAAGGCAGGCACAAAGAATTGACTTGTAGTTTTATATAAGAGCCAAAAGAACAGAGCACACAGCACTATCAATATGCCAATACATACGATTCGCAATAGATCATTTTCATCGCACCAGCAGTAAAAATACTTATTGTAATTTATGATAAACACATGTTCGTAACACGATGGATCATTTGTGGCATAATCACAGCGTTCATTATGCTCCAGCAAAGTGATCTTTTCACAGCGTATCTTAGAAAGCATTTTCCAGTTCAAATGTTCATCTAAATAATATCAATTTTTAGTTGCACACTCACCGGCATCTCAGGCTTGGCAAAATTTAGATGCTTCTCGAAGTGAGGCGATGTTTGATTTGTTGTATTAAAGTACTCAAAGAGCTTTGAATCCATTTTAGTTATATGCGTTTCTTACATTCAACTTTTGTAGTCGAAAGTTGAAAGCATTTGAAACATATTCAAGTTTTTCTATAAATCAGTGCTTACTTAGAAATTAAACTTCGGTTCAAACAAAGTTCGCTATCTTAGTATTTATGAAACTATTTAATATGGTAATAAATATAAGAACTTCGTTTTGAATTCAAACTTTTCACATTTAATTTTAAATTCTCACTGGTATATCTCGGCCATGCCTAACAAAGCATTCGACCTTGAACAACATTTCCCGCCCTTTGGCGATGATTTCCCCAAATCGTAGATTGAGCTTTGAAACGGAACCGATAGAACAGTAATGATCTATTCCAGACTTTTCCACCAATTATTCGTATTTTTTTTTGGTGCTATCATTATATATATTTTGTTGTGCTTAGTTTTGAAAAATACTTTGAAAGAAATTACACGAAAAACTTAAAAGCCGAAGTTTTCTTTAACCTTTTTTCGATATTTTTTAAAATCGTTGAGAAGATTATTGAATTATTGTCTGCCAAGATCTTTGAATATGAGTTTAAACCTGATCTAAAATTACCTAAAATTACAATTTCCCTCACATAACAATTTTCGAAATTGGTAAAATAAGTGTTAATTAATTTTTTCTTAAATTTTTTAAAATAAGTTTGAGCCTGACTCCGACTCTCCGACTACAGTAATTTCGAACACTTTTCAAAAATCTCTACTTATTGTTATTTTCATCATATGCTAAAACTTATGCTTATTAGAAGTCATTCTTTAGAATAATAGAAGGTGATAATGTGTTGTGAATCTTGCAACTTACCGCATTTCACTCTGCAGCAGACTCAAAACGCAATCCAGAAAGCGCATAAACACTCGCGATAAAGGCAATTACAATAAAAACATTTATACATTTCGAAAGCGCCAAAGTTATCTCCCAGTCGAACCGAATCGTATCGAACCGAACCGTCGCCAGACAGTCGACCCCTGCTCCAGACACGAGACCCAGTCCCATTCCCATTCCCATTCCCATTCTCATTTCCAGTTTCTGTTTCGGTTTCAGTTCCATTTCAATTTGACGAACTGATAAATGTCAAATGGTTTATGACACTTGGTCGACTTTTTTGTTTTTTATTCATTCTTTCATTTTTATATTCGTAATGTGCTTTTTGTATTTGTGTTTGATTGTTGTTGTTGTTGTTGTTTTTGTTGTTGTTGCATGCTGGTTCGCTTTATGAGCATTTTCTTTTTTTTATATTTATTGCCATCCAATGTATTTTGTTAAAGCTTTTTGTATAGATTCGAATTTATGAATTTAGCTTTCGTCTCCTAGATTTTTATTTGGGCTATAATTTCCGATTAGCACTATAAATATTGTAAGCTGGTTCAACTGATTTCGAAAAACAAATAGTATATTATATAAGCCAAGACTATTGTTATTAACAACATGTTTTTTTTAACAACATGTTTCTCCAAATTGCTTAAGAAATAAAAATTAAAATATTAAATTTGTATTTTAACACTGAGGAAATCACATTCATAAACTGCCTGATTTAAATGCATTTACATATATACACAGAAAGATACAATTACCTTTTCTTACATCAAAACATGTAAGAATGCTCTAGTCGAGTGTGCCCGACTACGAGACTCTCTGCTCCCATTTGCGGGGAAGGGGGGAGTGCATCCGAAACTTGAAATAAACTTGATCTGCGTATGGTATACAGGAACTTGCATTCCAAGTTTGGTTTCTCTAGCTCTTATAGTCTCCGAGATCTGTGTGCTTATACAGACGGACGGACGGACGGACATGGCTAGATAGTCTCGGCTGTTGATGCTGATCAAGAATATATATAGTTTATATAGTCGGAAATGATTCCTTTAGAATGTTACATACATTGGCAGAACTTTAATACTCCCTTTTTTTTGGAGTAAAAACCCAGTTACAACTTAATATGTTCGAAAATATCCATACGACATTCGGATTAAGATAAAAGTAATATTTTTTTGTAACATTCTTATACCATTTAATTTAATTTAATTTTGATAATATTGATGTTGACTTTAATATATCATATCAAACTAAATTGTTTTGGTAAGATATATGTTTAGAAATAATGTAAAATTTGTAAGATTACAATTGATAGAAAATTTTGATATTTGATCTACTTTTTTTTTCTGTGTAACATTTACAGTTGTAATTAGATACATGACCTTTGCTTGAGTTTTAATTACCATTACAATTAGTTACGAGCAGTTAATGCTTAATGCTGATGGATGAATAGCTGTTTAACTTACGTTTTAAATGCGTTTGTAAAATGAATTTGCTTAATTACAATTAAACATTATATTATGCAATTGTAATGCATTCAGAATAAGAAATGTTGTGCAGTACAATATGAAATTGCACACTGAAATGCAAATCCCCAAAAACCCTTTTCACATACATACATTAATCAACTTATTATGGCCAAAGACAACTGAACATAGTCCACTGTCCACTGTCCACTCTCTACTGTCCATAGTCCATAGGCCTCTGGCATTTGGAATTGCCCGCAGCGGATAATTTGCGTCAAAATGTCAGTTTATTTGAAGAGGCAGTCCCCAAGTCCTTCGTTGCGATGAGCGACGTGCAATTGAATTAAAATTAAAATTAAAATATATGCCGCAAAGGCTGCGAACAACAACAACAACAACTGCAACTGCAACAAAAAACCAAAAAAAAAAACAAAAAAAATGCATTCGTTATAATTTGCAATTTATTTACGAGTATATTCCAATATGCCAACAGACACACACGTGTGTGGGGGTCATCGGCAGAGTTCAGAGGTAGTAGAGGCTCGGTTCGGTTGCAAAAAAAAAAAATATTATAAATTTAAAAAAATAATTAAAAACCATTTGGCTGCACGCTTCTGTATACGAATGCGGGATTCAGTTTGTCCAGCACAACTCGCATTCAATTAATGCAAAATGTCCTAAAATGAACGCATTTCTCACTGATTGTTGGCGATTGTCAAGCGGCCTCCTCCGCTGACAGCGTCGGAGAGCAAATTGAAAAGCGCCCAGAACGTGATCCCCCTGTGAGCCAGTGAGCCAGTGAGTCAGTGCCAATCCCAATACCAATCGCAATACCAATCCCAATTGAAATCCCAAACTGCATAACTGCCTTTATTTCATTTTTGTTTGTTAAATAATGGGATAAAAGTATATAAATTAAGCAATGCACAGTCCCAACTGTCAGTTGCCACTCAATTTTTGAAGTTTTCAAGTTGTCGCATAACATTTTAACAGATTAATTGAAATGTTCTGGCTAGCGTTTATCAGTGAAGACACATACTCGTACTCGTTATATAGTTAATATGTGTATTAAGGTCTTAGTTGTGCTACAAATAATGATATATATATATTTGTATATCTGCAGCTCCTACAAAATGAAATTTGGAGCATGAAAAGCTTATGAAATGAGGCACATTTAAGGGTAGTTTTGACAAAAATTAGAGGGGAAAATTTTAAAAAATTCATTTTTGTAGTCTTTTTTTAAGGTAAAAAATTTGTTGAAAAATTTTTAAATAATTTTGGGAAGTTCTTTACAAAATACATTGCTCAAATTTTCAAATCCATTCATCACACTTAAAGTTATTAAAAATTGAAAATTGTGCTACAACATGTTAACATGGCAACCATGCAATACACTGAAAAAAAAAGTACTCAACAAACTTGTTTTGATGTACACTCCAACATATTTCATATATATTCATATTTCAGAATGCTCTCAAATATCTAATTTAAAATCACTTGACTAAGTCTGATCAAAATCGAGCAAATCACACATTAAAACAATATTCGAATGATTATTCAAATGGCAGCTATAAGATATTCTACCACAGTTTAAATACAAATATATTTTATTTGCTTTAGATTAGATCTCTGAGATCAGAGACATCACATTGTGCTTACATAGTGTGAAGCAACTAAAACTAGACACATACTTAGTAAACACTGCTAAAGTTGTTTTTCAATAATATTTTAAAACATAATCCTTGTAATTAGCACACTTTCCTATATAGCACATACATATATAAGCATTTTATAATATCTACATTTCATATTAATATTTATTTGTATATCCAAACACACATTGAATGCATAATCTGTTATAAGACTCTGAGGCAAACTAATTTGTCATTTGAAGTTAGTCATTTAAGTTGGTCAGTGAATAAATTTAGCGATTGTGTGTGTAGATGAGCAACTACCTTGATTGATTGCCATAGCAATGCTGAAGATAAGGTCGTAGACTGTCAGTGTTAAATTTCAAATAAAAATGTGAAATAAAAAACAAGGCATGCGATAATCAGGCCAGCGCCAATTTGAAGTCATAAATTTCAAATGCACACAATAAATGCGAAAGAATGCGAGACTTCAGCTCATATATGGCGAAATGTGAATGCGAATTGTGAATGTGGGTGTGAGAATGAGTGTGAATTGTGAATGTGGCTGGCAAGTGTCAAACATTGGCCATCAGACAAGCACCCAACGGAGTGAGACTTATCATTTGCTCATAAAAATGTCAAAACTATCTCACTGACATTGACTGATGACAACGTTTGGAGGAGCGGAGCAATGGTAACACTTGACACTCGCAGCAGCGGCTTCGCAGAGGATCTCATGTGGCATGTGGCAGGATGCCAATGCTAAATGCTTTTTGCTAGTGCTACTCAAACGACGACAAGTGCCTACCCCAATGCCCCCATACCCTCTACTGACACTTTTCATCTAAAGCAACCTTCAACACGCATTCACTGTGTGAGTGATTTCATTTCTTTCCTTTTCTATTTTTTTTTTTTTTTTTGCAAGCTGCTGTTGCCACAGGACCAACATCCATGCAACATCCATTCAAGCAAGCATCCATCCAACCATCTATCCAACCATCTATCCATCCATCCATCAGTGTTGAGTGAGTGAGAGTAGTTGCTCTTGAAGCCATCATCAGCATAACCATCCTCGGCTGTCATGATTCATGGCTTCGATTGAATTTTGATTGACAATATCGCAAGCATTTAAAGTGTCTGTTTCCCGCATCCGTTATCTATGATTATTTTCTTTTTTTTTCTCTCTCTCTCTCTTTCTCTCTCTACCTCTCTCACTCACGCTTCCCGACTGTGCCTTGGAGTAGCTCAACTTGTGGGTTCGGCATGGCTAAGTGATGCAGCTTTGCGAAGTGATTTTAAAATCATTTGTCATTTGACAGATGTATCTTTGATTGACTGCTATGACTATGAATTCATCATACTACACGTGTACTTCGGCTCGCTTTCATTGACTCCTCATATGTAGTCATATCGATGCAACACCTGCTTGACTCAATCATAACACAAAAAGTAGTATTGGTATTGGTTTACTTACAATTTATTAGCCCCTAATAATATATGTGTGTCATCTCCATTGGAGCTTTTTGCTGATTGCAACCCCAATAATCATGAACAACATCATCATCATCATCATCATCATCATCATAGCTCTACCCCATTTGACATACACATCAATTAGCGATAAGATCGAATGGGTGAGATTTATGACCACTCTGTGATGTGAAATAACAATTTCTTTTGACATTGATTGAATTAATTTATGAGCCATTCACGCACCAGCTCCGATCGTCGCATTATTTCTGACAACTATTTATAACCCTAACAATCTGAACCAAATCAGAGCGATTTGAGTGATTACCTGTTTGCCCAATTTGAGATTTATACTTGGACGTTGAGTGTATCGAACGACTTTGGTTCCGAGCGAGACATTGAAATTTACAATCGACAAGCTTTGCTAACTTCAAATCAATTCAAATAGAATAAATGTATCAAAAATAATACTAGAAACAGTTTACTATCAATTTAATAATTAAAAAAAAATATATATAATGTGCAAAGAAGCAACAATTTGTATGTCTTATCATTTTTCTCACTGTTCCAAATTCTTATTAGGTATTACATTACGAGTATTTATATACTTCTGCAGATTTTGAAATAAGAAAAACCTGTTATTTTGGCGACGTGCCGAAGATATATACATATATACCCTAACAACAAAGTTTTTTATATGAAAAAAAATCTTCAACTGATTGTTCCTATGACAGTTGTAGATATACTCGCTTGATTTTAATGAAACTTAGTCAACATGTGTTAAACATGTTATTATGTTAAGTTCAAGTGAGTTCAAATGGAATATCTGTGAAAACATAAAAGTTTTTCGTACAAAAACTCATTTTGCAACAGATTGTTCCTATGACAGCTATAAGATATAGTGCTCCGATTTTAATGAAATTTTGTGAACATATGTAGAACATGCTTAGACTTGGATAAAATGAGTTTGATTGAGTTATCTCAAAAAGTTAAAGGTTTTTTCAAATGTGCTGCTTGTAATTCTCAAATGGTTTAAGCAAACGGGCAATGTATTGATTACTGGAATTCTGATTGTGGCACATCATCTTTTTTATTTTGTACTTCTTTATTTGTATTCTTATTTTTGTATTTATATAATAAAATATATATATATATATATATATCGTCGTATTTCCACGAAAGAATCGTATGTAACCTTATGAAATTTAAAAGGAAACTTTTCCTGTTTTTAATTTACATTGATGAGGCTTTAAACATTTTTACCAAATTTTAGCTACGTAACGACAATTGACTTATTTTACTTATATAATCAATTATTTAATGCAAAAATCAGCCGTTTCATATAAAAGTTGAAGTTAAATCATATAAATGATTTCGTTCAAAATGTAACATACGATACTTTCGCGGAAATGCGACGATATGTACATATAATATTTAATGAACTGATCTATTTGGTGCACATGCTCTGCTTTTTTTCCTTTCTTTGCGTAGAAGAAGTGGCAAATATACAACATGATATTATACCTATCTAAGTATTTATGCAGCTCAAACCCAAACACGATGAGCTACGCCTTTTGGTCATAAATTTTGAAAATGATTTCCTGATATCATCTATATAAATAAAAATTCTAAAAAATTTTTTGGAAGCCACGAAAAATAGCGACAGCTTTTGACCATTAATAATTGCAATGCATTGTTATATTGTCAAAAATTTTTGTAATGTGAATTGTTTCCAATTGCGAAATTCATTTTTGCCTACTAATATTGACTTCCGTTTCCGCTGCAAAAGTCCAAAGTATGTTTCCGTCCGCTCTTTTTATGCGCTGTCTCGCTCTTTCTCACATTTTTATGCTTGGCGCCAGTTGTCCCAGTTGCATTTTCCCCCTCTTGCGTCTCTCAACGAGCCGAAAAATTTGTTATCGCCGCATTTGTAAACAACGAGAAACAAACAAAAAAGAAAAAAAAAATCAATTTTTGCATGAAAAGGCCATTGCAAAAAATTACAAATCAGACAAATATATTTGTGTATATGCAAATAAATATACAAACGAGAAATATTTGACATTTATTAATTAAAAATGGACGAAAATTTATATTAATTTTATTCAAATTATCAATGGCAACAAAGGAAGCTAATTTCAATTTATTTTATTTGTCTCTCTCAGGTTTGTTTGTCATGTGCCCCTTTTTAATGCTGCATAAAGCGCATAGATAAAATTGACATTTCTAAAAACATAAATTCATGTATTGTTTTATCTGTCACTAAATAAATCACAAGTATTAACCCAATATTAACCCTTGCTCCAATTCCAAAACACTTTTATAAATATACAGGACTATTAATTAAGCATTTAATGCTAAGTTATGTAATTATTTGAAGGTTTCTAGCAGTTTAAAGTATTTGGCTTGTAATTTACTTTTCGATTATATCCTTAAGTTTGCATAAGTATTTCAAACAAATACTCATTCAAAACTCAAATAAGACAAGAACTAATCAATATAGTGATTATACAAATTATAAATGCTTCCACAATTATGGATAAAAGATCCAAAAAGTTAAATTCAACAAGTAAGAACGTTGCATTCGGATGTACACGACTGCGATATACTCTTTTTTTAGCCTCTTTGCGGAGTAAGCGTGGTATTTTTAGTTTTGTTTAAATTGTTCAAGTTTTGCCTTCAATTTAAGTTGGGTTGGGCCCGTACAACAGGTTTGGGAGAAACAAACATTGCTCAATTGCAAGGGCGGGGGTGGGCGTGGCAAAATTATTTTTATCCAATCTATTCAATAGGGCAATAGAATTCAACCTGCAAAATTTGGGGACTCTAGCTAAAGGGGTGCGGGAGATACAGACTTTGCTTATTTGTGGGGGCGGGGGTGGGCGTGGCCAAAATTGTTTTATTCAGATCAATCAAGGATGTGATAAGTAGCCCTTGTGCCAAATTTGGTTACTCTAGCTATAAAACTATGGAAGATATAGGTTTTTGCGGTTTGTGGGGGAAGGGCTGGGGGTGGTTGGGGGAGATCTTGGCACTTTGTCTTACTATGGTGTATACCAACATGTACACCAAGTTTGGTTGCTCTAGCTTCAAAACTGTGGAAAAAAAAATCTGTGTTCATACAGACGGTCGGACAGAAAGACAGACGGACATTTCACAAACCCAATATACTCTTTCTTCTTTTTTTTTTTAAAAAATCAAAAAAGAGTATAAAAATTAAAAAAAGAGTATAAAAATTTAAGTTTTCAATTTTTAAATAATTAATAATAATTTCACAAAGACTTTTTCTATGAGTTAATACCTTTTAAACTTAGCTTTAACTAAAACTAAAACTGAAACTTGATTTCAAAATATCTTTTTATCTAAATGTTCTTTTTTTTAATTTCATGTAAAGAACGTTTTTAAATGTTTATATCGTATGTTGGAATTTTATTAATTTATTGCAAATGTAGGCCTATATTTGTTTTGTATTGTTTTTTTTTTTTTTTGTTTTTTTTGATAAACCAATTTTTTTTGTTCAACAAATTTCCATTGTTGATTTATAGGATTTGTTATATTTGACAGTTGTTGTTGCAATGGCAGCATTGTTGTTGTTGTTGTTGTTGCTGGAACATTGCAGTTGTTGCTATTTTATTATAGTCGAATTATATGTTTGCCGAATGTTTGTATGGGTCGCTGTTTTACATATAATCGGCTTTCTATATTAATTTAAATTTTATTTTTGGCATTTTATTATAATTACTCTTGATAAATGTAAAAAGTCATCGTTAGCAGCATTGTTGTTTGTTATATTTGTTATTGTTGTTGTTGTTGTTGTTGCTGTTACATCCACTGCACTTGATGTTGGTTTATTTAACTGTCCCCCAATCCCCCTCCCCACCCTTTTGTTAAAATCGAATACAATCTCGTTAGGAAAACTTTTCACCCCTCGTTTTTTGCTGTTGGCATTTAATTTCTATTGCCTCCCCCTTCACCTCAGCCAAAAAGACCAAAAAATTTTCGCGGTTTTGAATGTTTTTAATTGTATTAGTAAATGCTGTTATTGTTTTGCTAAATATTAACATTCTATGCTCTTTGTATTGTAAGCGCACGCTGAAATGAGGCCATCCACAACAACAACAACAACAGCACAACAAAACACAACACAACACAACAAAAAAATATTATAATATTTTGGCCAAATATTTATAATATATTAATGCTAATTTCAACAAATTCAAACGCATTTGCCAATGGCTTTCTGTATTCTGTGTGGGTCTGTCTCTAAGCACGTTCTATATGCATTTTGTATCTGCTGGTGATATTTTAATTTTACTGTCACATTTGATCATAAATTTTCCGATTAATAAATAATTCTTCGAGTAGTTTGGGTTGACAACATTGTACTATACTCTCAACTAACTACCAAACAAGGGGGGGATGTGTGAAAGCTCTACTGAATACAGTTGATAAGCCTGGCGGCCAATTAGTTGCGGAATATAATTTAATTTTAATTGCCTTACATTGGGTGTGGAATAGGAATGATACACATACATATATTCCAAACATTTTACACAGTAATTTCAAATAATACATGTTTGTATTCCAAAAAAATGAACAAACTAAATTTAGTTTAGTTGTCTTTATAGTATGATAAATGTTACGATTGTTTAAAAAAAATAATATGCACTTGTATACAAACCAGTTCCAATTTCGAAATCTGCAGAATTCCAAATATTTGTGCAAAGTTCGGCTTACAAAGTTCTGCTTTTGAGATAATGGCATGAAACGTATTCAAACTAATCTTTAAAAAGTAGCAACTATTACTGTTTAATTCGAAAACGGGTACAAAAAGTCAAAAACGATTCAGAAAAGTTTTCGCAAATGGTAACCAACCTGATAGACATGAAGAAAAGCTGTCTCATAGTTTCAGAGATACACAAATAATAAAAAAAAATATATCTCTAAAATTAAATAAATATGAAATGGTTTTTACTTGTCAAGATTTGATTGTGGTTTTCTTAGAACATTAATACTCAAAAATTAGTGTAAAGGAGTCTGTTTGGTTGAAATAAACTTATTTTCAGTAAGGTTACTTTTAAAAAAACAGTGCAATTTGCACGAATGTTTCAACAGTCAACCTTATAGCTTATCTTGCACGGTTTCATGTACCGAAAGAAAACGTTTCTATTCCTGCGCAAGATACACGAAACGAGCGTGCGCGCGATATTAAAAACCGTGTTTAGACGATGCAAGCAGCAAATGCATGAAAAAGGTGCAAGGTGAATTTTAGAGTCTAAATATTGCTCAACAAAATGTTGCTTCTACTCGTAAACTATTTGACATGAGAAGTTCAGTTAAGAATGCTTAGTGTTATAAATATTGTCAAATTAAATGTGAACTATTTTTATAATAATTTTTAACACAATTTATACGAATATTTGCAAATAATCAAACATTTCACAAAACTAATCAACTGCAAAATGGCTAATGGACGTCCCAACGAATACGATGCCGTTTCGATACCATCATTTATGTCAATGTCAGAGAAGACTATTAGTTCGCATCCATCGCAGGATTTTGTGCAAGTAACTTGCTCAATGGTGCACAATTTGAACTGTGAAGATGAGAATGATATGAATATAAGGCCAACGCAAAATTCAATGTACAATGCACCCACGCCACCAGTATCGGAAGCTGGTGAGGTCGATGTATATTTATCGCATGACACTATCAATTCGGATGGACTCAATTATCCCATATTCAGTCCACAACTAATGATCATCTATGAGAGTGGTGATCTTAATTGTGCAATGCACTTTCTAATTGAATCACTTCATGCACCCTTCTCCTCGAATGCAGTTGCCACAGTATTCGTGGAGGAGTCGATACGTGATGAGGTCTTAGATCGTATCGTGGACAATATGCAACCGCTGACGGAGCAAGTTGCCAGGCATCCCAATTATATGGCAACCTTGGAGATGCTAGACAAGTTGAACATAAAAACCATAAGGGCCAGAGCTGAGAATGTACCGCCACAACTGGCCACGCCCATTGTGGTCTGCGATATACAGCACAGTTTATTGGGTTCAGGTCCTTCCGGTGTCGTTTGCCTGCACACCTTTCGTTCCGTCAAGGAGATAGTTGAACTAAGTCGCAAAGAGAATCTCAGTTTTTCAACCGTTTGCATTTGGAATGAATTCGTGGAGTGCATTTATCAGATTGTGGCATCGCTCAATTGCCCCACATTCTTTATCAATTGCTCCAATGTGAGCTTGGAGCCAATTTGTACATCCTTGGCGGCCAACAGGATATTTGCATGTGTGGTTGATGGCTATCACTATGAGACCATACAGTTCAATAAACAAATGAGGATCGTTGTTTTTCCAGTTGGTGCTCATCTTGCCCAGAAAGCTGTTCAAGAGCCGATCACCTCATTTCCCATATCGTTCTTAAATGAGTGAGTGAAATGCGATCTGTAAAATGCTTCCTCATATCATCATCAGCTTTTAATTGGACACGTTTCGTGCGTTTCGATCAAAAGTCGTTCAATCGATTTGAACATGTTTTACGCTAAAAATATCAATTTTGAATAAAATTTTTTTCGGTTATTTTTGGACAAAATGATAAGGCATTTTATGCTAATTGGCTTTGATGATGATGCGTTCGAATATGATGGCAGCTGTCAGCGGCAATAATACGACTGTAATATATAAAATAAATTTGCTTTGTTTTGTTTCATTTTTTAAGTGGGATTCTTCTCGTAATGAGTCCAAGTTATGTAAATATGAGCAGCAGTCATCAAGCGAGTTAACTGCATGACTAATACAGTTCCTCCTTTTTCACTTGGAATTGATATACTTGAAATAGCATAAAAGTAGACACATTCTAAAGATCAACAAGCTAATCGTAAAGCTTATCAATAGTGTGGCATATTTTAAGCTTTTTATAAGGTCTTTTTTATACAGTTATTAATATCTTTAACAGTGTTTCAATTTCGGCTAGTGTTTCAATTTTGACAATATTTGAAAAGTTTGCTAATTTAATCCTTGATCAAATGGAAATGAATTCAATTCGCAAAATCTTAAAAAAAACACAGAGAACTGAAACATCTAACAACTTTCGCAATACCTCAACAAATGTGAAACCCAGAATAAGCCTGATTTCTTAAAAAATATATATATATTTTCAAGCATATTCATATTTTGGGTAAAACAAGCTTTGAGCTTTTAAAAAGCTTTAATCTTGTATATTTCAAACGAAATACCTTTTTTGCAGCGTATTTGAAAGTCGTCACAACTGCTGTGTGACTTAAGTCGACCTGCATTGCGATACATTCACGATGCTTCACCAAAAATTTACGATCGACATTTAAGAGTGGCAAGCCGGACACATTGTGCGAGGGACTGGATCAATAAAACCATCAGTTTATGAGTATTGAGGATGATGCGTGAGTGACGGAGTCGTCATCATCATCATCATCATCATCGTCGTCGTCATCTACATCGACGCACCTCCCAGGCACTTAAGGAGTACCAAAAATAAGCCAGGCTCATCATTGCGATTATCAGTTTTTTAATTTATATAGCATAAATCTGTCAGAGTCGACAGTCAGATATATATATGCATATGCAGCTATAATAAGTGTGTCTGGCAGGACTACACATGGCGCAGGTGCAGCTGGAAGCTGAAAGCTGAAAGCTGAAAGTTGGTAGCTGGTGTTTATAACTGTGGGCAAATGCGTTGAATTCATTATAAAATGCGGTTTGAATTATTTGTCAAAATGTCTGGCTGACGCCCCCAATGGATGTGACATTGATGTTGACATTGACGGACAGCACAGGAATTTGCCCCACCATTTGGGGGCATGAACCTTTTGTGCAGCAACTTCAATTCGATGCGACAAAATAAATGAAATTGTTAATGGCCAGTGAGTCATTCAGTCATTCAGTCATCCAGTCATTCCCTCATTCAATCAGCTAGACAGACATCTGCCTTTTAGCCTTTATTTAATATGTTATTTTATTGTTATACTCGTCCAGTATTATGCAAATTGGGCATTACTCTCTGAGTAATTGCTGCATTGCAGCGTCATTCATTTTGTCTATAAAGTCAATTACATCAAATATAAGTATTATCTGTAGAGATATACATATATATGCCGAAAAGAGAAGATTTTAACACCTGAGTGAGATGATTGTGATTGCATATTATAAGTAATTGTCTAAATTGTATTCTAACGCGATTGTTGTAATGCTCTTGCAGAAGAGTTTTGGTAAAGAAAACTTCATTTTCCATTGATTGTTCCTACTGGAGCTATAAGACATTGTCTTCCGACTTTAATCAAATTTGGTCAGCATGTCAATAACGTAATTAAACATAGATAAAGTGAGTTTGGTTAATATTACCTTAGAAACAAAAAAGTTTTTTATACTAAAACATGTTTTTCAACCGATAGTTCCTATGGCAGCTATAAGATATAGTGGTCGAATTTGGGTGAAACTTGGTCCACATGTGTGGAACGTATCTATACTTAGATAAAGTGAGTTTGGTAGAAATATTTTGAAAAACAAAAAAGTTTTTTATTCTAAAACATGTTTTTCAACCGATCGTTCCTATGGCAGCTATAAGATATAGTCGTCGAATTTGGATGAAATTTATTCAACATAAGTGAAACGTGCTTAAACTAAGATAAAGTGAGTTTGGTTGAAATATTTCAGAAAACAAAAAAGTTTTTCATTCAAAAACATGTTTTTCAACCGATCGATCCTATGGCAGCTATAAGATATAGCAGTCCCATCTGGCCGATTTAAACAAAGATACTAGCGCCAAAAAGAAGAAGCATCTGTGCCAAGTTTCACCAAGATAGCTTTAGAATTAAGTACTGAAAAATGAACATAAATAGACGGACATGGGTAGTTCGACTCGAACAAGAATAAATAACCCTTTTTTTCTGAGATGTCTCTTTCAATGCGTTACACGATTCGTGACAAAATTAGAATGCCCTCAGCAAAGATACAAAAAAACAAATTTTGAGTCCAATTGAATAAATGGTTTAGAAAATGTTTCGCAGTAAGTGGCCCATATAACACATAATTGTATGTATCCTAGATACATGAGAACTAAAAATGCTAGTCGCATTTATTTAAGTTTTCAAAGTGTTCATTTGCAACTGATATAGCTAAGCTTAAAAGGGGGCATGACAGGAGAATAAGGCCAATCTGAGGAAGCAGTGCATCTGAGACTGGCCCTTGGAGCTGGGTTAGAGCTGTAGCTGAAGGAATACGAGAATAAAACTAGCAGTAGTACGTACTACGTAGCTGTCAGTTTCAATCGTGTCTGCAGAACTTGTCACTCATTCAATAGTTTGAAAATTGCAAATGTCACTTACAACTCAGGCAAGCCAAATATACAAGCAGACCTAGCATGTGTGTAGATATAAACATACATATGTATATATGTGATATGTATATATATAGTGCTATGTGTAAACATTCTAGCCAAGGATGCGACTGAGACAATGTTGCTGGAGACGTTGCCAAAGGACGACAAAGTCTACCAAAGAATGTTAGAAGGATGGCGCGCCAGCAGACGCTGTGAATTAAAACAAGGCCAGGAATAAAATAATAAAAGGACAAAAGACAAAAGCATAAGAAAACTTGAGCTCTGGCTATGTGTGTGTGTTAGTGTGTGTGTGTGTGTGCTAGTGTGTGTTAGTGTGGGTGTGTGAGAGTGTGGATGTTGACCCATATTGGAGGTTGGGTTAAACCCGCTGAGCAAGTGCAATATTTTCAACCCACACAACCACACACACACACAGACACACACACACACACACACCGGTTAAAGCATGTACGCATCAAAATCAGACTTGTAATCCAAGTGCAAGTTGCGAATCCAAAAATCCATCCATCGGCTGCAGCAGCATCCTTGCATCCTTCGCCTTCGCCTTCGCCTTGGCCAGGCAGCATCCTTGCAAGCTGAGCTGAGCTGAGTTGAGTTGAGTTGCGCAAGGAGCAAAACTCGCTGGGCTGATGTCACGTAGATAGACACAGACATGCAACTGACAGACAGATGGAGAGACATTGTGACACGACACATTGACTGACAGCTGCAGGGCCGAGTTCAGTTCTGTTGAGTTTTAGAGGGGCGGGAGAGGGGGAGGCAAAGTGGGCATGGGCGTGGCTATAAGGCGTGTGCGTGGGGCGTGGAACGTGGGCGGTGTGCCATGGCAAGGATTGTGCAAACAAACTGAAAGACAAAAGCAAATGACGAACGTTTTGTTCGTAATACTGAGCAACTGACAAAGCCAGAGAAAAACAGAGAGCTACAGAAGCAGGAGGAGGAGGAGGTGCACTGAGGAGCAAGTGCAGCAGAAGTGAGACGGGCTGGAAAGCACTTAGATGAATATTGAGAGCGCCAAGATGTGACGTCCAGCTGGCGATAACTTGAGAAGATGGTATCCACATAGCCCCACCAAAAAGGGAAGTGGATTAAAGACAGATAAATTGCAGCTTTTCATGCGTTGAGCTTGTTTTAGGCTAACCTTGAAGATTTATCATTTTAATAATATATTACAAGCAATTTCAGCAAACAGCTTTATAAAGCACCTGGTATAAAAGCTGCAATTATTCTTAATCAAAGCTTAAAGCGTCGCTCACAAAAAAAGCAAGCTTTAAAAGCTCAAGAAAGCTTCAAGAGCGTTAAATTATATTGACTGAAAATGTGAGCTGACTTTTAAATAATTAAAGTGTAAACATTAAAAAAAAGGTAGGTGGGGAAAAGGACGCCTTTTAGCGTAGGAGGGGAGGGGGGGGGGGGGGGGGGTCAAGTGCACTTGTGTCCTGGCGCTGATTTGTCCTTTTGACGAAACATTAGGCGGACAAGCGAATGTGAGAAGAGAAGGGCGAGATAAGCACAAGGACGCATCCTGCAAAAAGTGTTTTTAATTTAATTTTTTTCACATTTAATTTTGGCGTTCACATTTTTTGATGAAGTTGAAACTCATAAAACACAACACAGCAGCAAGCAGGCGGGGGAGGTATAGGGGGTGGCAAGGCGATGCGATGCGATGCGACGCGAGACACTGAAAAATAAATAAGAGTAATTAAATTTCGTAGCAAACATGACGAGATAATGGACCGAAGCCATTAACAGTGCCAGTGCCGTGTCCTTGTCCGTGGACCGTCAACCAGCTAGAGTCTGACCGCTCCAAGGATGACGAAAAGATGCTGTTTTGAGCAGAGCAGGACAAGCCGGACAAACAGGATCTTCGCACAACAGCTGACGCGCCCGTCGTCTCAACTTGCCCCAAAACAGTGCACCATCCACATACATCAAGCGTCATGAAGCAGCTGCTTTAATGTCCTGTGCATTTCTCACATAACCTATGCCAACTTATGCTCACTTGTAATCCTTTTGCGCTCAAAACTATACTCCCACAGGCAAATTATTATTTTCTTGACGTCCTAGTTTTATGGCTGCCTTCAGTTCCAAGAATTATTGCATCATTTATAGCTTTTCTTTTGGGTTTGGGGTATTGACAGCTGGCGTCCCAAGTTCATGGGGTCAGAGTTCACAGACTGAATGACTGTCAAGGCATCTTGAGTATAAAACATCAATAAACATTTTAATACTCTTTTTTTAATTTTTTTCAAAATAAACGTAATGGAAAACCAAAATGAGATCTGTTAAGACTGTTGCCACTGAGCACATTTCCTCTTGTTTAATTTTATCTTTTCATCAAAAGTTTCTTTCGTTTCGTTCCAAATAAACTCAAAACTATTCTAAAATAAAATTGAAAAATAAATGAGATTTAATCAGCACAATTATAACAAATTCAATTGTGATAGGAGATAACTTTCGATAGTATCACATCATTGATCGATCCACAATGCTTAAGTTTCAAGATATATTCTTTGGAGAAGTTAATTCAATTTAAACAAGTAAGAACGTTGCAGTTGGGCTCACCCGACTGCGATATACTCTGTTTTCTGTAGGTCCAAAATTTTTTTCTCCAATCTATCGAAGAGTTCAAATGGAGTCATACTGCAAAATTTGACACTTTGTCTGCCTATGGTATATACCAACATGTATACCAAGTTTGGTTGCTCTAGCTTCAAAATTGTGGAAAAAACCTGCGTTCATACAGACGGACAGACGGACATTTCACAAACCCAATATACTCTTTTTTTCCATTTTGGAAAACAGAGTATAATAATACACGGGGTGTAGCCTTTGGGTCAATTAAATAAAATAAGAATAGAAAAACAAGTAAGAATACTCTAGTCGAGTGTGCCCGACTACGAGACTCCCTGCTCTTCTCATTTCTTGCATTTCAAGCAGTTCAGTGGCATCACAAGCAAGCAGTGCACTTAACTCGTAAACTGCTTGTCAAACTGTTGTTGCTGCCTACTGAGACGGGGGAAATAGATTCTTCCATAACTTTGGTGCTATTTATCCGATCGTGTTGATGTTACACATCCGAAAGACATTGATTAAACATACATGTGTACCAAAAATTAAAGCTTTACCTTTAAAATTGTGGCTGTGGGAGTCTTTTGCGATTTGCGGGGGTGCGGGGGGATGCATCCGAAATTTGAAATTAACTTGATCTGCGTATGGTATACAGAAATCTACATGCCAAGTTTGGTGTCTCTAGCTCTTGTAGTCTCCGAGATCTGTGTGTTCATACGGACAGACAGACAGACGGACATGGCTAGTTCGTCTCGGCTGTTGATCCTGATCAAGAATATGTATAGTTTGTATAGTCGGAAATGCCTCCTTTATAACTTTATAACTCCCTTTATAACTTATAAAAATACTGCGTTCATAAAGACAGACGGACAGACAGACGGACATTTCACAAACCCAAATTTAGACACAAAGTTAATATAAGTTAAGATAGCATATGTAAAAAATTGGAAATAAAAATGAAAGTGGTTTAAATAGTAATTGTTTAATATTAATTAAAGATACATTTTTGATTTCCATTAACATAAAATAAGATATAATTATATAAATCGTTATATATTTCGATTTATTGCAACTGTATACCATATAGTATTTGTGCTCTTGAACTCTGCTTGAGTTTGCTTTATGCTCGTATCCTGGTATCCTGCAATCCTGCAAGTACGCTGGATGTGGTGCCTACTCCATCAACTTTGACGTGTATGTTCGAAACTTGCAAGATTTGTGGAGGGGAGCTGCTCCAGCTCACAATCCATTCATCCATCCAACGCTGAGCGACAGCTGCGCAAAATTGGCCAGCCAGCAGCAGCAGTAGCAGCACAGGACGAAGACGAAGTCGAGTAGGAGTATTGGGACGGGGAGGGGTAGAAAGAGGAGCGTAAAGCAATGTGAATAAATGCGAATGCAATGCGCGGCATATGCAGCGAAAGCGACAGCAGCGCTACTTGCCGAGTCCAAGGACATGGAGCAAGGCGTTCGACGATGGATTACGCTGCATCCGTTGACCGTACGTCGAGCAGTGTAGCTGAGAAGGGGCGGGGTGTTTGAAGGGGTGGGGGGGGGCAACACAGCGTCATCCTCATCAAGCTGACGTTGTCTGTGCGCTGTTTACTCGCGTTATCCTTTTGGCACTGACCGCTTTTGTTGTTTTGTTATTTTTCATGTCAGTCAAGAATTGGCAAGCAGCGAGCAAAACAGGACATGGCCGATGAAATATGTTATAGTATATATATATATATATATATAACATATATATATATAACATATATATATATATATATATATACATATAGATAGATGCTGCCAGCAGTATAAGGGCAAGGGAGTGGAGGGATGTGTTGAGGGAGACATTGCATCAATATTGAAACGTCAACATCAACTCGCCAGCGGCGAAATGGCGCTCACAGGATATAGACAAAGGCGACGATGGGGACGAAGACAAGGACATGGACATGGACATGGAGTCCAACTAGGACGACGCGACGTCGACCCAAAAAGCTGATGAAGAGTTCAAATTTTTCTTTGTGTGATTTGACGAATGAGCTGTCATCTTGCATTGGAAATGCTCCTTTGCCCCACACACACACACACATACATATATACACACACATACATACATACACACACGCACACAAAGAGCTGATGGCTTTTCTTGTTTGTTCTTTTATAAAAAGTTGCTGACCATTTCTTTTGATGGTTACTTAAGAGGAATGTTGAAAGTGAACACAAGGATGATAACGTGCATTTTTCGACAGTTAGTTGCTTCTTCTTCTGCTTCTTCTTTTTCTTTGCTCTTGGCCAAATTTAAAATTGTCAATGACAGACAGCTCATATGGACATTTAGTTAGGCTTATTCAACTTTCACTTAACCTGGCCTTTATACATTTTTAATTCTTTAACTTAGGCCTTGGCCTTCTCTGATTTTAGATTATCGATTTTGCAGTGGCGTTTGACGGACTTTTATGCTCTTTTTTCAAAAAACTGTAAGAAAAAGAGTATATTAAGTTTGTGAAATGTCCGTCTGTCTGTCCGTCTGCCTGTCCGTCTGTCTGTCCGTCTGTCTGTCCGTCTCTAAGAAAACAATTTTTTCAAATTTTGTGAAGCTGGAGAAACCAGACAAAGCGTTTATATTTCCTCGGATAACTTGATTAACAAACTTAAAAAAATTTAGCATTTTTAACGTGATCAAAAGTGACTCTTAATAAGTTAAAGTACTTGCACAAAATAACAAAATTTCTTATTGGAAATACCTCAAAAGCGAATTGAGGATTAACTTAATTAAACATATGGCCTTTATATTGTTAATAATATATGAGAAAACTCAATTCTCATCTGTAGATCAAGAATAACAGTGCAAACCTTAAGCTTGACCTATTATTTTGATTGATAGTTATATGTACTATGTGTTTGTTACACGTTTACGTTTGAACATCTTAGAAGCTTTAGTGTTACTTATGCATACACAATTATAAGTCATTTATATGTAGATTCAACAAATGGGTCACAACATCCGGCTCAAAACTAAACCGAGTGCATCCACCGTGTCCCCCAAAACACTCCATATACCCAAAAACCCAAAACCAACTCCAATTTGAGATGGCTAAAATAGGAAGGCTAAAAGCAAAGGCTAACGGCAAAGGCAACGCCAACGCCAAAGCCAAAGCCAAAGCCAACGTCATTCATCGAAGCGTGGAACGGCCATCACTTGGCTCGTTTGCTCATCGTCAAGACAAATGGAGAATAAATAAATTACATTCGGCCTTTTTGCAATTCCAAAACGTCACTGCATATACTGGTCAAGCCAGAGTCAGAGTCAGAGCCAAGCCAGTTCAGTTCAGGCCAGACCAATAGCCAGGCCAACAGTTGGTTCGTTGTCCAGTTGCAGTTGATTTTCTTGTGGCCTTGTTGTTGTCTTCATTGTTGTTGTTGTTGTTGTTGTTGTTGTTGCAAGCAACGCCTCCTCTGCTAAACTTTTAAAACGTCAATCAATTGTCCAAAAGTTGTCGGAGTTGTCTGACATGTTTTAAATTAACTGACGAAGACGAACCAACCCAAACGATTTATGGCCCATACTCAAGATGGCGTTAACCCCATCTCTCTCTCCCAATCTCTCTATCTCTCTCTCTCTCTCTCTCTCTATCTCTCTCTTCTGCCAACTACTCACATGGCTAAAATCCAGTTGAACATACGTTTGTCAAGCCAAGCAGAAGCTGTCCTGAAAATGGCCATTACTTGATATAAATGTGTTGTCGTATGTGAAGATTTCGGTATGGATGTCAAACGAGAAACAATATACTGCACACAATTCTTTGCTTCACAGACAAGATAAATAAATAAAAAACTTTTTTTCATTCGGATCATCATTATGTATGTTATTTACAAAAACTAACGAAATAATCCTTAAAAGACATATTAAAAATAAGAAAATAAAAGAAAAGATATTAAAAACAAAGAAAAACGAAAAGTTAACTTTGTAGAAAAGTAGTTTGTCAAAGTCATTTTTTCGACCGATTGCTCCTATAAGGATTAATATGTGTAAATTATAACATCATTAAGTTCTTGTGAGTTTGGCTGTGATATCTGTACAAACAAAAAATTTCTTCATATAACAACTCTTATTTCAACAGAGTATGCCTATGACAGCTATAATATATAGTCGTGCGATTTTGATAAAATATGGTCAGAGCGAAAAAAAACTTCTAAAACTTCGAATGTGTGAGTTTGGATAAGAAAGCTTGAAAAACAAAAAAGTTTTTCATACAACTTCTTCTCCAATTGATGGTTCCTATGGCTATAAGATATAGTCAGCTGATTTTGATAAAATTTTGTAAACACGTTAAGATAATGCAATAACTCAGAACTTGCAAGTTTGCTCGAGATATCTTGATAAACAAAATTTTGAACCGATCGTTCCTATGGCAGCTATAGGTTATAGTAGTCCAATCTGGCCGATTCTGACATATGTACTGCTTGCAGAAAGAATAAGCAATTGTGCCAAGTTTCATCAATATAGCTTTAAAGAGAGATTAGTTCACATAGAACAGTTAGATATATAAATAGTGGAAAATGGCTAGTTCCACTCGGCTATTGATGCTGATCAATAATATATATACTTTATGGGGTTGGAGACGTCTCCGTTCAATGTGCCACACATTTCGTGACAAAATTATAATACCCTCTGCAAGGGTATGATAAATTGTATAAATGTATATATAATGTTCATTGATTACTGCAAAACTATATAGATTATGGTAACTTAACATTTTTTTGCTATATGTCAAGCATTATCTGAATCATTATACAATTGTTCAAAAAATGATTTGCATTGTAAATAAGTAGCTTCACAAAGCGACATGCAACTGAACAGCGACAGGATATGTGTTTTTGCATATTCAATAATTTGTGGGGCTTTTGTGTCAGTGTGTGTGTGTTTGTATGTGTGTGTGTGTATATGTTCAAAACAATGCAAATATAAATTATAATATAATAATAATTACTGTCAAACAATAGAAATTAAATTGCGAAACAATCAACGTTTCATTAAAACAAAATGGATTTGACATAATTCAAATGCAGGAGTGCATAAGTGTCGCCCTCTGTTTATGGAGCCCCCAAAATGGTTTTGATTCGTGTTCAGACATGCCACCCCCCACCCACCTATCGCAGCGCCCACCCACACAATTGTTACGTTGAATCATTTATTTGGAAAATATTTAATTAATTTTTGCCAATAATGTTGGACAGCGCGAAAAAAAAAACAAGAAATAAGCTCAATCCACAGGCACGCAGACATAACCGCAATTACGGTATACCCCACACTTCTCAGACGAACCTGGATTTGGTCTTAGGTTTGGGTGACCGATGACCATTTGATATATTGATGCCAGCGTAATGATGCCATCGCACTTGTCGCTCATTAAATGGCCTTGCTCGGGTCACCAACTGTAATAATCAAATAAACTTTAGTCGTTTAACAAATTACTGAAGTGCAAATTTCGTCTAGAATGTGGGGACTCAGCTTAATGATGGTAGAGTGCTATAGCATATATCAGCCAAATAATTAATTAGTAATTACAAAAATTTGAAAATAATTATTAAAGATTTTGAATAAAATAAAGTTACATTCTAAGTAGTGCCGCGGAAGTCGGCTCTATGTGCAAGTTCTTTGCGAATATTTCTACAAGCTAAAAACTCACTTACGTAATGCAACTTACTTTTCATTTTTCTGGAATACTCAGGAAGTACATGACTACTTTAATTGTGCGCAGTTTTCGGACATGTCTTATGTAAGGATGCTGCAACATTTGGAGAAGGAAGGTGTTTTACATCCTGGTACTTTTAATATCCATCAGGAAATGCTAGAGGTATCTCAGCCACTTTTAATAGCTCTGTAGCCCAAACTGTTGAAAGAAACTTATCCCATGGGCATCTCAAATTTACGGAATAACTTTCACAGTTCTGTCACAAATCGCACGGCAGTACTTCAGGAACTAGGACAAAACATACCCCGACGTATAAGTCTTTTCCTACCCATACCAGGCATTAGAGACTGCCAGCTGGCTGGTATTCCATCTATTTTCTGCCTTTGCGATAACTTGACCCCGATAAATAGGTTGATTCAAGATCATGGATAATGAACTGACTCTGCGTGGACCTGTCAGCCGTACTAATAGATACGGCAACCCATCAATAGAAACAATCAATTGAAAAAAAGAAATAAGAAACTCTTTTGTTTCTTAATTTGATAAAAATCGAACCATAAAGTCTAATGGCTGCCATATGAAATATCTATTAAAAATTGAGTTGTTGTATGTAAAGTTTATTTTTTGCTTTTAAGAATATCTCTGCTTTTTAATTGCAAATTTTAATTTCAAACTTAATTTAAAATATAGGTCGAGAATATATAAAATATGAGAAATGTGTAGTAAATTAAGTTTTTGTTTGAAAAAAAAAAAAAAACATGAAGTTCTGCGATTTTCGGTACGATACTTTTAATCGATTTTTTTATATAAACTATAAACTTCTACAAATAACAAAACACTGAGCGAAAAATTACGTCCTTAATTGCCGATCGAGAGACCTTGATTTTAATTTTTTCTGAACTCTAGGTTTCGAATTTCTGCAACACCAGATGAGTTTTTTAACTTTTATCAAAGTATAAAATGTTAATCAGGAGCAAGGGGGCATTTTACCGAATCCACATGTTTCAAATGTGAATTGAAAAGTAAACGTCAAAATTGGAATAGACAAAAAACTGATTTTCATCTTTCATAATTTTTAAAAAATTGTGTATCGCCGGTAAATTTAATTAGACATCGGTGTGGGTAAATTACGGTAAATAAGTGTCTGGCAATATGCGACCCTTAATGGGGGCACGTCTTTCGACTTTTAATCCATCCATATGAAAAGCTTAATAAAGTGCCACACAGCCAAATAGTATATGAATGCGAAATTTAATTGTTAAATATTGTTTCTTTTTGTTACCCAAAGAGACCATTTCAAAGATCATATTTATGAGCAGATGATTGTAGCTTGTTGATATTTTTATATTGTTGTAAGTATGTATGTACAATGCACATTAAACTAAAAAAAACTAAAACTCACTACGGTATTTTTGTCAAAACAATCGCACTATCGATGGTCCTTACGATAGTTTTTTTGACCATCGAGGTGTTTCAAATCCTGCACTTTTAACTTAACAGCCCTTAAAGGCATAATAATTTAATTATTTGTTTATTTTCTTGCATCTTTCTAAGTTTCCAGACTATCGATAGGTTTTTTTTCAAAACTTTCGATGGTTCCAAAATCGATAGATTGAAATAACTTTTGAGCTGTTAAAAACTGTTCAGTCTTAAACATAAGCTCAAAACTATTCGAACCAAATCGACATGCCGGAAATTTAATTTATTTATTATGCCACCCAAATTCTTGGATGGTTACGCAGAGACTGCGACTAGTTTGGCGGATTTGAATCCAGATTTTTACAGAATCTGCATCCATTCTTTTTTGGGAATGCAAGACATCAGTAAAATTTACAATCAAAATAAGTTGTAAAATAAGATGTGCCAGAACAGGCAATTAAGTCGTGACTAGTCTCTGTGTTTGCTGGAACCAGTTGAGAATTACAAGTGGCAGACTTGAAAAAACATGTACTGCCCATAGTAACGACGCGCAAAGCTGCCTTATGGATGTGCACGCACCAATACAAATAAAAGAAATCGAACGCACACATGTAACGAACATTTTTTTTTTTATTGCAATGTGTACACAGAAAAAAAAATTAACATATTGACCTTGATGAAACTTGGTACAGAGTCTTTTTTGAACAAAAAAATAAAATGTTTTTTAATTAAGAACAAGAAAAAAGGGTGCTAAACAGCATAATATCATTCTGGAATTAAGGAAATACTAGTTTACCCTGATTGTGTACACGGCTGTCTTTGATTTGGTACGCATTTCGTTCTATTTATAACTTCTTTATAACAAGATTTATTTTTCTCAGTGTACATAGTTAATATCGTTAGTTGTATATTTATTGCTGCTTTTAGTCAAAATAAACAGACGACTACAGAAAAGACAACTGAAAAGTGCAGGATATGCGGTATGACTATGCGAAACCTGAAGGACAACATCAACCGGACTTCTGACGGATGAACACTGAGATGGAGATGGACGGTTAGCTGTTGCTGGAAAGGACACACACAAGTGGAGCTATAGTATTATCCCCACTGAGCAGTGTAAATGACTGCAAAATGTGAAAATAATAATGGACTAAACACTAAAATTTACAACTAAAGGCAGAGACGACGATAACAGAACAGAATAGAACAGAGTGCAGAGTGCAGAAAAGAAGCTGAAGTTGAAATCCAACGAATGCTGTAGAAAAGGACATTCCTTGGTAGTTTTTTGTGATGGTGGGAGGGGAGGGGGGGGGGGGGAAGGAGTAGGAGGACAAGTGGTCATCTGGGTGAGCTGACTGCTGCAATTAGATGGCAAGTTGAATAGACATTTTAGACAGCTGAGCGCTCGAGTTAGATGGACGGATGGATGGATAGATGGATAGATGAATGGGCGAATGGACGAATGGACGCATGGATGGGTTGATAATGGGTGGACAAGTAATTGCAACGTATGAAAACAGTTTGAATTGGCTGAGAACACACACACACACACACACACACACAGCGTAGTTGCTTAAGTTTGATGGACAACGACGTTAGACATTGTGCAAAAAGCAAAGTAAGTATTTTTGCAAATTTCGACTTTTGAATAATTCGTTAAGCTAAATGGATTCAATTTGTACCTTATCAACTAGCAGTCGAAGGCAATATCTCTAAATTGATACGAGTTCTATTATTATTTGTATTTAATTGACAAACAAGCAGGCAGTCAACAAGGGCTCCCATATTTTTTGGTTTTTTTGTGTTTTGTTTTTTGTATGTTGTTGTTTTATTTTGATAAATATAAAATACATGGCGAACAATTATTTTAGTTGTGTGTAACATAAAAGCTAAGCCAAAGGCACTAGCCGTAAACCCTTTGCAATTAAATGCATTTGCATGCCTGTCAGTGTCATCAGTGTAAGAACAAAAACAAAAAACAAGAACCAAGATATAGTATACTAAAATAAAACTTAAAATGTCAACTATTTTGCAAGTAAAAGATTTTACGAAAATTTCTGAATGTGTTCACTTGAGAATCACAAATGAAATAAAATATTTTATGTACATGACAAAAAACTTTGCTAGTTGTCAACCGCCAGCCTTTTTTGCTCATTTCACTCGCCTCCCATTGATGAACATCTTTGAGAGCAGCAGCAGCAGCAGCAGCAGCAATGAACATCCTTTACAGCAGTTCCTGCCTCCTGCCAAGGACTTCTTCTGTTTCTCGCTCGAAATGAAAATCTAGTCTTCCATGCCGGTTCATCATTTGCTTGTCTTTCCCTGTCGCCGTGTGGGTGGTGCGTGGTGGTGCAGGGTGGTGCGGGCTGCTTGCAGTCGAGACAAGGTTGTGTCTGCTGTCATTTGTCCAAACTGCATCCGCCAACGTGTTGGGGCTGGGCTTGGGGCTGGGGTTGGGTGTTGGTTCCTAGCCGGAGGTTGGAGTTTTGTTATTGGCAGTTTTGTAGCTAAAAATCTCGAAATACTTTTGACACATAAGTATGTACGTGTTTGTTTAGTTAGCTCTGTGTGTGTATGTGTGTGTGTGTGTGTGTGTGTGCGTATAGCAAGTATTGCCTTCTTAGTGTTTGAGTATTTGAAAACTGAACATTGTCGGCTGTCTTGCCGACTGTCACTCAGTCGAACTCTTTCTGCAAATGTTCATTTCTGCAAGTACATACTCGTATCTCTCAGATACTCAGTCTCAAACTCAAACTCAGACTCAGTCACAATCACAAGTCCGATTGCCGATTGTAAAATGTCAGTGGCCTTTTACAATACTCATTTCTACATAAATGTTTATTGTGTAAACTAAAATAACAAAGGCAGGCAGCTTCATTTAAAGAATTTTTCTTATGCTTGTTAAAGCTACAGCAACAAACTGACACTGGGTCCACTTTTCACACAAGTCACAAGTAATTCGAAATAGATCTATTTAAATATGTACTTCAATATGAACTTTGAAATTGAATTGAGCAAACATTGCACTCTTATTTATTCAATAGTTAAATATAACAAGAAAGCAAACTTATCTTCGGCGTGCCGAATAGGCAAACATATATATGTACATATTCCATTGCAGATAAGTTGTGCATATATAAGCTTCATTTTACACAGATTGTTTTTATGACAGCTATAAGATATAGTCTTCCGATTTTTAGAAACATAATACAATTAAGCACTATCAAGCAGACAGATATTTCAAGCAAATCTGCATAAGCACAATGGTTTTTCATAGAAAAACTTATTTTTCAACCGATTGTTCCTATGGCAGCTATATGTTATTGTGGTTCGATCCGGCCGATACGTACATATGCACTGCTTGCAGTAAAAATTGGCATCTGTGGCAAGTTTTATCAAGATAGCTTTAAAACTGACAGACTAGTTCGCATATAAGCATAGAGCAAGACGGACAGGCAGACAGACGAATATGGCTAGTTCGTCTCGGCTGATCAAGAATATATATATACCTAACTGTTTCAGAAAAGTCTCCTTCAATGCGACAAAATCTAAATACACATTTGTTTTTGCCTTGCACACAGCATATAGAATGTGTATGATCTTGCACCAACCATATGCTGGCGGTGCACATTGAAAATTACACAAACAATTTCTCGCTTTTCGCTTTCCGTCCACTTTCGTTGCTGGTATCGTAGTACCGTTACACATTAGAATGTATTTTGTTGTTGTGTTATCGTTTTGTGTACACTGAAAAATGTAAATGTCCACTAGGTTGTAAGTCTTGTGACACGTGGGTTCTATTCTCATTTTTTCATTTGCCATTTAATTCTGCATGTTTCTATTTTTTTTTCTGTGTACACATTGAAATACAAAAAAATGTTTGTTATATGTGTGCGTGCGATTTCTTTTATTTGTATTGGTGCCTGCACATCCACAAGGCAGCTTTGCGCGCCTTTACTATAGGCAGTACATGTTTTTTCAAGTTTGCCACTTGTAATTCTCAAGTGGTTCTAGTAAACACAAAGACTAGTCACGACTTAATTGCATGTTCTGACACATCTTATTTTACAACTTATTTTGATTGTAAATTTTACTGATGTCTTGCATTTCCAAAAAAGAATGGATGCAGATTCTGTAAAAATCTGGATTCAAAACCATCCAAGAATTTGGGTGGCATAATAAATAAATTAAATTTCCGGCATGTCGATTTGGTTCGAAAAGCGGTACACTTGCAGAGAGTATTATAATTTAGTCAGGAAATGTATAACGCATTGTGGGAGACGTCTCAGAAAACAAATAAACGAGTCATGTCCGTCTGTTTATATGCGAACTAGTCCCTCAGTTCCCTCATGATGAAATTTTTTAGCACCTTGAGTTGCAAAACATGTTTGATTATGAAATTTTCATATTGGGGGCATTCAGTTCAATCAAATATCTGCAAAAATTTAAAAAAAACTAAGTTGGCTAAATTTTTAAAATTCGTGTTTAAGGAAAGATATTTTATCTACATACTTGTTGATAATAATCTCGTAATCTTATAAAAACACATATTTCTGACGTTTATAGCAGCTTTGCAAAATTACATTGATTTTAAAAATAACGATTTAGGTGTGGTATTTAATGGGTTAATGGCTCGAAATTATATTCATTACATAATTAAGTTATAATAGTGAATCCAGCGGGAACTTAAGCGTGTTTTATGACACTATTCTCAACTCTGCTCAACTCATCTCAGCTCATCTCGACGTTGGTCAGTTTTGCAGTTGACGTTGACATGGCAAGTGATTTTGATGCGCGTAGTCACCGCCAGGTGGAGGTGCTGTGCATGGCGAGTGTTTGTGTCCAGACAGGACGCCACTTTTAAGCAGACGCGTGTATGACATTTTTCACTTAAGCTGACAGTTATGTACAATGCATGGCATAGCAAACATCTCAACCCCCAACCCCAATCCTGCCTCCCTCCCTTGGCACTCAGTAGCAGGCACTCGCTGGGTCAGCACGGCACTCGCTCAGCTGTCATTCATGGCATGCCGTTTACCATTATTAAAAAAAAAAAAAATTACATACTTACGGCAAATGAAAAAAGAAGCCAAAAAAAATAAAACATAAAAATAAAACATAACCGGAAGAAAAATAAATTTAAAAGTTTCACATGCAGTCGTGCTGTGTTTTTGGGGGCAGGGGCGCAAGTGGATAGGGGGGTAGGGCTTGGAGCCATTTGGGGAATGTTGTGACGCTTGACACGTCACAAGTTTATAGTAGCTTTTGACAGCTCGGACACACTTCGCTTTTTCAACGAACAAAAAGTTCTTGACTCACTCTCTCGCACTCTCTCTCACTCTCTCTCGCTTTCTCGCACTCTCTTTAGCTTTCCTCTGCTGGACAATTTTTTGGCTGTTTGGGGCATATTCCATAGATCTAGTGACGGTTAGCTAAACCCAGCGGTCATCTTCTGTCTTGGGAACATTTTTCTACATATTTCAGTTGGGGGTTTTTTTTTCCTTTACACTTTCTTTTTAGCCCACCAAGCTCGTCAATTGAGTCATCGGGCATTTTTATACAAAAATTTTGTAGTTTAGTGCAAAAGTTGACTAGGAAACCGTTTCCGTCCAGACACACGTCAAACTTGGTTGCACCTGCAACCCATTTTCCCCCTGCGTCTGTCACCCAACTGTGATGCCTGTGTCCTGGTCGTTCTGGCCATCATCATCATCTCTCGCTTCTTGGCCATTGCCCGCAACACTTTTGGCCTTTTTGTGCTGATGATGATTTTGTGGTCAGTCCTGTTAATCCTTAGAGACGTGTGTCGAACATGAATTTCGTTCGCAGCGCATATAAATAATAATTTCTGGCATATGGGTGTGTGAGTGTATGTATGTGTGTGTGTGTGAATTTCGGACACTGTCCAGCCACATTGCCGCAGACAGCTTGTCGATCTTTATAATGTTGTAATTGAAAACTTTTTCCACCGAAAACATTTCTTTTAAAATATTTTATACTTTTGATATGTCAACCTGCCTGAAAGCTGTCCACCCAAACTCCAAGGCATAAGCGACTGGACAAGGCTCAAATGGCGGCATGCTGGTTGCGGGGTGCGGTGTGCGGGGCATAGCCATAAAGTTTGTTATGCAGGAGATATGCGAATACATATATGAATAGACACATGGATACAAATTGAGAGAGAAAGCGTCTGATTGAAATTAAAACAATTTCTATTTTCATTTAACAATTGACAATGTATTTGATTTATTTATTTTAATAAATAAATCTTTTCAAAACCGATTATATGTTGATTTTTTAAGTGGAAAGGTGATATAAAATACTTCAATAGAAATTGTTTACGGTTCACAAACATATAAATGAAAATTTATCTATGGCGTTTCGAATATTCAAATATAGACCTTACTGAAAAGTTGTTCTTATGAATACTTTATTTTTGAGCGATTGTTTCCATGGCAGTTATAATGTATTCTAATAAGTTCGAGCTGTTATAAGTTTGCATTATAAATATACACTAGCTCTGGCAGCTATATGAAATAGAGATTCGATATTGAAAAGTGTTGAGTTTTCTCGGAATATCTATCAAAACACTAATTGGATCGTGAATATAGAGATATTATTATATAACAGATAAGAAAAACCTGTTCTTTTAATTATGCTTATTCTAACTTTAGATTTCTCTACCATTTTATATAAAAATCATCAACATCAAAGTGTTAAGAGCGTTAAAGCATTCAAATAAGTAATCCAGACTCGTCGCTGTCGGAGAGTTCAGGCAGGCATACGGGAGCCTTGGGGCCTCTACTCGGACCGTGGCCAGTTTGCTGGAGCTGGTATCCCCCTTGTGGTTTGTCGCCTCGTCTTTGTGCTAAATAATGATGGAAACTTAAACGCTGCATGAATGAAGTGAGGGCAAAAAGGAAACTGACAGCAAAACTTTAAGCGAGTGTCCAGCATTTTATTTTTTTTTTTTTTACTTTTTTATTTTTGTATTTTTTGTTGTTGTTGTTGTCCTCAGAGAATATGTGCAAGTTGAAATGTTTCTAGAATTAAACTCGTAAAAACACTGCCACCAAGCGGCAAAAATAAATATATAGAGAACTTTAATAGTTCTCAAGTTTTTTGACGTTCTCCTCGTTGAGGCTGTCAATTTGCTGCCTTTCAGAGTTGCCCCATGTGAGTGAATCCAAACTATGTGTGTGTGTATGTGTGTGTGTGTGTGTGTGTGTGTGTGTGTGTAAGTGAGTGTGTGTGTGTGCGTCTGTATTTGTGTGCATTTCTAACTAATGCCAAGCTGGCAACACTGACCATCGTCCAGTTGGGTGTGACGACCATCGGGGAGTGTGTGTGAGTGTATGTATGTGTGTGTGTGCTGCACAAGGCTCACGATAGCACAACAATTTCATGTTCACGGTAATAAGCGCATAATTTTAATTTATTGTTTATTTATATTTCTGTGGTAAGGCAGTGATCGCTCATAGTTAGAGCGCTTCGGTTCCAGAGCTGTTCTAATTTGCCAATAATTCTAATTTCCAAAAGTTTGTTTTTTATTTTAATATATTTTTTTTTTTTCATTTTTAAGCACATTTATTGATTAATACATATATGTATGGTGATCATTGTTCCTTGGACTTTTAAACATTGACAATGTTATCTTGTAAATGTACACTGATTTTCTTGACTGGGTATCGAACCCGGGGTGTGTCAGAACTAAGTGCTTCAACACTAGCAAAGTTAATGATTTTCTTTACAAAAGCTCTTTTAATTGTCAGGGTTAAATAATTAAACATGTAACACATGTTCTTTCGAAATAAAATTTTTGAATATGAAATAGATTTCTTTTAATTTTAATTTATTTAATTTTAATTTTTTTAATCTTATTAATTTTTACGAGCATATCGTAATTATTGAAAAAAATTTAAAATTGAATTTGCTAAAAAATTATGTTTTATTTCTATTTTGATATTCATGATTTGATTTTTGTTGGATTTATCACAAAGTAAAACAAGATAATGAATTGTATTCCTGTTTTGGAGCCTTCTGCGTTGAAAACATTAATTCTAACTTTTGGAAAGTTTCTAATTTGCAAATGTACCAATTTTCGAGCAGTTAATATCAAGTTCTCCATAAGATTTTTAATATTATCCTTCTTTTATAAGCTTGCTGTAGAATTGATTTGAATGTGAAATTCAGAAAAGTGCAACATATAATCGATTTAAAATTTATTCAATTGTTTGTTGGATCATCTAGTACATATACATATATAGCTTTGCATTCCGATTTCCGCTCACGATCACGTCAATTGTCCATCTCTATTGGGGATTGCAATGCTGGTTGCATGTTTTGGTTTAAATCAACCCGCTCCTTGGCCTTCTCCGCACGTGCCACCGCATTGTCCTGTGGCCGTCTGTTCACTTGTCCTGATGGCTGCCGCTGCTGTTGCTGCTGCTGTTGCTTGTCCAATGTCCTTATTAAAGTCCTGACGGTCCTGCCTCAACTTGTGCTCGTCGTTGCCATTGCTGATGCTGTTCTTGTTGCCAGTTGCTGTTGTTGTTGCTGATATTGTTGTTATTGTTGCTGGCAATGTCACTCCTGCAGTTGATGCTGTTGCCGACGTACTCGTTGCTGCTGCTGCTGCTGCTGTTGCTTGTTGTTGTTGTTATTGTTGCTGCTGTTGCTGTTGTTGCCGCTGCTGTAGCCCACTTATCATCCCCGGTGACACTTTATAATTTCTTTACTTTTAGTGATGTCACTATTTATTTCATTTTTCCATCAAAACTTTTAAGTTTTACAATAAATTTTCAGAGGAAATATAAATAGAGTGTCCAGCATATACACACTCACACTCACACTACCACACACACAAACACACATACACGCACGCAAAGGTTGCACTAGGGCTTTCTACAGGACACTTTGAAAGCAATGCTGCCGCTGCGGTGGGTGGTGGGCGGTTGGGAAAAAGGACTTCCATTTTGTAAGTGACGTCCATGTCACTGTCAGACTCTTCCCCATTCTCACAGATCTCTTACTTTACTTTTTTTTTACATTTAATGCTTGCTTTTATTATATATTTTACTATTTTACTATTTTAACCCATTTAGCAGCAATTTGACGTCGAGTAATTCAGCATAACATGATAGTTTTATTCCGGACCGATTTGTGCATTAGCTAAACATCTATAAATGATGCCTTATATTACTTTATTCCAATTAGTCAAATCTAATTTAGAGAGCGTCACAAAATTATTTAGAGATTTATAAGAAATAGTTCAAATAAAACAATATAATTCAAATTTCACTTCAAGCTGTAAATTCTTCAGTTATCTGTCCAGGTTTAAGGTTTATTAAAGTCTTTTAAAACAAAATTACTTTTAATTTATGTAAGCTTTACAATGTAAGTATCCCAAATAACTCAATTTGTTTTAAATCGCTTTTAATACTGTTTATATAATATTTGTTTTTATAGAATATTGGCTGCTGCAAACTGTTATAATTTTTTTCGAAAAATTGTTTAATCCTATTTGAACCAATTAAAATAATATTCTCTATTAATCATAATGAAAAGATTTGATGAAAAGTTTCCAAAGTTTTGCGGCCAAACTCTTTAGGTCTGTTCCAAATTGTACTTTAGCATCAATTCCACAAACAACATGTGAAGCATAGTTTTCGGAGCAGAACAAAAGAATCAGGTCTCTTCCAAATTCCACTTTCGCATCAAATACACTAAAAAAATGTGGAGCATAGTTTTCGAAGCAGGATTGAATAACACGCAGCCAGGCTGAAATTGAAAATTCTTAGTTTTTTTTTTTAACCTTAAAGTTCGCCTTACTTATTTATGTGTAACTCATTCGCAAGTGGAATTTGGAACAGTTCTAAACATGTTTTTTTGATTGAACTTTTTCTATTCAACTATTCAAGCTGGTTGTGAGCATTTTAAAAGATAGACTGATTTTAATTTTTTTTTTTCTAAATTTTGTTTCATTAATTTGTTGCAGGTAGTTTGACATGTTTTGAAATTGACCTACATTTTCTTATATGTATGCGATTATTATAATTATGCAGGCATATGAGTTTCCATGCTGATGATTGCATAATTTTTGCCATAGACCAAGACTACTGGCTGTCCAGATGTGTCTAAAATATACATACAGCTGGCACTTTGGCTCATCTCATTATTACTTTAAAATGCAATATGCAATATGCAGTTGTGGATACAGGAGACAGGGAGTTAAGCAGAGGAACAGGACGAAGTCTATGAGTGAGGCCATGTGCATATAAAACTTTTAAAGAACTCACATTATGTGCCCGATCTGAAAACATTTTGCACTTGATGGCCGCTTCGTTGGCTGATGGTGTCTCGTTCACCCCCTGCATCCGTTGTCCTGCTTGTTGTTGTCCTGCAGCTGTCTCGCTTGCTGCTCAGTGTCCACATGACTTTGTTTGAAGTAACTTTTGCTGGCATCAAGTAAACAATTTACGACAACGCTGATGATGACGTCGACGATGGGCGCCTGATGATGCAAAAGGCAGCTAGCAGACTAAGGCAGGACGAGTCACAGGACGAGTCACAGCTGTGCGTTCAGAGAGTGTCCGCTGCACTTAACGCCGGCTTGGCTTTAGAGCCAAGTTGCAAACACTTTCCACGCTCTGTTCGAGATTGTTGCTTTTGTCTGTTGCATTCGGGAAACTATTTGAAAATCCTGCGGCGCTTTGTGCAAAAGCGGATTCGTTTCAACGCCCTCCATGTCCCCGTGGGCGTCCAGTGCGCATAAAAGTCAAATGCACTTGCATTGCCAACTCTACCCCTCTACCCCGCCCTGCACCCTGCCTGCCCCCTTGTGTACATGTTGCTGAGGGAATCATTTTTCAACACTTCATGCATTGCCGACATAATGAAGTGGCCGCCATCCGCCATTCGCCATCCTGCATCAGCTGTCCTGTCCCGTTCTGCATTTAGCCACAATATCCCTTTACGCGCATTTGTTTTTCTCATCATCTTTTCTTTTTTTTTTTTTTTTTTTTTGCTGGCGCTCTTTGTCGACTTTTATTATTTCACTTGGCGTTTGCTTTTTACTCTTGGCCTTACCCATCTGACCATCTAACCATCTGACCAGCTCTACCCAGCTGCATTTCTCTATCATTTCCTCAACATTCTCATTCTCAGCAACGTCAGTGGCGATAGATCATTGTGGTCGGCCGAGCAGCAGCATCTGAAGTGGTGCCAGGGTTATGTCCTGGTCCATTTGTCCAGCGTAATGAAGAGTCAGAGTCCTAACCCTGGCAAACAGCAGCTCAAGCAGCAGCTCATTCAAAATGGCATTTTCTCTTTGGGGGCTTTTCTTTCTGGTTTTTGTTTTTCTTTTCGTTTTTTTTTGGAGCTGGCACAATTTTTACATCTGCTTTGTATTTATTTAGGTTAATCCTTTGGTGTTGCTTCATTTTTATATATTTTTTTTTTTTCGCCAAACACAAATCCTCTTTTTATTTCAATATTTGTGCGCCGTCTTTGTGTATTCTTTTTGAGTAGACATTGCTGTTGAAATTTGAAATTTGAGCCTTTGTAATGCAAAGTACATAACTCAAAACAGCTATCCATTACATTAATAACAATATTGCCCAATCATTTTGGCTTTACTTGTAGAGAACGAAGCTAACACATTTTGCATGGAAATATCATTAAAGATTTCAAAATGTTTTTTTGGCCATTTCCTGTGACAAAAGCTACTTTTCTTTGCCAATATAAAATATATTGAATTTTCCTTAATAAACATTTTTAAAAATGTATCCATCTTCGGTATTCTATATCTTTGAAGATATGAACGCTCCCAATATGAACATTTCAATATAAGTAATGTTCTTCGGCCCAGTGTATGAAAAATTAAATGTTTTTATTTAGTTTCTTGCATCTTTCTAAGCTTCCAGACTATTGATAGTATATTCGATAGTTTTTTTTTGAAAACTTTCGATGGTTTGATGGATATTTTGACAACACCAACATTAAGACTTATTGGTCTGGCAAAATAACTTTTGAGCTGCTAAAAATGGTTCAGTCTTAAACATAAGCTCAAAACTATTCGAACCAAATCGTTATGCAGGAAATTTCATTTATTTAATTATGCTCCCCCAAACTTCAAAGCTTGTTTAGGGAATTCGGACTGTTGTCTTATATAATTACAATCAAAATAAGTTGTAAAATAAGATGTATGTCAAGCAATTAAGTCGTGAGTAGTTTTTGTGTTTGCTAGAACCAGTTGAGAATTACAAGTGGCAGACTTGAAAAAACATATGCTGCCTATAGTAAAGGCGCGCAAAGCTGCCTTATGGATGTGCACGCACCAATACAAATAAAAGAAATCGCACGCACACATGTAACGAACATTTTTTTTTTCATTTCAATGTGTACACAGAAAAAAAAGAAGGAACATGCTAAATTAAATGCATGTCCGTCCGTCTGTTCTGTTCGTGTGTCTGTCTCTTTTTATGCGAACTTGTCTCTCATTTTTAAAGCTTTCTTGGTGTAACTTGGCACAGAGTCTGTTTTTTACTACAAGCGGTTCATTTGTCAGAATCGGACGAATCGGATCACCATAACATATAGCTGCCATTGGAATGATTGGGGTGAAATTCTGTTTTTCAAGATAACTCAAAGAAACTTGCCAATTTTGAGTTTAAGCATTAGCTAATCATTAGCCAACATATCATCGAAATTGGTTGTCAATATCTTAAAGCTGCCATTGGAACAATTAGGAGATAAATTACTTTTTGTATAAACAACTTTTTTGTTTACCAAATTTACAATATGTTTTTGCCATGCCAACCAAATTTGAACAAAATCTGGTCAATATTATATATCTTTAAGATGTCATAGAAATAATCGGTTGAAAACTCAGTTAACATATGAAAAACATGTGTGCAAGGGTATATATATATTCGATAGGCCGAAGATAACATTTCAGTTAACATAAAATGTAGTTAACATGTTAATGTTAATGTCAACTTAACATTCCGAAATGGACTATGCAAATTCTCTGTGGCAATATGAATGCCTGAGTATGGCTAGAGCTGTTGTTGGATATATGTGTGTAACATATAAGTATACATAGTGCCACATGACGAGGCAAGCAAAGGAGGCGCCACAGTAAAGCCCATTGGCAGCTATCTGGCAGGCAATACGATATAAATGGCTACATGAATGCAGTTACAGATCCATTGCACAAGATTGAAGACACACAGCCACAAAAGAGATGCGGTAACGTGTCGCGAATTATGAGTATGCCCCCGCCTACCCGCCCCCTACGCCTAACCGATTACAGTCGAGTCTCCAAGTGCACACACCCAAACACACACACAGACACAGACACACTCACACACATATGCGACTCGTTTATCGCCCATTCGCGCATAGTTGGCAACACTTAATAATTGAAAAGGAAGCAACGATCCGCCAGTTCGCATCGCTGCTTCCAGGCCGCAACTCGTTGCATCTTCCACACTTTGCCTCACTTTCTCTCTCTCTCTCTCTCTCGTTGCGTCTCTCTCGTCTCCCGCGTATCGCGCAGTTTGTCTAGTCGACGCCGCCAGTCGCCTGTCCCGGCGCTGTCCAAATGTTTGTCGATAAATTTACGGATGTGCGAGTGTCTTGGCGGATGCCATCACTCGCAATTGCCAGGCCCAATACCTCTTGCTCCTCGCCCCCCACACTGCTCCTCTCTTTCTCGCAGACTGGCAACGTCATTGGTATCTATATCTGCGAAAACTGCATGCATGCGGCTCTGGCTCGTTTGGGAAATTTGAATTTGATTTTGGAACGGGGGGAGATGGACACAGAGGCAGAGTGAGGCACTGAGGCAATGAGAAGAGTGAGGTAGTGTAGCTTCAGGGTGAGGGACAGAGTGAGAGCTCTGTGAATGCTCGGCAATCTGCGGCGCGTAAAAGTTATTGACAATGGGATGTATCTGTCGGGTAGTGTCATTAATGGCGAATGCTTTATGATCACATTGCTGCGCAATTTTCAACACATTTTTCGCTCGCTTTTACCCGACCCAAAAGCGACAGACAGACGGACGGATAGACGGACAGACAGACAGACCGACCGCCGTCGATGATTTTCATGTTTATTGAAGTGTAGATATTTTTATCTATTTTAGAGGCGCAAGTGTTTATTTCAACTGATTACGTGCTCTGGGCTGTGTTGTGACTACTGCTGCTGCTGCTGCGGCTGTTGCTGCAACTGCCTCCAAAAATTATTTTTAAGAATTATATTCATGTTCTTCTTGCGCTTTGAACAAGTTGATAAAATTATGACCAACAAATATTATTCCATGTGTGCTAAATTGAGTTTTGAATTCGAGATTTGCCATGTCATAAATTTGCCTTTGTAATGGAACATTTGCTTAAAATGATTGCAAACAGTTGAAAGCAAAATGCCTTTCGCAGAATTTCAATTTCAGAATCTTTTTGTAAACGTCAAGGTTACGCCGTATTCTTCTGTGCGTTTATTATGATAATGAATTTGAAATCGTATAACTGCATTCGAGGTAGAAGGCATTTAACATTAATTAACACTTAATGCATTTTTCATTATAATTGTTAAAAATTGTTTTTTAGGAGAGCTTTTATTTAGTTGAAAGCAAAATTAAATATTTTATAAAATATCACATTGGTTTTGAATAGTAGCTGATCATATGCAATTTTTGCAAATACACTTGAAATTTCTTTTGAATTAATACATTTCGTCTTAAAGCTTAACTTTGCTTTAATTTCCTAAAAAGCCGTTAGATCATGAAAGGAATTCAAAATTTTCTCAACATTTTTTTTATGGATTTTTTAATTTTGAAAAACTTTTTATCATCAAATTTTGTCAAAAACTTTAAATAACTGTAACTTCTTAAAAAGAGAAAAGTTTACATATGATGAAAACTTTTTTAAAATTTCACTAACTTCTTCTGGTCTACAAGATTCTATACATTTGTTATGTATGCTCTTTGTATATTCATGTAGAACTTTATATAGATTATTGTTGAAGCTTATATACTAACTGTATTACATTTTTTAATACATCCTTGCAAACAATTTGTTTAACCATCTTCATTTTTGACAGATTGTGTTATAAGTTATAGTCGTCCGACCACCAAGTTTGCCGAAACTGTAAAAATTATATTAGAACTTAAAATTTCTGAGCTTTGTTAAGATATCTGTGAAAATAAATGTTTAAGCACAATTAATAAATTAAGATTAAGTCATCCAATTTAAATTAATTTCGTCCAGATATCGAAATGGAGCTTGCTTGAGATACCTTAAGAAACCAAAAAAAGTTTATACAAATCATTTCAACATTCCAATGATATATTGGATAAATTGAATAGATTTTGATGAACTTTTATTAATGTTCTTTTTAAAGCTTAAGCTCAGAATTGTGAAAATTGATCGAGATATCTTAAAAAAAAAACAAAATTTTGAACCAATTGATACAATAGGTTCTGTGCCATGTTTCTTCAATATATGGATGCCAAACTGGCTTAGCTTTAATTATGAAATAATAAAAACAAAATCACAGCAAAAAATATAATACTTTTTTCGTTGCAGAAAGCCCAAATGAATCCAAATTTTCAATGTCAGTTTTGAGACATGGTGTTACAAATTGCAACTGGCTAAATACACACCCACACACACACACATGCTGTATGTACACTCACAGACAGGGGCAGAGGGAGGACATGGAATAGATTCGAAATTGTGAAACAAGCATTGACACATTTCGATGTTTTGCGCTGAGCTCTCCGTGGTATGCAAAAATCTGGACGAGTTGGCAATAACTTGGCGACTGATAAATGATGTTGGGTTCGAGAGATGGCGCGAAGTCAGCTATAGAATTTCTCTATTTCGGTCAATCGAGCTGATACTGATGTGATGTGTGCAACGCGGAGTGGACTGAAGTGTAGAGGGGGGGCCAGTTGAAATGAATGTGCGGGCATTCCTTTGGTTGACAGTATTGTGTCCTCATTCAACGTCGCACTCGACAAGCAAAATATGTGGCCAAGATGTCACTCGGAAAGCAGCGCACAACGGCGACAAAGTCGAATAAGGAGCCGCTGTCGACGTCGCCATCGACGTCGCAGTCACAGTCGAGTCGATATGTGGACTCATGTTTCCTAATGCTCTTCTTACCCACTTGGCCCCCTTTCCCAAACCAGCAGTCCATCCGATATTTTGCATGTTGTCGTGCTAGTCTCGTTTCATCCTTGCTTCTGATGTCCTCGACTCGCTTTGACAGCGCGACCGCTGTCCCCCTCACCCTCGCTACTCCCCCTCCAGACTACTTCCCACTCCTGCACAGCATTGTCTTATTGTTTGGCGTTTCTAGCTCGTTCCTTTCTAACTGGCTTTTTTTTTTGTATTTCTCATTTCGTTTGCTTTTTGCTCTCGCTCCGCTTGACATTCGTAAGATGAAGCGACAGTCCGCGCGTTGCGACAATCGCCACACATTTGAATTTTATTGGCTCGCCTGTCAATGCTCCATTTCGCATAGAAACACACAAAATACAAAAACACAAAATACAAAATACAAAACTACAAAATACCAACGAGCCAACAAAAAACAGCTCCAAGGGCAAGAAGTGGGCTCAAAACTGTTGAAAGTTAGCAAACGGATAGCAGAACGATTAGTTTTTTTTAGCTCTTTTCATATCACTATTCAAAACTCTTTCATTAAGCAGATTTCTTCACATTTACACAGAAATAATGATACAAATATTGCCTTCAATATATAGGGCTTACCAGGGTCCTTAACTGTTATGAGTATTTTGAATAAACATTTTTTTTAATAATTATTTACTGATATTTTTTTATAAAAATCACATTATAGAAATCATTTTTGATTTTTATTATTTTTATGATTTTTTAATCATTTGAAAAAAATCAAACTTGATTTTTATTTTTAGAAACAGCTAATTATTACAATAGATTTTTTTATAAATAAAATGACAGTTTCGTAGAAAACGGGTCTGGAAAAATAAATCATCCGATTTTGATCAAATTTCAAAAGCCGATTCAATTGCTTAGTTTGGCTTAGATAAATAAATATAAATCAAATATAGTTTTCCGATTTTGATTAAATTATAGAAAAGAGCAATAGTTCACAGCGTACAACTATTGTAGTTATTGTTGAATGGCAAGCTGTCTGTCATGTTTCAGTAGCATCTATAGTATAGTTGGCTAACTCAATTCTATTTCGCTTCTAATAAAGATATCCATCTGCCAACTTGTTGTTGTGTCTTCTACCAAGAAGAACAACAACAGCAAAAAGCAAAAATAACAAAAGATTCCCAAATTTGTTAACATTTTCTTAAAACAAGCGGCGAATTTGCTGCTGTCTCTGTTTCTGTCTTCTGGTGTGGCAACTGCAACTGCATTTGTGCAATGTTGTTGTTGCAGTTGTCGTTGTAATGCAACGCCTACGTCCCCTGCAACTTAGCAGATCTTGCAATTTGTTGAGCCAGTTGCCTGGTTGCCAAGTTGCCTGTTTGCCAGGTTGCCAGGTTGCAATCGAAGAAATGCGGGTGACAAAAAGTTTGTGTTGTATGTCGCACAAAGTGCGGCACAAGACTTGCAACGGGCTGTGGCAGAGCAGAGCAGAAGCCGAGCCGAACCTAAACGAAACGAAACGAGACGTCACACGGCAGCTGGCAATACCTTTTGGCTCACTTTGAAGATCCCTCAATGCGATTAGAGGACATTTACCAAAGACGCTTTTCTTGCTTTACGCTCTTGTGTTTTTCATTTTCTTTTCCTTTTGCAACTTAGACCAGGCCAGCGTGGGATAGTTGTAAAGTTGTAGAGTTGTCAAGGCAACAATGGATTTGTCAGCACGCAAGTCATCTGCGAGTAGTATTAACTCCTTTTTGGAGAAAGCTAATGTACATCTAAACAACTTTTTAATTGAGTTCACACCGATGCTAGAGCATCGAATTAACCCCATGATTGAACAGCTTTTCCTAAAGCAATGCCACTTAAAAGGCTTCTATGTAATAATCTGCTACGACCAGGCAGGACCAAACCAAACCTAACCAAACCAAGACAGCCTCTGGCCATGACTGCGGACAAGGACAACAACAAAAACAACAACTACAACATAAACAGCAACAACAACAAAGCTGAAGCCCGGGGGTAAACACCGGCCAAGTCACATGGAAATGTCGCGTCATTGTCATTGTCATTCACATCATTTCGGGCACTGCCAATACACAGAGAGAAACGATTTTTTATAAAACTGTAAACTTTATTAGACTGGCGAAAACTGTATAAATTTATAATTCTTAATGGTAGCACTAGCATAATATATTCATAAAATTAAATTTAATTATACAAATTAAAGGAAATATTCATTTATTTTGTATATTTTCAAATCAATTAACCTACCAAGAATCAACATATGTTAGTTCGATTGAACATATCTTCCGAATGAATTAGTTAACATAGTTTCGGATTATCGTTCATTATAATCAATTTATATTTAAGTCTTCTTTAAAGAAAATTATTTCATTCAAAAACTTACTGTACATTTTTTGTTTATGTGACAGAGATGAAGTCGCACGACTTTGGTTGCTTGGTTGAGAAATCTGTAAAAATAAATGTTTTTTGTTCTAACATGAGTTTTTTTTATTAATTGTTTCTGTTTGTCGATTACGATTTTATTTTTATATATTTTTAATATATTTTTATTTAATTTTGCTTCTCGTTTTAGTACCACAATGATAAGTTTTTGTTCTTATTGTTATAATTTGTTTACTTCTTTTCTAAGATATATATTATATATATATTTCCAAAATATCAAAAATTTTACTTTGGCTTGAGTATATTTATATATTTTTGAATGAATTTCTATTTATATTTCTATTTTTAAAATTTGAACAATTGGTAAAGATAAGATTCGTTTTCAGTGTAGCTATGACACTGGCTCTGTAGCTGTAGCAGGAGATGGAGATGAAGCTGGAGCTAGAGCTGGTGCCCATCAAAGTGTTGTCACTGTCAGTGCGAATGTCAGAGACACATCAGGGATTAGCGCAAGGACAAGGACAAGGCGATGGGCGTTGGATGAAGGGTGAAGGATGTTGGGTGCAGGGCTCGACCCGGAAGCCGGATTTAAGGGTATATGCGTGGCTGACAAATACTCGTATCAAAAAGGCGTAGCGCACCTGCCGACCACCTCCCCCCTTTAGGCAAACAAAACGATGTCAACCGCAATAACAACAACAACAATAATGAGGGCAAACATCAACAACAGGCAACAACGACGACGGCAACGGCGACGTCGACCACGACGGCTGAAAGTCAAAGGATTGGGTGAGGGGTGCAACGTGAGGGGTTGTTTACGTGTGTGTGTGTGTTGGGTGTGTGTGTGTGTCTAGTGCCCATTTCGTCATTACTTCAACCACATTTACATGTGTCAAGCCCGGCGAACCTTTGAAGCGTCCGAATGGCAGAGCACCAAACTGTCAGCGGGCAACCCCCGTCTGACCAGGCTACCGTCTCAGTCCTTCAGATCCTGCTGCTCATCTTCCTTGCTGCTGCCGCGTCTGTCAAAGTCTGTGGGCGCTTTCAAGTTTCCCAGCCGGCAAGTTTCTTCGCTTTTGATGCACTCGCCCCCCCTCCCTCTCCCCGTCCACCACCACTTGCCTCCTCATTACGAATGTCCTGTGGCATTGTCAACATGTCCTACGCATTATAAACGAATTACTGTCGTCTCCCCGGTTTGTCGGTCTCTCTATGTATGTGTGTGTATGTGAATGTGTGTGTGTGTATGTGTGTGTGCTTCTGTTTTGAGTTTAGCTGGCAAGTTGGTTAATCGCCGGTAAATTTAATTAGACATCGGTGTGGGTAAATTACGGTAAATAAATGTCTGGCAATATGCGACCCTTAATGGGGGCACGTCTCTCGACTTTTAATCCATCCATATGAAAAGCTTAATAAAGTGCCACACAGCCAAATAGTATATGAATGCGAAATTTAATTGTTAAATATTGTTTCTATTTCTTACCCAAAGAGACCATTTCAAAGATCATATTTATAAGCAGATGATAGTAGCTTGTTGATATTTTTATATTGTTGTATGTATGTATGTACAATGCACATTAAACTAAAAAAAAACTAAAACTCACTACGGTATTTTTGTCAAAACAATCGCACTATCGATGGTCCTTACGATAGTTTTTTTGACCATCGAGGTGTTTCAAATCCCGCACTTTTAACTTAACAGCCCTTAAAGACATAAAAATTTAATTATTTGTTTATTTTCTTGCATCTTTCTAAGTTTCCAGACTATCGATAGGTTTTTTTTCAAAACTTTCGATGGTTCCAAAATCGATAGTTTGAAATAACTTTTGAGCTGTTAAAAACTGTTCAGTCTTAAACATAAGCTCAAAACTATTCGAACCAAACCGACATGCCGGAAATTTTATTTATTTATTATGCCACCCAAATTCTTGGATGGTTACGCAGAGACTGCGACTAGTTTGGCGGATTTGAATCCAGATTTTTACAGAATCTGCATCCATTCTTTTTTGGGAATGCAAGACATCAGTAAAATTTACAATCAAAATAAGTTGTAAAATAAGATGTGCTAGAACAGGCAATTAAGTCGTGACTAGTCTCTGTGTTTGCTGGAACCAGTTGAGAATTACAAGTGGCAGACTTGAAAAAACATGTACTGCCCATAGTAACGACGCGCAAAGCTGCCTTATGGATGTGCACGCACCAATACAAATAAAAGAAATCGCACGCACACATATAACAAACATTTTTATACTCTGTTTTCCAAAATGGAAAAAAAGAGTATATTGGGTTTGTGAAATGTCCGTCTGTCCGTCTGTCCGTCCGTCTGTCCGTCTGTCCGTATGAACGCAGGTTTTTTCCACAGTTTTGAAGCTAGAGCAACCAAACTTGGTGTACATGTTGGTATATACCATAGGCAGACAAAGTGTCAAGATTTCCCCCCCACCCCCACCCCTTCCCCCACAAACCGCAAAAATCTATATCTTCTGCAGATTTGCAGCTAGAGTCACCAAATTTGGCATGAAGACTACTGATGACATTCTCAACCGATCTGTAAAAAAAAAAATGCCACGCCCACTACCACCCCTGCAAATGAGCAAAATCTGTATCTCCTACACCCTTATAGCTAGAAACCCCAAATTTTGCAGTATGAATACTTTTGATCTCATCGATAGTTTGGAGAAAAAAATTTTGACACGCCCACCCCCGCCCCAGTAAACAGAAAACAGAGTATATCGCAGTCGGGTGAGCCTGACTGCAACGTTCTTACTTGTTTTGTATTTGAATGTGTACACAGAAAAAAAATATAAACATGCAGAATTATATGGCAAATGAAACAAGTAAGAACGTTGCAGTCGGGCTCACCCGACTGCGATATACTCTGTTTTCTGTACGTAAAAATTTTTTTCTCCAATCTGTTGAAGAGTTCAAATGGAGTCATACTGCAAAATTTGGGGTTTCTAGCTATAAGGGTGTAGGAGATACAGGTTTAGCTCATTTGCGGGGGTGGTAGTGGGCGTGGCATATTTTTTTTGGCAGGTCGGTCAAGGGTGTGGTCACTAGTCTTTATGTCAAATTTGGTTACTCTAGCTGTAAAACTGTGGAAGATATAGGTTTTTGCGGTTTGTGGGGGAAGGGGTGGGGGGGAGATCTTGACACTTTGTCTGCCTATGGTATATACCAACATGTATACCAAGTTTGGTTGCTCTAGCTTCAAAATTGTGGAAAAAACCTGCGTTCATACAGACAGACGGACAGACAGACGGACAGACAGACGGACAGACGGACAGACGGACATTTCACAAACCCAATATACTCTTTTTTTCCATTTTGGAAAACAGAGTATAAAAATGAGAATAGAACCCACGCGTCACAAGACTTACAACCTAATGGACATTTACGTTTTTCAGTGTACACAAAATGATAATACAACAAGAAAATACATTCTTATGCGTAACGGTACTACAAGCCTATACACACGACGCACAATTGTCTTTGTTTTGCCAGCAACGAAATTGGACGGAAAGCGAAAATTGTTTGTGTAATTTGCAATGCACCACCAGCATTTGGTTTGTGCAAGATCACACACATTTTATATGCTGTGTGCAATACAAAAACAAGTAAGAACGTTGCAGTCGGATGCACCCGACTGCGATATACTCTTTTTTTCGCCTCTTTGCGGAGTCAGTGGGCGTGGCAATTGAATTTCTGCTCAAATCTTTAAAGTTTTGCCATCAATAAAAATTTGGTTGGGCCTGTTCTACAGGTTTGGGAGAAACAAACATTGCTTGATTGCAAGGGCGGGGGTGGGCGTGGCAAAAATATTTTTATCCAATCTATTAAATAGGGCAACAGAATTCAACCTGCAAAATTTGGTGATTCTAGCTAAAGGGGTGGGGGAGATACAGACTTTGCCTATTTGTGGGGGCGGGGGTGGGCGTGGCCGAATTTTTTTTTGCCAGATCAATGAAGGATGTGATAAGTAGCCCTTGTGCCAAATTTGGTTACTCTAGCTATAAAACTGTGGAAGATATAGGTTTTTGCGGTTTGTGGGGGAAGGGGTGGGGGTGGGGGGGAGATCTTGACACTTTGTCTGCCTATGGTATATACCAACATGTATACCAAGTTTGGTTGCTCTAGCTTCAAAACTGTGGAAAAAACCTGCGTTCATACGGACAGACGGACAGACGGACAGACGGACGGACAGACGGACAGACGGACAGACGGACAGACGGACATTTCACAAACCCAATATACTCTTTTTTCCTTTTTTTTCAAAAAAGTTAAAAAAAGAGTATAAAAATGTGCTACGTGAGCAGAGGCTCTGCGCACCGCTGTCCCATGGCCTTGCCTTCGGAATTCGGATTTTGTCACGAAATGTGTGACGCATTGAAGGATACTTATCTGAAACAATTAAATATATATGTATATATATAAAATTGACTCGAACTAGCCATGTTCGTCTGTCTGCCAGTCCATCTGGCTCTCTGCTTATATGCGAACTAGTCTGTCAGTTTTAAAGCTACCTATCAGATGCTTATTTTTACTGCAAGCCATATCGCCCGAATCGGACCACTATAACATATAGCAATCGGTTAAAAAATAATTTTTAATATTAAAAACATTATTGTATTAACCAAACATCATAACTCTGTGATTTTAGTATTGATATGCTAAACAAATTTTATTTAAATCAGACGACTATATCTTATTGAGGAGTAATCTGTTGAAAAATTAGTTCTTTCATGAAAAATACAGATATTTGAACCAAACTCGCTAATACGCACTTTTATAATGTTTCACACATGCTGACTAAGTTTTATCTAAATGAAGCGACTATATTTTATAGCTGTCAGAAGAACAATCGGTGGAAAATTAAGGTTTTTATATGAAAAACTTTTCTGCAAGTGTATATGTATGTTCAACAAACCGAAGATAACTTTTCTTTCCTGTTTTTTGGAAATTGGTTTTTTTTTTTTAGATAATAATTGTATTGAGCCCGTGTAAACTTAAGTGTTATTTTTATAATATTAACGTAGACTGCATGAACATGATGCCAACCAAACAATTTTAACTTTCATTTGATTATCGCGCGATTATTTTTCGTCAGAATTTGTGACACGGACATGGTCACGGACAGGGAAAGGGTGTGGGACAGGGAGAGGACGAGGACGAGGGATATGGATTGGGAGACGATGTCCCGGCAATGGCGACGCATCGATTGTCAAATGTCAGTGTAAAATTTTATTACTTCAATAACTTTGCCGTTATGAGGACTTAATTTATGAGTCGCAGCAACAATGACAGGGACAGCTCCGCAGAACAAGGACACCAATTGGAAAAAGCAACCGTTGCAATTTTCGCCCCATGTCCATGTCCCGCCTGATCCGTCCGTCTGTAGTATGTGTCTGTGTCAGTGTCTGCGTGTGTGTGATAATGTCCTGTTTAAATGCAATAATTTCAACTGCAATTTTCCCAACATATCCTCCCCTCCCTTACTCTACGTCCTGTGTCCTATGTCCTGTGTCGTGTGTCCTGGGTGACGACCAACTGACTGCCAGCTTGCATTTATTTATTACTGACTGACGTGGCCCGTGGCTCGGCTCGGCTCGGCTTCGCTTGGTTCCTGCCACGCAGGTGGAAGCACTTGCCCTACTCCTTCTACTCCTTCCACTACTCCTGCCTCTCTTCCTACCGGGCACACTGTTCAGACCGCGTCCGTCTGTCTAGTTGGAGTCATAAAAACGAAAGTTATGACGTCGCCCGTTGGATTTATGGCCATTTTGCAGAATTATTGTTATTTATTTTATTGATGTCTTTGCTTTATGCAATTGCTAAAAAATATTTTGCTGCATACATTACAGCGCCGCATCGAACCGGAGAGCTCTTCCAGGTTTATTTTTTGGGGTAGGGATTTGGGGGGGAACGTCAACGTTTCACAAATGCACAAATGTGCCATTACATTTTTGCGCTGTCAGCGCAATTTATGTCCTTGACAGCGATAGGCATTTCCTTTGAACTTTCAAGTGCTCGACATACAGATATCCCCGCGACTCTTCAGCCACAGGCACAATTTCAATTCCAATTCCAGGGAGTTTAACTCAGTTATGTCCAATTGTCTGGCTCTGTGTGTTGATTTTCACAAGTGATTGCACTTCGAAGTTCCGAGTCTCCCGACTTCGCCAAGACTTGCAAAGTTCTAAACTTACCCTCGGCGCGAACTCAGCTTTTTTGTTTTTGCATTTCTGTGTGGCGTCGCGAATCACAAATCGCGAATATTTTGACGGAAACGTGTCATAAATAGCGCCGCATGTGGCAATAAACCTAAGCCTCCCCTCTCCATTTAAATAAGCCAACTAGCTGGCGCTTTTTCGGACTGGGTTGATTTAGCTGTTTGTCTGGTTATTCGCTTGGAATTGGCCTTGTGGAAAGAGTTTACCAGTTGGGACCTCAAGTATAGTTGCAAAAGGGAAAATGAAATTGACAAAGGTTTAGTTGGTGAAGCAGTTCTTTGAGCTGCTGGAACATGTATTCAAATCGCACGCTAGATTCTAAGTCTAGATGCAGTCTTTTTTATATATATCAGATCCGTTTCAGTTTCCACTTGCAGTAAGATATTAGATGAGTGATATTCAGTTAAATGTTCCCATTTCCACTTTTGATAAGATTTTGCGGATTGAATTCACTTTTATTATATCTAGGATTAAATCAACTACCTTTGGAATAGGCTTCCAATTACAAGGACATTTTGAATCTTTAAGAAAACTTAATTTCCTCAAATTTTAGCCGAATATATTAGCTGGAACTCTTAAGTTCGATAACCCACAATCTGCGCGCATCGATATCCTCGCTTGTTCAGTGTGACCAGCTCGCAGAAGCGTTCCAATCAATTACAAATGACAAAAATAAGTTCTTAGTTATATAATTGTTTAGTTTGCTGGATATAGTTTTAGTAATTTTACTCTCTTTAAAAGAGTTTAGAAATAATTTTAAATTTACCAGCACCAAATCAATTTCACGAGAAAGTTGATAGCCGGCTGAAGCAAAACCGTGTAAAATTATTTTTCCTTGCATTAGCGAATCATTTTGTCAACATTGAAGTACTCGTATCAAAAACTATTTGACATATTTTCAGTATCAATTTGAACTGAGATTTAAAAACAGTTGAATATGGACAAACATTTAGTATTACTTATAATTGCATTTATTGCAAAAACACCCTCGCATACGCTTTCTGTAAGTATCACAACGTAAAATGTTAAATGTTGTTTTTTTAATAGATGTTACGTATTAATTGCAGAAGCTGCATAGATCAAATGCTTCAACTAAACCGAATAGCGTAACATTCAAATTAATTGGAAGCAAATATTATTATATTGAAAAAGTCTACATGTCTGATTGGTTTGCAGCTAATAAAAAATGTAGGCAGCTCGGCAGCCATCTCGTTAGTTTTCAAAATAAGGGAGAAATGAAATTAGTAAGTAAAAAGTTGGAAGTATATGATGGTACCAGTTATTGGTTGGACTTCAATGACCTTAAAAAAAACCGTAGATGGATATCTGTGGTCACTAACGCGAAACCAAAGTATTTGAGATGGCATAGAGGGGAACCGGATAACCTTGATGGTGAAGAGCATTGCGGTGCTCTGATGTTCTTAAAAAAAAAGCATCGTATGTGTGATTTATGGTGCTATGTAAAGCTATTTTACATCTGTGAAAAAGATAAACAATAAAAAACGATACAAATCGAACCTAAAGTCTGTAGAAACATTTTTGATTAGAACATAGATCCAGCTTAACAAATGGAAATTTTCAGGGGCGGAGAATTTGTTTTGATCCAATTTTGTAATTTAATGACTCAAGCTAGATAATTGCGTACATACAGATGGACAGACGGACGCACATTTCACAAACACAAAACAAACAAAAATTTTAAAATTTTTTAATAAAAATAAATGAAAAATTCATTAAAATTAACAGTTAAAAAAAAATTAAAATTTGGATCTTAAACAAATCGGGATTTCTTTGAACAGTATACAGTCCATCAAAATTTTCAAAATATGTCAAAAGTTAGTTGAAAAATGTTCGATGTTCGATAAACATAACAGCCCAGTACTTATTTCGATAAATCGACTATTTTTTATTTTGTACGATTATATTGTTAATAGCCTTTTTTCTAACTTTTTACTAATCACTCATCGATGCTTACTAACCTAAAACAGGCAGCTTATATTGACGGCTTTTCAAAATTACAATTTGATTTTGGCAAAACATTTTGCAAATAAGCTGATATAAACCAAGACCGAGCTGCTCTCTCTCCTCTCTACCCCCGTCCCTTTGGCCACTCTGCACTCAGCTGGCACTTGATGATGACGGAATCGTGTCAATATCCAGTGGGCCCGGGCACGTGTGTGGAGCGTAAATTCCATGGCCATGCTAATGGTCCGCAGCCGCCAACTGGCATGCCGAGATTTCAGTTGGAGCAGTTGCCATTTGGGTGGTAGGGGAAGGGTAAAGGGGGTGGGAGCTGTGCGCGTTGTGTTGATGTTGGCGATTTTCGATGGGACTGCGCCGCCGAATGACTCCAGTGGCCATTAGCACGTGCACACATTCCAAAGATTGGACCGATGGCAACTCTGGCTCTGCGCCGGCTGCGGCGGCGGCACATAATTTGCCCAAATTACCGACAACGCGTTGCCATATTTTCCATTGGCAATGATGCCGCAGGGTCTCTTGACTCGCTTTCTATTTATGGCTCGGCAGGATGATTGCCCCGCTGCGTTGTGTGTTGTGTTGTGTTTTGTGTTTCGCCTGCCCCGGACAGGTGCGAAACAAGCAGGGCGCAAAATGCAGGACGAGTAGAACTAGAAGTTGAGTGTGAGAGCAGGAGTATTCAGGACAACGTTTATCAGCAGTCCTGGCTGCCTCAGCTTCTGCTTCAGCTTCAGCTCTAGCTTCAGCTCCATGCCAGGCAGCGCACGAACTGCACAAATCATTTCCGAATTGCACGAAAGTTTGTCTCGCTGCGGCAACACTGGCTGAGATGTGGAGCAGCTTGGCAGGACATAAGCTGCGTCCATAACTTTGCCTTGTTTATGTTTGTGGGATGTGATGCGACCAATGCGATGCGGCAGCTATATGCAACAAACACCCTCAATTCCCCTCTCCCTCTCTATCTCTCTGTCTCTCTCTCTCTCTCTCTGTCTATCTCTGCCACTTCTCTTCAAGTGTTAGATGCAATGGTAGGACCATAATTTTGGTTTAGTTTCCACCACAGAACTGCGGTCTCCTAGAATATGGACTTTTAGAGGCATCCCGCTGTATAATGTAATATAACGTTAGCTTCTATCATCCAAATTTATTGGCTGTACTATCCCTAATACAAACTTACTTTGATTATTGTGAAACAGTATGAATCGTCGTGGAAATTAACTTCCATCTAACAAACTACCTAAACTTATAATGAAAATTAATTCTTCTCTTTTCCAAATAATAGAACTAAAAGATCTATTCCATGGGGCAAATGTTGTCAACCATATTCATAATAATTAAGATATGTACTAATATATATCAGGATCAACGCTATTTGCATACATAAAAATTTACATTTTTAAGTTAAATCTTTTTACTAGCTGTTATAACCCGGCGTTGCTCGGTCTTGATTCCCATTTTCTTTTAGTGGAGTTAACATTCTCAAAACTGGATTCCCATAGCTTTGTCAAACCTAAATCGATTTCAATGCGAAAGGAATTTTTGCCATATTTAAAACTTTAGATTGATTTTTCATTTACATTTTATTATTTCTTACAAATAACATTTTGTCGACGTTTTTTTCGAAAAATTACCTTACTCCCCTCTTATACATTTTCGAAATCGATTTAATCGATTGCGGATACCATAATTAAAATTTAAAACTATTTCTTTACTTTTTCAGAGTAAGATCAGAAATCGGTCAAAAATCATTCCGAAATTTCCAGCAATTTTGACTTGTAAGGTTTGTTCAAATTTCAACTACCATAAGTAACTTTGTCAAAACAGTGCCGATATCAATGCGGAATGACTTTTTGATATATTTTAAACTTTAGATTGATTTTGCATTTAAATTTTATTATTTCTCAAAAATTATGTTTGTTTGAACAATGACTTCAATCCATCTTATACATTTTGGAAAATAAAATTTTAATTCAATTTAAGTCAAGTTAAGCCAAACCAATTTCAATAAAAATGTTTTTGAATAAATATCAAAACTATAGCATAGTAATACTTTCAATGCAACAGAACCTTATTAATATTATTTATTTTGTTTGCAATATTTGTGTATACTTTGAAACAGAACTAATCTATGTTTATGATAACATATATTTTTTTATTGCTTTTTTTTGTAATATATTTTTTCTAAAAATATTGAATCATATTCAGTCTCAGTCGGCATGCGCTTGGTTTATTTAAATTTTGGTTCAACATTATATTTAACATTGTTGTTATTTGTTATTTTTTTTTTTGCCTCTTTGCCTCTTACAGATGCTGCCACAACTGCCTAATGTGAGTGTATCTTTAAGTGTCGTCTCCCTTTTTTTTTGGTGTGTTCTGTGTCCTATGTCTGAGATACATACATATTTATGTATGAGAGGTACGTGTGAATGACGCTACCAAATGTTGCCAGAGTTGCTGCTGCTGCTGCTTTTTGGCGCCACTTTCATTGATGCTATGTGATTCCGAGTACGAGTATGATTCCGATCCCTATCCAGGCAGTGGCAGCATCAGAGCCGACAGTTGATGCTTTTGTTATGCTCGACGCGCTTCCATCACGATTTCCATCCATTTCATCCATGATGCAGCGTCACGCACAGCCATCTACAATAATATCCAATTCGCGCATTGCTTCCAGCCTGCTCCAGTCGAAGTCGAAGTCTCAGTCTGAGTCAAAGTCTCAGCTACTGCTCCATCTTCAGCTTCGACTCCAACTCCGACTCCAAGTTCTTCTCTGATGTGTCATGTGGCATGCGTCAAATGAATGTTTCATACACGGCTAAAGTCCACGTGCCACGCCGCTTCTGGGTACTCATCTGTTTTTGGGCAGCGACATTTGATTAGTTTTACTAGATCGACTTGTGTCTATCTTATACTCATTCTTAGTCTCCCTTTTTGTCCTTGTCCTTGTCCACAACGACAACCTCGTCATCTGAAATGGTAATTGACAATGCCTATAATAGCTATGGAAAGCAGCAGAAGCTTCTCAAATGCTTGGTGCGTGTGGTAATTTCATGGTATTATTTATAAATACCCCAACTTCAGAAAATATTTAGACAAAGTTAGGAATAAAGTGTATAGATTGATGCATACAAAAACTAACTTAAAGCTCAATTCAATTTTCAGACGAACGGACGGACAGACAGACAGACGGCTGTCTCGGCTGTTGATGTTGATCAAGAATATATATAGTCTCTATAGTCGGAATTGCCTCCTTCTGCCTGCTACATACATTTGCAGCACTTAATAACTCCCTTTTTCCCATTTTTAATGGGAACAGGGAGTAAAAATAGCTAAATATATTAAAAAAAAGTTTAGGATGAAAATGAGTTGTTTGCGTATTCAGTTTTTAGCATTTATCTTTCAATTCGCATTCAAATAATGGGAAATGGGAACTTTTGAAATCTTCTACAATACTAGATTTCGTTGAAAATAAGTAATTGTAGAAGTAATTTGATATTCAATAAATGCTCCTAAATTACCAGAACACTTAGAGCTATATAAATAAATGTGTTGATTATCCAACTTTACATTTGTTGTGTGAAATAGAAAACATTCAGCACTGCATAAAATATATATATTCCAAACATGTGGTTCGACCCTCGTTGCTATGCTATTAAGCATGACACCCTCCCCCGACCCTTCCACGACCATCATAGTGCACATTTACGATATTTTGCACATTACAAACGCTGGGAAAGAATATATATACTATGTATATCGATTTGAAGCAAAAGTTTTGAAACAGTTATTGGCATCATCAATTGAAGTGTAAGTAAACAACATTAAAAATAATTGCAACTAAATCCAAGCGATTGCGCCGCCATCACATTTTAGCGAAAAAATGGCTGCTTCTATTGCTGCAAGTGCCCAGGCCCAGTCCTAGTTCTAGTCCTCGTCCCAGGCAGGACTCCACATCCTTGTAGAAGCAGCTCGAAGTGTAGTGAATGTGAATGCAACGGCGCAAAAGCTTTCTCGACTGCATAAATCTGTCGCTAGAATTTCCTTTTCCAAGTCATTTTATGATTATGTGAGAGATTTTTCCGGCACAACTTGCAAGCCATCTGTGAGTGTGTGTATGTGTGTGTGTGTGTATGTGTATCAGAGTGTGTGCTAGTATGAGTTTGTATAATGCAACTGTAAATTCTTAGCGCTCAAGTCGTTTTAGCATTGCAGTTGAAGCCACTTTGATGTTTGTTCTGACTTCAATGTCCCAATAATTGGCGATTTGAATGAAATTATTTGCTAAACTTCAGGCCCAAATGCTTTTTTCAATTCCTGCACGACTTTTCGAATAACATCATTTTAATAATCACTAATCAGGCGTATTGGAAAAAGAAACTTTCTCGAAAAGCCTTGTTTGAATTTAGATAAAGATATAGATCGGCCAGCAATCCCCTTAGAAACTGACTTGGTATGGTAAAGTTTCGTCCAGTAGCTGCCTGGCTTGGTAACAAATGATTGAGCGGATGTCCTCTGACTCTGACGACTGCAGTCATTCGAATATGATTAACGCCCACATCAAAGTGATGAACCGCGAAAAGAAGCTGTTTAAGACAGGTATATAATATATAATAAAATATATAATATCTATAATACGTCAAACTCAAAGTCTCTGACGCAAAGACAATGTCACCAAAGCTGAGTCCTGCAAATGCGTTGCACAAGATTCTCAATGACAAAAAAAGGACATGACATTCAATATGACATGAATGCTAAAAAAACCTCGTCACAAACATAACTCAATTTGATGTCCAGTTTGGTTAGTTTGGTTGAGACATCTGCATAAACAAAAAGTTGATTGATCTTATGCCAGCTATAGGATATATTTGAACGATTTTAATAAAATTTAACCAGATTGGCAAAAAACATCTTAAATTTAAAATGGGCCAGTTTGGCTGACAAAGCTTAAGAAACAAAAAAGTTTTCCATACCACTCCTTTCCAATTGAATGTTCCTATGGCAGCCATAAGATAAAGTAGTCAGATTTTTATGAAATTTTGTCAGCATGTGTAAAACGTGCTTAGATTTGGATAAAATTTGTTTCGTTTAGTTTACTCAAAAAATCAAATAGATTTTTCATACAAAGTTAAAGTTTTATTCAATCAAAGCAAGCCATAATCATACATGTTAAAGTTTTTGTCAAGTTGGGTGCTTATAATTCTCAACTGGTTCAAGTAAACGCAGAGTCTAGTGCTTACTTAAATTCCTGCTGAGGCATATCTTCTTTTTGAAATCTTATTTTTATTGAATTTGCGTACGGAAAACATACTAAGTCCAAGCATTTCAAGAACTGCAATTGAAGCAGATAATCCGTGCGATCAACCTGGGGCGGATGTTCATCCCATCTTCTTTCTATCTTATTTTCCTCTTATTTTTAAATTCCTAAATTTTCAAAATGACCACTTAACTCGAATTCAATTTCGATTTCAAATCTGACTACAATTTGTGGACGCAACTAACGAATAAAACGAGATTTGTGAAGATGCAACAACTGGAGTTTGGGGCAGACAAGGATCAAGTATCAACTATCAGTGCAAGTCGAAGCGTTGCTGCTAATTTGCACAATTCAAAAATTGAATCTCCTCCAGTTGCTTCAACTGTAAAAAGGATATTTCAGTATCCCCGACTATGCTGCCGCCTTTCAAAAGAAGCGTTTGCAATGCACTCATCGGCAGAAAAGATGTTTAAATTAAATAAATTTTATGAATAAGAATCGTTTATATATACAAATATTTAACCTTTGTCATTAAATTTGATATATGAAATAAAATATACAAATATTTGATAAAATATGAAACATCTGCATCCATCAAAAAATGACCCCAAATGCAACCTTGAAGCTAGAAAACCGCCTTTGAAATGACTTCCAAGACGACTTACCTTTTGATATAGAAAATAGATTTCTAAAAACAATGGTCTTGTTTTTCTTAAGCTTAGATAATTATCTATTTATTGGTCATGGACAAATCACAACAAAATCCATGCTGCAAAAAAGAATGTTACTAAATAAACAAACCGAAATTTGTGTTGACTTTTGAGCGTGGGAAGCTTTGGGAGATGATCAGCCAAAATCTCGAAGATTAATGATTATTACGAGCAATTTCAGCACGTCCGCAGTGGGAAATGTGGCTAAACCGGAAATATATATATATATAGTATTTTTGCTAGGACTGAATACTATGCTCGTACTGTACAAAGTACAGTGTACACTGTCAACGATGTCAATCGCATTATTATCATTGATTTGTTGTAACTGCTGTAGTTGCTTTTATTGTTGTTAATAGTTTTGAAAGAGTTGACGTAAATTATCGATAGCCATCGATAGTTTATGTCACACCATTGACTTTGATATACGACAAGATTTTGCACAAATCATAAATAATGGCAAATGCGATAATAAATTTGAAACTTCCTGGCGGCAGCAAATGATCGTCTTTGCCACGACAGTACACCACCCCCCCTCACATCACCCCTCTTGCGCCCTACCAATACCAAAACTGTCCTGGTCCAATAGCAGCGACTGCTGCCCTCATTTGGCAGTGGCAACTCAAAGTGCGCGACTAGGCCGTCCAAGTGGGTTGACAAGATGCTGTGAATGAGGACGAGAAGGCTGAAGATGAAGATGAAACTGAAGACATGGCTGCTGCACTCGGAGGAGAGGCAGCCAAGAGGTGTCGTCGTACGTGCAATTTATTCATAAATGTTGTAGCCCACATTCAAAGCGCAAGCCCAGCGATTTGACGGAGATGAATTCGTCTTTGATAGATGATGGATGTGCCGGCTGCAGCGGCAGCCAACATAAGTCACCCGACCAGACCAGAACCAGAGAGACCAGGCCAGTGCGACGACCCAGCCACAGAGAGCAGCTTCCCTCCCCACCTCAACATAACCCCAAACCAATTCCTAGTTTGGTTGGGCTAGTCGGTGCCAGGCCAGGGCCAGGAGTCTTTGTGACGTCTGAGAAATGTGCAACATCCACGACGTGGAACACTTGAAGCATCCACACACACACACATACACATGCAATTCGTGGCATATGTGTCGTTGTCGTCGTCGTCAGCAGCAGAGGCAGCAGCAGCAGCATCGTCATCTTCATCGGCATCGGCTATCAATGATATATTGGCGCCGACAATAACGTAAAATAATGGCGCAGGTGTTGCACAAGACGCAGCCAAGGATTGCCATGACGCTGATGACGAAAGAGTTTAAATTACGTTGTTCACTTGATATCAATCATAACTATGTTGCATTGAAAGCTTTCTCGAATAGAATATGGTTACTTGTCGCTGACATCGCTGTGTAATGAATGTATTCACATTTGTCTACAACCAACACAAATTATTTGCAATTGTTTAGTTTTATATAATCAATTTCAGCACACTAAATTTAATATAGACACTCTTTTTCTTCCTTGGTATAATATGAGCTCTTCCTAACATTTTAAACTGATCGTATTTGTGTATAGGAAAACATTCGCAATGTGTAAACAAATACCCAATACTAGATGTTTTGTGATGTTATTAAACCAGGGACCGAAATAAATAATAAGGAAAATTGCTTACAATAAAATGGATTAAATCAAAAAGATTTATACCCTTGCAGAACAGATTTGCGTAAGAAAATGTATTTTTCAACTGATTGTTCCTATGACAGCTATTGGTTAAAGTGATCCGATTTTTATAAAATTTGGTCAAGATGTGTAGAACGTGCTTTAATTTCGATACAGTGAGTTTGGTTGAGTTATCTTGAAAAACAAAAAAGTTGTTCATACAAAAACTTGTTCTTAAACCAATTGTTTCTATGGCAGCTATATGTTGTGTGTTTCGATCTGGCCGATTCTGACATAAGTACTGCTTGCAGAAACAATAAGCATCTGTGCCAAGATTCATCAATATAGCTCTAGATCAAACAGACAGACAGACGGACGGACATGACTCGGCTGTTGATGCTGATAACGAATATTCAAATTTTTTTTCTGAAACGTCTCCTTCAATGCGTTACACATTTCGTGACAAAATCATAATACCCTCTCAAGGGTATAGAAAGCAATTTTTATTTGTAAACTTATATCAAATATGGTCCCTGATTTAAACTAGAGATGGTATTGGGAAAGGAGTCTCGTGTGTCCCGAAACATACTTCGAAATCGGGGCGGGATCGAAACAAATTTTAAAAAGTAAGACAGACCAGGGACTCTTTTCTATCCAAACCATCTCACTGGTCCCGAAATTAAGCTCAGATCTCGACAATTCTCTCGAGATTTAATTTCTATACCGATCACACTTCTCATCTGAACACAATCAATTTAAACAGTGATGCCAACAGTCTTGACTCTTCAAACTGCATATTGATTCAGATACTAATATCAAACTCTCTAACCTGATCAAAGTGAAAGAGCATTTCAGCAGATACCAATGATTAAACTGTTTAAGACAGGACCTTTTTAATTTTGTTCTCAGCTGGAATCTGAACTTTCAGTTGGGAACTGGCTTTATTTTTTGCAAAGAATTTCTCACGATCTGTGTGCTCTGCTGTCAAATACTGATTCGGTCTCAGGATGCCGCTCAGGCACAATCAAACTGCGATCATTGCTGCTACGATCACTCTTAGATAGCTCAATTCACAATATAGCCAATAGCCAAGCTCTTAACCAAGACTTTGACATTCCCCCTCGTAGTTAGCTCGTAGCTGTTTGCTGAACTCTCTTCGGCAACATTTTTATTTGTATGTTTTGCATGCATTTCTTAGCTAGTTTCCGTTAAGTCCAATTAAAATTGCCCTATCTGCGATCGGGCCAACAAATTGCAGTCCCATGCAGCTGAGCCAATTGCCGACCAGCAGCAGCAGCAGCAGCAGCAGTCCACACAGCTGCCTGTGCCTGCTTGGCCCGAAGCCAAACCAGTTAGCAGAAATCAGCCTGGCTAACCAACTAACCAACCTGCAGCACCAACAACAAATTAAGTGACAAAATGTCAATGCAAACAACCAAACAAACAGCAACAACACACAACAGACATTTCAGCAGCCAAATCGCAGTTTGGATCATCGATCGTCTTTGCTTTATAGCCTAGTACAGTAACCAAAATCAGAGACAATGATGTGTATACTCTACATAGGTTAAAGCAAGGCTAATACTTTGTATGGATCATAAGTATATAGGTATGTTGTTGTTGCTGCAATAAGCACACTTTCCACAAATAAATCTAGAGATTGGTTGAGAACTAGCAGCTCACTTGTGTCTAAACATTGCGTAAGTGAAAATTTTTTGAAAATTTGTGTTCGATGTTTAAAATTTCAGTTAACATATTTCCATCAAATTTCTAACTAACAGCAATTTTTAAGTAAGTTTTAAAGCTCTTTAAATAATTTTAGAAATTTTAAAATTTTTATTTTCAGTTTACATTAAGTATCAAGTAGAATTTAAGAATGGATTTGTAATATAATATCGCTTAAAATATATCTAACAAGCAATGTTAGTCTAGAAAAACAAAAAAAACAGCGATACTATCGAAAATGTCATCGATAGTTTGACAGCTCTGCTGCAAGAGCGCGTAGATCGCTGCTTGAATGGCGTTCGAATGCAGTGTGCGTGAAGAGAGAGAGAGAGAGAGACAGAGAAAGAGAGGAAGGAGAGAGAAGAGTGTGTGATGCACGCAAAATTTATTAATGCAACCAACTTGACACATTTGGCAGCACTGGCAGCGCTGATGTTGCCTGTCCCGGCAAGTGTCATGTGCGCACAAAATTTGCAAGCAACTGCGACAACAGCAAGCAAATTAACAACAGCAACAACAACATAGCAACAACAAATAGCAACAGCAACAGCAACAGCAGCATCAACAGCAATATTGCCAATCATTCAGATCGAGCAACGATCGAGTCGAGATCGAGTGAGCCAACGAAAGGCAATGAACGACGAGGCAGGCGACAAGAAAAATCAATTAGTGAGCGACATGTGACGATAATACTGCCAACAATAAAAATTGCACTGGTGACGACAACAGCAACAACAGCAACAACAACTACAGGCTTCAGCTGAAGCTGTCAAGACAAAAAGATACGCAACTAACCACGACCAAAGTATCTGTATCTTTGTATCTACAGCTGAAGTTGAAGCTGAAGCTGAAGCTGGCATAAGTGTTTGTGTAAGTAAGTGTTAGTGTGAGTTCGAGCCGTTGACTTTGATCAGTGCCTGCAATCGATCCGCCTTCACTTTGCCAGCAATTTTCAATTTCCGCAGAGAAAAAGCATTTTCTTTTTCTTGTTTTATACCTCTGGGAACTCCAAACCGAATCAAAACTCTCCCGTAACGTCAAGAAAGAAGTTGAAGCGGCATGTGGCGGAATGCAAATAAACAAAATGAAATATGTAAGTGAATGTGTTTAGTTGTTGTTGCTGCTGTTGTTGGGCAGCTTGTCTGTGTGTGGCAGGTGTTGTGCTATGTTTTTTGGGATCCCACTGAGGCTGGGCAACCTAACGAATGGGGGCCAAGAGTCAACCTGCGATCGTTCGATACAAAATTGATTGTTCATCGTAAATTGAATTTGTGGCATTTGCCAGTCGCGAAATTTATGTGCTCTTTTCGATATGCGAGTACTATTTTCAATCAGTGTACCTTACTTGTCTTTCAGAGCGTATTCAAAAATATTTATTAAAAGACACCTAAAGTTGACTGGCTAGCTTAAAAACTTGTTAAATAATGTTAAGTTTCAAATACTTCTATTTGAATAATTACAGCCAACAAACTATCCTGCATAGGCAAAAAACTTTTGTAATGCAATGTAGCAATTAGTTCATCTAAGTTCGAAAATTTTTAAATAATCTTTTATATTTTAAGCAAGTCTTGAAATTTCCCATATATTCATATATAATGCATGCATGTAGATACTTATATCTCTCTTATCCAATTCAATAAGCATTCGTTAAAGTTTTATTTAAATATATTAAATATGATTAATTATAATTTTTCAAATATATTAAATTTGAAATGGTTTTTCGTAAATTAAAATTTTTTGAAAATCTTGTTTGAATTGAAAATATATAAAAAATGAAGTTGAGCAAACGAAAAGTCTAGTTTCAAAAAACAAAAATATTCGAAATGAAGCTGACAAAATTTAAAAATTATTGCAAAAAAAATTTTCAAATTAATTGAAAATATTCTACTTTTTTGGGCAAACAGAAAATGTCCCTGAAGAAAAACGCATTTTAAATTATTTACATATTCTGATTAAACATTTTGAACTGAAAACTTGTTGTACATGTTAAATAATTACAAAACTATTTTAATATATTATGATTAATCAAAAATGGTTTATTAACTTTAACTTAAAATATCTTAAATCGCTTAAATAGACTATAGAAACCAAATAACATACATATCTTTATTACTTTAAAAGTTTTTTAAAGTTTAAAGTTAAAGTTAAAGATTTGAAAATGAAATTCTTAGACTCATTTTTGCTCCAAACTTTAAAAGCAATTTGAAGCTTAACATCTTTAAATATGTTTTAAACATTTTTGTATTTTTTATCGTTTGCTAGCTTACCTCTCTCTGAGACTCTTAATACTCGTTGTTAAACTCCAACCCTGTCCATTCGATTGATGAAAAAGCCGCCGCCAGAATCGGAAGTGTCTGAAGTGTCGTCGAGCCTTCAAATGCGTCTTCAACACGCGATGAAATGTTCCGGTTTCCCCGCAGCTAAAAAAAAGGAGCTGCTTTCGTATCCTTGAATATTGCTGTCGTTGCCGTTGCCATTGTCTAATGTCATTTTCTTTTCATTTGTGCATTGGTCTTGAGAGGGGGCGGCGGGTCGGTTGGTGCAAAGTTTTTCGCGCGTTTTTCGCCGCCTAGTGACAATTTTTCCGTGGCGGCTGTTTTCTTAATTTCTGATTGAACTTTTCTGTTGACGGAATTGAGTGTCGCCTGGTTTTTGGGGGCTACCAGCTCTTTCTAGTGTCCCTGGCAATACTCTGCCATCCTGCCATACTGCCTGATTGTCTGAATGTCTGACTGTCTGTGCCTGTCTGGCTGCTAACAATCGACTGAATGAATTTGTACGAAACAGATGTGTTATTCTACTCAGCACTCCTGCCCCATGCACATTGCAATTGTCTTTTGGAAAATGCCTTTTTATGTATTTTTGTCAAACCGCAAGACGCAATTGTCTGGTTCTCACACCAGTTGCAGTCTCAGTCCCAGTCTCAGTGCCATTTCCATTTTGCACTGCCAAAAATTAAAGTCCAAGAAGCATTTGAAAGACAAGCTGACACACACACACACAGAGAGACAAACAGACGGAAGCTGTCTACGTTTGGCTATTTTATGCAAATAAGTTCAATCACCTTTCAGTCAATCAGACAAACTGTATCGGCAAGGATCCCTCAATATAGCAACGCTCTTCTTCACTGGCAGCTCGTCAATTTTCGTTCACAGCACTTTCAATTTATTTTCAGTCTGCTTTTCAATCCCCCTCCCCCCCATCCTCTTCTTGTTCGCCCCCAACTTTAGTTATTTACCCTTTTGCCGCTGTCACAATCTGCAACACCCATCTGGTTGATGGGTACGCTACGGTCCAGTCTGCTCCTGTCCTGTCCTGTCCTGTCCTTTGCGCTGCTCTGCTGTCCTGTCCAGTCGAGTTCGGTGTACGGTCGGATTGGCTGTCAGTTGGACGGTCAGTCTGTCACTCAATTGAAACGAGTGAAACGAGTTCGTCTTCTGCTTGCCCAAAGGATTTTCAATCGAATCTGTCAAATATCACAACCTTCAATCAAACCCAAAGCTCTGCAGCTCATTTTTCTTTTCCTCTCTCTGATGTTGATGCTGATGCTTCTTTCTGCTGATGCTGATGCTGCTGCTGCTGCTGCTGATGTTGAAGATGATGAAACAACCCCGCAGGACACGCATGTGACAACAAACGAATTGACAATGGGCAACGCTGACAAGCAGCGTACAAATCGCCACAAATATAACATATATATATATATATATATATATATACAAGCGGAAGGATAAATCATGCGCTGCTGCTTTATGGTTTATGGGCAAAAGGCAACCTTCGATATTTCATATTTTCAATTTATTTTTGCAATTTATTCCAACTCATCTATAGAAAGTAACAGCAACAATTTATAGCTGCGAATAGAAAGTAGAGAACTATAATTTGAGAAAGTTCAAGCTCAAAACTGGCCATAAAGCAAGCGCTACTATCGATAGTAACAAGTTGCATATAAAAAGTATGCTTATCAACTTTTCAAAATAGCAAAGTTGCCAATTCTAATTAAAACCACATAATCGATATTGAACTGGTCAAAACTAATCACCAGCTGTGTTGATGCACTCAACCAAACCAAAGCAACTGAAACAACCTGAATAAGAAGCAGGACATGAAGCAGGAGCACAACAACTACTTCGTATATATATATTCCTATATACATATATATATATATATATATATATTTATCAAAGTAAAGAGCACTGTCGTTGACGAAGATGTCACAGGCCAGCCGACGACAGGATATCGCCGGACAAGCAAAGCGAGAGAGAGGGCGGAGTGGGAGCAGCAGTGGAAGTTGGAGCAGCTTGTCTGTCTGTCAGTTTGTCAGTTTGTCTGGCAGATGAGCGACACACATATTTTTCTTTTCTGAACGTTTTTGCTTTCATACGCCACTTGCTTTTCATTTATCACAAATCCTTTATCTATCCACTCAGGGACATCATCTTCCACAACATCTTTCGTGCCTTCGTTTTGCGACTTTCACCATTGCCAGTGCAAACGTCTTGGTCATAGACCGTTCCCAGTCTTAGACCCACTCCCACACCCAATCCCACTCCCAGTTCCAGTACGAACCCAGCCACCCGCATGTGCATTGGAGCAGATAACAAAGATCCTTCAACGGATTGACAACTGGAGGCGAGTAACTTTGTAATTTCTTATGCTTCAAAGTCGCTTTCGAGACGCTGACGCCACCAACAAGCACACTTCACTTTTTCTTTACTTTATATATACATATATATATATCTTCTTTTTTTTAGTTCCGATGAGGCTGCTAGCTAAGAAGTAAAACGGGCATAGTCCTGTTGTCATTAGTTTCAAATGCAGTCTGAGCTTTAGTGTGACCTATTAACATTTTCAATATCTAGCTCTTCTTGATTCCAAAAAAAATTATTAATTACTTGTTTTAAAATGTTGTAACAAGAATATAAGAGATTTGAAAATAAATCATATGGAACGACAGATTTTGTATTGAAAAACGAAAACCGTAATGAAATAAGAACTTTCTCAAATTAGAACTTTACAGGAATTCAAAAATCCTTTTTTTTCAATTAGACGTTTCAAATTTAGCTTCGAAAATTCGGATTTTTCTTCAATTGCCATTTAAGACATCAAATACTTTTTAGGCAGTTCTCAAATTTCAATAGATCAGCAAAATATATAGTTACTTTACTGCTGATATTAACATTTTATATTATTTATTTAAGAAATGTAAATGCAGATTCAAACAATCCAATGCAACAAGGTTATTTTAAGAATTCCCAACCAGGAGTAGTTGGGTTACGGCTTATAGTTGGAGTTTCTATTGTTGCTGCTGTTGTAATGTAAACAAACTCAAGGCATTGGATTTGGATTGGATATGCCCTTTCCTAAATACATCTCTAAAGAAGTATATATATCCATGTTTAAATACGAGTGCAAGAGCATGTCTGCCCATCGGTTTGCAAGTGTGTATGTGTGCGAGTGTGTCCTTTGTGCGGCAAAGGGTCCTTCATTAGAAAAATTTTCAACTTGTCATCTTTTTCGTCATCAACTCAATCTCAAGTCAAACCAACGGCTGTTGCCTTTGCTGCTCTGCTGTCGCTTTACATCTCGTCAGGATACTTCTGCTTCTTCTCCTGCTGCCGTTTGTCCACGGGTTACACCTTCTTTCCGCTCCTCTCTCTCTCTCTCTCTCTCTCTCTGCCGCATGTGTGCCAACTTGTCCAATATTGTCCTTTTTCCTTATGCTTTCCATTTGTCCATCTTCTGCTTGTACATCCATGCTACTTCCTTTCAGCACATCCCACACCCGCTGCATCCTTTTTTGGCCTCTTGGCTTGTGTCCTTTTCCATGCGCTCCTTTTCAAATCATTTTTGTTGTTTTTGTAGGGCCGCCAGTTGAAGCAAAGGGTCGCCATTTGCCAGGACAGAGTTCGTCACTTTTGAGTTTTGGTTTGACGAACTTCGTCCTCGCTTGGTTTGCAAAAATTAAATAGAAAATTTAACTAGCTGCTGCTGCAGTTTTTTTTTTTTTAAAAAACAACAAAAAAAAGTTTAGAAAATTCCTATTAATTGAAATGTTGGTTTTAGTTGCAGGGCTAACTAATTGCAAATACACAAAAGGCATTATATTCTATATATCAGTTTTAAAACTACCAACCAACTATGCAAATGTTTGCCCTATCCATTTGTATAGTCTTTAAAAAATGTATAGAAGCAATTATATTAAGTAGAAATTGTAGATATAAGTATTAAATATAAACTTACAAACATAACTTTTAGGTGCATTAGTTTCAGAATTCAATTGCATTGGATTTGGTGTTTGACTTTAATAATTATATATATCTGATTATATTATATCTGATATAACTTCAGGCGTGTTATTTTATGCGAAAGTGAACTTAACTTAAATGTTCCCATTTACATAACAGTTTTACAGGCACTGGACACTTGCTTGTGTTGCCGCTGAACTGCTAAACAAAAGTATGTCCCCTATAAACATATTTTATATCCTGTCACTTTAGTCCCCAGACTTACTTTTAGAAGGATTGTCAAAACTTAACTGAAGGGTTAAGCATGTGAAAGTTTACTTTAAAGCTTCTGTAAAATCTCTACGCTTAGAAAGTTAATGTTTTTGTATTTAAGGCATATTCATGTTTGATTTTATTTTTTTATATAGAAACTTTTTTGTTATAAAGACATATTTCGTTTGATTTGAAATGTGTTTTAGCATAATTCGGCATATCTTGGCACAGTCTATAAGGACTTCAAAATTATATGATATATACCGCGAACTTGATATTCTGATTTCTGTTGCCCCAACAATTTAAAGCTTAAGCGTGGACAAGCAAAGCCTAAGTGTGCTTAGCTCAAATCCGAGCCTAAATGAAATGCGAAGAATATATTGACATATATATAGCATATATGTGCATATATTGCTTTGAAACACTGGCTTTGACACTGCTTAGCGCACTTAGGCTCTAATTCGGCGCATCTAGGCTTGAGCCTAAATCTTACGGTATATATGTATCCCAATTGGCCACAGTACAGTGGATAGAGCGCGCCAGAGCTTCCTTGAGTCGTCAAGGACGAGATACCTCCGCCATGGCATTTTCCATCGTTGGTATGGATAGTTTCTCAAGTCGTCATAGGGTACCACCGACATAGCTATATGGTTGTGTCATCTCGGGCCATTGTCGTCCTCCATCGATTGTTATAAGCCGGTTGCTTGAGCGCATAACCAGGACCGCCTAAGGCCTCCTTGACAGTTCCTCGAGCCTTCACAGGGCGACTCTTCAGCAAGATAGCCACCAGATTGTCCATGTTTGTAACACATCTAAGTACATTATCTTTATTAATTCTTACAAATGTTGTTTGTTGGCAACCTTTCTACGTTTTAAATAGAGGAGTTTAGCTGGCTTGAGGTCAGTGTTTAGTTAAAATAGTTGTTTTTGTTTTTTCAACAATATATTTCGGTTACACTTCGGTTACCGTCTTCAGGGCATCTACAACAATTTTAAAACAATTTAACAAAAATTAATTTGACATTTATATTTAATAACTATTATTAATGTAAAATTAAGTTTTGTAAAATTGTTTTAAAATTGTTGTAGATGGTGAAAAAACAAAAACAACTATTGTTTTAACTAAACACTGACCTCAAGCCAGCTAAACTCCTCCATTTAAATACTTACTTTAATTCACACAAAGTTTTAAAAATATTAAGAAAACCAATAAATTTTCAGAACTTTATACTTTTTTGGAGCTCTGTATTCTACGGAATATAGTTTGGAAATGAATGTATAGTAGGCAAGGCTGAGGCATATCAAGTTCAAATCAATTTCTATGATAGTTTGATGCACAAAATATTTGAAAACAGAAATAGAGAAAATTTCAGTTAAAAACTTTGTACAACTTGTAAATAGAAAAAAAAAACAATACTGCTTGAGAAGATGAAGTTAAGATGAAGTTAAGATGAAGTAATTTGACTTTGACTTAATACATGTACGCGCGTTCAGATTTAAAGCAGTGCACCCAGTTCCCATTAAAAACGGGAAAAAGGGAGTTATAAAGCACTGCAAATGTATGTTACAGGCAGAAGGAGTCGTTTCCTACTATATATATACAATTTATATTCTTGATCAGTATCAACATCCGAGTCGATATAGCCATGTCCGTCTGTCCGTCCGTCTGTCCGTCCGTCCGTCCATCTGTATGAACACACAGATCTCGGAGACTATAAGAGCTAGGAACACCGAACTTGGCATGCAGGTTCTTGTACACCATACGCAGATCAAGTTTATTTCAAATTTCGGATGCACAGCCCCGCACCCCCACAAATCGAAAAAAAATCTCCCATAGCCACAATTTTAAAGACATAACTTTGATTTTTGGTACTCATATATGTTTAAACAATGTTGATCAACTGCGCAAATTTCAAAGTTATTGGCGAATCTATTACCACTGTCTCAGCAGGCAGAAACAACAGTTTGACAGCCACTGGATAAGTTAAGTGCGCTGCTTGCTTGTGTTGCCGCTGAACTGCTTAAAATGCAAGGTGGAAGCAGGGAGTCTCGTAGTCGGGCACATTCAACTAGAGCATTCTTATTTGTTTATAACAAAACTTATAATGATTATAGTCCCTGATTCTAAATAGTTCTCTGTTTAATTGCAAGTTCCAAAGCTTATTATACAATAAATATAGCAAAAAAAATAGCTTGTTTTTATCTGCCATAAGTAATATTTATATATTTTATACGGTCTGCTGTGCTATCATAAAAATAAAAGTACTTGCTACATTTATTGTTATTCTTTAAAAGAAAAATGTTGATATTTTTATTGCATAGAAGACACGCACCGTTTGTACACATTCTAAATGGCTGATTGTGTGTGGCTTTGTCTGCATTTATTGAACACGGTTGACATTTTGTCCAAGGCTGGACATTAACTGTACCGTTACTTTATATTATGTGGCAGAGTGTCAACAGCATCCAAGCCAACAAGAAGGAGGACGATAACTGAAGCATCAAGTACAGAGTCAAAAGCAGAATGAATAAAAGTTGACAAACTGACGAACTCAGCGACACAGGCTTCATTCAATCTTTCAGTCATTCGGTCGTGTGCTGAGTGTGAAGATGGGTCAGGGTGCTGCAAGGAGGGTGGGATTGGGGGGGTCGGTTTTGAAATGAATGACCAAACGGATGCCCAACAGAAACAACAACAACAACAGCACAAGCAATACAACTAAATACACTTCAAAAGAATAAGTTGACAGCTGACGATGACTTGTCAGAGACAGGTTTCTATCCTTTCATACACACATAATGTGTTCAGTTCCTCTCCCAACCCTACACACCCACACATACACATACACACACACATACACAACAAAACTGTCCAACGTACACACACAATCAACTGGGGCAAGAAGCAGAAAGAAGTATTGTAGAAAGGCTGAGTGAACGCATGTCCTGCCATGCCATGCCATGCCAACAGTTGACGGACTTGGGGACTTTGTCCTGAACTTTCCTTTCCATGTCCTTTCTTGCCTTCTGGCCCCGGAACGTAGAACAAACGCGCACTGTTACCTTAGGGATAATGATTTTTCAGTCAAGTGAAAATAATTTTTAAAGTAAACAGACAATTTTAGGTCCTTTTGTTGTTGCTCCTGCTGTTGTTGTTGTTGTTGTTGTTGTTGTTACTGCTGTCCAGCAGGACACTCTTGCATAAATTTCAAACAGGACGCGACTGGCGCCGCCCTCAGCAAAAGTGTGGGCAATAAACTGTTTTCTTTTTTGTTTTTTTGTATTGTATTGTGTGGGCTGTGTTGTTGTTGGAGTTACGAGCTTCAAGTTGACCAAATAATTGCGGCTCTTATGAAAGAGCTAGTGTCCTTCTGACAGGACAAGTGCCAGTTGACTAAGTTTAACCAAAGACAAGTGCAATTGTTGTCTAAGGTGAGTTTCACAACAGTTTTTGCAATCCTTGTTGATTGAAACGGTGTCAAGTTAATACAGATATATAAGAAGGAAAATTAATTTGTTGTATAATATGAAAACACAGAAATTGCAATAATAAGCTCTGCACTACGTTATTCAAGTTGAGCATGTCCTTGACTGTTATTTAATGCAACATGCCAATTGAAAATCCGTTTTGGAACTCAAGTTCAACACTAAATACAATTGGATTGGGTGGAGGACGTCAATCTGTCAACTGGTTCGACCCGTTCGCTCATTTGCTCAGACAGGATGTCAGTTTGTCCGTCCGTCTGTCACTCAGTCAAGCAGTCAGTCAATCAATCCATTCAATTCCATGTTCCATTTTTAAGCAGCTCAATGAGAAGGACTACGAGCAGGACCTGAGCTCGAGTGCCTCGGTTCCGTTTAGTTTCAGCTTTGGACGAGGCGCTGTCAATTTAAAATAGAAAATTTATAGAGCAGACAAAATGATGGACAGCCTTCATAGTTACACACTCCTCCTTAGCACACCATGTCTATGTCTATGTCTATGTCTACGTCTGTGCATGTGTGAGTGTCTTAATGTTAGTGTGTGTGTGTGTGTGTAAGTCGTCTAAGTATTAGTTTTAGTGTGAGTATCTGGGTAACTGTTAGTTGTGCTTCTAAGGTGGACTTACATTGTTACAACTTTGGGTGGCACTCAGGCACAGAACCAAACGAAACTGCACTCGCACAGTGGTACTTTTATGACATAAAGTGTGTATTTTAGAAATGATTTATATATCTGGTGTAAACTGTAAAAGCCAGGGATCGTAACGATTATATTTTTTAATATAAAAATATAAATATAAAAATTAAGTATTATTTTTTTATTAAAACACGAAATAATAATTAAATTTCAATTTTTGTTTACAAAATTAATTTATATAAATAAATTACAAATAAAAATGTATTCTTTTTTTGTTCATTCTTATTTTCTCAAAAATAAGACATATGGATGTTTTTCATTGGTGAAGGATAATTTTTTAAAATTTACTTTTATTAACCCCATAACTCTTATTTGCAGTCCTTGGTATAAAAATAGCTTAACGTCGAGTCGAGCAACTATTAAATATTTCAGTTTTTAAAACTTAAAGTAACTACAAATCTATTTGCTTACTGACCTGTTCTGACTTTCATTCTCGGTAAATGTTCCCCTTATCACTTTTGACAAACTTTTGGTGAATTAAATTCAATTGCATTACATAAAGCATTGAGTTAGCTTCACATTGTGAACTGTTGTAAAGAAATTTTGAACATTGACGGAAATTTTCATTCCTCCGAAATTGGAAACCGAAACAGACCTGTAAATCTTATGTCTAAATGGCATTATACTTAATGTGAGTATGGTATTTTAACGGGCTATTGATCCCTGTTCCCATTAAAAATGTTCGTCTGTCTGTCCGTCTGTCTGTCTGTCCGTCTGTCGGTATGAACGCGTCGATCTCAGAGACTATAAGAGCTAGAGACACCAAACTTGGCATGCAGGTTCCTGTATAGCATACGCAGATCAAGTTTATTTCAAATTTCGGATGCACCCCCCCCCCCCCCGCGACCCCCGCAAATCGCAAAAGAATCTCACAGCCACAATTTTAAAGATAAAGCGTTTTGGTTCACATATATCTTGTACCAATATTGATCAGATGTGTAAATTTCATCACGATCGGATAAATAACACCAAAGTTATGGAAGAATCTATTACCCCCGTCTCAGCAGACAGAAACAACAGTTTGACAGGCACTGCACAAGTTAAGTGCACTGCTTGCTTGTGTTGCCGCTAAACTGCTTGAAATGCAAGTTGGGAGCAGGGAGTCTCGTAGTCAGGCACACTCGACTAGAGCATTCTTACTTGTTTTTAACTAAAAAGTTGATTGTTTTTATATATATGTATGTATACATATATTAAATTGATTTTCGTTTGAACTTACGCGCATATTTTATTAATTCTATTAATTCTACCATAATACATTGACTAATTAGATAAAAGCCTAAAAAATGTATTACACAACTAATTAAAAGGAATTAGAAAATAATGTGTGATATCTGTTTCGGTTTCCGCTTTTGATTGGATGTTGAAAAAGTGATTGAGCTTACTTTGATTTGATCAAGGATTGAATTGACATTCAGAAAGGATTCAATTCGCAAGGCTAAGAGCAATAAGAAAATGTTATACTTTTAAGAAAAGTTTCCATTCCACAAAATGTTTCCGAAAGTGGAAACCGGAACAAACCTGATAGATGTTTGAAATTTTTTGCTTGCAATATAATGTAAATTTGAACTAATTTATGGCAATGTTAATTTTTTGTACATACTTCATAAATATTTGAACACTTTAAGCATAATGATTGTGTGATTTGAATTCAAATTTGAGGTACAGTTAAACCACTGTGCAACGGTCTGACTGAGTGACGGGCTGCTAAATTGAAGGACAGATTGATAGACAGATGAGATTAAATAACTTGTAGAGGTTTATATGTATGTATATATATATACATATTACACACATACAAACACACATTCATACAAACATATAGTACAAACATATAAACGTTGAACACACAAACGCAATGACGCATCGTGGAGGACAACAACCGCACGTACAATACGAATGGATCCTTGGCTGTGTGTGCCCTGTGAGAAGTCCGTGCAAATGCATTGCAAAAGTTTTTGCCCGCCTTTTGACGCTTTTGTTCTAGCCATGGCCAGAACAGTCTGCCGATTTGTCAGAACCAACATGGTTTGTGTTTTGCTTTGTGCGCTTTCGTTTCGTCAATCAAAATTACGTGACGTTTTGCACCCGTTGTCATTCAATGGACATTCATGAATGCCCTCGTCCTTATTCGAACTGTACAGTGTACACTGTACACAGACCAACAAACATATGGACCAAAATTTCAGTTTGTGACTCAATTTTCGGAGTGGATGGGGGGCTAACAGAGGGGCTTCCAAATGAGACACAACATATTGTGTGGGTTGAATCGATTTTGGTGTATTTTTCAAACCGATTTCTTAAAGGTTACAATATTACAATAGTTTGTGAAGGTAATTTTTTATTTGAAAAATATTTCCTGTTGATGTGTGTGGGCTTACAGTAAAAAGAAACATTTTATAACACTTTTACACAAACTGTTCATGGTAAAAGAATTTCGGATGGAATTCGGAGACCAGGGATGTTTTTTTAAAGTCCCGGGACGGTCGGGATTGAAAAGGAATATATATCTTTTCGGTATGGGTAACAAATTTTTGTATCCCGTTCCCACGTCAAGTACATACATGGTCAACTCTTCTATTCCTACATTAAGTATACAACAAAGTTGGTGATTTTTTAAAATTCCAACCCTGAATGACATTCTTCAGACCTATCCACTTTGTCTAGTTGCTCAATAATCATATAAGCAATTATATATTTTTCTATTTGTGCATTGTTTTTAAATGTTAAGCACATATATGACAAGTTGATTGATAGATTTTACTCGCACTTGAAAGGAAGTTGAGCGGAAGTGCCACTTGATCCGAACTGATGATTAGTTATTCAATTCTATTTTATTTTCATGCGATGATGATGATGCTCTTTGACGCTGTGTTTTGTTTGCTGTGGCCATTTGCCCGATGATATATCACTGACATCTGAAAAATATGAAAAACTAAACTGTGCCTCCCTCCCCCCTACGCTATTCAACCATTCCTGGTTTAAAAAAGGCCTTCATCTATGTTTGCGGCTGCTGCTGTGCGAGAGTTGGATGCGGATTTTGCGAAACAAATGAAGCAATAAATTTTGCTGACAAAAAACAAGCAGCACACCAAAATGCAAATACATATGTATTTACATATGTATATATATGTATGTATGTATGTATGTATGGCTAAAAGTTGGCCCCCAAGTACTACTACATGCCGCTAAGTACGCGGGAATTTAGACTAAGTGCCCTGCATGTGAGCATGTGAATGTGGATGGATACGAATACGAATACGAATAATAATACCCACAGTATTCGTACTAACGGACGTGGACGTACAGCTCGACATGGCCAAGTCAAGTCGAATAGCCGACCGTGTGTGTTTATATATCACTCACATGTATGTCAGATGACAAACAACTGACAAGTGACAAGCTTCAGCGTCAGCGTCAGCTTCAACGTTGCCGTCGCCGTCGTCTTCGTTTTCATCGTTGTCGTTGTGGACGATGCTGCAGATTCTCTTGGTCTGCAAAATTGTAGTGATAGGCACAGTGTGCACAGTGGTACTTAATAGAAATTGACTGAACCAAAACCAAATCAGGCCTGTCCAAACTCCAAACTTTTGTGGAAAAGTAAAAACGAATGAATTCCGAACAATTCAGAATATGTGGTTTGAATTTGCTGTGTAATCTGGCAATTACTTTTATTCCGCAGAAAAAAAGAGCAAAACTTATTGAAACTTAACTTTTCGAGGAGATCGGAACAACGATCAACTCCGAATAGAAATAAAAAGAAATATAATCGATTTTTAAGTTTTCTTAACTGAAAAGCAGAATTGAAAGTGTTATTTTCATGATTGATTCCCTAAAAATTGTCAGGATGTTTTTGTTATTCAACAATTTTCGTTTATTACATCTACATGTTGCGGTTTCCACTTTCGGAAACATTTTGCGGAATTCAAAGTGCTTTATGCTTTAAAATTTCCTTATTGCTGTCGATCTAGTGAATTAAATCCCAACACAAGGGCAAGTTTGTTGAATTCTTGTTCAAATTAAAGTAAACTTAATCCATACAAATTGGAGCACTTAAGGGAAAATCTTTTTTGCAATATTCTACCGAAAGTGGAAACCAGAACACTCCTGTGTTATACGAATTCATAGACTGAAAAATAAATAATTACAATTTCATCATATTTACTTTAATTATGTATATACTATATCGTATATGCTCAAACTAATCAGTTCCTCGTAGATACATATATCTCGTTAATTGATCAATCTGTTTGGCATTGCATTCCACTGTGCCAATGCAGAAACTGACATGCCTCATGGTGACATTTTTCTTGTTATTTTGTTTTGGCAGGGAATTATGATGATTATGATGATGAACGCGTGGTTGTCCGATTTGCTCGGTCGCTTCTTGCCAATTGCAATGCCTGCCTGCCTTTGCTTTAACACCCTCCCCTTGCCGCTTGCAACCGCATATACTACAACATACTGGCGAAGGCAATCGCGGATTGTCAACATGACAGCGGACGAAGACCACGCTGAAGAGAAATGTGGCAATTCTGAGGAATTTCCTTCGAAAGCCAAGCAATTGTCTGTGTCTTTGGGAAGACACAACAAACATCGTACTAAGATACAAAACAAACATATAATCCGAGTGGCGAGGATGGCGCATGTAAATCACTTTATGCGCCGGAAAATCTGAGTGTCAAAAAATTAAGAAGCCCAATTAGATGTTGCCACCTGTCAGCAGTTCGTCATATCCATCCAAGAATATGACATTCATTCATACGCCACAATGACGAAGTAGACGAAACACTTCAGCTGACTATTTATTTTGTTCTCGTCGTTGCCCACAATTTTATGACAGTCAGTCAGTCATTCACTCAGTCAGTCATTCTATCAGTCAGTCTTTCAGTCAATGCAGCTTTGTGTGTGTCTGCCATAAAATATATGGCCATCACTGTGCCAAAAGTTTCGCGGATTTATGAATTTATGTTTTATTTTAGTTTTTGGACCATGGACACATTACATTCATATTTATGACATCTTCTCTGGCCTAAATGTTCATATTAGCCAGCTAAGTATTTAAACTCTATAATACTTGTACTGCTGCAATATACGTGGAGTGTTCTCGGACATGATTTTGGCTTATGGAGGAACTATTCATCAAAATTACTTGGCTTTATTTCATTTGTAAGTTATGCCAAAAGTAATTTCATTGATTTCGTCAATTGTGTTCAATTTCAGCTACAAAAAAATAGCAAGAGTCAGTTAGACCCGACTGCGAAACACACTTTTTTGCATCTTCACAGCATTTCTTGATCTAAATAGTTTGTCTGCCTATATATATAATACTATATACCAAGTTTGGTTGATATAGCTTTAAAAAGGTAAAAATAATTGCGTTCATACGGACGGATAGACGAATTTACAGACAGAAAGGCAGACATTTCACAAACCTAAAAATACTCTTTTCATCATTTTTTGAAAAGAGGATTATAAAAATCAAATTTAATGCTCATGTTTTGTTTATAATGTCTCGTCCATCACTTAATCAAAACTACAAATTGACAACGCCGTTGGCATCAACAGCAACAATTCGAATAAAACAAAACATTGCCGAATATTTGATACCCTTACCACCTTAATTGCTCCTAATAAATAAAAACGCAAATCTTTGCCAAGCCAACCACCTGATCAGGATGATCAAAAAGATCTTGTGATGATTAAAAAGAGATTAATATCAAGAGCGATTTAAGGAAGACTCCATACTGCCTCATGCATATCCTCAAAATGTGATTTATTGAAAGAAATTTCACGAGATATGGATCAGATCTATCTTGATTAAGAATTTATATGTACATACATGTTACATATTTCGCAACAAAATTGGCAGGCCTTCTGCAAGAGTATACGAGTAATAGGAACATTCGCCATAGCCATAAGTCTGCTGTAAGATATGAGGCATTCCTTCTTTGACGCTGTTGTTGGGTTCTCTCTTTTTGGCCAAGTTTGTTGTGACAGACACGGTGACAATTTGCAGCAACGCGTGTTGCATGTGTCAACATTGGATGATGGGGATGATATAGGAGGCTGATTCTGTAGACGAATATGCCATACCCATGCACTTAACAAAGTTGTTGTGCTGCCGCTGCTTTGACATATTTTTGGCCAATTTGGATACGGACGACTGCAGCTTTGCTTATGCAGCGAATACACATACATACATACATACATATACAATCAGAAGCAACATACAAGAAAATAGTGTCTCCGAAAAGTCGGTGATTATCACTATGAAATGTGTGCCTGGGATAAATAGTTGGCTGTAATAAACTTACTTTCAAAATCAAGGATACTCGATTTGGTTGATACGGGGTAGCATTATTGAAAGCAGATTTAAATATCCAGATTCATTTTGCACTCAAATTATTTGTCGTAAGCTAAATTAAACCAAATCATAAATAAAAGTTTATTTTCAGAAATTAATAACATTTAATAAAACTAGAAACCATGAACAGTCATCCTTGCAGAGGGTATTATAATTTTGTCACGAAATGTTTAACGTTTTGAAGTGGACGTCTGAGAAAAAAAGGGTTATGCTTAGTTTTAAAGCTATCTTGATGAAACTTGGCACAGATGCTTCTGCTTTTTGCAGGCTCCAATTCATTTTTCTATTTACAATTTTCTAACATAAGTTTTCTTATGCAAAACTGTTCTGCAAGGGTATATAACTTCGGCACATCGATAACATTTGTTTATTGTTTAGTTTGCCTTTGTCCTTGCTTGCTGTTCGTCAATTTGATGCCTGGGCAGCCATCGTCAATAGCAAATTGATGGCTACAGGCGCTATTACATACAGTACGGACTCGATAAACGCTATTTATGCAAATCGGGCCACTTGTGAAAACCGAGCTCAAATTTGTTTATTTATTAGACAGAAATCGATCTTTCTACACATTCGAATGAAACTAAATCAAATAAATTTGTGTTTAGAGTAATAATTATATTTCATTTTATGCCTAATTTTTTCTATGACAGCTGCTTTTACTGAGGTAATGTTTAGCAGAGTAAACAATACTCAGAACTGCTTGCATCAAAGCAAGCCACTCTATCATAATCAAAACCTATACAAGCTAAAGGTTTTTGGTTTTTTCAAGTCGGTTGCTTAGAATTCCCAACTGGTTTAAACAAACACAGCATGTCATGCTACCTGAATTCCTTGATGTGGCATATCTTCTTGTTACTTACTTCATCAAATCTTATTTTTATATTTTTTATTTTATTATTAATACCTTTATCAATAGCCTAACCCCAGGTCTTTTAGTCCACAAAGGATGCAGCCAAAGTGGAGGATCCACAAGGAAAAGCTGAGTAGAGCAACATTTGGCTGACGTATTATTGAACCACTTCACTATGGCTACGCCGATTTAAACGATTGCACAACTAATCTTATTTCATCTTATTTATTTTTTAATTTGAATTAACTTTTGCAAAGAATATACCGTGAAACTACTGCATTGTGGATCGTTCAATGATGGTTTCCATCGCTAAGTTCTCTCCTATCACAATTGAATTTTTTCTAATTGTGCTGATTAAATCTCATTTAGTTTTTTTATTTTATTCTAGAATAGTTTTGAGTTTATAAGGAACGAAGCGAAAGAACTTTTGATTTAAATGTAAAATTAAACAAGTAAATGTTGACAAAATTTGATCAAAATCGGACGACCTTATCTTATAGCTGGAACAATCTGATCTGCAAGGGGATATGTACCCCTTCGACACGCCGAAGATAACATTTCTTTCTTGTTTTATTATTATTTCATTGTAAGCTTGGAAAAGTTAAAGTAACAGCTTTCAAATTCCAAAACTTTTAATACTAGAACTGACCAGCTTCATAGTAAAAGAACTACTTCAATTTTGAGCTGTAATAATAAGAAAATTAGAAAATATCAAAGAAAAATAAAATTATTGCATTAACAGACGTTTTATATCTAATTTAATACACAAAACTTAATATATATTATGTTCATCAAATACAATTATTAAACTAACATGCTTATATATAAATCTAAATTTAACTACAACGCGCGGAAAGTTGGTTCTTTGAATCGACATATATCAAGCTTCAGGGTCAATCATTAACCCTGTTACAGCGCTGTTCAATCAGCTTAATGTTTATTGTTTACTTAAATACTCTCTAAAATATGTGTCTACATTATGATAAACAATTCGCCCCAACTCGGATAACGACAATAAATCCATGGTCTGACGTTGCAAGCAGTATTGCAAACGCCAACGCAGCTCTGTTCAGTTGAGCTCAGAGTTGGGATCTTGAGACTGGGATCTGGATGGGCTGAATGGCTGGACTGGCTGGCTGTACTGAACTGAACTAGACTGGGAAGAGCAGGAACAGAGCTTGGAGCTTGAAGCGCATTTATTATTTGATTATAAACAGCAGCGAGCAGCGGCGAGTGTCGAGCGGGGCCATAAAAATCACCTACTGACAGATTTATTACACAGCGAGTCGGGTGAGCTACTCAACCAGGCAACTGGCAACTGGGAACAGGAAACGAGGAACGGCAAACGGCGATGGCAACCTCTGGCCAGACGGCAGACGCTTTGGCTTTGACAACAAACAGATACGGCAACAACAGCAGCAGCAGCAGCATCAGCAACCGCCAGTGAGCAACTGCAGCAACAAGCAGCAGGCAGGGAACCAACCTCGAGCTCATCATCGTCATCATCAGGCAGCGATGCTGACAGCTACACGGCAACGCCATCAGTGTAATCAACTTGGTGTCGAGCGGCAGAGTTTGTTGGGAGAGCAGCAGGCATCAGGCACCAGGTTAACTGTGCTAGAGGAGCATCATCATATGGCTGGTCAGTTAGTGGGCAGAGAGAGAGAGACAGAGAGAGAGAGAGACCACTTTATGGGTGGCATGTGAAGCGTTTTCCCTTTTGGACTCCCGAAACAATCCCTAACTCTTTAGTCTCATTAAACAAAAATCTCACAAAAAATATGCTATAAAGCAAAAACAATTAATACAATATTGAAAGGATACTGCGATATAGATTGCCATGGCATTCGATTATTTAACAGGCTCAAATGTTTAAGCAACATACAATGTGTTCTTATGAGACAAAAAGCTTTTCTTTGGATTAAAAATCAACTTAATGCTGCCATATGGACAGCTAACAGTTCAATCTTAGAAGAAATCAAAGATCGAGCTAGATAGGTTTGTAAATACATAAGCAATTGCATTAGGGTATAGTTCAATATGACATCGGTTTGTAAATTTGGAGTATTAATAAATAATTTTGTTAATAGAAATTGTTCAAGAAATTATAACAATTTTGGGTTTTTTGACAAAGCTTATTAAAAAAATATTTTGTTGGAAAATTAAAAAATAATGTATAACAATAATTTTAAAAATTATTTAAAAAAAAAAACATGATACATAGTATGTAATACATTGTATATAATATATTTTAATTTTATAGTAATCTCTATAGTTATAGAAAAAAAAATAAAAATAAAATACTGGAAGCTGACAAAAATGTTGAAAATTTGAAATACAATATGCATTAGGAATTTAAAAGAATAAAATAAAGTTTTTGAAATCAATTTTTACAACGGACACAAATCCACAAAAGCGTATGGAATTTTATATATATATTTATGTTAGTTTAAAAGCTCGAAAGTAAAAAAAAAACATCGATATTATCGAAAAGGACATTGCGTTGTGCTGTTGTTGTACTTTCAAGAAACCAAAGAGATCCTGTTTAGTCACAAGTCCAAAGCAAACGCCACAAAGCTAACAACACCCATCTCAGGGCAGGGTACTTTTAACAAAGGAACTGGCGACAAACTCATTGACAATCAGCGTTGACCTCGGACAACACACACACACACTCACACACACACACAGGCATACACACAGTACAACTCAGAGCCCAAACCCAGGACTTCCTTTCGCTAAGTTTTAAAACTAATCAATGATATGAACTGCGTTTGACTATAAAAAAAGACTTTCCAGATTTGAGATGGTAATGTGAGGATGTGAATAGGGGCAGGGGCAGTGGCAGGGGTAGGGGTGGAGGCTGCAGTGGCATCCCAAAAGTGTCAAATGTGTTGTGTGATTTATGCAGTCAGTCGCATGATTTGTTTGCAGTCCGTCTACTTTTCGTGTTTATCTGCAAAAATATGAGAAAGATAAATTGACGATGCTCGCAGCCAGGAGGCGAGACTTGCTGTCTGTCTGTGTGTCTGTCTGTCCGTATGTCTGTTTGTCTGTTTGTCCAACCGTTTGTCCATTTCAACCAAATCGCAATCAGTTGGCGATTTTCACTTGGCAACTTTTACTGCTGTCCACAGCGGCGGCTGCTTTCATTCGTCACCTGGCCGCATGTAATTTTTCAGGTAAATTATTGAAACGTCCCTAACGATGCGACCAGCTGAGCTGAGCTGAACTGAACTGAGTTGAGTTGAGCAGTTGAGCAGCCATAAGCCATGGAATTGGAATTGAAGTTGGAGTTGCCCCAATCCAATCCGCTCCATCAGGAAGTGTCCGGGATTTCACATTTCGCTTTGATTTGTGTTGCAACCAATGATATATACACATGTGCATATGCCACATACGAGTATTATACGTACTCAAGTGTTGAAGATCGGAATCTTTGGGTCTTAGTCGGGTGTTAATTTATTAACACCATGTTTTTTGTTTTGGGGTCGGAGAAGATAACTAGTGTGATACGTATGGGAAAGCAAATCGGGTTAAGTGACTTGCAAGAGACTGGCAAATGCAAATAATTGACACACATTTTGAAATTGAAAAGCGTTTTTCAGTCAGTATTATAGGGCTTGCTTTCGTCACTAGACCTTTAACTCATGCAGTGATTTTTGTATTTAATATATTTATACACATGCTATATTTAACTTTTATAAATTTAGAAAACTAACATGCAGTTTAGCTTCTCTTAACTGCCATTTGCATGTTGCAAAGTAAATGCATACATATTATGTATGTATGTAGCTACAATGTAGATATTTTTCATTTTGTTAGCTGACTCTGGGATTGATGTCATTTCGTGGGACTACAAGCCCAGCAATGGCATTTCTAAATGGACGCCATAATCAAGCGCTAATAACCTCATTTGTATGTCCAAGCGGGCCATTAACTTTTCATTTGCCACGCGAAAATGTTGCATTGAGCAAATGCAAGCAGCCAGACAGAGAGCGAGACAGAGAGACAGACAGTGAGACAGACAGACAGAGAGACAGACAAGCAGGCAGCCAGCAGATGGAGATTGTCCAATGGACTGGGACCAGTCAGCGATCCATCGCCAGTCGCTCCTCTGGCCATGTACTGGGAACTGAGACTGAGACTGAGACTGGAACTGGGACTGGGGGCTGCAGTCGGACTTGGACGTGAAACGTGGACATGAACGTTCGCTGTCAGAGCTCGCACTCGGCCAGGCCATAACTTGCGTGAAACATGTTAATAATTTACAATTTGGTATTCATAAATAAAATGTCATCCGGACTCCTCCGACGCCGCCACCGCCACCGCCACAGCCGCCATCGCTTGCTTGGCCAGGTAATGAGCGAATGTTGATTGAGGTTATATTTCATGGCAAATGGGTGCCATTGCCTCTGGCGTAGCTTGGGAAAGTCAAAGTATCTCCTTATTGCCTTGTTTGCCGGCTGCACAAGCTCATTTTAACTCTCAGTCGCCATCGCATTTACAGTAGGTTGACGTTTGACGCACCGCGCAACAAAAGTTGCCACGCCATGTGGCTAAATCCGGCCAACTGCCATCGTAAAAAGACTCAGGCTGCGCCTGCGTCTCAATGTTCTTGGCCAACTAGCAGCAGCTTCACTTGGTCAATTGGCTGAGCTTCTGGGCCTCGACTCAACTCGGCTCGGCTCAGCTCTGATTAAACTCTGGCCATTTATCGTCATTTATGGTAATTGTTTGAATTGCAATAAGTAAGCACTCGGATCAATGGCAGCTGTAGTATTGCTGATTCAGTAGACCCTATTCAACATTGCAGAGCTTAGCAGGTCAACCAATTAGGCGGCGTATCAAAATCAAGAACTTCTTTATGCAACATTTTTTTTCTTTTTATAAATTTTGCACTTTGCAATTTTTCTTGTTCATGTATTTTTCTCTTTTTTTTAATAATCTTGTAAATTGAGGGTAACCGCAAAGCATGTGATCTGTATCAGTAAAAGGATAATTGCGATTGCAGCACAAATGACGCGGCTTTACTCGGTTTAAAACATGACCTTGACCAGCATTTCCCGCGTTAGGTCGAAGATTTTCCGAACAGTTGACGTAGAGTTGGAAATGGAAAGGAAATTTTGATTCCATTTCGAGACTGAAATTTATTGTCCCTTCCCGCTCGGCCGTCTAATTTTAAAACTCATCCTTCGCGAATTCCATCCATTTCTATTTAGAAAAGTTGCACACAACGCTTTTCCGATTATTTTTTGAGCTTGGATATGTGTTTTCCAAAATTGGTGGGACACATGTCAGATTATTTTCTGTCAAGAGCTCAAAAATTAGTTTGCTCCGTATGACCTTCACCCGCACATTTTCCGCCCAGTGGGGTGAAATTTCCGAAATCGGTAAAATATTTTTCGAATGATTTTTTGTATGGATCTTTGAAAATTAATTTGGGCCTGATCAGATGATAAACAACAGAGTTTCATACAATAGTTTTTCACCAATTTTTCACATTTCCCGTTCGAACTTTCCAAAATCCGTTCTTAGTGCTCACTATTAGCAGAAGATAAAACTTCTGTGAAAACTTCAACTTTCTACGACTTAAAGTTTGAAATGTACGATGATTGACGTCAGTCAATGAGTCAGTTAGGTCAAGTTCCTTTATACATATAGATGCAGATACCTGCAATATCAGTATAGATCACGATACAGATTTGCTAGATAATATTTAGCGCAATGTTGTGGAATTTGGCAGAGGCTGTCAGCAAGTGTCGTTATGCGCGATGGTTGACATTTAATTGCAAACAGATACATTTTGTCAGGGCCAAGTGACATGAATAGATGCAACCATGCCACAGCGCAGAGACTGCAAAGACTAGCTGCATCTGCATCCGGCCGAGTTGGCAAATTAAGTGGGTGCCGATGCCGAGAAGCTGGGTGCTGAGGCTGATGGTGATGCTGATGGTGATGCTGATGATGGTGCCAGTGAAGGAATGAATCCAACTGTGAATTGTGAGATGAGAGTTGAGAGCGACTGACGACCGGCGACAGCGTTGCAGATACAGATACAGATACATTTACTGATGCAGATGCATCTGCATCCATGTAGATGCTTCAGTCAGTCTATCAGAGTATCTGTATCTCTGTCTGTCTGTCGGCAACTGCGAGACATTTCCGCGTGAGAAATGCGCAATTTCTGTTTATTTAATGCCAATGCATTTCGAATGCGCCGCCAACACGCCATCAGTTTTCAATCACGCGCTGAATTGCAGCGCCCTCTCGTTGCCTCTCCACCCACCCAGCCATGCCTTCCTCCTCCCGCTCTCAGTCAGACTTTTCTGTCATGATTTACTGCGCACTTGTTGCACCACAGCAACAACATGAGCAACAGCAACAACAACACTAAATGTTGCAGCAACTGAAAATCACTTTGCATCTTCTCATGACGCTGGCCCCCAAAGTGGTGTCAACAGCTCTCGGCGCGCTGACTGATGAGTTACTCATCCGGAAATGTTTTTCACTTGCCACCGACCGAGGCAACAAACCACAGGCACAGGCGCAGGCTTCGCCTTGTCCAGAGGCCACATCCAATCCCAAAAACGCAGCCAACAAAGCGTCTTTGTCAACGTCTGACAAATTGGGCTGTGAAATTTCACAAAGAAGTCCCGGTCTGAACGCCTCCTCGTCCATTAGGAGACTCATTTAGGCGTGTAGTCTACAAACTTCTTTTGTCTTTCTTTTCTTGAAATATGCAAAATTACAGCTGAAGTTTTTGGTGTGCATATGCATAACAACATATGTATTTTCCAGGCTAGCTGCAAATTATAAACAATGAGAATTAAAAAGCTGATAAGATGAGGTATAACTTGCCTGCAGTTAGCTTTTGGACAGCACCACCTGTTAATTGAAAAAAAAAAAATAATAATTAATATGTATTGTTGCATATTAATCTTAAATACTTATTAATATAACTTATAATTAGACAGTTAAGAACGTGAGTCAAGCATTTAAACTACTTTGAACTATTTTGAATAGTCAAACTGGGTAACTATTGAAGCCAACAGCTGTCCGTAAGTCTGACTTTGTTATACCCTTGCATAGGGTATTATAATTTTGTATATTCGTGATTTACATCAACAGCCGAGTCATGTCCGTCTGTCTGTCTGTTTATATGCGAACTAGTCTCTCAGCTTCTTTAGAGCTATAGTCATGAAACTTTTGACAGATGCTTCTTCTTTTTGCAAGCAGCACATATGTCAGAATCGGACAGATCATATACCTGGCATAGGAACGATCGGTTGAAAAATAATTTTTTGTATGAAAAACTCATTTGTTTTTCAAGAAAACTCAACCAAACTCACTGTGCCTATTTTTAAGGACAGGTTATACAGAATGACAAAATTTCATCAAAATCGGACTACTATATCTTATAGCTGCCATAGAAACGATCGCTTGAAAATAGGTTTTTGAAAAAAAAAAACTTTTTTGTTTTTCAAAATAACTGAACCAAACTCATTTAACTTAAGTTTAAAGACAGTTTATACATGATGACAAAATTTCATCGATATCGGACTACTATACCTTATAGCTGCCATACGATCGATCGGCTATTTTTAAGTCAATTTAGCATTTTGTTGTTATCGACAGTTGGTCACACTGACACAGCAACAATAAAGAGGCGTTTCCCACTCCGCTTCAGCTCCTACAAGAGTGAAATTAACAAAAAATCTTCATGACGGAACTTCACCACCTAAATCTAGTCTAACATATTAAAAATAAATTTTCTTTAAACCAAATAACAAACATACATTTATGTACATTTTATATTAAATCCCTGCTCCAAGTCCACATTTTATGCTTCGAATCTCCAGTAACATCTTTGTAAAGTTAAATGACGATGTTGCTCTTTACCAAAACTTGAGCTGAAATAAGTACAAAGCTTGATTTATGCAACAATATTAAAGTAAAATTTAATGTTTAGACTCACCTAGTGTTGAAAATGCTTCTAGAAGTCAATCTCTTAAAGACTCCATTTTGATAATCATAGGAATCTTAAGTAGCAGAGAATAGAAAACTTATGGTGCATATGCAGCGCATTTATGCGTTTTTATCCAAAATGGTATACATAACTCGTATCGCATTTGTTCAGCCTTGGGCCCGCCAAATATCCTTCGAGTTTAGCTTGCATATAAATACACTTCTACGCTGCGATGACTGCCAGGGACACATGGCAGGAGGCAGGAGGCAGGAGACAGCAGTCAGGAGACCGGAGGCAAGGAATGCATCCAAATGCAAAGGGTGACACGAAGCGATGCAAAATGCATTCCCAGTGATGATGTGATATGTTGTGCCGTCTCTGCCACTGAAGCTGATGCCTGGCATGATGACGTTGTCGTTGTTGTTGCCATTGCCGTTGCCATCGTCATCGTGTTCGTCAAGAACAACCGCGCTGAGGATGAGGTTGATGAGCATGATTATAATCGGATGGCGGGGCCAGATGGGAGACAGGCACCGAGACAGGGACAGGGACCACTAGTACTGCAACTGACGGTGACAATCTCAGCGCGGAGGCTGAAACTGATGAGGTTAACAACGTTGCTGGAGATGATGAGCCGTATTATGTTACGTTGTCGCGCTGCCTGCCTCAAGAGCTTGGAGCGGAGCGTGTCATAAATGTCGCACGCCACGTTACTGATGGTTGTGATTATGCCTCAGCTACAGCGCCCCATCCGCCTTCCGCCAGCCGCCATCTCCAATCCCTCCTATTTGACTATGTAATATGTCGCGCTTGGCGGCACCAGACCAAACAGAAATTTGCATGCGCACGAAACGTCATCGAAAATGCATCATTAGCAGCTGGGAATTGGGCAAACAAGTCTATTTGTCGCCTCGCAGGCGAAGACACGACCACTTCGCGATATGCAAAAGAGACCCCAGACCAGCACCCACGACTCAGACTCAGACTCAGTCTCCTCCGACTCAGACTCAATGTTACCACTGGCCATATTCCAATTCGTAGCGGGAACACTTGTTGCCAGCGTGTGGCAGTGATCTATGCGCACCTCATGCCTCAGGTTGCTCAGGCCGTAACCCGACGTCTCCAACATTTGTAGTCAATTCAAATGCAAATTCATTTTGGGTGCATTGTCGGCACTACGAAACTAGGTAACTAGTTGTACATGAAGGTGTAAGCCTAACAAGCTTTACAGGCGTCATGTGGACTATAACGAACTCAACCTGGAACTGCAACTGCAACTGGATTGTGACTAGGTTAAGGCCGATAAAATTAAGAATAACATGATAATGAATATATAATACCCTTGCAGGCATTCTGTATGCTATGCTTATCTGGTTAAATTAGAATATTGTCATTAAGGAATTTAAGAAAATAAACTTCAAATGTAAATCTAAATATTTGACTAAACAATATTATGGTATCTAAAAAGCATTCAGGTTCCGTTATGATTAGATTAGTCATACCAAAGATAATAGAATAACTATCTATCAAAAATCTAAATATAATAAAAGAATAACTCAAATATATATTTATAATCTTTGGTCAGACTATATAGAGCTTTCGACCGACAGTTTAGATGAAAAGTTTGAAACGCAAATATGATCAATTATTTAGACCAGTTCCCATTTCTGATTCCGATCAAAACATTAGCTGTCCTGAATTCCGAACATTGATATTTCTATCAATGAAAATGTATATGTACAAAGCTTTAACAAGAAGGAATGATAGCGTGTTCATTCGCAATCAGAAACACAAAATGATAAACGATGCGGAATGAAAAGTTGTCGGAAATGGAAACAGGTTCGATAAGTCTATTTTGACAGACAGACGAAAAGAGCGAATAAATTTGAGATGTAGAATGTGTTCTACACTTTCCAGTTCTTAAATATGTTAAACATTTTGAAAAAATAAGAATAACCTGGTTTATTTCTTGTTAATTACATTGTTAGTTGGGTAACAAACTCGGACCCTCAGTACTTATTTATAGTTAGGCTTGCCACGTCCAAATCCACCACGGAAATCCATGGGTTTGTTTCCAGCTCCAGCATCGCCCGTCTTATCGCTGTCATGGGTGCGTTCAAAGCGACGATATGAGGAGCGATCCTCGCGCTCCTTGCCATCACGTGCTGGTCCACGGGAGCGGGTGTCATCGGCGTTGCGGGACATGCGCATTGGCTCGGTGCGGCGCTGCAGGGTGCTGGGGACCACCTCGGAGGGCATGCGAAGATAGCTGCGCAGGAACTCGATGCCCTCATTGTTGAGACACCAGTAATAGTGGCGCCAGGCGCACTGCTCGGAGACGTAGCCACGTGACTTGAGGGATTGCATTGTCTTGATGACGACCAGATTGTGCAGATGCTTCAAGTCTTCCTCTGGATGCATTTTCTGTGGTGCACGCTCGGCAAACATGACGCCGGTGCGGAAGAGCACGTTGTAAATTGCATTGCGATCAGCTTTTTGCATAAACATCTTGAAATATTGTAATTTTTTTTTTTTTAATTTTCAATTTGAAATGTGCTTGGATGTTGTTTCCAGTTCGACGTCTCAACTCAATAAGAAATATTCTTTCGATTTTTGCTCGTCACGCACGCTTCCAGTGTAGTGTTGCGAAACGTTTCAAAAGATATCGATATTTTATTGGAATATAGATTATTTAAAAGTTGCAACTCTATATTTATGATTTGTAATCAAAATATACACACTATTTTGTTGGCTTACTTATTGAAAGTTTTTATAAATTTATTCTTGTGCAAATAAATCTAGTAAAAATATTGATTTATTTATAGAAGACGATAATAATAATATGGCACGCCTAAAACCAAAGAATCGATCATAGTTGCAGCCCTGCAAACATGGAATCGATAATAATTTAAAATACCGACCAAAGCATCGATAATAATTGCAGCCCTGCAACCAAAGAATCGATCATAATTGCAGCCCTGCAAAAGCCACATTTGAAAATGTTTGCAACAGCTTGTTCCGAATTATGATTATACTCTGTTTTCCAAAATGGAAAAAAGAGTATATTGGGTTTGTGAAATGTCCGTCCGTCCGTCTGTCCGTCCGTCCGTATGAACGCAGTTGTTTTCCACAGTTTTGAAGCTAGAGCATCCAAACTTGGCATACATGTTGGTATATACCATAGTCAGACAAAGTGTCAAGATCTCCCCCCCGGAATTGAATTGTTGATCTAATTTACTCAAAATATGCAGCTTCTAAGTATTAAAAAGTTGTAGAATTATCTTTATAATGATAGATTATTTTAACAAATAACTAAACAATATAACTATATTTAAATATTTATTAAGCATAATGCATACATCAGCAAATAATACATCACTTAATCATTTGATTAAATATAAAAAACAGTTCGCAAAGTTCAGCAGAGCTAAAACGTGATTGTATTCAATTTTTATGGATTAGTTATTGGTATCAAAAATCGATTTCGAATTCGAAGTGATTCGTTTTAATTTATCATTTAATCACACTGCTGCCTTTGAGTTAGAATTCAATTTGCTAGATGAACAACAATAAGAAAATTTTAAACGTTTTTAAGGAATTTCAATTACAGAAAATGAAACAGGCCTGCATAAGAAAGTTCGGCCTACGGAAAAGGTTTATTTTTTAAGAAAGGAATAAACTAAAATAAATTCATTGTCCCTTACATTAAATATAGAATCAGCTTAAAACAAGAAAAACCAGAAAGTTAAGTTATCTTCGGCGTGCCAAAATGTGGGTTAATGGAAACAGTTAGTAAAAAATTTAAAATTTATCGTTAAAAGATTTTACAATGTTCAAAATTGTATGAATCAAAGCAAGCCACTTTATCATAAACAAAATGAATGCAAGTTATAGATTTTTTCAAGTTGGTTGCTTAGAATTCCCAAACGCTTTTAGCAAACACAGAAAGTATTGCTAGCTGAATTCGTTGTTGTTGTGGCGTACCTTCTTATTTGTCCAATTTTTCACATTTCGTCCGGCAATATTCGCAAGCTGCTCCTTCTTTTGCAGTTTGAATTCGCTGCTGTTTTTTAAATATATATATGTACAAGAATTTTACTGATGCATCGCTTTAATACATAAATTAATTAAATAAATAAAAATTCATGACAAAAACTCTACAGTGAAAGTTATAGCGAGTGTTTGTTGACTTAGCGTCAAGACAACTAAAAATACTCTTAAATGGTTTTTAAAGAATATACCATTATTATTTAGAAAACTACATACATATTAATTACTTGTTAGTTAGCTTAAAAGCGAACTTCATTTGAAAATTAAAAGGTTAAGCAAATTGGATGCGTCTTACAATTTAAAGCTATTATGGTATAAGTATTAACATAATGTTGAGCATTGCGGTTTTACTTAAAGCCCGTTTTAATGCGACTCAACAATAAAAGCCAGGTCGTAGGAAAGCGAATCGTCTTTATTGCAATAGTAGTCCTTGTCATCGTCCTCGTCCTTGTTCTCGTCATCGTCATCGTCATCTTCAGCAGCATTTTCATAATTAAAGGCTTCTACGGAAGCGGCTATGCGCATCTATATTCATATATTGATAAAGTTGTAAAAGTTGAAAGTTGCGCAAAACAATAAAAATAAATTCTAATGAAGATGGCCGGCCAGCATGGCGCACCCAGGACGAGAGCACAGAGCCAGCACAGAGTCCAGGACAAGAGGACATCTGGACATGGGACACGGACACGGACACGACCAGGCGCCATTTGTGCCAGCAATTTTCTCTCTTCTTACATAAGCAGGGACCAGATGAGGCTGCGGGTGGACTAGAACTATACTCGTATAGCACTAGGACCAGGACTAGGGTTATACAGGGGAACGTGCTGCACTTCCGTAATTTTTGCAGAGTAAAAGCGAGAAAAACAATCGAATAAACTGTCGGAGCATCAAAATTCAAACGTCAAAAGGAGGCGAACAGCAGATCCTTCCTGTCACCCATGCTGAAGACCATTCAAGGCATTCAGCCCACTGACAGCTATCCAGTCAAGCGTCAAAGTTCCTAATGCACACAACAAATTTCTTCTATAAGGAGGAAGAGAAGAGAAGGGAACTCTGGAGGTGCAGCTGAGGCTGTCCGAGGACGACGACGAGGACGACGAAGTCGACGCATCAGGCAGAATGTCGTGGACAAAATGACGTTGTCACGAAAATTGCAGAATATAAAATTCCTAGTTCCGGCGCCAGTTCAACTTGGAAGCCCAGACTCAAACCACATGCACATCCGCCTGCCTGGACCTGGCAGCCTCACTTCGATTTTTGTCCAAGGACACAGCGCAAAATACACTATAAAAATATATAAAATAAAGAAGACGATGGCGCAAAATAATACAAAAAAAATGTATATAAAAAAATTGGTAGCCAAAGAAAGGGTCGGGGGCAAGCCAGAAACTTTTCAAAAATTATTGAAATGTCACGTAGCAACTTCTCAAATTGCAAAAATCCTGACGCTGTCGTTCAATGTGCTGTGCGGATTGATAGAGCGAGCCGAGCCGAGAGTTCAAACTGGAGACTGGAGAAGGAGGCGAGGGACACAAACCTTGCACTTGTCGCTTGCAGTTGTGAGTGAGTGAGTGAGCGAGCGAGCCATAGAGAGAGATAGATAGAAAAAGAGAGAGAGAGAGAGAGTCAGGACTCGGACGGTGACACTAAGACGCCTAGCTTCAACCTACAGTCAAGTCCCAGTCAGGCGCAAATCCAATACACAAGCCCAGTTTGCTAGCCCCCTTCAATCCCCCTTCCCCGTTGCCCCTTTCAATCCGTACCGCAATTTAACGTGCCAGCGACAGTTTGACCCGAGACATTTTTGGGTGGCAAAACATCATCATGGCAAGAGGAACAAGCGAGAGAGCTGGGAGTGGGCTGATGTCCTGACAGCGTCTTGGCCATTACCACTACCAGCGACGAGCACAATAACAACGATAGACTGAGACTGAGACGGAGACTGGGACTAAAACTCGGACGAGTCAACGTCTTCGACGTCCTCGTCAATCGTCAAATGTCGCCAAGGCGCTGTCAAATGCAGGCAGAATGGCAGACAGAAGGACAGACAGACGAACGGATGCGGATGCGGATGCGAAGTCGAAGCCGTGCCATGTTGTCGCAGGCATTAGGCAACTAACAGCAAACCAGGACCTGACCCAACCCCAAACCCTCCTCTCGTCCTGCTGCCAATGGCAAGAAATCTGCGAGCAGCGCAGAAAGTTTTCATGACTTTTCTTTTATTGCACATTTCAACAAAACGATTGATGGCTTCCATGGCACACAGCGAGCGAGCAGGGGGGTCGGGGAGCAAAGACGAAAACGAAGACGGAGCGTGGAGTTGCCTCTTGCACAATATTCACAAGTTTTCTGGGTTCCATTCGTCCCGACGTTGCTGTAATATGATGGCGCAAGGATTAGTCTGACGTGGCGCATTTCTTTTATACACACACACATACATACATACTTCTTAGTTAGACATTTTGTTTCATGTCGAGCTTCCATCTTCCATCTTTCTACTTTCTACTCCCATCAGCATCAGCATCAGCAGTACCCAACTTTTATTGACGTGGCCCTTATCAATGTGCCGTCCACTAGTAATAGAAGAAGATACACATATGGACTTGTCTGTGCCTGGCTATTGATGAAAGCTGGCATTTTGTTATTATAAAAGTATTCGAAATTCGAAATACCCTAGCCAAAGATATGTACTATGTTATCAATGTGATGTGATGTTCGAATACAAAAAAAAGTGCTACCAAAAAGCAACTAAGCCACAACAAAATATTACAAAATATTTTTTTTTTTTTTTGTTTCTTTTTAATTTAAATGCGTACGAATGTAACGTTCGTGAACCTGGAAATGCACGTATACAATTTTATAAGCCATGCCCGTATTGATTCAGATTTTGTTTTTTTGAACAATATTCATGTTGAGTAAACTTATAATTGTTGAAATTTAAAAGTTTAAGATTAAAATTAAGGAAATTAAAAAAATCAAGAGGAAATAAACAATAAATTAAATAATATTGCAAAAGAAGCAGCATGCTTGCGAATATTGCAGGAAGAAATGTAAAAAGAAATATAAAAAGAGTTGCAAGGATCGTCAGCAGTTGCTCATCCACGATAAGACACATGAGAACTAAAAAAAAAAAATCTATAACTTGTATTCATTTTGTTTATGATAAAGTGGCTTGCTTTGATTCATACAATTTTGAACATTGTAAAATCTTTTAACGATAAATTTTCTCATTTTTAGTAACTGTATCCATTATCCCTCACCCTCGCAAATCAAAAAAAAAAGCTCTGTTGGGCACTATCTTTGTGATTTTAAGAACGCGATTGTTTTATTATTTCTTAAGTTCTTTTTATTTTCTCAGCGACACGGTGTTTTGGCGACTGCGTTTGCGATCACCGCCAACTTCAAGTCGTTCGCCGTAACAGTGCAGCCAACTTCAGTCTAAAGTAATCGATTACATTTGGGGTGTTCCTTAAATATAATATGAGTGTACCGTATTATTCATCATTGGCTGACTTACTCAATTCTTACAGCTCCGAAAGCCCCAATGTTAAAGTAACAGCCTTGATTTCCGATGCTCATATATCTTTTAACAATGTTGATTAACTGCTTAATATTCGTTCCGATCTTAATATTTCCCCCCGTCAATGTAAGTAGGCAGACGCACGTGCGCTGCTTGCTCGAGTTGTCGCTGAACTGCTTAAAGTAAAAGTATTGCACTGCTTTGTCATGAAATGTGTAGCGTATTGAAGGAGACGTCACCGACCCCATAAGGTTTATATAATCTTGATTAGAATCAACCAAGTCGAAAGAGCCATGACCGTTTGTCCGTGTGTCTATCTGTTTCTAAGCTAAGTAGTCTCACATTTTCAAATGCTTCTGTTTTCTGCAGGCAGTACATATGTCAAAATCGACCAGATAACCACTATAACATACAGCTGCCATAGGAACAATTGATTTGAAAACTTGTTCTTGTACGAAAAACTGTTTGTGCTCAATTTTATTACGTTCCACTCATGTTGAGTAAGTTTTATCAAAATCGGGTGACTGTCTGTCGGTCTGTCTGTCTTTGATAAATGGGTTATTGGGCAAAGTAAAGTAACACTTGTTAAATGTAAATAAAAAGAATCCATCGGTCTTTCTATACAATTTTATTGAAATTTTGAACTCTTTCTTTGTTAGAGTATCTAAGGTTCTTTGTGCTTTTCTAATGATTTGCCTAGCTTGTGGTCAACATCAAAAGTTTTTTCCTTGCTTGCAACATTTCCTCATGTTTTTCCAACTGCTTCCATTTGACCAGGATGAGCGCGGACGTGGCACGTCTTTGATGACAAGCAAGAACAATTTTTGACTGATGCGCTATATGTTGTACGTCCAAGACCGCGTTCTTCTTCTTGTTCAGCTTCTCATCCTCATCTTTATTCTCATCTTCATCCTCAATCTCATTCTTGTCGGCACCCACGTTCGAGCTTGTGTTTGAGTCTTGGTCGGTTGAAAAGTTTAAGCAACGAGCTTGAGGTTTGAACTCTGACCCCACCACACACACACACACACACACACACACACACACACAAAGTAGCCAGCGAATTTCTTTTCATCTCTGTCCTTACTCTTATCCAGTTGCATTCTGCTATGTATATTTCATGGTGTATACTTGATATTGATTGATGCGGACTTGCACTGCTTCAAAGTATAGGTATGATGGTTTTTTATGATGGCAAAATCCAACAGAATCTATGAATATTATTATTATTTTTAAAGTTTTGATAGGTGTAAATTTCAAGTAACTTGATTATTAGCAATCTACGAATATTAAAGGTATTAATTTTCATGATGCAATTCGAATATTTAAATGAGCATAAAAGGCAAGCTGAAGCACTTTATGCAGGCCAGTCAATAAATGAAATAAATTTGCCTCTAAGTTGCATGTGAAACACGTAAAATCCTTTGTAGAAAAAAGAAAATAGAAAAGCAGCAAAACACGGCCAAGGAGGAGTTTTGTCGCCCAGATGTAAAAAGGATTCGGCTTCGTGCGATGCCGTTGTCGTTGTCGTTGTTGGTTGCAATGTAGCCAGTTTTGTGCTTCATCCACCAACTGAACTGACTGACAAAGTGACCAGCAACTAACAGGCAAAAGGTCCTTGGGCTGCTTAGTCGGGTTTGGAATTGTGAGGTTGGTTTGGGGCGTTGGTTTGGATTGTGTAGCTGCAAATAGACGTCTGGCTGGCAGCAGCAGCGTGTTATGCAACGAAGCGACAGAAACTTACATAGCCAGGACGAAGACGAGGACGAGGACGTGGACGAAGACCAAGACACATACACATCAGGCGGCTGATGCTTCCTGCCATATACTTAAGGATTAGAAATTTACTGAAATGCTCTTCTTTCTGCTCAGAGACCCAGAGTCGGAGCCAAGTTGGGAACCAAGTTGGAACATACTCGTAAAATGCAACGACTGCAAAGAAAAGTCAATGCGCAGTCGAAGAGAAACTTGTCAGTCGCCGTCAATCAGGAGACAGTTGGAAGGACAGCCGGCGACCCAATAGAATAACATTGGGACATTGTGGGTGGCTGCTGTGGGTGTTCTGGCATTGCCTGGACTTGGAAGCATTGCAACTTTTGCTCGTCAGCAACAAAAATTGATGTGCTGCAGATGAAACGCCAAAAAGTTTGCCCTCAGCTAGACCAGGGCTGGACAAAAGTAGGAGCAGGGACAAGAACTGTAGCAGCGACAGCAGCAGAGACGGAGACAGCGACAGGGGCAAGGCTAAGAAAGCAACCCAGAAGCAAAAGCAAAAGATTAAAAAACGGAAAAAAATGTGCATGGCTAAAGAAAAACATTGAAGAGGCCAAAGCAGGCGACGAAGCATCGTCCTCGTCCTCGTCCTCGTCCTTGTCATTCTCCAACTGACAACGACAAAGACGAAATGAGGTCGTCCCCGAAGGATGGCCAAAATATTTTACTGATTGTGTGCAAACTTCGATACAAAGTTGACGCTGACGCTGACGCAAACGCAGACTCTGACGCTGACGTCGACTGCAGCGTCGATGGCAACGTTGACATTCTCTGACAATATTTGGTGATTGCACAAGATGCAAAGTGTCAACTGCCATTCCCCCCCTTCCCCCTTACACTAGAAACAACGAGTGATAAAGAGAAAAGAAAATACGAAGAAAAGGGAGTGACCATTGATTAAAGCGCAAATAGTTCTGGAAAGGGTGAAGAGTGGCAAACACTTAATTATCTTGTGCTACTCTATTTTTTTATTAGTGGACTATGAAACTCTTTCGCTTCAGGTAGCAGGCGGATTAATTTGGATTGTTAGTATACTATTAAAAACATTTTACTCTTAAGGCTAAGCTTCTGCTTCTAAAATAACATTTTGTTGACAGAATGATGAGCGTTTTTAGAGAATGAAATGCATTTGATATTTTGATCCATGATCGTAAGTCATTTATTACACAATTCAAATACCATTACTACATTTGTAACTGGTTCATACACTCATAAAAATTAAAGTTTGTTTTTTGAAAAAAACAATTCTTCAAAAAAATTAAGGAACATTTTTAAAATTGGGTAAATTATTTCACATATTTATGAAAATTCCTTTCAAATGTTTTTTGTTCTTCAATGTGTTAAACATGTTCTACTTTTCTAGTATGATTCTTTAATCTTTTAAGCTTTAATTGTGAATAAATTATTTAAAAAAAAAAAATGATGATGAATACATAAGTACACTGAGAGAACTCTATGTGCATGAATAGTCATAAGCTATGCATTTATATGTCAAATGCTATATGTGAAATGCTTTATAAATATGATATTGTGCATAAATATGCTAAATAATAATTATAATCTTATATTGTGCATAAAAAATCAAAAAAAAATTATTGAAAATTATTATTCGAATGTTTTTTTCCTACAATATTTATTTCTACATAATACTAATATTAAAAATATTGCTTGGGAACTAGAACCTTTACAAATAAAAGCTTTTCAGAAATTTGAATCATGTCATTGCTCAAAAATGTGCTTATTTTGTTTTGTCGGCGAAATTGGCCTCTTAAATCAAATAATTAAAGATATTTTTAAAAAAAAATCACTAGTTTTTTATTAAAAAAGCTCTTGAAAATTAAAATTGTTTGTAAATGAAAATTGCACTGAAACCAAAGAATTCTAATTATAATAAAATTAGTTAAGGTATATTTAGAAATAAGTTAACAAATGTAGGCAGGCGCTATTTGCTTAGAGTTGTCAAAAACTTAAAATTTAAATTTTGAATTTCAATGTTACAAATTTCAATTAACTAGCATAAATAATTAAACCTAAAACTGACGACAAATTCTATTTGCAATCAGCTTTGTGTATGTGGATATGACAGGTATATATGTATATACATACATACATATGTATGTAGGTAAATAAATGTTTTGTCGCTCTTCCAATAAATGTCACATTTGAAAAACCATGAGACTTTGTGGCAAATGGCAAATGGTTAACGGGTAAACGGTGAACAGTAAACGGTAAATGGCTGCCAGCCAGTGGCCAATTGTCAATGGCAATGACTCCGTTTCGATGGTCGTCTGACATGTCAAATAAATTAATTTGTGCAACGAGAAACGTCAAAACTAATTACAACGTCGCTGCCGCTGTCAATTGAATGAGCAGTCAACTGCGGTTGCTATAGAGAGGGTTGTGGGGCTGGCTGGCTAAGGAGGGGGGCAGGGGGTGTGTGTGTAGAAGTTTGTGGGATTGAGTTATTGGAAGGTAGACAAAATATATTAATGACGTGTCAAAATTAACATTTCATTATTCGAATTTATGTGCCAGTTAGTTTTGTTAGCATTGTGTCAGTTGAAAATGAATATATAGAAATAATATGACTGTACCTAATTTCAGCTGCCTTCTCGCTCTATATGTGTAAGCTATAGCTTGCTCTTTCTATGCGGGCTGGATGAGGCCATCAATCTTTTGGAGCAACGATATGCTATCCAATATGTCGGCTGTCAATCAATCAACATATGTTGTCATTATACTCTCCCGATGTGGACTGACCGCCAATTCCAATTGATTTCGTCAATTGATTTTAACACCCATCAGACGTCAAAGCCAAAAACAAAATGGCGTCACTTACGCCATGTGTGCGAGTGTGTGTGTGTGTGTGTGTGTGTGTGTGTGTGTGCGAGTGTGTGTGTGTGTGTGTGTCAGCATCAGCGTCAGTGACACGTCAATATTTTATTAAATGACATTAAACTGTCTCTATCGGCTTAATTAATTTATTGTTGCTGTATTGTCGAACTCACGCACACACACACACACACACACACACACACACACGCACAGGCTCTCGTACTGCGTGTGTGTGACATTTTTATTATGCAAAATCAATAAAACAATCTCTCACTCAGTCATTGGGAATAGCACTCCGCCAAATGTTCGGTCATGTCCTTTTTGACACCGACAGGCAACGGACGCTGGCGGTTAACGCCGACGTCGCGACATCGCAGGACGACGCGTCGTAGCACACCGTACCGCAGAGAAGCGAAAAAATTGCTTTAAATTGTTCAATTAATTTCGAATTTTTTTTTGTTGCTTGCTTGTTGTTGTTCTGTTCACATTCACATTCTCATGTGCCGCGTGTTGCATCAACCAAAGGCAAGCCTCCAAAATGAAAACAACAAAATGCAACGCGTCGCCTGCCTGACAGTTTGTCAATCGCAATTTGCTGCTGCAACAAATGAGTTTGCACCGGTTGAAGTGAGAGAAGAGAGAGAGAGAGAGATCCTCCGGAGTCCATGACCCATAACCTGGGGGCGACATCCAGCTGTCAAAATGGAACAATGCGTCACTCGCCGTTGTTGAGTTCATTAAAAGTGCAGTTAACTTCCTTATTTTGGATTCTGCTTCAATTCTGCAAAACCTTTTTTCATTGCATAGATGCATTTCCAAAGTAATTAATCAAATTTCGAGAGCATATCATAAATCCCATTGTGCTTTGATTTAAGCTGTAAATATCAAAAGGCTCTAGGTATGTTAGCAACATTTTTGTTAGATTGTTTCTATGACAACTATGAATTCTATATAGCGCCGATTTCAATCAAATATGTCTAAACTGCTCTATGTATTTTTTAATTATCAATTCATTATTCCATGTCAAATAATTGCGGTTGACATGAGAGTAAACATTTTGTTAATAGCGAATTACGAAATTTTAAAAATATATTAATATTTTAAAAATAATAATTTATTTACAACATTATAATTATTATAAAGTTACTCTTATATTTAAAATAAATATTTTATATTTTTATAACAGTTTCAAAGCTCTATTTCTGCTATAATTTATATTGTGTATCGATTTGGTTTAGGATCAACATCTATTATAAAGCACAATAAAACTTAATTTTTGTAAATTAGGCTGAGATATCTCTTCTGAACATATTTCGTAATAGAGCATAAATATGTTCCGATTAGTATTTGATATGAATGTCGAAACATATCGAAATTCTAATCATAAAATCCATTGTCTACAGATAATGCTTAACATTTTTATGCCATTGGACATACTTTATACAATGCCACCCACAGTTCAGGACCCTTCTCCTGACAGTCAGTCAGTGGTAGTCCCAGTCCGAGTCTGAATTCGAGTCCGAGCTTGTGTTGAAGCTGCTGTCATTGTCATACAGGTCTGTCATTGTTGTTGCCTGTTGATGAAATTTCTATTTAGGATTAATATGTCAAACATTTTTGTATTAAAGGCAGGTGGAAAACTTTTGATGCCAGCCATGCCACATACACATGACAAAACTTTTGATGCTTTTGATGTGATGGACAAGTGTTACGCACTCCTGCAAGTGGATTGACCAATGGGACAGGGAACAGGGAACGGGGAACTGGGGGCATTGGCATTGAGTGGACCTGACATGTCTTACACTTGAAGTCTCAATGGTCGCGCTGACAGACCAGGGTGTTGATGAGGATACAAAGCTGGCCTTGGTTCCAGCCCAGTTTATACCACACACAAGTAATGTGTGCAGAATTTTTATTGTCATCGTAAATGAAATATATGAATTGACGCATTTCATCTCTGGCCAACATTTGAATGACAATGTATTGGTAAAAATCATTTTTTTTTTTTTTTGGCATACGAATATTTTCGGTTTATGTAATTAGTTTGGCATATGACGTCCTACTCAGCCTGACAAACAGTATTGTTCAAAATAATTGATTCAGCTGTCAATCTGTATGTCCGTTACAGAAGCAAGCATTTATTGCAGTTTTATCTTTTGAGGCTTAGAGAATTAAGTTTAGGTGTTTGATTTACGAAAAATGCTATATATGTAAGACAGTTCAACCTGACTGACTAATTGACTAAGTAAGTGATTGGTGACCATCGCACAACCCAAGCCATAAGAAAGTGAGTACTAAGAACGGATTTTGGGAAGCTCGCATGTTAAATGTAGAAAATTCGCGAAGAACTATTATATGAATCTTTTTTGTAAACATTCGATCAGGTTCAAACTCATTTTCAAAGATCTACATAATAATTCGTTAATAACTACAAAACAAATTTCTCAGAAAACTTACTCTCCTAAATAAATTTACTCTCCTACACTGTTCAACCTGACTCAGTGGAGGTCACCGCACAGCCCAAACTATAAAAGATAAAGAGATGAAATTTTCACAGTACTTTTATCTAATGCTAAAAGTTAGTACTTAACGTGGATTTTGGAAAATTCTGTCGGGAATTCTATAGAAACCTAGCGAAAAGCGATTGTATGCAACTTTTTTGCTTATCATACGAACAGGCTTAAACTTGTTTTCAATGATATATATGCAAATTCAACAATAACTGCATACCAATTTTAACGGAAAATTTAGCTACCCTGGTGAAAAATTTGTGGTCAAGGTTAGGCGAAAGTTTAGTATCTTTAGGGTCAAAGATTAAAGTTTTGTGTAGGACGGGAAATTGTGGTCAAAGTCAAAAGCTAGTACCAACAAACTGAATATTCAAGTATGTTTTGCAAAGCACAAAAGTTAATAACTTAAATACCTTATGATTTGAGCCGGCTTTTAATATTGAAAAGTGATTTCAAAGCTAGAAGTAATGATGACATATGGCAAAGGAACCTCTAAATGTTTTGGTGTTGCAAATGACTCGGAAAAGACGTCTGATATCCATCTAGAAAGTCGGTGTTGGGTATCAACCACACAAGGGTCGCAGCTAAGAAGTCCTCATAAGTCCTTTATCTACAGTCAACACCATATTTAGAGCCAGAGGCATAGTCAAAAGCAGAGTCAGAGGCAGTGGCACAGGCACAGAGACAGAGGCAGAGGCAGAGTCAGAGAGGCAGAGGCAGACATAATGCCATAATAAGGCTGTCAACTCTTGACGTTGACATTGTCAACTCACTTGTCAAAGGAACACATCAAAGGCAGACGACAGATATGGAGAAGGCTCCTGTCCTGTTTGTTATTGTTTAGTGGGTGTGTTTGTATGTGTGTGTGTTTATGTGTGTGAATATCCTTATGAGTATTGTGTTGTGGCTGTTGCTTTAGCTGCTGATGGTTGCTGTCATTGTTATGGCCATGCTTGTTGTTGCCCCATTGTAGTTGCTGCTGCTGCTGCTGTTGTTGCTGTTGCTGCTGCTGCTGCTGTTGCTGCTGATGACGTCCGATAACAATGTCGAATGCTTGCCGCTGATTAATTCGCTTCAAACTGAAAACAATAGGACTTTTCCCGATAGCCGCAATCGCAAGTGACAATCGCAGCTTTCAGCGTAATTAGAGCCGCACCGTTTGCAATCCGTTTGCAATACTGAATTCTGAAGCCTACGGCACAAGTCCTTTAAATGCCCACAGGTGACGCTGGCTAATTAACATTTTAGCCCAATGATGACATTTATTGAGTTTGAGTAGAACAACTGCACAACTTGCACGAACAACTGTGCAAATCCATAATCGTATGTATGTGATTAAAGATGTCTCTCCTTATGTGCTCCACAATGTCTCAGCCAGCTGACAACTGGTTTTTCAACGCCCCATGCTCCCAGAAGCGTTTGATTAGCATTTCGGTGGACTTTGCTTAAGCCACGAAACCTACAAATATCCCTTGGGGCAGCTTCCTTGGGTGGCGGACACAGTTGACAGTAATTGGCCAACGGTTTTCGCTAATGCTTCAAATTGGCTGTTGACGCCAAATCTCACATTCTCAGTCGACCAAAAAGGACCTTATGCTTCGTCCTTAACGTCAGCTTGCTGCATGACTCACGTTGTTGCAGTTGCAACTTGCAGTTGCACTTGCTGCGTGACACATGAGCAGCTAATTATGAGCCGATGCTCTTATTGCATTTCCTATGTGCGTGTGTGCAACACTGTGTGTGTGTCCGAGTGTTTGTGCGATTGTGTGTATGTATGCATGTGTCTATGTGAATAATTTCGGGTCCGGTACTTAACCAACAATTGATTCATTGTAGGTTTGCATTGCAACTGAGCTGTGTGCACCACAAATTTAAACTGCATTTAAGATCTGAGCTAGAAATAGGAACGTTATCTTAATGCAAGTTTAAAACTATTAAAGCACTGACAATAATCAAAGGATGTACCATAGATTGTACATCTCCAACGACTGCTTAGATCCCTACCTAAAAATGTTAATATATCAGGGATGGCAAATAAGACTTATGGAATTAAAAAAAATCAAAGCGGAATAAGAACCCGAGATTTGTGTGAAAACTCCCAATCACTTTTTTTTTAGTTGAGCATCCAAAATTAAGATAATCTTTTATATAAAATTTATTTAAATATATAAAGACTTCAATCTTATTTTTGGACATGCAAATTTCAGTTTTTTATTAAAAATGGTTGTTCTTGTTTTCAATTTTTATAATAAATATTGATAATAAAAATGGTTTTTCCATTTTAATTTTCAAAATTGAAAATATGACTTATTTCAAAACCTATATCAATTGAAATTAAATAATTACTTCGTAAATAGTTTTTTTATGTCAAAAAATAAGAGTTATTCCAATAAAATTAAAAAAAAAAAAAAAATAATTTTAATTTTGAATTTTTTAAAAAACAATTACAATCGTAACGGTTGCTGATTTATAATGCCGTTTAAATCTGATAACTTCTTCATTAATCGCAAACATTTTGCAAGTTACTCAAAGAAAACTTTTCGTTGCGAGTCTTTTTGAATTTTCCGTTCCTGTTTTCGAACAAAATGGCAATCGTTCTTTCTTTTTAAAATAAATTATTAAATGAAATAAAAGTTAAATTCTAATTTTCTGATTCTGATTCCACGGTTTCAAAAACAACCCTTTCTAAAGATAATTTCCCTTTGATTTTCAAAATTCAGTAATATCATCTGGTAACACGAATTCTGAATGTTTTGATCGGAGTCAGAAATGCGAACAGGAGAACTTTCGTCACATATATTTGGAGTGCTACCGTTAGTTAGTTCTATATGAATATTCCAGAACAGATTATCATTAGGAAGAGCGAAAAGAACGTGTTTTGAAAAAACAGAGAAGTCATGATTAACGCAATTAAATAACTTTGCATACGAAGTCTTAGCCAATTCTATTAGATATAAATATATGAAGATATAAATATATAAGATATATATTGTTAAGATTTTCGAGTATTTCCATTCCAAATCGTTTTTGAAAAGCTAACTGTTTTTAGCTAACTGTTTGAAAAACCGTTTGAATATTAAAACGACTTTGGAAACAAATAGTTGCTGCCAATTCAAATTTATAATGAACTATTCGTAATCATAAATGGAAATAGATTTTTTCAACACTAAAGAGTTGTTTTCAAGGTCTTCATACTTTGTTTTTTATAGAAAAACTATTAAATTTTGTGGACTTTATTCACAAATCACCTAACTAACTTAAAATATGATGAACCCAGTCACTTAGAAAACTTTTAGTCAATAATTAATATTCTTAAAACTATTGTGATTCTGATTCGTTAAATTAAGCTTGAATGCGTAGCTTTGTGCTTTAAGTTTTAACCTAAATTGCGAAACATATTTCAGAACGACACACATTTCCCGCCAAAGAGGAAGGATGAGGAATGTACACACATACAAGCACGCACACGCACACGCACACATACACACACACATACACACACAATCTCATTCATAGAGATTTACGTAGTCTAACCGGGCAGACATAGAGCCACCCCATTTGGCAATCCCTGCAACCCGCTCACCCAACAGCTCCAGACGCTAGCCTAGGCGACAGGATCGAGGGGTGAAGTGCGGAAAGGGGGTAAGCGCGTTGGGTTTGTGCTGTTTGGAAATAAGCAAACAAAACAAATTGCGAACAAAGTGCGTCCTTCTTAGCCCGCCTTGGCCCCGGAATTGTAGCTGTGTGCGTAGTGTAGTCCTTTCGCAGCACAGGGCGTGTTTATTACGAACGGGCGTCGTCGTCGTCGTCATCGTCATCGCCATCGTCTTCGTCTTGGCAGTGCAAGGACAATGAACTTGTCGCTTTCAACGTCGCCGAGCTCGTCAGCGTCGAAGTCAAATGTCAGTCAAAGGCGACGACATCGCCGGCAAAACGAAGGAAGCACATTTGGAGCTCAGCTCAACTCGAAGGCTGTCAGTCACACAGTGACGGCTCCTGGCATAAAGGATGATGGATGATGGATGAATTTGTGATTTGCAGGTTAAATAAATATGTATGTCTGTCGCTCTGTCTCTCAGTCTCCCTAGGCTGACACTGGCCTGCTCTACCATTGCCCGGCTGTTCCCGGCTAATGAAGTGATTAGTGCAACGCCTCTTCATGCAATATTGCTCATTAGGCAACAGTTTGAGAGGCAGGGTAGAACTAATAAATTGGAGTTGCCTGTGTGTTGAGCTTTAGAAACGAATAATTTCCAAAAACATCAACGCAAATAAAACGAAGTACTTTCCATCGATCACAAATATTAAGCACATTTATTACTATCCCTCCCCTCACACCGCCCCACACTAAACTAACCACCCAACTATTCTGGGCAAAAACTTCGCCAACTACTCAACTTGGAGTTAGGAGCAGAAGGAGCAGTATGGGATAGTTTGGCTAGTGGAATGGGTATTACTTGTATCATATGTGACTGTAGATGCAGATAAATATGTGAAACGTGCATTGGGCGTGGGCTACGCGTAAGAGCAGGAGAGCTGAGCTCAAAAAGAAAGAGAGAGAGAGAGAGAGAGAGAGAGAGAGAGTTGAGGAACTGGCAACTGTTTCGTGGGTGTTTGCCTGGTCTAATCAATTCCAATTAGCAGTCCAGCTCTCTGATGTATTCACCGAAATTATTATTTATCATTTGGTTATTTATCTCCGACATAATTCGTTCGTTTCTGTGCGCTTCTCTATGCAAGACTTACTCGCTTGTCCAAGCCCAATCCATTAAATGTCTTCTTGTCTTCCCATATGGATAATCGTTACCAAAAAAAAAAACACAAAAACCCCTCTGATGACTAGTGATAAACGTGAGCAGACAATAAAATAAGTTAAGCAATATTTTCAGTGTTATTCTACTATTTGATGCTCTTATTTGACATGAAAGTCAGGTGTTGAAGCAATTTTGTTAAAATTATATAAATAAATCTAACTAAAGATTTGCTTATCTTCTATCATATTATCAGTTGTGTTCTGGTTATCACTTTCGTTGACATTCTAGAGAATTGAAATGTGGAAATTTTTAATTACTGTTGATGAGTTTTTGAATTGAATCCTAACTCAATAGCAACTTTATTCAATCCTTGTTCAAATGCAAGTGAATTCAATGCGCAAAATCGTTTCTAAAGCGAATTTGGAAACATTTAAGGGAATTTAAAATTTGCTTTTCCTAATCAAAAGTGGAAATCAGAACACGCCTCTGTTCTTGAGCTGTATTTTGACATGTTCTTTTAGGTACTTTTATGGGGGAAACTTTCAATATTGACTACTTCGTAACTAATAAGTCGATCAATTTTAACTGAGGAGACTTTTTGTGGAGAAAACTTTCAATATTATATTTCAATATATATTCAATATACATATATTTCATATCTAAAAGTTTTATAAACTAAAATTATTATTTAGAATCTAATAAAAATAGTTTTTGATAAATGTTTCATTAGCAATTGCCTTTAAGAAATTGTTAAAAACTGCTTGATCAACAGAATCTTTGATAAAATTTGATCATTTTTGTAGGATATACAAAAGATGTCCTTCAAGCGCATGCCTTACAGCTTTAATTTGTAGCATACTTATTCGATCAACTCAAAATACAACTTGAAATTGAAATTTTGTATACTCCCAAAAGTAGGCTCTATATATGTTCATAACGAATTTGCTGCGATACTGTAGAGCAGAACACAATTCAAAATTGTATTAAATACATAAAGTAGCATATGAGAATTATACGAATATAAAAATCATTAATATTTAGCTGGTAAAGCAATTGACAGACCGCGAGACGTGAGCTTGAATGCCTGAAATACCCCAAAGGACTCGTCAAAGTCCTTATATTATGTACAAGGAACCTTATTATGTATGCTTGTTGTTGTGGTTTTTGTTGTTGTTGTTGGTCGGTTTGGTGTAAGTTGTTGATGTGGCTATTAATTAATGCGTCATGGAATGACACACCCAAGCAGCCAAGAGCAAATTTATGAAGATGTATATACTTATATGCACATATGCGTATGTATATATGTGTGTGTGTGTGTTTGTGGTAAAAGCATATTTATGGATTATGGGGGCATAAATCTCAGCTGAGTTTTATCAGCAAAACACAACCAACACCCAAGTCCAGGCGATAGAAAAAGGCCCCCCCTCCCACTCCCCGCACAATGATGATGGAATATGCGTATTTTTTTAATTAGCAACATTTCTACAGATTTATGAGTGTCCTTAGCAGGACGTCTTTGATTCTATGTGTATGTGTGTGTGTCTATGTGTGTGTATTTGTGTATTTTCGCACTCTAATGCGCATCGTTTGGGACTTTTGGGAATTATCTGCAGACGTGCCGGCCAATGATTTATGCATTCGTTTAATTGAGAAGTTCGAGACTTTGACGGCAAATCCTCGAAGCTTTGATTATAATCGCACCTGAGAAAAAAAAAAAACAAAAAAAGTAATTAGACAGAAGTGAGCGAAAAGGCGAAAAACGCATGGCAAATCGAAAAATAAATAATTGAGATGATAATTCCACATAATTAGCAAATCTCGAGTGATGATTTTCAATTATTATTGGCGCCAATGCCATTCACAATCCCCCTTAAGCACATTGTTGCCACTCAACTTTTCCAAAGTATTTTCGTTTCACATTTTTATTTCACTTTTGTGTGTGTTTTTTTGTTTTTGTATTTTTGCACTGGAAACTTTAGGTTCGCATCTTAATTAATTCCTGTTTGATGAAAAACACTTTTACAAATTAATGTCGCCTGGTAAAGTTTTTACCTGTCCGAACAGCATTTACTCTGGTCCTTGTCAGCTTCGATGACACTGCCGCACTCTGCCTTGGTAGCTTCCAAGTCCATTTTGTCAACTTTTCATGCTGAATTCAATTCAATTTTGCCATCATAATTTTACCGTGTGCACACATTGAATACGTCCTTTCAATCAAGCCCTACGCCTCCCAGGACTCGCACAACAATCGTTCGTGTCGTCCACGTTCAGCTGTCAGTCAAGTGGCCGACACTCCAAACGAAGGCCACCATAACACCCCGTCGCAGTGCCCAGTCCCCAGTCCCCAATCCCACATCCTGTTCCAGATCGACTCATCCACACGTCACACCCACTGACTAACTGTCTGTCCTGCAGTCCAAACGTACCAAGCCCTCCCTTTGCTTGTCTGTCTGTCTCTCTGTCTGTCTGTCTCTCTGTCTGTCTGTCTGTCTGTCTCTCTGTCTCTCTGTCTGTCTGTCTGTCACTTCAGAACTTTACTCGCAGCTACAGCTCATCCTTTGCCAGGAGTGCGCACACTGAAGTTGAAGGACCCCGCAGCCAAAGTCGAAGCCAACTCGCTTGAGAGACATTGATTGACTTTCTTAATAGACTTTACGTCTTGTCAAAATTAAAGAAAGCGTCAAGCTGAAAGCTCCCAAGCCACGCACTTCAAGTACTCTCCTCCCCTTTACCTCTACCTCTTCACTACTTACCCTTCAATCCTTACTCTACTCGTGTTTGTGGCGACTTTGGTGTTGTTTGGGTTAAACTCAGCTGACAGCCCAAATAAATAGCTGCAGCCTGTAGAAGACCTCAAGCGTTCGGCTTACATGAATAAATGTCAAAAATAATGCACAAATCTTAAGTGAAGTATAAAAGTTTGGACATACATCTGAACATTCTCACACGTACTTAAGGTTTCTCTGGGCAAACATCAAACATAATATCAACTCAGTATCGACTATTAGCTGAAAGTCTATAATAAAGTAACAGTACCATCTATTATAAAAGACTATAATTATGTTATAAGTAACCCTTTGAACTCTATTTAGAGAGACAAATGCTTTACTTAAGAATGGGTTTTAAGAATAGCGTTTACTACTATTAAAATGTGAAGTGTAAAGAGTTTTGCAAAAAATCAACCGAAAAATTTAACAAATTTTATTTTATAAATAAAACTTATCTTATATTTTATTTTGGTTTATGCTTTGAAATATTTTAAATATTGACAAAGTTATTGAACTTGCTTATATAATATAATTTTTTTATCCGAATATTAAAAATATGCATCAGGCTAGAATTCAAATCGTTTTATGCTTCAAATTCGAATTATTTACGTCCTCATATATTCTTGAATTCAGTACGAATAGGTTTTCAATTCAAACACGATCGTTTACTGTCGTAAAACAGGAATAAAAAACCTTTGATTTAAAGTTTTGATCAAAATAGTTGAGCTTACAGTAGTTGCTTCAAACGAGTTCGAAACCTTTTAACCCAAGAAGTGAACTTTTTATTGAAAGTCGCTTGCATATTGAACAGTCTAAACATAATCTGATATTCAAATGATTCTTTATCATATTCTTCAATAATACTTTTCAAGCTTTTTAATTTTCTTGACGGCATTATAATCTAACATCTGCAGATATTGTAACATCCCAAGTGAACAATCATTGCTTTATCGCAAAAAAAAAGTGCCTATTCAATATGATTTCACAATTGCAAGAGACCTAACTACAAAAGCCGCTTATGAATTATGACACTTCAATCATATTAATTGCCAATAAATCAGGACATGGCGCAAAAATATAAAAATAAAGAACGAAGAATTTGCGCCTTGTGTTCGTTCGTTCGTTTGAGAACAAAAGCCGCCGCCAATCATTCAGTGCCCAAATTGGCCAACATTGAAACAGACAGCGAAAAGCTCGAAGCCAATTGGAACAAGCTCAATGCCTGCCCTGACAGATCTTCCATCAAACGTGCTCTCACGTCAAACGTCAAACTTGGCGTCGTGGCCGAGAACGGAATGGACAGACGGACAGACCTACAGACGTATAGACGGGCAGACGTACAGACGGACAGTTGGATGGATGGTTGGATGAACGGAAAGTGTTGTGAGTTATGACGAGGACGTGCACAAGTTGATCCATCAAACTGTTCAAATCCGTTGCCAGTGCACTCGAATTCATGCATTGAACAACGTCGACGACGACGAGTACACGACGCGTCGATTAGAGTTGCACACTCTTGTTCATATTCAAAGAACTAGTTCATATATGAAATTTTTCATAAATTAAAACACAATTTTGATTATTTAAATAAATAAATATTTTGAAAAAATAAATATTTTCTAACTATTAGCTCAAATGGTCTTTGTATGTATTAAAATTCATTGTTTTTTTCAGCTTTTTAACAGTTTTACAATAACAAATCTCCCACAGAAGATGAAGATTTTCAAAATAAACTACAATCAGAAGAGTTGATCGAACAAACTTATGCTGAACAATGCAATACAACTCTTCTGACCATGTCTTCAATGTCACCAGACAAGACGGATGGATGGCTGTGACTGTGGCCGACACAGAGGCCAAAAGCAAACCCCGTTCGTTGATGACCAAGGCAGCCAAAGGGGCGGTAGACCGAACAAATCTTGTGCCTCGTCCACGCCTGCCCCTCCATCGTCTCCATCTTTCAGTCTGGCCGTGACGAATGTGTCATGCAGCAGATAATTTGATTTGTTGGCTCAAATCGTAACTATGCAAAGGTTCGTAAATTGCTGTAACTAATATAACAAAGAAATTGTAGCATGGATTGCCATGCTAATAACAATAATGTCTTGCAAATATTTATTACTTATTTATTAAGATTTTTGTGTGTTGTTTAGCTAAAAAAAATCTAAAGACATTTTTATTTTCTCGTACGCTTGTGGCCTGCGTTTATGGCTTAAACACCGTAGTTACTTTGAGGTGCAACAACAAATTGCATCCCAAATACTTGCTTACTAAGAGGAGTGACAGGTCGAATAGATCTGTTTTTGAAGTAAAACTCTGCTCTACTGTCAAGCATCCACTTAACCTATGCTACGTTAGAGTCAGTTGAAAATTCTAAGCATATCAAGCGAAAAAGTGATTGGAATTCATTATAATTTTGTAAATTTGATCATCAAACTAGTCAATTATTTCCTGATATTTTACATTCCTAACAATTATAGTTGGTATTTTGTTTGTATAGTGCTGATTACTTCGATATTATTTCCAGGTATTCCATTTTTTTTTAGTATTTTTCTTAAAGTATGGCTGAAAATCATTTAAGGCTATAAAAAAAGGATAATTTTGTAGTAAACGGTATCCTTTAGTACAAATACTGGCAACCGTGCTTATAATATAAATTAATATTCAATATATAACACCAAAATCACGAAATGATGACTTTTTAAAAACCTTATGAATGAATATTCATGCACAGAGAAGAATTTGGGGGAATGCAATTTTTGTTCAAATTTTTCTCGAATTTTCATTTTGAATTCCAGGTTAAAATTTTTGAAAAAAAAACATATTTTCGTAATGTTGAACTCAATATCTCCAAAACTATTGGATTAGAGGTTATATAGGATTGGCAATTGGGAAAATTATCACAGCAGTTAGCTCCGCAACATTATTTTCGAGCACACAAGAAGAAATTCTAAATTCAAATAATAAAAAAATAAATAATTTCAAATAACAACTCACAAACATAATGGTTATTTTGAGTTAGCTAAATATAGTAATAAGACTTGATATACTTATAACTGAACATAAATAAGCAGTTAAATTGCAAAAGCACTTAAATTTTGTATTAGACAATCTGTGCTTGCTCAACTGGCAACCTTTAACCCCGAGTTCAACTCTTTAACACGCACATAAATAAAATTTGTGTGATACTTTAAAAGTCAGGCATTACAGTAAAATCGATTATTGATTTCGCAACAGGACTCCGGCAGCCTAGTTTGGCGAAAAAGGAAAGCGGCAAAAAAAAGGACGAGAGAGAAAAAAAGAAGAGACAAGGCAAAAAGGAAACGACTGCCGACCGGCAACTGGCGACTGGCGCCCGCAAATGAAGGGCGAAATTGGTTTGGTTTTTGCATGTGAATTTTCACACAAAATCAACAAGTTGCCATCGGTTCGATGAATGGAACAAGCATAAGGCTAGCAGGGAGAGTGAGTGGGGTGGGGGGAGAGGGGGGTTTGGGGAGTGGGAAGGCAAAGCGAGGCGCACTTGAACTCAGGCAAAACCAGCAGACGCCAGGCAGACGCCTGGCATGTCCTCCCAGTTGCCCCCCGCTCTGCACGCACAGAATACTGAGGGTGTGTGTGTGTGTGTGTGTAGATGTCGAGAATGTCGACGCCGAGCAGGACGAATATGGAGAACGGTAACGGGAATGGAAGTGGGTATAGGAATGGGAAGCCAGGCAACATTAAAACGTGAAAAAAATCGCTCGCTATTTGGGGTTTTTGCCATTTTATGCGCCCGCTCGCCAAAGGAATCTGAAACTCAACTGCTAGAAAAACAATTTTTCCTGAACTTTTTGCTTTGTCTTTTTGCGACACACGCCCCCCTGCAACACCCCCGCGCCCCTGCTGCTTCCTTTGCCTGACCCATTGACTGGGGACTCTGCACGTTTGCGTGGCCTTTGCCTTTGCTTCTGCCACTGCCTCTGCCACTGTCTCTGCCTCTGCCACACGGCGTAGCATGCGAATTTAATTCCTCGATTTTGCTGCGGCCTTGCCCTAGTCCCACTTGAGTCTGTCTGCCGCTGCCCGACTGTTTGTGTGTGTGTGTTTGTGTGTGTGTGTGTGTGTGTGTGTGTGTGTGTGTGTGTGTGTGTGTGTGTGTGTGTGTGTGTGTGTGTGTGTGTGTGTGTGTGTGTCGGGAAAGGCTGTCTGGCAACATGTAGGCGTAGGCTGAAAGAGATTCTTGCCACAAGTCAGGGAACACACGCAACAAGCCGCATGAAGAGATGAAATACCGTTTGGCGTTTTATTGTCTCACCTTTCGCAGGGGGGTTGCGGGTTGGCAGCAGGCAGGACAGACGCAAATTGTTCGACTCTCAACATGAATTACGACGCCCGATGCGTCATCAATCAATCAAAGAGCACCGTGAACGCATACGCCCTGTGGGCCACACCACAAACCCACTTATCGTCATCGTCATTCCCATCGTCATCATCATCATCCTCATCGTCATTATCCTCATCCTCATTCTCATCATCATCATCATCTACATCGATGTTGCCACATTGGCAACCCTCTTTCTCACACTGTCGTGTTCCTGCCTTCCATCAAATTCATTTCACATTGTTGCAACCTTGTTCAATTGATCTGTGCTCTTCTTTTTGGTAAAGCTTCAGTTTAGGTGTGTGTGTGTGTTTGCTCGTCAATCAGGTGGCATGATTGAACGTGTTTATCTTTGTCAATTTTTATCATGAATCACACGTTAAACTCTGTAATTTTATAATGTTGCAATTTGTTGCGATAGAATATTTATTGCCTCTACATTTGCCACGCCTATTTGATTCCCATTTGACAGCACTTGCAATTTCAATTCGAATACAAGCTTTATAATAATGGTAATGTGCACTATGATCCCAAATTGGGTTTACATAAATATATATATACATAAATAATTAAATATTCAAACAATTGTTGCTACACACTTTTAGCCTGTTCCGGTTTTCATTTTTGTTAAGTTATTTTTAACTTAAATATTTATATCTTTACATTATTGTTTGTTTATACCCTTGCAGAGGGTATTGTAATTTTGTCACGATATGTGTAACGCATTGAAGGAGACATCTCAGAAAAAAAATGTTGTATATTCGTGATTAGCATCAACAACCGAGTCATGTCCGTCATGTTCGTCTGGCCGTCCGTCTGGCCGTCCGTCTGTCTGTCTGTTTGTATGCGAACTAGTCCCTCAGTTTTAAAGCTATCATGATGAAACTTGGCACAAATGCTTCTTCTTTCTGCAAGCAGTACATATGTCAGAATCGGACCACTATAACACATAGCTGCCATAGGAACGATCGGTTGAAAAATCAGTTTTTGTATGAAAAACTTTTTTGTTTTTCAAAATAACTCAACCAAAGTCACTATGTCTAAGTTGTAACACTATCCACATATTTGGACAAAATGTTATCGAAATCGGCTCACTATATCCTATAGCTGCCATAGAAACAATCGGTTGAAAAATAAGTTTTTGTATGAAAAACTTTTGTGTTTTTCAAAATAACTTGACCAAACTCACTAAACCTAAGTTTAAAGACAGTTTATACATGATGACAACATTTCATCGAAATCGGACTTCTATATCTTATAGCTGCCATAGGATCAATCGGTTGAAAATAAGTTTTTTTATGAAAATTTTTTCTGCAAGGGTATATATCTTGGGCACGCCTGTTTTTTTTTTATAATTTGTATAGGTAGTACCTAGTAGGTACAACAGAAATCAAATTTCAGTAGAACTAAAAAGGTTTCTGAAATATTTATGACTATTTCCATAACACGTTTAAGGCACATGAAACCGTGTTAATTTCCAACCATGCCTAATTATTTATATATCATTTGTGAAATTCAACACTTGAATCAAATGCATAAGTTTCATTTACAGCTTAGATCGACTTTTAAAATCTAGCTTTATAAAAATGGGAAAATATTTAATTATTTTAATAATTGTGTATGCTACAATGGTCTTGGGAACACATAAGGTAAGAACTATTGTAATATAAATTAAAATTGTAATATATTATATATATAACATTAATTTCAGATTGAGCGTAAAACAAGCTCAGGACAAACGTGTATATATACCGCAATTGGACACAAACATTATTACATTGAAAGAACTTATAAGCTTAATTGGTTTCAAGCTGCACACAGATGTATTGAATTTGGTGGTACTCTAGTGCATATTGAAAGTTTGAGTGAGTTCAAAGCGATCACAGAGCATTTAAAAGAAAATGAACATTATTGGACAGACATAAATGATCTTGCCACATTTCATGAATGGGTTTCGATAGCAACTGGCGTCGATGCAACATATTTTAATTGGCAACCAGGTCAACCGGATTATTATGAACGTAGAGAGCATTGTGTTCATTTGTATTTTAGAAAGAAAACACATCTATTTAATGATTATGATTGCCAAATACCAACTTTATATATCTGTGAGTTAAAAACATCACAATGATTTGTTAACTAAAAATATATATATATTTTTCAAAATAAAGTTCATTTAATTCAAATGAAATTAGCTTAATTTTGACAAAAATTAAAATTTATGTTACACATGTCAAACAATCGATCAACTATAGGTACATACTACCTCCAATAAGAGGAAGCTTCTGTGTGAACTTTCATCAAGATAGCTCTAACACAAAGTCTTCTCAGACGTCTCCTTCAATGAGTTAGACAATTCGTGACAAAAAGGTTTCTGAAATATTTATGACTATTTCCATAACACGTTTAAGGCACATGAAACCGTGTTAATTTCCAACCATGCCTAATTATTTAAATATCATTTGTGAAATTCAACACTTGAATCAAATGCATAAGTTTCATTTACAGCTTAGATCGACTTTTAAAATCTAGCTTTATAAAAATGGGAAAATATTTAATTATTTTAATAATTGTGTATGCTACAATGGTCTTGGGAACACATAAGGTAAGAACTATTGTAATATAAATTAAAATTGTAATATATTATATATATAACATTAATTTCAGATTGTGCGTAAAACAAGCTCAGGACAAACGTGTATATATACCGCAATTGGACACAAACATTATTACATTGAAAGAACTTATAAGCTTAATTGGTTTCAAGCTGCACACAGATGTATTGAATTTGGTGGTACTCTAGTGCATATTGAAAGTTTGAGTGAGTTCAAAGCGATCACAGAGCATTTAAAAGAAAATGAACATTATTGGACAGACATAAATGATCTTGCCACATTTCGTGAATGGGTTTCGATAGCAACTGGCGTCGATGCAACATATTTTAATTGGCAACCAGGTCAACCGGATTATTATGAATGTAGAGAGCATTGTGTTCAATTGTATTTTAGAAAGAAAACACATCTATATAATGATTATGATTGCCAAATACCAACTTTATATATCTGTGAGTTAAAAACATCACAATGATTTGTTAACTAAAAATATATATATATTTTTCAAAATAAAGTTCATTCAATTCAAATGAAATTAAGCTAAGTTTTGACAAAAATTAAAATTTATGTTACACATGTCAAACAATCGATCAACTATAGGTACATACTACCTCCAATAAGAGGAAGCTTCTGTGTGAACTTTCATCAAGATAGCTCTAACACAAAGTCTTCTCAGACGTCTCCTTCAATGAGTTAGACAATTCGTGACAAAATTATAATACCCTCTGCAAGGGTAGAAAAACTTTGAAAACTGGTTGGTTTTTATGCTTGAAAATTGATTGCTTCACGTGAACAAATTTCAAATGTACATTTTAAAACATTTTTTCACTATTTTGCATAAATATGCGTCTAAGTAGGTTAAACTTCAGGCATTTATAATTGAAACTCTTTATGTGAAAATTTCAAAATTTGGAAATGATATGTACTTGTGCTCAAGACTCAAAATAAGCGTAAGGGAAAACCAAAATTAGATCTATTAAAACTTAATGTTTCCCCTTGTTGAATTTTACATTATCATCAAAATTAACTTTCGTTTCGTTTTAAAAAAAAACTCAAAACTGTTTTAGCCAAATTAGAACACAAATGAGATTTAGTCAGCACAATTAGAACAAATTCAATTGTGATAGTAGAGAACTTATCGATAGAATCCATCATTGAACGATCCACAATGCAGTAGTTTCGCGGTATATTCTTTGCAAAAGTTAATTAAAATTAAAAAATAAATAAGATGAAATAAGATAAGTTTTGCAACCGTTGAAATCGGCGTAGCTATTTATGGTCCATTAGTGTTTTTCGGTATATTCGTGTCTTAATGGTAATTGTGTTTTTATTATTTGAATGTATTTTTAGAGGCTGAATTCTTCGATAAGGGAGGTCCACGGGGTGTAGCCTTTAGGTCAATTAAATAAAATAAGAATAGAAAACTAAGATTAAATGAAGTAAGAAATAAGAAGATATGCCACAACAAGCTAGCACTACTTTCAGTGTTTGCTTAAACCAATTGGGAATTCTAACTAGGCTTGCTTTGATGAAAACAATTTTGAATATTGTAGACAGTTAATGCAACTCTTCCAAAATATTACCTAGTAGACGCACCTTTCTTAGAAAATCTTCGCAGCAAAACAGAAGTTGTAGAAAAATGCTGAAAAATTTATAAATTTATTTAAAGAATAAATGAAATACAATATATTTATTACTTTAAATATAAATTAATTTGATTTAGTTTCACTTCAATGTGTACAAAAGTCGATTTCCTTCTGGTGAATAAAAAATTTGAGCTCGGTTTTCACAAGTGGCCCGATTTGCATAAATAGCGTTTATCGAGTCCGTACTGTATGTAATAGCGCCTGTAGCCATCAATTTGCTATTGACGATGGCTGCCCAGGCATCAAATTGACGAACAGCAAGCAAGGACGAAGGCAAACTAAACAAGAATGTATATTATCTTCGGCGTGCCAAAGATATATACCCTAGCAGAAAAGTTTTGCATAAGACAACTTAATTTTCAACAGATTGTTCCTATGACAGCTATATGTTATAGTGCTCCGATCTGGCCGATTCTGACATATACATTGTTTGCAGAAATAAAAAGCATTTGTGTTGAGTAGTTCGCATAAGCAGACGGCCAGACAGACAGACAGACAAACGGACATGACTCGGCTGTTGATACTGATCCCAAATGTACAAACAATTTTCCTGAAGCGTCTCCTTCAATGCGTGACAAAGTTATAATACGCTCTGCAAGGGTATAACGACTATAATGGCAATAAGGAATATTATAGTTTATTTCTATCAGTGTATATACTTACTTAAGACTATACACTGTAAAAGGTATAACTTAATTTAAAAAGTATATTGAAAGTTGCAATGGAAAGTTGAAGTTAAAAGGCAGTGAAGCACCTTAAGACAGCGTAATAACTGTTAAGCTACTGTTCACATGATGCCATGTAATAGAGTCGTGATTTTGGCCAGTTTGACATTCCAATTACACAACAACAACAACAACAAGAGCAGCAACAACGTGAACAACAGTAACAACGGCTAGTTACAAAAGCAACAAGTTTGGCTAACAAAAACAACAACGCGTAGGCCGAGAAATTGAAGGCAACGTTAAAAAGTCATTTGCTGGGTGATTACCACCAACGAGATCACGTTTATGGGGGCCCCCTGGGGTTAATTGTATCGCAGCTCGATTGCAGCCCGATAAAGCGATCAGCGGGGCCCCCTTTCCTATCTCCCTTGATAAGTCCCAGTCTCAAGCTCAGTCTCCACCTGCACCTTCGCTTTAAGTTTTGATGGACACATAAAAAGCATATTTTGATCAAAACTTTTGTAATTAATGATCGGAATGGTAATTAATCTAAGCCAAGTTAAGATCGTTAAGACACGAATACAGTTTTTTTTTTGTTTTTTTGGGCGCCAAATTTGGCGTAAAGTGGCGTCCTTTACACTTGGCAGCAAGTGTCAGGCGGCATTAGAAGACGTCGTCGCCTGGTAATTTGAGAAGCACAAATGATCGAGAAGGATCGTGTAGAGGGACGGGGGGCATGGGAATAACCAAAAATATAAAAATTTCAGTAGCGCATAAATTCCATTTCGCTAATCGGAAATTAATAAATGTCAGCAAATTGAAGACGTTCTTCTGCTTCTCCTCTCTACTCTCTGCTCTCTCCACTCTCCACTCCCTGTTCAGCTTCCGCGCTTCACTTTGCAGCTGATTTTCAGATCCTCGGTATTTCTGTTTTAACTTTCGTGTCCTACTACCATATTTCGTTGCACCTTTTGGCTTTTTGATTTTTGGTTTTTGCTTTTCATTCCATTTGGCCTCGTCGCTTGACTCAATTCCACTTTGATTGGGTGTCGTCTGCGTGCAGTTTGGCGTGAAATGTCCAAGGGAATTACTTGACCTGATGTCACAATTGATGAACGAGCAGTAAATTGTGGCATGTCGATGTGGGTTTCGATGTTGTATCAAGTTTCAAACTGAGGATTTGTGCAATACGCGCCAGGACACAATAACACAAAATGCAGCTAAGCAAAACAGCCGACTTCAACTTAACCAAAAGTTATATGAATCATCCAACCATATGGACTAACAGATGCTGTGTAATAATCAGTGAAAAGTAACTCAGATGCTCTCTTGTAACCAGTTAAGACCACCTTATTATTTCAGTGCTTCGAGCATGCTTCATTATTATTATTACTCTTTCAAATGCTTTTATATGGTGATATCTGATATTAAATCAGGCATGCTCCTTTTTCGAGTACACAAATTCGCATGCGGGGTAATAAAAAGGATTTCAATCAAACTATTTAGCTAATGTATCCAACATTTGTTGCCAGGATTTGGGAAACCCCAAAAAAAACTAACATTCAGGCCAAAAATAGTTAGTTATCTCGCTTGCCGTTTGATGGGGAGGGGGTGGTGGTGGGGGGAGATCTTGACACTTTGTCTGCCTATGGTATATGTCAATATGTATACCAAGTTTGGTTGCTCTAACTTCAAAACTGTGGAAAAAACTGCGTTCATACAGACGAACGGACGTAAAGACAGACTGACACTTAACAAACCCAATACGCTATTTTTTCTTTTTTTTTTCAAAAAAATTTAAAAAGAGTATTAAAAAGGGAAAATGCCAAATACATTATGTAAGCTTACATTATAAAATCGAATCTCGAGTTCACATAGACGGCTGTCCACGCTAGTGACAAAGCATCACGAAAGGTGCGAATGTATATAGGACTAGCAATATATACAGGAAACATGAAAGTAGATCATATATACAGAAAAATGAGTGTAGCATATATTCATATTGATAGCATTGGTAAAAAATTCCTTATATATTTGAACTGAACTTTTAATCCTTAGTCGTGATTTATGTTTTAATTATAATAACGAAAAATTCTTGATGTTTCGTAAATTAGCTTCGTTTTGCAACTGAAATTAACCTCAATTTGAGCAGCTGATGAGACACTGACTGCATCGCTCTCTGGCATGCATTTCATATAGTCCTGTGCAGTGATGTCCTGCATTGTTAATGTCTTCGTTTAGCATTTAATTTAACTGCGGTCATTGAGGTATAAATTACACGTATTTCAAGAGTTTTTCGCACAGAAACAGTATTGAACAGAATAAGGCCGATTGCGCTGTGTCTTGGTTTTGGTCCTGGAACTACTGCTACTGCTGCTGCTACTGGTACTGCTACTGCTACTGCTGTTGAGTCCTGATCACATTCACAATGTGACGGATTACACGAAATGCCCAGCCAAGGAGGCGGACAATGTCGACAGGCGTGCGTTCCTCCTGTTGCTGATGGCGCTGCACAACTCATAATTCAAACGGATAACAACAGGATGCTGCAACCAGAAGCAGAACCAAAGCCTGAGCTGCTGCTGGGTGCTGGGTGCTGTATCCTGGTTGGATGAGGCACCAGTTTGCCGTTTGACACCATTTTCGGTGCGATGATATGGCATTCATCTTGACAGGCATAACTGCCGACTGATGCCTCCTGCATGGCCTCCCTTCCTTCATACACTCCCCTCCTCGCTCTGTCGCCGTCATCGTCCCCTCCACTGTCCCTCTGCCTGACTCCCTGTTGATGGCCTGGCCATGATGATTTACTCCACGCTCATGTTGCCTTGCGGCTATCCCTCTCCCTCCGTCTGCCCCTCTGCTTGTGTGCGTTGTGTTCGTGATGCATTTACGTCATTTACTTGAATGTTGCAACGCATTTTCGGACAGACACATACACACACACACACACACTCGCACACAGACAGATGACAACATAACCTCACTTGGCCGCACACGCAAGAACATTGTTGATAAAGGAGTGGCGGGGGGTGCAAAATGGAGGAAAAGCGAGGAGTAAGGACCAAATGCCTGACTGAAACATGTTGCGTCGTCAACAGCAACTGGCTGCAACCAAAAAATGTCCTTGACACTTAATTCACGCTGCATTAATGCAAACTGAATGAAGTTGTTGCCTGGCGCACAGTGGCACCAAATACTCCACAAACAACAGCAATTTAAAATATTATGTGTTTTGATATTATATGAAAAATTACAATTTTTTTTAATTTTTCTCAAATTCAAAAATCAATACCAATTTTAAGAAACTTATAACCAATTACAATTGGTGTAATAGTAATTATTACATAACAATCTTAAGCGTAGACCTGATAGATGAACTAGAGTTGGGAACGGGAGTTAAAATTCGATCCCGTTTATAATATTATTATTATTTTATAATATGACATGGTTTAGTTACCGCCATAGATCTTTTAAAAAGATTAACCAACTTAAGGTTCCAAGGAAATCTTTTTACCAAAGACCGAAAAAACCAATTATTAAATAACTTTAAAATAGTTTAGAAGGTACAAAGTTTTTTTTGGACCTGTGAATAATGTTGGGAGCTGCGAGTGTTTTCAGGACTCCCGGGAGAACATGAAGAAATTCCGCCCGCCTTGAAAGGTTTTGATGGATTCCCATCTCTACTAAGGAACTCTTCTTATTGATCTGTTCTGTTAAGATCAGTATACATATAACAACTTTTCTATAAGCCGAAAGATAATCTTTTTTTAAAAGATAAATTACCTAATTTTGAAGGCATGTTCGAATTCGAAAAGGAATCGAAACTGTTAGAAAAAAATACCCGAAAATGGGAGTAATTATTTAGTTATTAGTTTGCAGCACTGTGCACTCAACTAGGCGGGAGGACCAAAAACTTTTAACCTCAAAACACTTTCCCAACGATGGATGTCTAACCCTAACCCAAACCCTAGCACATAGCTCATGGCGTAACACAAAGTGGACGCACAGTGTAATATTGCGACATGAGGCAACCAACACATGCGTTACCCGAAAAAAGCTCGTAAATTACTGGACAATGTTGAGTGCAATAAGAAGGGGGGGGATGGAAAATGGAATTAGGTTTTGGGTTCGGAGGGGGGTTGAAGGTTACTGGCAAATATAAACATCAACGCAACAATAACAACAATAAGTATGGTGCAACAGCAACAACAACAACAACAACACTCATCGCTCATGTTGGTGATGATGCATTTTGCGGTCTGTCACACAAAATGCAATTTGACGGAGCTGTGCAAAAACAGTTTTTCAAGCTATCAACCAATTTGGCCACGGCTGCACGCCAGGCCAGTGTCCTGCGTCCAGTGTCCTGCGTCCAGTGTCCTGCGTCCAGCGTCCACCATGTCCTGCGTGCTGCTTTATTGTCCTCTTCCTGCCTCGTCCGAAAGTTCAGCCCACTGCTGACATGTGAGTGCTACTGAATGCCATATCATGGCGGGGTCCTGCATGACGAGGATACTAGGATGTTAGGTGCCCCTTGTTGTTGCTGCTGCTGTTGCTGCTGTGGCTCCTGCATTTGTCCACGCACCCACTAAACATTTTTCGCCTGGTTCGTAATTCTTTTTCCTCTTGTTGTTTTGTTCCTGTTGCTGTTGCTGTTGGTTGTTCCATAGAAAAAGCAACAGCAACAGCAACAGAGACGAGCCGCCTTCGCCTGCTGTTGCCCTTTTGGCCATGTTTTTTCAGCAGCTCAAATATTTTGTATCTCTCTATGTGTGTGTCTCTCCCTGTATGTGTGTGTGTTTTAGTGCGTCCTGGACGAGTGTTTATGTTGGCGGATTCATGTCGTCACTGCGTGAAATGTGTGGCATATGAAGGGAAGCGTCTGTGTCCAGGCTAGTTTTGAAATTTATGTAGCGCTGGGTGAGTTGGTTTATTTTTTGGTGGCCACTCGACTACTCGCCAGCATGACCATTAACTGCCATTGTCCGAGTGTGTACATGTCACAGAGACACAACCATAGACATATACAGAGCAAGAGATAGAAACAGCAACAAAAAGAGAGAGAGAGAGAGAGAGAGAGAGGGAATCCTAAGAACCACCTACAGCTTCAGTTCATGGCACTGCTCTTGATGGTCGTAAATGTCAGATGCGCTTGTTCGCCAGGACACTAAATGTCTTCAGCTGCAATTACATCACCCGCATCCACATTCACATCCACTTTCACTCTATTTCTTCGCTGCAAATGTAATGTTTGATCAAATGCTCATAAATAACTTAACGCATAATAACACTGCTCAACAAGGTATTTTCTTTATTTCAAACAGCCTAAATCATTGAAATAATAATATCACTTTAAAGTGTAGTCCACGCTAGTGACGAATCATCACTAAGGATGGGCAGGGATGAGAGTATAGTCCTATCAAATCGAAAAGTATTACTAAGAAATGACTTTTTGTAAATGCCATCAGATATGGGGGTGGTAAATATAAATTCTTATGCAATATATGAGCCAAGTGATATCTTGAAAATTTTACATTTGTATAAAAGCAGAAGATAGAAGCTATCGATAGAATCCATCATTGAGCGATACACAATGCTGTCGTGTGTAGAAAATTTCTTTGCAAAAGTTAATTCAAATTAAAAAGTAAATAAGATGAAATAAGATTAACCGTTGAAATCGGCGTTGCTATATTGAAGTGGTTCAATAATACGCCAGCCAAATGGTGCTCTACTCAGTTTCTCCTTGTGGATCCTCCACTTTGGCTGCATCCATTGTGGACTAAAAGACCTGGGATTAGGCTGTTGGAAAAGGTTACGATGAAAACTCTGACAATGAAGACCCTGATTCTCGTATTCAGGTCATTCAATAAAATAAAAATATAAAAATAAGATTTGATGAAGTAAGAAATAAGAAGATATGCCACAACCAGGAATTCAGGTAGCATTATATGCTGTGTTTGCTTAAACCGGTTGAGAATTCTAAGCAACCGACTTGAAAAACTTTAACTTGTATGGGACTTGGTTATGATAGAGTGGCTTGCTTTGTCGAAAACAATTTTTAACATCGTCGACCCTCCTAACAATCTGCTTTCTCAATTCTTATTCTAATAACTATTAAGTGTCCTACAAAATGATGTATTATATTTATACTATTTCGCTCAAGCAAATTGCATTAATAAAATACATATTTCAGTTGGTGACTGTTTTTTTCGCCAGGTACTGCTTGTACTACTTGGATCAGAAGTCAGTCAAGAACTGCTTTTAGCTGACTCAGTGGGCTTTTATGCCCCAGCCCGCATGCCCCGCACCCAACTCGATGCGAGTGTCAGGGACAGCCATCAATTTATTGCCGATCATCATGCGATGTGGCAAGTGAAGCTTCCCCGTTGGGTTGGGCCCTAGCTGGAATTGTAGCTGGAGTTGGAGTTGGAGCTGGAGTTGGAGCTGGAGCTGGAGACGTTGGATCAAACAAATCATGTCATGTCACAATATTGACGGTTACTCTGATACGAGTGCTAAAAATACTTTTATGCCATTACTCGCTCAACTCATAAAGCTGTAATCAGAGCTGGCTTAACAGTCAGCTGCCTGTTGCTTTCTTTGATTTCGAGAAATATATTTGTATGCTAAGCAAAAACATAATTTGAGTATTGCAATCCCTGCACATCATCATCATCATCATCAACCTGCAAAGACTCTGTGTTAAACCCAAGAAAAAAAGAACTGATGAATATTTCATATTGCATAAATTGCCCAAAAGAGCAGCTCAGTTTTCAGCTTGCATTTGAATTGGAGTAGTTTGAGGTACTTTCATTTTGCTAGACAAAACGAGGAATATAAATTTTGTGTGTTGAGTATGAAATGGAACTGCAACTGAAATGCACAAATCGAATGAGTGAACAAATTGACGTCATTTTGGCCAGTTTTTGACTACAATGATGCCTTAAATAACTGTTTTCAAATTGATTTTACTCCATCTATGAAATTATGAGCATGTTATTATCAAGTTTACTCTGCGCCAACGTTAAGGATTCTAGTCATGTTGCACTAACCTAAAAGTAATTTAATTTCATTGGAGGCCAGTTGACAATAAGGTATATTTTATGTTTACTGTTTATTTATAAATAAATCAAAGAAATATTTTCAAATTTATGTTTACAAATCATGTTTATTGGTAAACCAAGTCTTCGCTGAAAGAATTAAATATGTATTACATGATAGATTTAAGGCTGCATTCATCATACTTTTGCATACATATGTACAAGTTTTCAACAACATTTTATAAATAGAATGCAGTGAAACATGTCTTTTCAAAGCATTTTCTATTTCATTTTTTAGTATATTATTTCCAAAAATAGTATGCATCTGATATCTAAATCCGGCCGGATAGAAGTATATATTTTTCAACTTGGTGTGTGCTCAAAGACATACATCAATGTAACATTCTTTATTTTTATGAAATTATCAAATTTTGTACACTTGATTGAGTTCACTTTTGATGCAACTGGCAAGTCGAAGCTTCAGTCCAGATGCATCCAGCATCCGATTGTTGTTACCTTTGAGCTGTCCAGTGGGCTATTTGGGGCGTGGCACGTTACATGTGTCAGCTTCAGTGGCACCTTAACGGACTGCCTCCATAACTCTGACTGTCTCATGGATCGTTCATTCTGGTCTGGTCTGGTCAGGTCTGGTATATGTTCTGTGTTCTGTGTTCTTTGGTCCGCTCCGATGCTGTCCTAATGGACTTTCGCAATCAGCTGTCAATGGCTCGAACGGCTATTTATTTTTGCGCACTGCCAAGTGTCAGCGACTTTGCGGCGATTCAATCAATCAATCGCATCGAATTATAAATAACCAACGTTGTATCGACTTACTGGCTGATTCTGAACCCAAGTATTGCCCTCGAGTGATGGTGACGATTTTGAAAAATTGCCAATCAAATAAACCGCAAAGAGTTCCAAGTCACGTTGCAGTTGACATCAACATCGAATCTGGCTCAATTCGGGCCATGTGCCAAAAACAAAGAAATCTTTCGCTTGCTCAATTCTCATTCCCCTCCCCTTCCACTCTTAAACCACCTCTCTCTGCAAATGGTTTTTGATGAATTACACACCGAATTGTGCATTGACAATTGTCCATGTCAACGGCAAATTGTTTTTGCTGTGGGCCGCTTAATTGCTTCGATTGTTGCCGTTGTTGCCATGGAATTTCATTTGCAATCGTACTACGGCCCATTTGACTCATTAAATGCGCAAATCTTTAAAGAGTATTATAAGCCATTTTCATCATTGTTTTTCATAGTGAAATGGGCTGTGTATTTGACACACAGACACATATCACCAGCAGCTGATTCCGGAAGGTCACTCGGTCACAATCATTTTGGGGTGGATTCCAGGCAATATTTTCAGTGAGAACTTTTTAATAAAAAGTTTTAATATATCTCAAATTATATATTAAACTAAATGTGATTTGCATAACAAAAAATATTATAATGAAATACTGTGTAACTAAAGTGTCTTCATAGTAAAATTTATATAGGTTATTATTAAAATTCAATATTATTCATATTAAAATTGATGTTAGATTTTTATAGAATATATTACAAAAAGGGCATATTCAAAGTATATACTTATGTAAGCATGTGCTTACTGTTTCCATTTTGAGAAAGCCTGCACAAAACTCCAACTCGACTCAATTTCAGTTTGCTATGGAGCTCAAATAAGAAGAGTAAACATATATTAAAAGTACTCATAACTAATAAATAAATTCCCACTTACTTTCACCACTCAATACACAAATCTTATGGCTGCTTATCTGTCAAGTGCAGCGAATCAATCAAACCAATTTGAGAGCAGGCAACACTGAAGCTGATGTTGATGTTGGATGTTGGATGTTGTTGATGATAATGATGATGATGTGTGTGAGAGTATTTCAAAGATACCCACAGCAGTGTCGTTGTTTATGAAAAAGAAAAATAAAAATAAAAAAAACTAGATAAATAAATACAATTACAAAAGCAAGTATCGAGCATGGTCGCATTATCATTTACATGAAATGCTGTGTGTAGTACAATTTAAAGTGTCTCTCGATAATGTCAATATCATCATTCAACTTGAAACGGCAAACTGACTGCTTGTATTCAATACCAATACCAATTCCATCGAACTGTGCCGGATTTCACCGATTGACAGGCCTTAGCCACAGTCTCTGTTTCTGTTTCAGTTTCTGTCTCCAGCTGGAAATCAAAATCAAAATCCGCGCAAACAATCGATTCGACGACGACTGCATTTGCACTCGAGATAGAGATCGAGATCGAGTTTTGAGTTTGAGTTTGAGTTCGAGATCGTACGAAGTCACATAGTCACTCAGGCGAACTCGATGCCATCAATGTCATTATCAATATCAACAACGTGATTGGACAGAAAAAGCCCTCAGATCTGGCCAAATGCTTATGCTTAGGCAATGAAATGATCCTCACCTCCAACACCGCTCTACAAGATCTCGTCTCGTGTAAACACAGACGTACTAACTGCACTCAATCAAAATTTTGATTATTTTGATATGGAGGTGCTTCAGACGCCGCTGCGTGCGTCCCGCTTGCCCATTGATAAACGAAAAGCAAAGCCAAGAGCAACCGACAACCAACAACCAACAATAACAACAACAACAACAACAACAACATAAACACAACACACGCAACGGGATGGGGCAAGTGCCACAAGTATTTACTTGGGCCCAGAGCCTATAATAACAACGGGGCCTAGACAACAACAAAGACAACAACCCTGCATGTTGCTCTTGTGCTGCACATTTTGGTGTTGCTGTTGCACACACAATTGCAGCTGCATCTCAATCTGCTTGTCAGCGTATCCATATCCAACATATTCGTGGAACTTCCACTTGAGCGCCTCAATTGTAAAAGAATACGAATTTAATTGCAGAACACAAACATTAAGCGAAGAACTCTTCTGCACGGGGAGTACTCAATGCTCAATTCTCAATGCTCAGAGCATCATCTATGCAGCATCTGAGTTCAGCTGGAAATGGAAATGTTAAGGGGCATTTTTAGTTTTTCAGAAAAACAAATACAAAGAGCTTTATCGGCTAAACTACTGTCAATATTTTGATAAAATGATTTCTTCACAAATTACAATTTGAAAAAATATGAGTTGAGCATAATTCGATAATGTCATTTCTATGCAACGACCATTTCAGAATTTCAAATAAAACTAAGAACACACCTACAGCAAAATAATTAAAATTTTAAAATAAAACAACGATCACCAAGCAACATGAATTAGCTATAACTAAATTAGTAGATATTAAAAGCAAATCCAAAATGTGAATGGTTAATGAATATTAGTATTAATAATATATATGAATGATAAACTATGGAAAACTACTTTTAAAACACAACTATTAGTGAATTATGATGAATATTAGGATGAAGTTTCAGTGAATAAATAAAATAAACTAATATTTTCGAGCCAGCGGAATGTTCGGAATAGTTTCCAAGTTTCTCGGCTCCGGTCGACTTTCTTAAATTTGTCCCGAACCCACCCAATTCCTCAACATGTTTTTAGGACCCGCGGGAACCAGCGGAACACCCGTTCCGAACGCATCTTTGGTAAAACCCATAGTTATACATTAGAGGTGCAAAACATCGATGTCAACATCGATTGTATCGATAGCTTTAAATTATCATCACTATCGATGTTTTGCTCGATGTATCGATAGTGACATTTGCTTGATTTTTTACCAAGAAAAATCTCAAATAAATTTTTAAATTAAATTAGTTTCATTAACCATTTTCGAAAGAAAAATATATTCTTTATGAGCAAATACCATCTCCAAACTAATTTGTTTTTATATTTTTTGGGGTTATTTTTAGAAAACAATAATTGTCAAATAGGCAAATATCAAATCCCCTTTTTTCAAAACACAATACATCATTTTTGTTTTTCGATAGTACAATCGATACAATCGACCATACACGTACATCGATGTTTTGCCACCTCGTATATATATATATATATATATATATATATATATATATATATATATATATATATATATATGTATATATATTAGAAAGATTGGATCAATAAAAAAGAGTTTGGCATGCCCATCTCCACCCAAATTTCAAATGTTGCCTATTTTAAATACTATAAGTTCGTTATAATTAGTGTATCTAAAATGTTTTCAAAAGTTACTCCAACTTCAACTATTAGCAAAAGTTTAAGATTATAAAAGTTCTATGTGAAATACGGAGAAATAGAAAAGCAATTGACGTAATAACGTAAGTATTTACATTATCACCACATTACATTTCACATCAGCAAGAAATGAGAAGAAAACAACAACTTGTGTTAAAAAAATAAATAAAAAAAAGGCAACTGGAAAAATAGAAGAAAAAAAAAAACAGTGAGAAAAAGCTCATTAACCTTTATTTGTGTGCTCTGAAACTATTTGTGCACTTGAATCACATAAAATGGAAAAAGAAACCAATGAATGTTATAAAAGCAACACCTCAAGTGCACAAAAAACACAACAATTGAGGCAAAAGTCGGGTTTTGGGTTTGAGTTTTTGGATATTAGATTCGGGATCGGTTCGGCTTAGTTCGGATCGATGATCTGTCATATGTGCGCCATTGTGTTGGCTATATATATACATATATAAAACTGAACTCGTTTCGACTCAAGTTGGAGAGAGAGACAGACATGCGTCTCTGAATGCGACGTGTGTTTGATTTGTTGGCTTGATTGATTGATTGCTTGACGCGCTGCGCTGTTTGAAGTAATGATTTTCGATATTTTGCGAGTGCGCCTCAAAAACTAAGCGTGATATACAAATTTCTGGATTGGTTCCCACAAATAATGACACTGCGATATTTGCCAAAGAACACGCACAACAACAAAATTGACACCTCAACCTGATTGACAACTCACTGTCAGAGTGTTAAGATCGAGAGAGACTTGGGGACTTGGGGACTTGAAGACTGTGGCTTGGAGCTCTAAAAAAGAATTGAGTGCGTGACTGTGGCACGACTTAACTAACCCAAATATTTAGCATGCCGATACCGAATGCGTATCTGAATCCTTTTGGACAGAAAGACTAATCAACAATGCATCGATATACAAAAGTGAAGCTTCAGTTTCTGTGAAACGCCGTCAGCTGATGCTGCAGATATCCTCGTTCCTCGTTCCATATACCATGCTAAGTAATCCCAGCCTGCGTCTGACACTCGTCTGGTTTGCATCTCCTTCTTCAGTCTCTCTCTCTCTCACTCTCTCTGATATGTCGTCGTCGTCTTCGTCGTCTGGCGCTATATCTTTAGCATCTCTGCCCATAAATAAGCCCAGACAGTAGAATGTTCCGCACAAGGGCTTCTTCGGTTCTTCGGCTCTGGCTCTGGCTCTGACTCTGGCTTTGGATCTGACTCTGGCTCTGGCTCTGGCCTGACAACCGAGTAAGTAAGTAGGCAAACTTCTCATACAGCTCGTACTACACACATTTCCCCTTCCTATGCCCAACTCACGTGCATTTTGTATCCGAGGCGAAGCATTTCGCACTGTCGATGGCAGATTGGCGAACTTTTGAAGTTGAGTATTTTAGGGGCATGCGAACTACTTGCATACCTAAATAGACACCTAAATACATTATTTCCAAGCGTAATGGATACTTTTCCTGTGTATGCCAAACATAGTGTGCATATGCCTGTCTTAAAGCTTACACCAGCATGTTCCTCTAAAGAACCACTTTGTCGTCATAATTAACAAAAAATTATAATAAATAAAAGTTATTACATAAAACTATGCAATTGTGTTTACATTATTATTCTTGTAAGAAATCTTTGTCAACATAATTAACAAAAACTATAATTAAAATTAATAAAAGTTATTTTATAAAACTATACAGTTATGCTTACTTATACTATTATCATAAACAAATACATGGCAAAATTAAGTTCTATCCACTTTCAGCAAGATCTGGTAAAAATGAATTTCACTTTTTTCCGGTTCACTTTCATTAAGATACTTTGAATGTGATTTCCGCTTAAGTGATTATAATGTCACCTTTGGTCAGATTTTGCGGATTAAATTCACTTTCATAATTGAATTGTATTAACTTGCCTTTGAGATATGACTCAACTATAACAAAAATGTGATTTTGAACCTTTAAGGAACTTAAGAACTTCAATTCCGCGAAATGTTGCCGAAAGTGAAAACCGGTGAAACAGTCCCATATAGTTATTCTAAAAACCACCATTTATCTTAATCATTTTTGTAGAAAATAGATTTACTTATCTTCTATTTTTATTTAAAATTTTTTATTTATTTTTTTAATGTCGCCTTTAAAAATTAAAAATTTACTGAAATTAAAAATTATATAGAAAAATTGTAAATGAATTTATTACTAAAAATAAAGTTTAAAATTAATTAAATTTTCTGGAATATTTCCTAATTTTTAAACTGATCATATTCCTGTCGTTTTTCATGAAAAACTTATTTTTAAAACGAAATAAATAAATAATATCAGTTATATTCTGTATGAAATTTTAGGAGTGTGTTTTCAAAAACTTTCTCTTAGTTAAACAAAGTTAAATAACATAAAATGTCAAAGGCAACTAATACAACTAACAATGCCAATTAGACAACTCGTTAACATATTGCTGGTGTGGCAGTGCCAAGGCGTTCTTCGTATCCAAATCCAATTTGATAGCCGTATCCCAAAAGCCAATCCGAAAGCGTATCGCTAGCCCAATGTCTGACAATTGCCAGAGAGTAAAGAAATATCGCAAAATGCCAAACAAAACTCGTGAACTGTCAACATCAAGCGGTCTGGGCGCTGAGTTGGAGTTCCAGTTGAAGTTGGAGTTGAACTTGGGAGTTGGAGTTGGAGTTGGCGAGGTTTGCGTGTATGTCTCTTGGCTCATATCAGTCAAGACGAATCTCTCTGGCCCGCCGAACAAGCAGGCAAACACCAAGCCAAACGACCAAACAGACAGTGGGACAGATCGGTGCAGAAAGTGAGAAGCCGCAGAAGACGCAGAGAGAGATTTTAATTACATCTGCAATGGTCTGGAACTGTGAATTGGGTATGGAGTATGGTGCTGGGGCGCTGGCAATTATTTACATTAACACGATCACAACTCAGAGACACTGCACATGCATCATTGTGTGTTTGCGATGTCGATCGAGATCGCAGACCAGACCAGACCAGACCAGACCAGGGTCTCCAGACGGCGACAGGCGTCGTCAGAGTCACAGTCACAGTCAGAGTTAAAGTTGGAGCTGGGATCTCTGTGTGTGCCTGCCTTGTATGCATATTAATTTATTGGAATCATGTTAGTGAGTCGATATTGATACAAATCCATTTTCGATCGCACTGCTTCGATACCACAGTGAAGAGCCCCAAGTTCCAAGTTTTACACATTCACATTCACATCGACATCGACATTCACATCCACATCTGAATTCTGAGCTGGGCACATGCTGAGGCACAGACGGCAGCCACATTACACAACACAGCAATCGGCTACCAAGTGGCCCAGTGTCAGTGGGCAGCACCAAAGCACCACTGCACCACAGTCGCCATAAAAACCGCCCCGTTTGCCGACCCACCCGCGAATCGCATGCACAGAGATCGTATGGAGCTTTAATCGCTGGGCTATGGCTATCATGCGATTCAGCGGACAGGGCGGACAAGATCGGACAGATTTTGGACAGATCAGGCTGGCAAGACGGGAAGCAACAACAGCAGCAACAGCGGCAACAACAGCAGCAACAATTGCAACAACAGCAGCAACAATTGCAACAACTGCAACAACTTTGATAGGTTGCTGTTTTCTAATTAAATTCAATCGATTAAACATTTGATTTACTGCTGCACACACAAGTCTCATCATTAACAAACTTACTCTACGACTGATCGCTGTGTACTGAGTGCCTAGTTGACTTGGATCATCTTATTAAAAATTCATAAAAAAAAAACATCTATGTTGATGTATTACATTAGGCATCTATTCGAGTCTAAATTTGCTTCATCATTTGATATTAGTTTTATAGATAAAGCTTGATACTCCAGCTAAAAAGTTTTCTTTATGGATGCCGCTTGTTCGGCATTTTTTCAAACAGTTTCGAACTCTTTATAGTATGAACAATTTCCTGTATTTCTTTTTTAAATTCTTCAGATTTAACCTAAATGTTGGCGTTTAAACAAAAATTCCAAAATTTAAGAATTGAAATTTGTTCTTCTTAGGGTAAAGTTCGTTTTAAATGGATTCAAACTGAGTTTTATAACGTTCAAATATCACAATGCCCAAATGCAAATTCAGAAGTTGCTTTCATGTTTTTCAGTTTTTATATACAAGCCTGTTCCGGCTTCCACTTGCCGCAACGTTTTGCGAAATTGAAATTCGTTTCAATGTTCACAACGTTTTTATTGCTTCAGTAAATGTTATCTTTTTACAAGAGCAAGTTTATAAAATTCTTGCTAAAATGCGAGTGAACTCCATCCGCAAAGTGATATGGGAACATTGAAGTGAAATTCACTTTCGCAATATCTAAACGAAAGCAGAATCCTATACAGGTTTATTATTTTAATTATACACCATTATCAAAAATTGTCTTTAGAAATCGATAAAATATGATAATGCCCAAATGCAAATTCAGAGTTGCATTATTCAATCAAAATGTCACTGGGGACGGCAGACCACGCTAGTGACGAAGAATCACGAAGTGTGAGAATACCATTTACACATTAATAATAAAATAAACTAAGTTTCAAAGTTAGTCCGATGAGATTTGCAAACTAAACCAATATCAAACCAACAAAATGCATAGATATATCTTCCAGCTTATGCTTTACTAATATTACACAAAGCAACAAATAAAAAAAACGGAAAGATACTACCAAGGATACTCCATTGCTTATTTCCTGTACCACATCTGACAGGTCTTCATGCGCTTAATCTTCTTCTGTATCTGCAAGATGCCATACATGAGAGCCTCGGCAGTGGGTGGACAGCCAGGAACATAGACATCGACAGGTATAATACGATCCACGCCACGGACCACCGAATACGAATAATGATAGTAGCCACCGCCATTGGCACAGCTGCCCATGGAGATGACCCAACGTGGTTCGGGCATTTGATCATAGACCTTCCTTAGAGCTGGTGCCATCTTGTTGGTCAATGTGCCGGCGACAATAATCAGATCTGTTTGACGTGGCGATGCACGGAAGACGACACCAAAGCGATCCATATCATAGCGTGGCGCTGCAATGTGCATCATTTCCACAGCGCAGCAGGCCAGGCCAAAGGTCATTGGCCAAACGGAGCCCTTGCGACCCCAGTTCAATAGATCATCCAATCGTGCCATTGACCATTCCGCCCAAGTGGGTTGATCCCTGCCAAACGGCGAATAGCCCTTCTTCTTCGGCACTCCAAACTTGTCCACATTGTGCATGGTCTTCTGTGGCCGCACCCAGCTACAGTTTATCAGCGGTCCCACTTTGGTTGAGATTGCAACTTTGCTTGCAGCGCGAAATAATATTCCTAATGCCAACATTTTGCTTTTATGAAAATGAGGAACTTTTTATTTATGATATTTATTCTGTTCTGTTCAGTTTAGCTGGAGTAACTTTTGTGTCAAAAGATATAGAGAAGCTAAATTCTCAGCAACCAGGGTTGCTACATGTTTGTATTTAAATTATCGATTTTATGTATCGATATTCTTGTGCGATATTCTAAAGCTTCCTACTTGCCGCCAAACTTTAAATTAGCATTTAGATATATTTAAATAAAACCTTTTTAGTTATCAGTTTTTAGAATGCATTTGTATATTTATTTATAATTTAATAGAAACAAGAAAGAAAAGTTATCTTTGGCCTACCAAAGTTTTGCGTATAAGCACTTATTTTTCAACCGACTGTTCCTATGGCAGCTATAAGATTTAGTGGTCTGATTTTAATGAAACTTTGCAAACATGTATAAAATATGCTTAAACATAAGTATATTTGGTTTAGTAAAAAGTTTTTCATACAAAGTTAAAGTTTTTTCAAATCAAAGCAAGCCGCTCTCTGTTCTAATCAAAATCAGTGCAAGTTTACCAGTCGAGTACTTATAATTCTCAAATGGTTTAAGCAAACATAGAGTCTAGTGCTTACTTAAATTCTTGCTGAGGCATATCTTATTTTGTAATTCTTATTTCCATTGAATTTGCATACGGAAAACATACTAAGTCCAAGCATTTCAAGAACTATGTACGCAAACATTGCGGATTGCTCGTGGCATCAGACCCGACGGATGTACCCATCTTCTTTCTATCTTATTTTCCTCTTATTTTTAAATTCCAAAATTTCCAAAATGACCGCTTAACTCGAATTCAATTTCGATTTCAAATCTGACTACAATTTGTGGACGCAACTAACGAATAAAACGAGATTTGTGAAAATGCAACAACTGGAGTTTGGGGCAGACAAGGATCAAGTATCAACTATCAGTGCAAGTCGAAGCGTTGCTGCTAATTTGCACAATTCAAAAATTGAATCTCCTCCAGTTGCTTCAACTGTAAAAAGGATACTTCAGGATCCCCGACTATCCTGTCGCTTTTCATAAGAAGCGTTCGCAATGCACTCATCGGCAGACAAAGTGTTAAAATCAAATAAATTTTATGATTTAGAATAGTTTATATATTAAAACATATAATCTTTGTCATTAAATTTGATATATGAAATATGCTTACTTGGGTTTTCATTTGATAAGCTTTAAATTGCATAATTGCAGCTAGCTGAATAAAGATAACTGACTCAGTTGAGTAGAAATAAGCGGAATGACACCCCACCCACAATGTGGGTGCACTTCAGTTCTGTTGTTTTCGCTGTCCCTTTTATCTCAAGCCACAAACCAGAACCAGAAAAAACAGGATTTACAAAACTTTTTCTAAACTCAAGAAGTGGCTTCTAAAAAAAGGTTATTTTCAGAAAACTGTTCCTATGAGTGTAGTTCGATACATTGCTTTCACATTCTAGTCCTTCTGCTTTAAACATATACTGTTACATATTTTGAACAGTTCTTGGCTTCAATGTATGTCCTGTTCAACAGATATCTATCAAATTCAGAGGCTGGTGACAAATGTCGAGCTGAAACTTGCTTCAACGCCCATTTTGGCAGCTTCTTTTGTGTGTGGAATGAACTTTAATCATTCCGGTCGCGTCATGTCGCACTAATTGTGGCAATTAATTGTCCAAAAAATGTTGTGGCATGATGAAAAGTTTGCTGCGACGAATTGATTAAAGTGCCACGCCCACTTCATTGATAGTGAGAGGAGGAGAGAGACAGAGAGAGAGAGAGAGAGAGAGAGAGGCGAGTAATCTATAAAATTATTGCTTCAAATCACAAAAATTCCAGTGCGCTGTTCGACTGAGCACGTCATGTTGCTGCTGGGCCAAGGGAGTAGTAGTTGCTGGTGGGAGAAAGAGAGGGTGAGGGTGAAGGAGCGACAATGACAACAACACGTTGACGTCTGAGTCCAAGTCGAGAGCAGCTTGTTGGCTGTATGCCTAAGCATGCTGGGCATGTCAACAAGCGACTTGGACTCGGACTTGGACCTGGGGGCTGCCAATGGCCCCAGCAACAAGTCAACGCGCGCTGACAGCAACATGAGCGCAACAGCAACAGCAGCAATAGCAACAACAACAACAACAACAAAAACTACAGCAGCAATAACAAAACAAGAGCTGAACGATAGTCGATGGCGCGCTCAATGATTGGGATTGAGATCGGCATCTCGGGATCGGCATCGGCATTGGCATAGGGATCGGCAGCGGGATCGGGATCGGAGTCTGCTATTTCTTGAGCCTGAGTTGCTCATCTTCATCTCTGCTTGCTGATCGCACGCACTGAGACACAAACCGCGTGTGTTTTTGTCGCAAATCGCCAGATTGCGATCTCATTAAAGCGAATTATTTGTGTTGCTGCTTATGTTCGGGCCTGTTGCATCTCTCACTCGCTCTCCCAGCAACACAGCAACAACAGTACCCATACGCGACTCAGTTCCAGATCTCAGATCCAGGAGCAGTCATTGCCATTGGATTCGCTCTCAGTCGATTGCTGCTGCTGCTGTTGTTGCTGCTGCTGCTGCTGTTGTTGCTGCTGCATTCGTGATTGTTATCGCAGAAAAAAAGTTGTTGTTGTTCTTGTTATTGTTGCTGCTGCTGTGACTCGTTCTCGTTGCTCTGCAGTCGACGATTTGCCAATCGTTTAGGCTACCATTCCCCCCAATTGCCATGTTGTTGTTGCCGTTGCCGCTGCCGTTGCTGTTGTTGTTGCAAGTAAAATGTGCGATTAACGCGCTGCCATCGCCATAATTTATGCTATGCCCGTTGTCAATAAGTTTTAGGGTTGTCACCATTCGTTGTGTCACACGATCGGTGGCCAAAGTCAAATTTATGCCCAACTCTCTTAAACTTTGACTCACAACAGCAACACAGCCCCAACAGCAACATGAACAACATTCTTTTCTACATTTATACACACTTTTAAGTTACATGTAAGTTCAGCTTATGACCATAAGTATTGATAGAGTGATTGGAGCTGAGTTTTAGCACATGGTTTCAAATAACTAAAGAAGTGTTGTGGTATGTTGTACGAAATATTTTTAAAATATGCCATGAAATGTAAGGAAACTTGTATATTGCTGGCGTAAAATGTGTAGCAATAAGCAAATTAAACGATTTTAACTATTTTAACTTTTTCCAAGCAAAAAATGTTGGACCTGTTTTTACTATAGTTATGCCCAGTTAACTTTAATTTAATGTCAAAATTTAATTTACGTTTTTAATATTTTTAGAAATTTAAAATTTTATTAGTTTTAAATTTGAAATTTTTTATAATTGTTTTAAATTGTGTCGACTGTTTTTAGTTGGCAATAAATAAATACAAAAATAACAAGATTGGAGTAAAGATTTTTGAAAAAAATGAATTTCAATGGCGATTCGTATACTATATAATCAGATGGACAAATAAGTGGTTGATTTTCGGGCTAGCCACATACTTATAACTATATTAGAGTACAACAAAAGGACTTTGATTCACCGGTGACACATAACCAACTATATTTTTTTAGCTTGAGCTTTGGGTGAGCTATTAGGACAGCAGAGATCGCATCAATTCTGGCCCTGCTGCTGCTGCTGTTGTCATGCTGCTGCTGTGTCAGCCACGACAGATGAGTGTGGTCGACAGCAGCAACAGTAGCAACAGCAGCAACTCCTGCTTGTCCCACGAGTCTAATCAGTTGGTAATTTGAAGGGCACACAGCGAGTGATAGCTAAGCATCAAGAGATGCTTCAGAGAGTGAGTGAGAGAGTTGAACTGACTTATTGCAGGTGACTATTTTTGGGATACAACAACAAGTTTTTAGCCCTTTCGTTTTTAGGACTTGGCCATTTGTACGCTTGCCGGACATTTGGTAAATGAATGGCCAGTGATTTGGCGGGCCAAATGAATGAATTAGTTCCTTGGAGAATTCCATGCCTTGTGGTTGAGATTTGCACGTTGATGAATGTTTTGGATTGGTATGAAGCATGCCCCAACCTTTGCTCCATTAGTCTGTATTTGTGTGTGTGTGTGTGTGTGTGTGTGTGTGTGTGTGTGTGTGTGTGTGTGTGTGTGTGTGTGTGTGTGTGTGTGTGTGCTGCGGCTGCTGATAAATTTGCTTTATTGATAATAAATTTAATTTGCTTACGGGATGCGTAAAAAAGAGCCAGCATTTAAATATTTATTTTAATTTGAAATTGAATTATCGCATTGGGCGCGCGTTGAGAGATTTATGCGTTTGCATCAAACTGTGAGATAAATTGCCGCCAATGGACGTGGGAGTGAACATTGAAGCAAGTAAAAATACAATGCCCCAAAAAATGTTTACACTTCACACCTGATACTTTCAAAAGGTGAACGAGCATAAATATTGATAAATACTTTTAGTTTAGTTCAGTGTTGCTTTTTGTTTTGCAATTAACATTTTCTACTCGTGCTACATTGTTGTTGCATTCAATTGTAATTAGGCGCTAGATTTGGCAGACTGCTGGCATTCCGGCAACGAACCCAAAATGGATCTGTCCGGACTTCATTTGGTTATTTGGCATCACCACACTGAATTCCAATTCCGTTGCACGTGGCCAAAAACCTGTTGCTGTTGTCCGTTCCCGTTGCTGTTGTTGCTAGTGATGTTGCTGTTGTTGCTAGTGATGTTGCTATTGCTGTTGCTGTTGCCGTTGCGCATGCGTGGATACTTTGACTTTGGCTTTGGCTAGTTTTCTATTAATTACACTGATTTATGTGCTCATTGTCCATTGTTGTTGCCACTGGCCACTCACTGTTGCCCAGTTGCTCCCAGTATCGCTATTGGTATCGGTATCGGTATAGTTGGCTTTATGATGGTTAACTTTTAATGGATCGAATGCAATCGAGCGACAAAAGAAAAGAAAATTCGGCAATAGCATACATATGTGACCATTGTTATCGTGGGTCTTAAGAAAGTTGATTACAATAACCCTAACTAGCTGCATAGATAAATATGGACTTACTCACTAACTAACACAGTTACAAATGTGCTTTAACTAAACTGCTTGCATTACAAATTGCATACATTTTTGTGCGCATTCTATTTTATTTCAAACTATTGTTATTTTGAAAATGATTCAGCATTGCTTCGATTGCAATAAGTTTATTATTTGTATACGAAAACAAGAAAGAAAAGTTATCTTCGGAGTTCCGAACCTTTGCAGCAAAGTTGTTCATGTGAATATATATACTTATATAATATATAAAATATGGTCACCCGATTTTGATAAAACTTAATCAACATCTATGGAAGCTAATAATAAAATATCTGTATAAACAAAAAAGTTTTTCATACTAAAACTCAATTTCCAAATGATTGTTTCTATGGCAGCTGTAAGATATAGTCACCCGATTTTTATAAAATTTGGTCAGCATGACAAAAACATACTAATACGCAAATCAGATTAATTTAGTTAAGATAGCTTGAGAATCAAAAAAGTTTTGCAAACAAAAACTAATTTTCCAACCGAATATTTCTATGGCAGCAAAAGATATAGTGGTCCGATTTTGATGAAACTTTGTAAACACGTTTAGATAATGATAATAACTCACAATAGATAAGTTTTGTCGAATAAACTTGAAAAACTAAATTTTCGTCCGTATTCCTATGGGAGCTATATGTTATATTGGTCCGATACGGCCGGTTCCGACATATGTACTGCTTACTGAAAAAAGTACTATCTGTGCCAAGTTTCATTGATATAACTTTAAAGAGATACTAGTTCACATAGAACAGTTAGAAGTATGGATGCTTCAAAATGGCTAGTTCGAGTCGGCTGTTAATGCTGATCAAGAATATATGTACTTTATGGGGTCAGAAACGTCTCCTTCAATGCGTTACAAATTTCTTGACAATATTATAATACCCTCTTCAGGGTATAAAACGTAGAATTGAAATTGAATTTTATTAAGTAAAAGTAATGTATTCTAAATTTGTTAATGTTTATGTATTACGAATCATATCTTTTATCCATACTATCGATATTTTTACATATGTACTTAAATCGCATATTAATTATCTAAATTCCAGCGAAAGTAGAACTTTCTTCTCGATTGCTTATTTTGATAGCAGTGTTTATTTGTAGCACTCTCTCACTCTTAATAGATCCCAAGTGCCAATGATGATGCACTCGTTGTCATGGTAACTGTTTTGACGGATTGTAAAACCATCGACAGCACATTAGGCACTCAGCATACGCAGGCGGACAATTGATTTCAAGTGTGGAACGGTGGATGGGGTGATGGGTGCAGAGGGAATGGGGGGAAACGATAGGGGCCAGCTGTTTTAGAGCTGCGGCCACAATTGTGGCCAAAAGTAACGCCCCCCATTGAAAATAATTTAAATATCGACAAACAAATGCAGCAAATACTCAAAACGAATACCACAAATCGCGTGCTCGCATCCAAAAGCTACACAGATACAAATACACAGACACAGATACAGATACAAATGCATCTGCATCGGATGTTTATTTGTTGGCTGTGTTAAAGTGTGAAATTTGTGACTGATTTTGGGCATGGCATTTTTGTACACCATTCAAATTGGTCATTGGCTTTTCAAATATGGTAGAATAGTTGAGCAATAGTTAGTTTAGCTGATACAATCTTTAGTTTCTTTTAAATATGAGAGGAAAATCATCAATAGCTGCTAGTTTCTTGTAGTTGGCAAAACATTTGTGAGACTTTGATTAAAAACTGTTTAAAATAAGAAAGAAAAGTGTAAAATTTGTAATACAAAATGTGCTTTAAAAGTTGTTATGTTTATGTTGTTAAAGTGCATTATCATATGGTACTCGTAATATAGGTCTATGAGTTGCCCCATTGGAATTGCAATTACTTGATTACTTCGCGCATCAGATGCCAACAGATTTGAAACGGATGCAGAAGCTGAACTGAGCTGCAAAGATGCGATACTTTGCGAGATACAGATACAAATACAAAAAACATACAGATACAGATACGCAGTCCTTGCGAACTGCATGTCTGTCAAATAAATTTCAGGCAAACGAGCGCAGCCCCGTGAATAAATCAGTTTGTAAACATAAATAAAACAACAGAAATAATTTTTCGCACAATTCGTGCGGTGGCAATGTTGTCGGCATCTTGCCGTGCATGGAAAATCTCAGGCAACACTTGTATTAGTATTGGTATTGTATCTCATGGATTCCATCAGCATCCAACTCAGCATCAACATCAGCATCAACATCAACATCATCGTCCAAGACACACCATGGGCATGACTATGCCAATTTATGAGTCCAGCTGCTTTATGGCCATGCCGAAGCACCAAAATTAACGCATTATAAATAATAATTTTTATGATTTGCAAAATAGATGCAATTTATTGCCCAAAATTGGACGCCAACTACAGATACAGATACTCAAACTCAACACACACAGATGTGCTATATACAGTTGATTTTAAAACAAACTTCATATTCAACTCAGATACAAATGTGCATCTATCTTAACTTAAGATTCTTAAGATACGTTTGCACTTTGTATGCATCGATTATATCAATAGTTTTAAATTCTTCTCACTATATTTATTTATTTCTTACATATATTCAAAGGAGATGTCTCCGATCCCTATTAAGTGTATATACATTCCTGATCAGCATCAACAGCCGAGTGAAACTAGCCATTTTGAGCCATTCATCCATCTTTCTGGTCTATGCAGACTAGTCTCTCTTTAAAGTTATATCAATGAAACTTGGCACAGATGATGCTTCTTGCCGCAGGCAGTAGAATCAACCGGATCGGCCCACCATAGCTGCCATAGGAACGAAAGGTCGAAACTTTCCTCAAAGTGCAAATTTGTGGCAGCTACTTGGCTGTTACTTCAGTGTTCAACCAAAAGATTCAATCGATTCACATGTGCTGTTGTGTGCTTTTGGCTAAACAAAAGTTACATTGATCACGATCAACAAACAGGACTCAAAATGTGGATGGGGTGTCATTCTTGGCTGTCAAATTCCTCTTCTAGTTACTCAAATGACTCAGTTGTCATTCAGCTAGCTGCAATTATGCGTACTTTATCCAGACTTCATCAAATGAATACCAAATTAAGCAAATTTAATTTCATATATCAAATTTAATGACAAAGGTTGCATATTTTAATAAACTATTCTTAATCATAAAATTTATTTGATTTTAACACTTTGTCTGCCGATGAGTGCATTGCGAACGCTTCTTATGAAAAGCGACAGGATAGTCGGGGATACTGAAATATCCTTTTTACAGTTGAAGCAACCTGGAGGAGATTCAATTCTTAAATTGTGCAAATTAGCAGCAACGCTTCGACTTCGACTGATAGTTGTCTCCCTGTCTGCCCCAAGCTCCAGTTGTTGCATCTTCACAAATCTCGCTTTATTCGTGAGTCGCGTCCACAAATTGTAGTCAGATTTGAAATCGAAATTGAATTCGAGTTAAGTGGTCATTTTGAAAATTTTGGAATTTAAAAATAAGAGGAAAATAAGATAGAAAGAAGATGGGTACATCCGTCGGGTCTGATGCCACGAGCAATCCGCAATGTTTGCGTACATAGTTCTTGAAATGCTTGGACTTAGTATGTTTTCCGTATGCAAATTCAATGAAAATAAGAATTACAAAATAAGATATGCCTCAGCAAGAATTTAAGTAAGCACTAGACTCTATGTTTGCTTAAACCATTTGAGAATTATAAGTACTCGACTGGTAAACTTGCACTGATTTTGATTAGAACAGAGAGCGGCTTGCTTTGATTTGAAAAAACTTTAACTTTGTATGAAAAACTTTTTACTAAACCAAATATACTTATGTTTAAGCATATTTAATACATGTTTGCAAAGTTTCATTAAAATCAGACCACTAAATCTTATAATTTAATTAGAAACAATCGGCGTAAAATGAAGTTTCTGTACGCAAGACTTTTTTTGCAATTTTTCTTTCTTATTTTTTTTTATGAGCTAAGGCACATCTGGAATGTGGGCGGGATTTAAGTAGTCTTAAATATTGTTAATATAATTATGTTGTGCAACTCTTACTGTTAAACTAATTAATTTGAGAAAAATATCAATTCGGAATCAATTGCTTTCTATTTGAAGAAGTTGGTAAATGTTTGGCTCGCCTTGCTCTGTTTATGCTCTATAGCTGCTGGTGATAATAATTGATGTCCAGTTGGATCGGTCAACCAATGAGCATAAACTGCCAAGAGCACAAAAAAGGAAACCAATTCAGAAAACCTGCTCGGCTGCTTTGGCAGTGGACAAGCAACGACAACAACAACAAAAAAATGTAACAATGGTAGCAGCTATCAAACTTACAGCCTGGTCATGTATCAATGTCAACTTGGGGCAACGGGAACCACCTTCAGCATTAAAAAAACGGCAACTACCATTGGTGGAGCAGCAGCAGTGGGGCAGCTACCAAAGTGCCCCATTGTCTGTGCATCAAACTGGGGGCGAGATCAGCAACAGCAGCAGCAGCTTTTTGGCCAGGCCCAGATGTCAACGCTTTGAGATGTCCGAGTCCAGCCCGGTAGCCGCTCATTGGTGGAACCTGCTGCCATTGTTTATGTGGATCGAGCAGCGTCTATGAGACGCTCTTTATATGGACTTGCCTCGTCGTCGTCGTTGTCGTTGTTGCTGCTGTTGTTGCTGCTGTTGCTGCTGTTGCTGCTGTTGCTGTCAGAACGTAATCGCATGCCAAACAAAAACACTCCATAAGAAATAATAAACAAATCATTTCGCCGAGGCGTTGATTCCTAGACAAACATTTGCACAGACAACACCAACAACAGCACTAACAACACCACCAACAACACCACAGACACACACAATCCGGCTGCTGGCCACCCACACACGATGCGATATTGATTCGATCGCGAGCCTGTCAAGCTCCAACACGAGGTGGGTCCCCAATCCCAATCCCCATTCCCAATCCCCATCTAGACCCAACTGCGTGTTTTCGAGCCACTTGATTTGAGTTTTCATAATTGCGTGTCTCGCCCGCAAAAATTGATAGAGTGATTTATGTTTCGGGTAGTCAAAGCATATCCACATAATCAATATTTGCATAGTATAAATTTTCAATTCAAAATTTTAAATAACTCTTTGCATTAGGTTTTAAGCTTATTCAAAGCGTTTCAATAATAGTAATATACATTAAGCTTAAGGCCTGGTTGCTGTGGCTCAAATTATAAGCTTTGGGGACACAGGCAAAACATTTAGAATCGAATAACTCAAAAAATTTGCAGAATTCAAAAGAGCTAACAATGTTGACTCCGAATAAACCATACATAATAGTTCCAGTTTCAACTTTGGGCAACATTTTGTGGAAATAATTTCATTATTGATTTGAAGCTTGTGAGTTGAATGCTATCTGAATGGTAAGTGAATTCAATTCTTTATCAAATGCAATTTCAAATTCAATTTTCATTGCTTGAAATCTTGAACAAAGTGAAAATGAGAACTTTCAAGGTGAATTCAGGCTCGCAATGTTTTAACGAAAGTAAAAACCGAAATAGGTTTGATAAGATTATAATCATAATTGTTATCATTTTGTGATTATAAGTAAAATGTATTTTTAAGAAATCTAGTTAATTGCTGTCTCAAACTGTTTGGAATGAAAACTACTTATTCAAAAATGCTACAAAATAGCAAATCAATTTATATTTGTCTTGAGGTTCTATGATTATGAAACGGAGTGTAGTTTCAATCGCAATGCTTGGCAATGTCTATCAAGCTGGCAAGAATGCCAACTGCTGTGCAGAACACAGCAGTGTGCCATAGAGGGATCTTGGCACCCACAACAACGGCAACAACAACAACAGCAACAACAACAACAACACTGCAATTGTTGTATGAGTATTCGAATTCGAATCTCGCGCCTGTTGATTGCTTGAGTGCAGAGTATCGCTTGAGTATCGCAGCTGCAGTTGCAATCGACAGCGACAGCGACGGCGATGCTTGTTTAAGTTGGGCAAACTGTCAAAGATATCGCAGCTTGTTACCATGCCCCACCGTTGGGTTAGATCCACCCATTAGTAACCACAACCCAATGCGATGCGATCCATTCCGATTGTTGCTTATTTTGTTGCGTGCAGATCGCTTGATTGATGATTTGTTTATTTTGATATGGGAAATCTCTTCGCACCAGTCGCAGTCATGCAGGGGGGGCGAGGGTTAGTGGATAGGGGGGTTGGCTATAAATTTTGCCAATACGACGCCGAGTTTCAGTATTTAGAACAGAGCCACCCCAGTGTGAAAGTGCGAACAGCATTGTTTTAATTTATGAATTATAATTTATATTTTCTTTTTTGTATTTTGTTTTTTTTTTTTAAAGATTTTCTTAAAATATGAGGCCACATTTCAGGCGCCCAGCAAATTGCCACATCGTTTTGATATATAACGGCAATTAAATTGATCATTGCCGCGGAATGTTGCAGATAATACTCGTTCAGCACTACAATTCTTGATTTTCAGTGTATCAATCATTGAGCTTTCGTACAAATGTGTGGATGGATATGCATCATATGAATTTTGTATTATTTGTAGTTGTTTACTCAGCAAACCATAGAAATAATGCCAGATGTGGCAAACAAATGTTGCTACATATATTATAATTAATTAATATCTCTTGTTCTTAATCCTAAATGGCTTATTAAATTTATCATAACTTCATTTATTATTGAATGGCAAAAGAATTCGATCCCGTTCAGCTCTTTCTCAATCTGAAATTTGTTGTCTTTCTCGCTAGTTTCACTGGTTTTGAAAATTCCACGAGAGTTTCGGAAAAATTCACATATCCTGCCCATCCAACACTTTGTAAATCTTTTCCACAACTTTTTGCGCACTTGGAGCTTACATTTCATAGATCTGTGAACCACGTTAAATACCTCTTGTTTTAAGCTTTTGAAGTAAATTTGAAACCAATCGCTGGAAAAGCAAAACGATACCTGTCACACTTTTCCTCCCATTTTCCGACCATACAGCTAAATTTTCTAAAATTTGTGTGACACGTTTCAAAAAACTTTCTGTCAAGAGCTTTGAGAATGAGTTTGAACTCCACCTCCACTTCTTTTTTTGCCTAGGGGAGTGAGTTTTTCGAAATGGACGAAATATGTCTCGAATGAGTTTTCATACTAATCTCTGAAATGAATTGGAGGTCTATCGGATAAAAAAAAAAAAGAGTTTCAGACATTGCTTTTCCTCACATTTTATAGCGCAAGTGAATGCATAACTTAAACTAAGATAAACTTCAATTCTTTACATTTTATAAAGTGGCGTATGATATGCTAAAAAATTTGTTACTAATTGCACTTAAAATACAACTTAACTATTTTACAACTTTCATCACTGAAATAAGTTATAATTAATACTTTTTATAATAACTGTTATGGCAAACCCCGACAAACCCAAGTTACTTTCAATTTGGAGTTGCACTTCTGTTTCTGCCTCAATTCTCAATCCAAGATCCAAGCAGACGCTCCAAGCTCCAACTGGCTGGCGGACACCCTTGACCGGCAGTACTATGCTGTGGTAATTGCTAAGGACACATTTCTTATGCCTGTCGCTGACACTGACGCCTTCTGAGACTTCTAACCAGTGGCCAGTGGCTATATGGAAATGGGAATGGGATTGGGTCTTTGGTTTTCAGCTTTCAGTTTTGGGTTTGGGCTTAGTCAAAAGAAACGCGAGCTGTTATCAGTGGAATTTTAAAGCGCATCTTGCGCCTTGTGCCCAAATTAACGAAAAACAAAAAAAAAAGAAGAAATGTGAGTCGACATGGACATGGGCAATTCATCGCTGGGTCGGAGAGGTCTGTGGTTTGAGTCTGGGTCTGAGTTTGGGTTTGGGTTTGGTCTTGGCAAGCTTGGACTGTCTTGGTTGCTAATTCGCTGGCATTTTCTTTATTTTAGCGAAATGCGTCCGTTCTGTGATACTCGTTGTCGTCGTAGTCGTCGCCGTTTTCGTTACGTTTGGTTTCGTTTCCTTTGCTTTTTATTTTTGTATTTTCCTTTTTGCTTCGGCTTCCTCTTCACATCTTCAATTGCCGCCTCCGCCACTGCCATCGCCACTGCCACCGCCACTGCCACCGCCACCGCCTCTTGACCAAGAGACGTGTGTGTGGGGGTGCCAAGAAATGAAATTCTTGATATCTTTTGTTTGTTGTCACTGCCGACAGCCTCCTGCCGACTGCCTTCTGTCGACTGCCTTCTGCCGACTGCTGCCTGTCCTGACGCATCTTTGTCCTTTCGCTAACGTCTCTAATTAAAAAAAAAGGGAGCCAGCCGAGTGACCGCACTAATTAGCCTCAAAGCAGCCACATTTGGTATGCCGCCTTGTCCCGGCATGCTTTTGATTTGTAAAAGATTTGTGCAATCCTTAAAAAACTCAAAGTTCAGCGGGTTCGGGTTGGCATCGCTCCTGCGCTGCATTACTACCAATAATTACAGCACATTCTCTGCTGTTATTGTCAGCATAGTGAGACAATTCAGTAAACATGTCACATGCAACCGAATCAATTTTCGCATCAATTCGTGGTCATTGTATGAAATGAAATGACAACTGCAACTCCAAATACAACTCCAACTCCAAGTGCAAGTCCAAGTCCATGTCCAAGTCCATATCTTGTCCATGTTCACTCTGTTCTTAGCTGCTCAGCGCAGGACACAGACATAAGCAACTTTTGGAGCAGTTCAGTTACGAGGGTAGCATTTAAAACTAACCACAGAACTTGCTTCATTTTGGCTTCCCATCAAAAGTCTCAAAAGACACAAAAAAAAAAGAGATGCACTGTAAATAAAATTGTTTGTACGTTGTTCAGTGGCTCAACTAAAAAGGGTTCTTTAAAAAGAACAGAAAGTAGTACATATAGTCCGGTTCCGGTTTTCACTTTCAACAAAATGTTGCGAAATTGAAATTTCTTTAAGACTTGAAAATGTTCTTATTGCCCATCTACTGAATTACAACTAAAAGTGAATTCAATCCGAAAAATCACAACAAAACATGAAAACATGAACATTTAACGAAAAATTCCAAACGCAGTATCTTTACAAAAGAAGAAACCAAAACAAGTCTGTTACAATTAAGTACAAAAGACTGCAATGAAAGTGAATTCAATCCTCAAAATCTTATCAAAAACGAACATTTTAACATTTAAGTGCTAATTACTTTCACAATTTCTTAACAAAATTGCAAACTAGAATAGGCCATGCAGAAAAAACTGCGATGAAAGTGAATTCATTCCGGAAAATCTTACCAAAAGTTAAAATATGAAGTTGAAAAGTAAAATTACGCATGAAATCAGAACAGATCTGATTCAGTTTAGTTCAAAAGACTGTAAAGCCTCAAAAAATGTTCTTTTGAAATCATTAAGTCGAGTTTTTAATGATGAAGGATCTGAGATCCAAAAACCTATTTCGATGACTTTAAAGCCTGTTCTGCTATTTCTGATACATTTTTTTCCAAGCCAGTTAACAGTCTTCACAGTCTGATTCCTCTTAGCTACGCTCCGCTCTGCTAGGATAAGGATAAGGATAAAGATATCTTCCATCTCTATTTCAAATGCTGCTGCTGCTGCTGCTGATGATGCAAGGATGACGCTGATGGGTTGACTTGGCTCTGGCGCAGTTTCTGGTTCTGGTTCTGTTTCTGTTTCTGGGCAGCGCGATTCAAGTTCTTGTCGACTGTAATTAAAAGCAATGCACTAAACATGTGTAGAGCGGCATAGCAGCGGCGTAGAGGGGCAACGAGTGCAGAGGGGGGTACTAAAAACTGCACTTGTTTGCACACATCGAAATTGCGCAGACACTTGATGACAATTTCAGTTAAAAGAAAACTGGTTACAACACATTCTTTTTACAAACGCAATGCGATTGCTAACTGGATGGCAGCAAGTCCAGGTAGAGGGGGCGTCGAAAAGGATGTGCAAGATGCTTAAGAACATTTTAATCAATGTGTGTAGTCTTTACCTAGCCTGAACTCAAAGAAGACGAATAACTTTTGACCGGTCAGCATCGCATTCGATTGCTGTGTCTGCGTCTTTGGCACTTGCTTCAAATTAGCAATAGCAAATAGAAATCACAGATGGAGCGCACAAGGCACAAGGACAATAATGTGCGGCAAAGGTCCTGCAAACGTTTGCTTTTCAGCTAATGATAAGTTCGTCCCCCTACTGCGCTGAAAAAACGTGTGAAGCTTCGTTCGAAAACCAAAAGAATCGAAATCAATTAGCCAATTGCACTCAAAGCTGCCCATTGCCTTTAACTTTGACTTTGACTGGGACTCTGTGACACAATCCTCAGTCCAGCAATGGACAAGTCTGCTGCTGCTACTGACTCTTCGACTCAGACTCAAGCAATTGTTATATGGACCGTCTGGTGCTTTGAACCGAGGGTTGTGACACCACAGGACGTGAACATGAATGAAAACGTGACGTCGACGGGACCACAACAATTGAGGTGATTGTATGCCAGTTCCTTGGCTATTTTTTTTGTTTTTCATCTCTTTTTGGGCTTTTTGTTTAGAATTGAGGAGCTATCATAGCTATCAGCTAACAGGTCTTTAATGCGACTTGTCTGCTAAGCTCTTGACCACATTGGCTGCAACTTTTATGCAGAAATGGAACACGAACAACAAAGACAACAACCACAACAACTACAACAATAGACGGTTGAAAAGTGTGCTTGAATTATTGATGAATACGTCCCAAATGGATTGAGTCCAGCTGAAATCACTCATGGCCCCCAACAAAAAACTACCCAAACAGCAAAATAGTTCAAGTGAGAGACGAAAAATGCTCACACGAAAGGATTTAGCATTCGTGCTATGCTGAGAGTGTCCTGTGAGTTAGGGCTCCATGTGTATGGCTATGGATAATGTATTGCACATCATCATGAACAATGATTTCATGATTTCGTTTGCTGCTTTTGTTCTTTACCGGTACAACACTTCAAGTTCCCATTTCCACATCCACTTTCACATTTTGCACTCCTGGTCAAACTCAGGGCGCGACGCGAACCCCGAGGGAGGCTTCTTCGTTTTGGGCTTTCCTACTAATGGGTCAACCGTCACTCGGACGGACGTCAAAGTGTCTGTAAATCACCCACAACAACAACAACAACAGCAAAACAACACCAAAATAACACAAAAAACGTAAAACAAAACCAACGTCCGACAAAGGATATTCGAGTTTGAGGTGAGCCTGCCCACAGGATAGCAGCTACAAATACATCATGACAAGTCTGGAGAATTGGGGGGGCTGGGGGCGCACAGTTTCACCTCTTTTTTTTTTGTTGTTTTGGCTATCCTATGCTAGCCCTTGTCCACCCTTCCCATACTATTTCGCTGTGCATCTAATAAAGAAGGAAAGCACGTAAATTACTCTCAAAGGTATAATTTAGTTGCTCACTTGTTATTACTGTTGTTGTTGCTCTTGTTGTTGTTGTTATTTGCTGTTGTTGTTGTTGTTATTTGCTGTTGTTGTAGCGTATAGCTCAGCTTTTGATATCGCATTGCATCAAACTCAGTGACATGCAACAATATTTTTAGACTACATTGTTTTGTTTCTTCTTTTGTTTTTTTCTGTTTTTTGTAGAGTGCCTGTACTTTGACCTCTGCTTAGGACTGTTGCTTTTGTGTCAAATCCATTACATTTTATAGATCCTAAGCTGCCATTTACAGTAGTACTTAAAAACACGAACTCTCTGATAAGGTAAAGGCTTGCATACTACTTTAATGATATTAGGTAAAAGTTACTTATAGGATACAACTTCCGCGGGAAGTAAGCAACAATGTTTAAAAACGTTACTATCTTAATAATATGTGTTGGTATCTAGTCTAATATTATCTATACCAAAAGTGTATCTTTCCAATTTGATTTAAAGCATCTGTACCTTGATCTCTTACTCGAATTTTCACATATTTTGATATGGTTCTAACAAACTAGCTTCGTTATAAAGACACATGTTAAAATGCGATCGAATATGTGTACCAAAAATCAAAGCTTTAGCTTTAAAATTGTTGCTGTGGGAGTTTTTTGCGTTTTACGGGGGTGCGGGGGGTGCATCCGAAATTTGAAATAAACTTGATCTGCGTATGGTATACAGGAATCTACATGCCAAGTTTGGTGTCTCTAGCTCTTATAGTCTCCAAGATCGATGCGTTCATACAGACGGACGGACAGACGAATATGGCAAGGTCGACTCGGCTGCTGATGCTGATCAAGAATATATATACTTTATATAGTAGGAAATGCCTCCTTCTGCCTGTTAAACACATTTGCAGTACTTTATAACTCCCTTTTTCCTATTTTTAATGGGAACAGGGAGAAAAATCTCATACAGACCTGGTCTGGTTTTCACTTTCACTTTAAATATTCACATTTTCACTTTCGGCATGATTTTTGCGAAATGAATTCACTTTAATATGGCCATATATTAAACACACGATGAGCAAGATAAGAAAATATTGCACCTTAAAGGAATTTTCAATGCCGAATAATTTTGCGAAAGTGAATACCAGAACAGGGTTGATGTACTATGCATAAAGGTTTGTATATTTATCTACTAAGACTTGTTCCGGTTTTCACAAAAACTGGTCTAAATTGAAAGTGAGAACACCAAAGTGGTATTTCATTCCGCAATATTTACACGAAAGTGAGTGAGAAACGGAAAAGGAACAGGATTAAGAGAACAATCAATGATAGAGAAAACTCTACGATAAAAAACATATTTTAACTGTTTTAAATTCATATTAAAAATAAGTATTACTAAGTACATTTTACTAAGTAAACATAATATTTTATACACAAAAGAAGCATATTTTGTTTTAGGATAGAAACAACCCCAACTTCAACAAACAAATAAAGCTAGAAGGGGAAATTGATGACATCAATAATAACTACCCAAAAAGATCATTATATTATATGAAAGCAGGCTTAAAACAAGTCGCAACGATATACATTAATGCCAAAAACCCAGGTCTATAATAAAACTGAATCATATGTGGTTTAAAGCAATAGCTTGTTGGCCTTACACTCGCAGTCTTGCATAATCCAGCAGTCAGTTGAGTTCAGTTGGCATCAAGTTACCTCCATTGTTGAACTAATCACCACGTCGAGATTTGGCCAGCCAACTTCTAGCATGCCAACAAATATTAAAAGCCAAAAGCAATATTCATTAAAATGGCGATAAAAAGTGCCCAACTTGATGTTACTTTTTTCTATTCTGTTATATTTTTTATATATATATACATATATATATATATATATATATATATATATATATATATATATATATATATATATATATATATATATTTTATATTCGTCAAAAGGGTTGGGTTAAGTCTGGAGTCAAAAAGTGGTTGGTTGGTTTGGTTTGGTTGGGCCTAGACGATGACCCGGCAACGTTGTCGTTACGTCCAACGTTGACTTGTGCTGTGTGAACATTTCATTTTAATGTGGCAACTACCCGTTACCCGCTTGTGCCTCCTTGCCCCATTGCTCAACCTCATTCCAATCGCCCACTAGCCATGTGAGACGAGCTTGGCAGTTGGCCGCTGCCCGTTTGCTTCTTCATATTTCGTACTTGAAACGTAATTACTTTAGAAAATAATCGTTAAAAGTAATGGTCTGTATCAAATATATTAAAATATAACGCAATGATGGCGACGAGGAGCACCCGAGCAGCGTCCGGCGCTGAATGTTGCCAACGTCAGCAGGAGTAGAAGACATTGCTGGGTGAAGTTCCTCCTGCTGCTGCTGCTTCTGCTCTTGGGGGCATTTGCACTCGTCATGTCAGGAGTCGTCAAAACGCGCAGCATTTTGTACGTCAAAGGAGTCCGAGTGGAGGTTTGGAGACTGTAGTTGGGGTTAGTCGCCATAACGCTCCATTGGATGCCGCCATTTGCCATTGGGGCTGGGAGCTTGGCCATCATCAGTTGAAATGAGTTTTTATCAACGTCTGTCTGGGCTATCGCAGTCGCATCTGGTTCTGGTTCTGGTTCTGGTACTCGTTCTCGTCCTTGTTCTGGTCCTGGCTCTGGCTGGGCGCACATTAGTGAGCAACATTTTATTGCACCTCTGTTTTCCATTCTATAATATAATTCTCACAGCTCGCTCTCGCTCGTTGACATTAAAAGAGAAACAAAAAATATATATATTTAAACGCAATTCGCGTTTGCCATTTCTGTTGCAGAAATAGTTTGTTGTACGGGCTCCCAACTAAGACATCACTTTCATAATGCATAAGGCAATTCAAGTCCTTCCCTATTTATACCCCCACTCCTCTGCCCAGCCAGAGGCCTGTACTTTGAGTGCCAGTCTGACTCCCAAACCGATTCTATTTTCATTTCAGCTTTTGTATGTTAAATTTAATTTCTTTTGTTTCGTTACTCGCACGTCATTTGCAAAATGAAATTATTACAAAATGTTTTTCTCGCTTTTTGCCATGTTGCCTCATTTACTTGGATTTTCCTTAAGTTTTTTTTTTTTATTTTTTATTTTGGTTTTGGTTTTGGGTATGGGTTTGAGTTCGCATTTTTGCCTTTCTTGAGCTTCATCTCAAGCAAAACCATTCCCGCGGGCATATCATCTGCTCCATCAGTGCGAGTGGTTCCCATTTCCCCACCATTTTCACATTTTCACATTTTAGTTTTTGGCTTTCAGTTTTCATTTCATTTCTTTTGTGCCCTCTTCAACGAATTTCTTTTTCATTTGCCTTTTGTTTTTGCATTTCTTAATCATTTTTGAGTGTCTTAATTTAACTTGTATACTCTGCTTTTAATTTCGAGTGTGTCTAGGTGTGTGTGTGTGTGTGTGTGTGTGTGTGTGTTTCTGTATCTCTGTGTGTGTGTGTGTGTGTGTGTTTGTCTGCAGCTGGACCCTTAACTGGCCCTGATAGTATCATTAGCTTTTCCACTGTTTTCTTCACGTCACATTTTCCGTGGATTCAACTGTTTTGAGGGAATTGCCAAGTAGCTGGAAATTAAATTTTGAAATTAATTATAATATTAAATTCTTGAAAATTATAAATAAGTAAGATGTGTGATTTGATGAAGCATGTTTTAATGAAATATATTTAACGTGTTTTTATTATTTTTAAAAAATTACCTTCAATATCCTTAATAGTATAAGGTATCGCACACTAGAATAGATAAAGAACAAAATTAGAAAAATAAATAAAAATATAAATTTATTAAATAAAACAATAAAAAAGTGTTTTTTTCGGCATGCCGAAATACACTTAATTTTGGACCGAGTTATGCTATGAAAGCTATAAGATATAGTCGGTCGATTTTGAAAAAATTGAATCAGCATGTCAAAAGCTTACTTACAAGCAGAATATGTAAATTTGGTTAAGATAGATTGAAAAAGAAAAAAGTTGTTACGCAAAAACTATTTTTTCAACCGATTCTTCCTATGGAAGCTATTAGATAAAGTGCTCCGATTTGATTAAATTTTGTAAACATTTATAAAATATGCTCAAACATACGTTTAGTGAACTTGGTTGAATTATCTTGAAAAAAAGTTTTTCATACAAAAAATCATTTTTCAAACGATTGTTCCTATGGTAGCTATAAGATATAGTCGTCCGATTTTGATGAAATTTTGTCAACAAGCTAAGAACGTGCTTAGACTTCAAAAGAGGGAGTTTTGTTGAAATATATATAAAATCAAAAAAGTTTTTTATACAAAAACATATTTTGCAACCGTTTGTTTCTGTGGCAGCTTTATGTTATGTGTACAAAAGTACCTTTCGCAAGGTTATAAGAATACCTAAATATAGGAAGTTGACAATTGAATATTTGAAAATTGTGCAGCACGAGTTTACAGACTCATTAGTTTAGCTAAGTTTACTTTACGGATATAGTATTGTAATGGCTAACAATACAGGGTTGTGGGATCTTCTATTGTCAGAAATGCATCTAAAAATGTTGCGCAGCAGCAGTCAACAATTGCCATAGCTGTGGGCTGGTATTAATTTCAATCATAATATCGCCGCCTGGCGACAACAAATCCTCCTCCAACTCGAACTCGAACTCCATCTGCTGCTGCTGCTGCTGCTCCTTCCCTCTGCCAAACAGAGAGTCAGGCTGGCTGAGGTCCACAACAAAAAGGTGACAAATGACATGGTCGACTCAAAGTAATTTCTTTCAATTAGGACGCTGCGCATGCTCTGTCCAAGAGAACCGAGAGTCCGAGACAGAGTCAGAGTCGAGAGTCGAGAGTCCTACGTTGCATCCACTTTTGTTGCCGTTGACATTGACATAGCGCGCATGTGCAACACACCTCACACACAATCTGTCTCTCTCGCTCTCTTTCGCACTTTCGACTGCTGCTATCTCGCTCGCACGAATCAAATCGAGCATCGTGTCAGTTATTAATGTTGCACATTTTGTGCCTTAATGGCTAATTCAAGAGTTGACAGATGTGCGTAATTTATTCGCGTTTCTCTTTTCTATCTGTTTTGTCTCCGTTTCGGTCAGTTTCCATGCAGCATCTGCATCAGACTTTATGTTACTTTGCCTGATCCTTCACACCGCACTCCCAACACTTGATAAACGATCCTCGCATTGTGGTGTTGAAAAATGTTGCAAAAATATGATGAGGCCATCACGATGGCGACCGTTTGATAAGCCACCACAAAAAAAAAAACAAGAAGAAATTCAAGATTTAGTTTCTTTTACATTGACAAACGGCATTTCATTTGGCAGCTACTTACAATATGAACAAGTTTTCCAGTTTAAGTGATCATTGCTGCATTTGCAGAACATCAATAAGAAATCTTCTTCTTCAACTCGATTTTAAGGCTGCTTGTTGATTGCTGTTATCGTTATCGATGATCGATCTTGCAGGGCTGGGTCGATCCGATATGAACTAGTTTGCATGATGGCTTTTTGAATAATATCATCGATTACAGTTCTATTAGTTCGTTTTGCTCATGTTCATTAGCATTTATACTTAAAGCGTTAGGAAGGCTAAATAAAATAAATATATAAATATTCAATTCAAATTAACGATTAGTTGTTTTATCCAGAATGGAACTTAAGAAAATACTAGTTATTTTTCCATCCGCAATGAAACAATTAGTTCTTATATTCGAAATGAAACGATTATTTCTTTTTTGCGAAAAGAAACAATTAATTCCTTTGTCCGGAAAGCAACTAAAAGAAAGATTGGTTATATTATCGAGAAACGAACTGCTAAACTATATCAATAAAAGGAACTAGAATTCCAAGCCCTATTTGAAACTGACTTTGTCTACTTTAAAGCATTTACTTTTATATTTTGTTTGTTTAGAACTGTCTTATATGCCTCAATAAACATCAAACTATTAAGGTCATGTCCTCCATATTCAGTTCAACGCATTGTGTTTGATTCTAAATCCAAAATTACTGTTATGTCCCCCATGTTCACTTATACGTTTTGTGTATGATCCTAAATCCTAAAATACTGTCAGTAAAACTTTTACTTGATCTGCATATAGAATATACGAAGCAACATGCCTAGTTTGGTGTCAGTAGCTCTTTTAGGCTGTGACGAACGGACAGACAGACGAACGGACATGGCCAGGTCGACTCGGCTGTTGATGCTGATGAAGAATATATATAAACTTTATAAAGTCGAAGGCGTCTCTTTATGTTCAAAGTTCAAAATTGCTTTCATCAAAGCAAGCCAGTCTAAATTCAAGCTGTTTTCAAATTGTTTGCTTAGAATTCGCAACCGGTTTAAGCCAACACGGAGTGTTGAAATTCTTAATGAGGCATATCTTATTTCCTAATTCTTATTTATGTTGTATAATATAATACACTGCATGACCAAGTGCACCAAAGTCATGCACCCTGCGTTTCATGCCGCATCAAAGATGCAATCATCTGAGCGGTTGCACAACAGTTGTTGTCGCCATGGCATCTGCTCCAGCGGATATGCTCTATGCATTCATCTTATTTTCATCTAATTTTCACCTTATTTTTATATTCATAAATTTGCACTATAACATCGAATAAATCATCGACAATGTTGATTCTGGATACACTTAAATACAATATGCGATGAAACGGATGTTGGTTAACCAAAAATTCATCATTAAAATTGTGGAACAAGAATGCACATGCCAAGATTAATGTTGCTAAATCATAAATAATAATAGTAATATTTTATAATATCAAAGGTCAAATATTTTTAAAGCCTAAACTATCATCTAAAGGATATTATATAATATAATAAGCAGCTGGTTATTCATAAACATAACTTCATATAAAATCAATAGAAACCTCAGACAAATATGCAAAATCAAGAACGTCAACACATCAGCAACATTGTTGATTTGACAACCAAAATTGTTTTAGACATGAATGACGTTGGTATTGGTATTGGTGTTGGCCTCGGCCTTGGCCTCGACAGCAACAGCGATAACAACAACAACAACAGCAGCAGCAGGAACAGCGATAGGGAAAGCGACAATCAGAGCGTTGGCAGCGCTTTGTGGTCACACAAATTGCCAGTCGTGGTCAAATCGTCAACAGCAACGACGACAATGGAAATTGCTTAGATTTGCGTTGGACCACAAAGCGTCCCGACATGGTCGGACACCTGACCAGGCCAAGCCGGGGCAGGCAGTGGGGCAGTAGCAGTAGCAGTGGCAGTGGCAGTGGTAGTGGCAGTGGCAGGAGCAGCAGTCATCAGGCAGCAGCGACTGGTGTTGAAGGATTCACGATGTGACAGTGTCCGTCCTTTGACATGTGGCATAATGTTGCTGCCAGGCTTGGTTGACTGTTGCTGATGGAGGCACCAGCAGCAGCAACAACGGGACATAAGCTACACACACACACACACACACACACACAAACAAACATATGCATTGCTTACTGAGAGAGCTCAAACTGTTGTTGACAGCGACAGCAACAAGGACAACACACAGCAGTAACAATAAGAACAACAACAACATCAACAGCAGCAGCAGCAACAATGTCGGTAACAACAGCGGCAATAAACTTGAAGTTGACAATTGTAAAAAGCAAGGCACATGTGAGCGGCCACCCGGCCCCAACAACGACGACAGCATCAAACAACTGAAATGTTAGCAGCAACAACCAAACAAACAACACCAACAACAACAGCAACAAGTAGAAAAGCATACAGCAAAGGCAATCATAAAATCAACAACTATGAAATTCATCACCGGCAACAGCCGCTCAGTGAAAGCCGCTCGTTGACACTTCCGCCACATGCTGAAACTGGAGTCACTGGATCAGCAACAGCAGCAACAACAACAGCAGCAACAACAGCAGCAACAACAGCAGCAACAGCAGCAACAACAGCAACAACATCAGCATCGCCATCAGGCAGTTGTCGTCGTCACACCATCAGCAACATACAGCTTCGTTGCCGGCGAAAAACAACAACAGCAGCAGCAACAACAACAACTACAGCAGCATCATCATCATTCACGGCAGCAACGGCGACGGGTAAGTGAAATTAATTGCATTGTTTTTGGCCAATGAATTCCTAGTTGCCAGTTTTTGTTTTCGGCTTAAACGCCTTGACGCCTTTTTGCCAAAACAACTACAACAGCAACAACAACAACAGCAACATTCAAACACAAAACACACAACAGCGGCCACAGCGCGTTGCCCCTCAAATCCCAATCCTTTGCGCCTCTGCAGTTCATCACACGTGATTGCCGCAGTATGTTGCAAGCATTTCAAGCGCACAGTGCTTCCAAATGCATAGTGAATTGAGTCAAATGTGAAGTGCAGCTGAGCTTGACTACTTGAAATCTAATTTTACAGCATTACCAGTGCAATATCGACCGATCGTTGCTATGGCAGCTATATGTTATAGTGGTCTAATCCAGACCTTTTTTATTCGAAATTCCATTTTTGTCTAACTTGTTCAATATTTAATGCATAATTTATGCTTGTTTATGCATAATTTGCAAATTTCAAAGCACATTTGTGATAACTTATACATATATTATATATACATATATTACTTCTAAATTCATGATTAGTTATTCTTGGTCGATTTTTGACATAATTTGTGCCTGAAATGCATGAATTCGATCTAGGGATCTCTCTGTTTATCTGCCTATTTTATGAAATAATTTAATTTAATTTAAAATCTTAAGCCGTCATAATTGTAAATTTGATTTTTATAATTTTTCAAATTTTCCGATTAACGATTGACAGCAATCAATAGCTAGCATATAAAATAAATGAATTACTTGACGAACCGTGGACTATATAAAATAAACTACATATATTTTTATGAGTTTTAAACACACCTAAAATTAACTTAAACGCTTTTTTAAAAATATATAAAATTAATTAAACTAATTTTAATTCTACTCTCATATTTGATTTCGTTCTTAGCTTTCATTGATTTTGAATAAGTAGTCAAACCACTGTGCGCCACTTTGAATGTGTTTAGAGTTGCTCGGTCTGCTGGCTGTGACTCCATGGTCTGCTCCATAGCATCACCTTCGCACCCCGTCCTGCATACACTCAAACCCATCCCATCCTTATGCCATGCCATACCATCCATCCACATTCCACATGCCACATCCTCTCCGTTGTTGTCCTCATCGCAGTCACCATCGGTTTATCGCGCTGCTCTAGTTAGTTACCATCATCAACATGTTGACATGTCTATGACTGCATATGTATGTTATGTATGTGTGTGTGTGTGTGTGTGTGTGTGTGTGTGTTGTTGTTGTTGTTGTTGCTGCTCTTGTTGTTGTTGCAACGCGCTAACCAAGCTCAACAGCGTTTATCACTCATGCTTATGGTCTTGTTTTTGCGGTGATATATCACACTTGACACTCATTCATTCAGTTTTAGAGTTTAGTGTTTTGGGCTCGTTACGTATCCCTTGCCCCCGCTATCCTATCTCTAATCCACCCCCTCTCAGCCTGCCTTCCCTGTGACCAGCTTAGAAACGCTTCCATTTGAATTTCATCACTTTTGCACCAACGCGAAATCAAGCAGCCAAAACTTCACTCCACCAAAACTTCACCCCTCCAAAAACATCACCCCTCCTAAAACTTTACCCCTTCTCTGCTCAAGTGATAGCAGGAAGGACTCTAGTTCAGCAGTCTAGCATAGTTAGAGAGGCCGCAACTATCGTCAACATGCGAAGTCACCCAAAGAACTCCCACCATATGCTCTATGTTATTTTGGGGCTTGATGAATGCTCCTTCATAGTCGTCAGCTCACATTCTCGTCATCGTCATTGTTGTTGTCCTTGTTGTGGTTGTTGCTGTTGTTGTTGTTGTTGTTGCTGTTGTTGCTGTTATCCTGACTGCCTGTTAATTTGTGCGCAGCAGGACGAAGGGGATGAGTCAAGTTTTTGGGTGTAGAGCAATTCATCCACTCGCATCATTCACATGCATTTCGACACTGTTTTTGGGATATTTGTCCTGTTCCTGTTGTTGTTGTTGCTGCTCTTGCTCCTATTGTTGTTGTTGTTGTTGTTGTTGTTGGCTTGTGTTTGCTTTTCAATTGCTCCACAAATGTTTATGCAGATTAATTGTATTTTGAGTTGTGTTTTTGTCTAGCTCTGTGGCTCTGCTGTGTCAGTAGAAAAAGGCAGAGTGTGAGAGTAGGGAGTATCTATAAAAGGACTGCAGCTTTGGATCCTTTGCTTTTTGATGAATGTGGCAAATGTTTGCTAAGCTTTCCATAATGTGACTGTAAGTTGTGGGCTACAATTTGAATTGGGTGGGGGGGGAGGGGTGCGAAGGATGATGTGATGTGCACAAATTTGTCTGCATATCGATCCAGCATTAAGATATATGTTAATAAATGAACCTAAAGCTGAAAACAGATGAAGAAATTCTTTAAAATTGTTGAGCAGAGGGGGACAATACAAAGTGGCAAGTTTGGGATTAGTAAAAGCAAGATTAAAGCGATTTTTCGAATTTAAAAACTGAAAAGAACTAGAGTTATTTTGGTTGGTTAGTTAAAGATTTGTGAATTTTAGTTAGCTAAGCAGCATTTAAGCGCTTTTTCGACTTTAAAAACTGAAAACAGATGAAGAAATCATTATAAATTGTTGAGTGGAGGGGGATATACGAAGTGAGAACTTTACGATTAGCTAATTTTATAAAGTTAATAAGGACTTAAGCGCTTTTTCGACTTTAAGAACTAAAAAGCTGTAGAGTTACTTTGGTTGGGTTCAAATTTTGGATAGTTCAGAAAGATTTCAGCGCTTTTTACTCCCTGTTCCCATTAAAAATGGGAAAAAGGGAGTATTAAAGTACTTCAAATGTATGTAAAAGGCAGAAGGTGGCATTTCCGACTATATAAAGTATATATATTCTTGATCAGCATCAACAGCCGAGTCGATATAGCCATTTTCGTCTGTCAGTCCGTCTGTCTGTCTGTATGAACGCATCGATCTCTGAGACTATAAGAGCTAGAGACACCAAACTTGGCATGCAGGTTCATGTATACCATACGCAGATCAAGTTTATTGCAAACTTCGAATACACCTCCCACACCGCCGCAAATTAAAAAAAAACCTCCCACAGCCATAATTAAAAAAGTTTAGTTTTAGTTTTTGGTACACACATTTCTTATATCAATGTTAAGCAGTTACATAAATTTCGTTGCGATCGGATAATAAACACCAAAGTTATTGACGAATCTATTTTCCACCGTCTCTGTAGGCAGAAGAAACAGTTTGACAGGCGCTGGAAACGTAAAGTGCGCTGCTTGCTTACATGGCCGCTGAACTGCTCAAAGAAAATGTAATGCACGGTTTGTAATACATTGCTTGTAATGCACTGCTTGTAATACACTGCTTGTAGTGCACTGCTTGCATGTGTAACTGAATACAAAGATGTTATGGTTATCAGAGATGAGTGCAGGGAGTTTCGTAGTCGGCTAGACTCAGGAGCTGAGTACTTTTGGTAATAAACCACACTCCAAGATGGGTTAACCGCCCTTGTTTCAAAATCACATTCAGTTCATCTCAAATCAAATTAATTTTGAAAATTAAAACAACCTGCGGCTCTGAAAAATATTCCAAAAAATACTGACAGTAGCTTTACCACAACTCATAAACATTTGCACAACATTTTTGGTAAAAATATGCAAAATGTTGCATACAACATTTTATTTTATTTCAACTTTTGCCAACATCTGATGTATAATTGTAAATTGTAACAAGCGGAAGGAGGTGCAGGGTGCAGGGGTTATTTGAAATGCCATTCAAAAATGAAGTTGTATCTGCAACTCATAGATGTGAATGTATCTGCAACTCTCTGTGTAATGTGTATGGTGTCTAAATTTAGCTGCAAATAACAAAAAGTTGCTCGCAAAACAAATGTTTTTGACGCATTTTTCGTAACTGCGGCGAGTTGAGTTGAGTTGTGTTGTGTTTGAGGCGAGGCGAGGCGAGGCGTGGGTGGCAGGTGGGGGGAGGGGCGTGGCTGGCGCCAAGCATTTGCAGTTTTTATGACGCTGCCGTCGCCGTCGCCGTCACAGTCGTCGCGACGGCTTCGGCATCGGCATCGGCGTCAGCGTCTGACGCGTCCGTCACCGCAAAGGTGTCAGAAAATTGCATGCAGCAATTTTCAGCCATTTGACAGATGGACATGCAGACGGAATGGCTGGGAAGGGAAGGGAAATGGCAGGGAATGACAGGGAATGGAATGAAACGAAACAGCGTGTGATAAAATCGTGTGTCAATTCGATTTTTGACGTTAACCGCCGCCTAAACAACAGCAACAAAAAATAACAACAACAGCAACAACAACAACAACGAGCAATCTCAACATTCTTTTTTTTTATTACTTAGAAGCGTTGCATAGAATTGAAAATTGGGTGGCCTGGCTGACTGCCTGCCACGGTTTTGCTTGTTGCAATAGAAACGGACGCGCTACATGACATTTGTGGCAGTGAATTGGCAGCTGCAGCAGCAGCAGCAGCAACAACGCAGCAATTGCCACAACCTGCAGCCAAGATTCGATGATGCCGACTGCGGACTCAGATTGGGATGTGGGCGAGCAAAATAAATGTTAACCGGTTCGGACATCAACCGTTGCGGCCATTGACTGACTGACAGCCCTTTTCGAGTAAAGCGTTGCTTTTGGATGGGGAAGGGGGTGGGGGCGAGGGGAGGGAGTGGGTGTGGGTGTGGGTGTGCCAAAGGCAGTCAAACAAAGCGGCAAGGTGTTAACTGTTCAACACTGCACAAAATTATGTACAGTGGTGAAATTAGAACACTTCCCTTTCAGAGCATTTCAAATTTGAGAAAAATTCTAAATTTTATTTAAGAAAAATCAATTTAAAAAAAAATTTATTAAAAATATATTAAATTAATTGATGTATTGAGCAAATTTCATTGTCAGCTCTAAATAAATATACGTGTAAATTAAACTTTTGAATATGAAATCAGTTTTGTTTGTTTTTATGAAATTTTATTTAAAAAAATATATTAATATAAAAAAAAAATTAATTTAAATCTGCTACAAATTATGGTTTGTAAATTTTAAATATTCATGTTTCGTTTCTGTTAGATTTATCAAAAAATAAAAATGGAATAAAATTTTTAAGCTGAAAAAAATAGAAAGAAAAATTTTAAAAAATTATAAGAATTTTAGATTCTAAATTGGAAGATTTCAAAATTCTAATTTGCGAAATTTCTAATTGCGGAGCGACTATTGTACCAGTTGTATGCAAAAAATCTTAATAAAGTATCTTTGAAAAGATTTTCTTGATTCCATTTTTTAACAATTTGTTGAATGAGAATCTTATTGGATAAATTATAATTAAGACAAGCCAAGTACAATATTGTACTCGACTTGAAAAAATGACTTATAAGATCTAATCGAAAACACAATGGGCCAAATAGCGTCTTAAGTGTCTTAAAAACTTCCTCCATAATGGAAACAAAGAAGTTAAACATGAAACTTAAAACACTCTTCTTAAATGAACTTTTGATAACATCGAATCCTTTGCATTTTTTAAATATCAGTGTATTCCACTTCTGAAAAACCTGATAACAGATATATATGCTGTACTTGATATATCAGTATTATGGCTCTGAATTATGATTTCATCGTATAAGCCTACTCCAAAGTTTTTCTTTCCTGTCGCTACTCATGGCATACATATATATAAATCCAAAACAAAAAAAAAGTGCATTGTGCAATTGAAATCATGTTACAATGTGCCAAGAGTACGAGATGAGATACAAATGCATGTATAGTAAATGGGGGTAGGTATGGTAACATTCCGTTATGTTACATTTCTAGCCCACAAATAAAAAAATATTCGTATCCAACTTTTGACGTGTGACAGCCAGTTGGCGTTGCATTTTGGCCGCAATTGTCAGGTGCCGCGATATTCGAGGACCTGTCAATCCGATTTCAGATATTTGAGCATATGATGGGTTGAGTTGAGAAGAGTATGCACATCAAAAGAACTTTTCTATAAATGAAATGGCTTTAATAACAGTTGAAATAAAGATTTGCGTTTTTTATGCTAGTAAATTATTAACTTTTGATGTGATTTATGTGTTTAGTTTTAAGCTTAACATTTTCGAAACGTTGGAATTGAAACTATGCATAACAATAGATGCGTTTCGGTTTCCACTTTCAGTTAAAACTTTTCGGAAGTGTATTTTTGTTGATTTTTCATTATTTCTGATGAGTTAACTCGATTGAATTTAAGCCAAGTGAAATCAATCCGCACAATTTTATTTGACGTTCAAATTTACTTTCGGATTTATATAGAAATTAAGACTATTTTTAATTAATAAAAATTAAATATTTAATAAGTTATATACATTTTTTGAACACTTTTAGATAGAATAAATGATCTATACCCCGTTCCGGTATCCACTTTCAATAACATTTAGTGAATTTGAAATTTTTTAAATGTGGAAAGTTTCATTATGGTTTTTAAGCTAGTGAATTTAACCCTTTATCAATAGAAAATGTATTCAAACCATTCTAAAATGTAAGCCGGTTCAATCCATAAAATTTCGTCAAAAGTGGAAACTAGAACAGGTGAAATTTATGCTACATACATATGTATGTATGTATATGTATTTAGTACATATGGTCCATGTTCAATTACAGATTTAAAACAAATATGGCAGCTTATAACAACCTAGAAACTAGAAAACATAAGATAACTGGAAGGAGTAAAGAAAAATCAAATACAAAGAACGTTTTTTTCTTTGTGCTTTTGCTTTAGTGACGAGTTTGAAACGCCGAAGAAGAAACAGAAGCTCATAAAGATGCGTAATGGTCGCCTGCGCACAAGTATCGGAAAATAATTAAAGACAGAGTGCAGAAGGGCGATAAAAAAGAGGAGAACGAGAAGTTGGCAAAAAGGCAGCTCAAATATTAACAAAGGGCAAATTGAAGATTGGAATGCTTGGAATTGAACAAAGGCAACATTTTGTTGGGAAGAAACCCAACTAAAAGGTTTGATTAAATCTAAAATAATATTAAATAATGATTTGAATCATGATTCATATGCGATTCATATACCCGCAACACTCAAAACAGTAGCAAACGACATTGTCACGTGCGAAAGAGCAGCTACCAATTCCACCCATTCCCCCCATTCCAGTTTGTTCCTTTTACGCAGCAGCAGCAGCAGCACAAACAACCGTTTTGGCCTCAGCTTGTGTGCGGTCGCTAAAAGCAGCGCAGCGCATTCAACAATTGGGCTGCCACTGCGTATGGCAAGGGGTGGGGCAGGGGCAGTAGTCGCAATACGCGATTTGATCTAGCATTTTATTTTTTTTTTTGTGCAGAGAAAGGGACGTAACAGAATTAAAAGTGATGCACACACAGCATTGGTTGTTCTTGTTGTAAATTTTAGTTTAGATGCCAAAAGGAGTGTTAACCATAATGCAGGCAGCAGTAGCCAACAGCATCCGCCCCCTACTCCACCCAGCGCCGCCTTGACCGTTGCGCTGCGTCGCTTCATTTTCAATTTCAATAAATAACCTTGATTTAAGCGACTGCGACGTCGGCAGCGACGCCAACGCACAGGCACCCACCCCCACACACACACAAGTCGTTTGACCAGCTGCAACGCACACAAACACACTGAGAGAGCGAACGATAGAGAGAGAGAGAGAGAGAGAGCGACATGGCGGGCCAGACCGGCCCCCACACACAAACACCTGTCACACTGCACATTGTCGCACTGCACAAAGCTGCGCTCTCTGGCGCTGACTGTCTCTCACACACGTGCGCTCTCTCACGGCCATGTTGCAGTTGTGTGTTCCGCTGCCCATTTCGTTTCAGTTTCAATTCAATATTGTTTCGCCTGGCGCTTTCTCCTCATGCCCAAAGCCAAAGCGATGGGCTATAAATCAAAACAAAACTGCAGCCGCTGCCAGCTGGCAACGACGACGCATGCGCAGACAGTCGGCAGCAGCAGCAGCGTTGCGCTCTCTGAGCACGTAACGCTCTCTTTCTGTCTGCTGCCGGCATATATCAAATTAATGGGGAAAACGTCGTCGGCTCTCTCTCACATGTGCACGCCACAATTCATTTTGATTGCCGTCGCGACGCGCTCGTTTGTTTCGCTCTCAACGACGACGACGCCACTGCTGCTGTCTCTGCTGCTGCTGCCACGGCTGCCGCTGCTGCTGCTGTTGCTGTCAGCTCTGAACGTTGTCAGTGTCAAAAAGATGTTTTAGTCGACAACGGCAGCGCTGAACGAAATCATGTCGCATATTTTCATTGTTGAATTTTTCGCAAGAAATTCAACAGCAGCGACTAACACAGCAGTTGCAGCGCAGTAACGTTAACGTCATTGCAGCGACGACGCGTCGCTGCCGGCAGAGCGGTGCCACCACAATTGCAACGTGCGCGTGTCAATCAGTCGACGCTAATGACTTGCCTTGTCCGGTTAACCGTTTCAAGTTTTTGAACGTTGCTTTTTTTTTTGCGCGCGCGCGTTTTTTTTTGTTGTTCTAGTCGACGAAAAAAACCAAAAAAAAAAAACAAAAATAAGTGAAACAGCAACGGGGCAAAGGGGCGACACAAAAACTAGCAGCGGCAGCAGCAGCAGCAGCAAGCATAATAATAAATTTTGTGGCAAGCGTCAGTAAATCATTAAATTAATAGCCTCACACAGATACGCATATAGAGCTGTGGTGCGTGTGTATTGGTTCCAGTTGCCAGGAGAAGAAGGAAGAGGAAGCGCTTGTGCCTTGGAAATTGGCGGCAGTTGACCGCAGCAGCAACAAAAACAACAACAGCAGCGACGACGACGTCAACGACGTCGCTTGCAATACATAAACTCACACACACACACACACATACAAACGCTAGAGAGTTCGTCATCAGGCAGCAGCAGCATTACCAGCAGCGGAAGGAGGTAGAGGAGAAGGAGGTGGATTTGCCGCATGCCCTCTTTGGCCGCCCATTGTGACATTTGATTTATTTGACGTGTGTGTTTTTGATAGAAGCTCAACACGAAACTGACACGTTCAAACATACACACACACACATAAGCAAACAAACACACAAACACACACATACAAACAAAGCAGCGCTCTTAAGAATTTCAAACGTGAAACGAAAATAAAATGAAATACATTTAATTTCGTATTTGTATTGGTATTGGTTAGTCGCGTATATTTGGCTTAGTTAAGTGCGTTTTTTTTTTGTTGTTGTTGGTTGGTTGTTTTTTAAGTGTGACCAAATCACAACAATCAAAAAGAACAACAACAACAACAATTCGAATGTGCAAATTGAATTTACTAAAAAAAAGACAAAAAGTGAAAAATTAACAAAATGATGCTGCACGAAGCGGTTATGTTGGAGATCTATCGACAGGCGTTGAGCGCAAGGTGAGCATATTTACCGTTATTATTAACAAAGGTGCTTTTGATTCCAATTGGAAAGTGTTGTGTTTTCATTTGAAGTGAGTGTGAAATTCTGAATTTGGAGTGTGTTTTTTTAGACTTTAAAGTTTTTGTAATTTTGATTTCTGTAAAATATTATTTTAATACGAATTGTTTAAAACTATTTAAAGCTGTACTTTTTCGACATAACTGTTTGTGTAATTTTGGTTTTTGTATGATTCCAATAAGAATTGTTTCAAGCTAATTACAACTGTAAATTACCGTTATAAGCTAAGTTAATATATAATTGGTGTACTTTAAAGTTGATGTTGTTCAAAAATGTGTTTATAAAATGAGTTTTTAGTTTAAAAGAGTTGTTTTTAGTTAAATTCTTAGTTTCGTAGTTTAAAAGAGTTGTTTTTAGTTAAATTCTTAGTTTAAAAGAGTTGTTTTTAATTAAGTTTAAGTTTATTTGGTGCATTGTGCGTTATTATAAATTCCATTTTAAAAGAATTTGTTACAATTTATTATGCATATATGTTTACAAATTTATAAAAATAATTATAAATAAATAAGCTAAGAATACAAATAGTGTTCTTAGAATAGTGAACAATTTGTAAATTGCAGTTTATATAAAAATTAATGGATCTTTAATTAATGCAAACGCTTTAAATGCATTGTTTGAGCTACTTTTTAAACTAGATGCCAAATTTTTAAAGCTGTATATAAAGATGTTTTTGTTTTATGACATACATTTGTATGTTTCTTATCAATTTTGAAAATTCAACTTGCTAAATTAGGTTGTCTGAGTTATAGGAATTGGGTTTCGTGACATTATCTGATGTATGTTATGTCTGCTGTGATAGTACAAATATTCAAGAATATATATATATATAACATGCGACAGCAAGTGAATTATGATTGCTTTTGATTCGAATGAAGTTTGACATTTTGCTTTTAAATTCAATTATAAGTTACATATTGATAATGACAATTGTTTCAAATAAAGTGTTTTTGAAATGATATTCAACTATTGAATGCTTGTTAGATATATGTATGCTCTAGCTTAACTACTTGCTACTTTATAAACTAGTCAAAAGCTTAGAGGCTGAGAGTCAAGAGTTGATTATATTATAATTATATTGCATTAAGATTTGAATACTTTCTTTTGCATTTTTTCACTGATAGCAAACGGTTTCTATTTTTGAATTGATGTATAATAGCAAAAAATGAAATAAGAAATTAGAATTTAAATTTTAAAATAAATTTATGATTCAATAGTTGGCAAATTTATAATGAATTTCAACATTAATATTAACTGGGTTTCATTAAAATTCAAAATTGGTAATTCAAGATTTGGGAAAACCTCATCAGAAGCAGAAGTTTGTTTAAAATTAGTAGAATTAAAATGATATAACATAAGTTCTTAATACCAAAGCTTTAATTTAAGAAATAGCTTGTTGTGCTAGGAAAAGAAATCATAAATAAATAAAGAATAAATATTTAAAAATAGCGCTTAATTAAACAGATGAAGGAGTAAAGTTTTTAGATTAGGAATAAAAGCAGCATTAGAGGGTTATAATCATAAGAACGTAAGATCTGAAAAGGGCTATGAATAGTTTATTGCAATTAGAAGATAAGATCCGAAAAGGGTTCTGGATAGAATAGAACATAGAATCCAAAAAGTGTTACGAATAGTTTTTTAGAATATAGAATAATATAGAATTGTAGAACATAAGATCCGAGAAATAGTATGTATAGCATAGTTAGGTTAGGTTGAGTAAAAAACTCAACTCACTTAGCATAGTTAGTATTAAAGATTGGAAGCTAAAGAAGCAGCTAGTTTCTAGTTCTGTTGGGAACATGCTCATCCATTCCCTGCCCCCCTAGATCATCATCTAAAACGCCTCTGTTTTCTGTTCCTTGCAGTGAACTGGCGAGTCCGCGTTGTCAATCCCGCGAATCGAATGTATCTGCCGCAGCGGGGGATGCACGTTGTCCATCGAATGAATCACATTGCTCGGGCAATGATTGCCTGACACCGGCGCCAACACCGACGCCCTCGGCCAGCTCACCCGTGGGTCTGCCGCTGACAGCGACGCTGGCGCCCTCGGCGGCTGCGGCGCTGCTGCCGCCACAGTCGGCGGCAATGGCTGCGTATTTGGCAGCGGCGCAACAGAATCATTTGTTGCTAACAAATCCGCTGGCGGCAGCTGCATCATTGGTGCAACAGGCGACGCAACAGGGTGCATCACCGAGCAGGCATCAACAGCAAATGGAGGATGAGGCACCCGCTTTGGACTTTAGTCGCAAGCGTAGAACGCCCAGCGATTGTGAGGCAACAACGGGCAGCGATGAGGAGCAGGAGCAGGAACAGGAGCAGGAGCAGTCAGAACAGGAGTCAGCGCCCTTAGACTTGTCGGTGAGCACGCGTAAGCGACAGACGCCCAGCCTGGAGCAGGATACGCCTGCGAGAAAGCTGCCACGTGGCACCGATTACAAATCACCATTGCCACCAGGCAGCTGGGTGCCACCAATGAATCCATATTTGGCAGCGGTGGCAGCCAAGTCCAAATTGGCGCCGAATGAGGCAACCAAGGCGCTGGAGAAGATGAGCGAGATGAGTCGCTTGGAGACGCCACCGCCGAGCAGCAGCAGCAGCAGAGCAGCGGGCGTTGGGGCAACTAATACAAATATAAGCGGCAGCGCAGGACGCCACAGCGCCTGGCAATCGCATTGGTTGAACAAAGGCGCCGATGCGGCCAAGGATGTCTTCAAGTGCGTCTGGTGCAAGCAGAGCTTTGCCACATTAGCTCTGCTTACCACACACATGAAAGAGACGCAGCATTGTGGCGTGCAGGTGCCGTCTCCCTCGACAGGACATCAAATCAAACAAGCCACTTCCACAACAACCACATCCAACTGTTCCAGCAGCAGCAGCACTTCATCCAGTTCCTCCAAATCCGAGCTAAATATGCTCATCAAGGAAACAATGCCGCTGCCCAGAAAGCTAGTGCGTGGCCAGGATGTGTGGCTGGGCAAAGGAGCAGAGCAGACCAGACAGATCCTGAAGTGCATGTGGTGCGGTCAAAGCTTCCGATCCTTGGCAGAGATGACCAGCCATATGCAGGAGACGCAGCATTATACAAATATCATATCGCAGGAGCAAATCATATCCTGGAAATCGGGCGATGAGCGTCCTGCCAATGGCAACAGCAGCAGTCAAAGTCAAGCCACCAACAACAATGCCACGCCCACTGTCAGCGCTGTGTTGACGTGCAAGGTGTGCGATCAGGCCTTTGGCACCTTGAAGGAGCTGAGCACACACATGGCTCAACAGTCGCATTACAAGGATAACGCCTCCAGCTGCTCCAGCTCTGTGTCGCCGCCAGCGCCGCCGGCCAACAGCGCCGCAGGCAATGCTGCCGCCAAACGTGGCAGACAGACACGGCAGGAGAAGCGCAAGAAGTCGTTGCCGGTGCGCAAGTTGCTCGAACTGGAGCGTTCCGGCAGCGGCAACAACAGTTTGGACTCGGCCTTAAAGCCGCTGCGTGATTTTGCTGCAGCCACAAAGATTACGTGCGAGAAATGTGGCAGCAAGATTGAGACGGCCTTGTTTGTGGAGCACATACGCAAGTGTCTGGGCGATAGCATACCCATTCCACCCAGAAGATCAGCGGATCAGCAGCAACAGCAGCAGCAGCAGCAGCGTCTGTCCAGTCCAGAGAAACCCAATGGCGCTCCTTCCGTTTTGAATGCTTTGGAACAGCTCATCGAGAAGAGCTTTGAATCACGCGTGGGTCGCCTGGCTGCTGGTTATCCCGAATCCGCTGGCACTCCGCTCGGCGCCAGCATACTCAAGCGTCTGGGCATCGATGATAGCAGCGACTATACCAAACCCTTGATGGATGCCCAAGCCATGCAAATGCAGCTGCTACGCTCCTCCTATGCTTCACGTGATCGCAGCGCCAGCGAGTCCAGCTCGGCCAGTCGCGTGGAGTCCGCCTATACGCCGGATCGGCAACAGGCGACGCCACGTTGCACACCCGATACGCCCGCAGCCTGCTCCTCCGCTGTGGCCACGCCCACTTCGCTGCCTCCGCCAGGCATCAAGTCGGAGCCCTTGGAGTCGGAAACTGCTGAGCTGGATCAGTGCAGATCAATGCTTATCAATGTGAAGAAGGAATTCAGCATGGAGCATGCCACAGGCAATTCACGTGCCAGTCCCAGCGTTAATAGCGATCGTTCCAATACTTCTCCACCCGCTCCGCCTGCTCATGCAACAAATCTTTCGGAGAGCGGTAGTCTTCTCGCACTTAACTCCATGTTCGATCAGCTGAGCAATGTGGAAAGCAACAATAACAATACTGGTAAGTTGAACAGTTATTTGGAATCTTTTGATTAGATTGGGATTGATGGGTTGTTTTTCTGATCTTCAAATCTTAGCTAAAGCCAAACTTGGGTAACAAAAAGCCACCATTTCTTCGCGAAAGTACCCACTATCCTACTTTTAAAGAGTCTTTCCTTGTTTAAGCTCGAGTTCATTAATTCTGGTTCAATAATTAACGGTTCTTTAATATTTATGAGAATGAATTCCAATGCAGATTCATGTGTTGATTTTTCCTTTATTTAATCTGAGCTAAAGTTAACTTCCTTATCAAAAACCCACCAATTGACTTCCCTTATAAAAGAAATGAAAACGAAACCTTTAATTTTGATTAAATAAGGTATTGACTTTGGTTGTTGAGATTGATGGGTTGACTTCCTGATCTTCAAATCTTAGCTAAAGAAAATTTGGGTTTCAAAAAACCACCAATCCTCAGCGAAAGTCTCCCATCTTCTTCCTTTTTTTTTTGAACTCGCTTAACAAATACCTAACGACTCTTCAGTATCCTTGAGGATGAGCCTCATATTGAGTTGAGATTCATGGATTGAGTTTTCTTAAAATAGGATTAAATTTATCTAAACAAAACTTGACTATCAAAAACTCTAATGTTCAGGCTCGAGGGTTTCATCTTATCTTACGTAAGGAATGGAACCTTATCCTAAATTTTAAAACTTCGAAAAAAGCACTTTCCTAAGTCCCCAAGATGTTTGGCAGTTTATTTATAATTTATTAATAATAATAATAATACTACAAAATAATAATAATAATATATATAGATAGTTATAATAATACTAATACTAATACTAATACTAGTAATAATACTAATAATAAATATGCTGAAAATGAATTCAACAATTAAAGATATACAGGGCTGTTCCCATTTGCGACTCCAATCAAAACATTCCGAATCCGTATTATTAGCTTGCTGTTCTGAGTTTGACTTTTGAGAAAGAGAAAAAATGGTAAAAATATTACTATTTTATTTGAAAAGAGTAATAAAAAATCGAAAACTTTTTGAAATAAAAAGTTCTTGCAAATAAGAAAAGGGTTTAAAAACTTAAAATTAATTTGTACATTAACTGGAGATGTTTAAATACAAAATTGGTCAAACATTGTTTGACAGGATTGAGGAAATGGCGGAAAAAGCTCAATCAGAATACTGTCATGATTATTTATTTATAATATCTTCAAACAAGTTCTAGGCTAGAAAAGTTTCCTTTAAGATAATATATAAAAAATTGCCACATTATTTCTTTGAGCTTAACTCAATTAGTTTGAATATTTTGTAACCTAGAATAAATTTCTAAGATACAAAAACTGAATAATAATAATAACAGAAAACTTGGGAAACAAGAAAACTTGTGAAAAGCTTACTTACTTTTTCTCTCACACGCTAATTTTAAATTTCCGTTTTTCTTTAACAATTGCAGGACATTGCTTCAACAACAACAATAACAACAACAACAATGCAAGTGGAAACAACAACAACAATAACAAGAAGCCCAAGGCGCATCCTTTGGCCGCACTACAAAAGCTCTGCGAAACAACAGATCCACCTGCTTCAAATACACGCAGTGCATCCACATCCTCCGCATCTTGCGTCTCCGCAATGGGCATGAACATGGGCATGGGTGGCATGGGAGGCATGGGAATGGGCAATGGCAGCGATTTGGTTGCCTTCAGCTGGGCATGCAACGAGGCGGTGTTAAGCGCCAGCGCTGGTGCCGACTCCATAATCAAATGTTCGTTTTGTGATACGCCATTTGGTTCGAAGGGTGCCTATCGTCATCATCTGTCCAAGGTGCACTTTGTGAAGGATGGGACAGGCGAGGATTCGCCGACGCTAAAGTCGCCAGCCGCTGCGCAGTCGCCGAAATCGCTGCCGATGGCATCACCAAAACGTTCTGCTTCGCGCAGTCCGGCAACGCCAGCGGCAGCACAGCAGCAGCAGCAGCAGCTGGCGCAGACGTCGCCATCGCCATACGACGAAAGTCCGCAGTCCAAGTTTTTAAAGTACACGGAACTGGCCAAGCAGCTGTCCTCGAAGAATGCCTAATTGTGAGAAGTATGAGGAAGGGGAGTAGAAGCAGGGGAGGGGGGTAAATTAACAGTATGCAACAAATTGTTGTAACTCATTGTTTTTTATTTTGGTTGCATAGTGTAATCAAAACTTGACGCTTTGGCCTGCATTGATTTCTGATCAAAGAGAGCGCGAGAGAGACAGACAGAGAGAGAGCGCGTCTGCAACCAACTTTATTTTACGCTCTTTCATGCTCTCGCTCTTTAACACTCTCGCTCTCTGTGCAGCCACATTTCCCCTACTTTTTGTCTTGCTGAATATTTCCCCAATTTGACAAAAGGGGCAGCAGCTAACCACTTGGGGTAGCCTGACGTCACAACGCTGACGTCGTCTCTTCAGTTCGTCAAACATGCGCTCAATTTTGATTGTTTGCCAAATTGCACAGCATGCCATCGCATTCGCACGCACAAGAGGCGTCCGAAATTCAATTACCACCACTTTGACGAACTGCTGTCCATCAAACGGCACACACATGCAAACACACGCACACAAGCAACACACACACACACACACAGAGGCAGTGCAGTGCAGCTGCAGGCATGCTAAAGAGCGGGACAACTGTAGTGTGCAGAGCAGTTTGACGAAAGGCGACGACAACAGTTCGTCAAACGGCAAAAACAAACACAGCAAAGCAAGCGAAAAGGCAAAAACAAAATACAAAAGCAAAACGGCTGCTGACCCATGCGATTGGATGGAGCAAGCGAAACAAAAACAACAACAGCAATCACAATCGCCAAGTGGGTGGGGGTAAATATTGAGTGGAATTGAAACAGGTTTTGAGCGCCAAATTGAGCGCAACGAGTGAGTATCAAGAAAATTGAGTGGGTTTTTTTTCCTTTTCTGTTAAGCAAAAATTTGAAATCGAAACTATTTCTCGCGGTTCCTGGTCAAAAAAAAAAGAAAAGAAAGAGCGTGCCAAAAAGAAAATATAAAATTAAATTAAAATTAAGTAATTACAAACAATGCAACGCAGTATACGTAAAACAAATCTTGAAAACTTACAAAATATCTCAAAAAAAAAAAAAAAACACTTAACCTCCTATATAAAAATAAAGAATTTTTTTGGTTTTTTTTAAATCGAAAATAACGTATGTATACTAAGCAAAGAGGCAACTTTAAAATACGCATTCAATAGTTTAATGTAAAACAAATTTAGAAATTAGCACTTTCCTTCCAAAAACAAAAACAAAAATCAATAATATATATTATATAATATTCCTAAATAACAACAAATATAAGGAAATTAAGTCAAATCAAAATGTAATCACGGCAACTCATGTATACGCAAACAAAATTATACAACAACAAAAATATACTTAAAATTATATAATAATAATTATACGAACAATTTAAAAAAAAAAACAAAAAAAACACTAATTATATACACATTAATATATAATTATATACTATATGTATACCAACAGTTTACAACTCAAATCTCAACAATAACAGAAATGTATACCTACTTACTATATATTAAATATATATATATATATATATATATATATATATATTATATACATATATTAAACCTAAGACTTCCAAAACAAGAAACTTAAGAAAGTTGTTTTTTTTTTTATTTTAAGTAAATGTCAAACATTTCATTGTCATCAAACAGCATCATCAGCAAATCCCAGTAAATAATTTAAAAACTACTTATGATATACTTATGTATAATATATGTATTGTATACGACTTGTATTTGAGTTTTTGTGATATTATTTTTAAAAACTACTTTTGCTTCCTGTGTTTTTTTTTTTTTTTTTTTTTCTTAGAACTAAGTAAGTTAAGCGACAACTAATTAAAGTCTAAAATGCAGCAACAAAATTAAATTCTTGATATCGATCATACTATAACTGCATCATAATAATTGTAAATGAAGCAAAGTTGCATATTCAAGTCTAAAAATTCTAAAACTAGCAGGCAAACAGCTCAATACAGAAAAACGAATTCAATAAAAAGTTGTGTGTTTGAAAATTTAAAAAAAAATAAGTGTTTGAATTTCATTTCGGGGGTTAAAGTTGCTGAAAACTGAAGAAACGGTTGAAAAACTGGATATATTTGTATGCTAAAACCCGAGATTAATCGAAGACTTCGCTTGCTTTTTAGATCTTTAAAAGGTTTTGCATTATTTAACTATTATACAGATGTCACATATATATGTAGGTATATATTCCAATTACTCAGTTTACTGTTAACTAATTGGACTTCATTAATTGCTCCCTGGTTCAGTTCTGGGCAATCCCAAATCCCAGTTAATTGTGAATCTCAAACATGGCATATCAAATTGTAAACTAATATTTGCTAATAAACATGCCGAGTTAATTAAACCTGAATTATGGGGCACATGGTTATGTAAGTCAGGTTGAGGTTGGCAAATGTGGCAAGATGAGTGGGTAGAGGGGGGCAGCTTGCAGAACGTGTGGCAAGTGTGGCAGAGAGAAACAGGAACAAGCGGCAAAATGCGAACGCGATTCGCTGATTTATGGGCAACAAAGGATTAAGATGCGACACCAACGATGCCTAGATACGAACTTCATATGTGCCACACCCACAAACATATACACACACACACACATATGCATATCTATGAGTAGTGTGTGTGTGTGTGTGTATGTGTCGTATCTATAGCGACACTGATGACGATCCAAAACGCCAACGAAATCTCCTTGAAAACTTCAATTGCCAAAGGATTCATTTTCACTTAAAATTTATGATGTGTTTCGCATTGTGGACGGAGACGGTCACCCACACACACACACACACACACCGCCTGCGGGTGGAGGGGTGTTGGGGCTGTCATGCTCGGAATGAGGCGTTTGGTGTCACATTTGTGTTAGGAGATAATTTTTGGGAAAATGTTTTCCAAAACTTTTTCGCCTGCCTTCATTTTCAGTATTTGGCTCCATTGACGGCTCGTTTCGCGTGGTTTTATACCCTGTAACGGCTTTTTGAGTGGGTAGATAGTTTAGTATAGTTATGCATATGTTTGTTACAGCTCAAAAGCTTGCATATATTCTTGACCTGTCAAATTCTATCAAAGGTAGAAGGTAGATCAAGAAAGAGTTCAAAACTAACTTTCTGACTTAGGTTCGATTCAGTTTTAGTTTACAAATTAATTAAAACTATAAAATTGTATCATCCCATATCATTTTTTATTAAAATTTTATTGGAATACTAACAAAATGAAGAAATTTTCTAGAGTTCTAAGAGTTGAAAAAATATACTTTTAAACAAGATGCTCGATCAATTTGCTTTAGAATTGTCTCTTGATTCTGTTATCGTTATTCTCTGGGTTGAAATATTATCCCCCCTTCAATTAGACACTCCTTTTCTATGGGTTACTTAAGATCTGTTATAGGGTATCTGTTAGTCTTATTTGTAGATCTTAACATTGTCACTTGTTTCTTTTGTCAAATTCTATCAAAGGTAGAAGGTAGATCAAGAAGAGCTCAAAACTAACTTTCTGACTTAGGTTCGATTCAGTTTTAGTTTACAAATTAATTAAAACTATAAAATTGTATCATCCCATATCATTTTTTATTAAAATTTTATTGGAATACTAACAAAATGAAGAAATTTTCTAGAGTTCTAAGAGTTGAAAAAATATACTTTTAAACAAGATGCTCGATCAATTTGCTTTAGAATTGTCTCTTGATTCTGTTATCGTTATTCTCTGGGTTGAAATATTATCCCCCCTTCAATTAGACACTCCTTTTCTATGGGTTACTTAAGATCTGTTATAGGGTATCTGTTAGTCTTATTTGTAGATCTTAACATTGTCACTTGTTTCTTTTGCCAAAGTTGCATACGGGTACACCTTTGGGCCCACAAATGTCGCCCCTACCCACATTTAACACCCACCCACCCCACTGTAGTTGCTGCTTCTTCTTCTTCTGTTTTGCTTAATGAGATACAAACACATAAATTCTCAAAAGTGTCATGCATGGTTTTTACTTTTTTGCCTGCTTGATAAGCCAACAAAACTGCCGCCTTCATTCACTCACATATATATTTACATGTGTGTGTGTGTGTGTGTGTGTGTGTGTGTGTAGGTGTACATTTCTGTGTGTATGTCGCTTGAGGCGTTAATGGCAAAATCATATTTTTTCTATAAGATTATTGTTGTGTTTTTGTATTATGTAGAGCGTCATCTCAAAAAAAAAAAATAGATTGTAGATCTTCTGTCTTTCTTTGTTTTATGTTATTTGGCTATAGTTTTATAAAATATAGAAAATATAGAAAATTAACTAATCAATAATGAATGTTAAAAACGCTGTTTTGTAAAGTTTATTATATGTTGCTTTAAAGAATTGAATTTGTTTAAAAGCCTTAAAAATTTTCATTGCTGTTCCGGTTTCCACTTTCGGCAAAAACTAATTTGAATTACTTAAGTCATCAAACTAATTTTAAAATTTTGTAGAAACTATTTAAATAATTTAAGAGATAGTTTATATATTTTTATATACGAATTTTCGCTTTAAGTTTTCAATTTACTTTCGAATATCAGTCAGAAATTTAGTCCAAAAAGTTTTGCTTATGAGACAGTAGTAGAATGCGAAGTACTCAAATTTGTCTTTAAAATGAAAAACTATTGCTGTTTTATAAGAAAACAGGAATACACAATGGAAAACGATTCCAAATGATAGGTTTTAGGAAATAGGAACAGACCTGATTATATTCATAAGTGACAATTTCATTTCATAAGTAGTTTTATAAATGACTTAACCCCAAGAGGATATACAAATACAAGTTTGCCTTATTATTGAGAGAATACATACATGTCACTGTGGACCACGCTAGTGACGAAGCATCACGAAGTGTTCAAAAGGCGACTAGCATTATATATAGCAAGAATGAAAGATTTGCTATGAGTGTCCAATCAGATCGAGCTATATACCGATCGAAAGGTTTACTTTAAAAATGTTTAATAACAGAAATGCAAGTCATCTATGCATCTCGGTTAGTTATTATAAATTAACATTTCTGATATATGTATAATTCACACTAAGAGCAGAACAAATATTTGCTTTTAGTTTTTTAAAACTTATTATAGTAGGTACTTCCATTTGGATGGCAATACAATAGATATATAATACATATGGCTACAAAATTATAATTGTCTTGCTTAATTTAACCGGGATGTAAACACAACTATATCTAACTTCGAACGGATTTCTGCAGGCTGCCATTGCACGCTTAAGGTATCTAGCTTATTTCTCAAGGTATCTTATTAGCCACCTCGCAGGTCTGACAAATCTTCTACCCATAAGTCTTATTACTCAGATCACTGGTGATTTTTTCTTAAGGTTTCATCTTTTAACAATTTGAATTTTTGCGCCACATCGATTAAATGAAAAAAAGACAAAATATTGAAAATATTAAAAAAATACCACCAATTGTTAAATCTTCGTTTTAAGTCCTCCAAAGAAACACTTGACCAAACTATTCGGTTTTGGTCTCAAAATGTGTATATAAAGTAGAGGATGTCGAATCAAGAAGCGGAAATTGACTTTTTTGCCGGAATATATAGTAAAAACAGCTTTTTTGATCGCTGTTTCGCAGGGGTAGCTATATCGAAACATTACCATAAAATTCAGCCTCCTTTAAAAATATTCACAAGCGGCGCCATAATCTAATCTGTTAAAGTTTACAACATCGATGACGATAATATTACTCGGCTTACATGCGTTTGGTGCAACTTCAAACACAATTTTCGTAATTATTTAAGCCAAAAAGTGAATTTCCTTCAGGATTCGACTTCCACTCATTTTTTCTGGATATTTTAAGACCAAAATAGGATGTTTCGCTTAAGTATTTCTTTGGAGAACCTAAAACGAAGATTTACCGAAAGATTACTTCTTTAAATCTTCGTTTTAAGTCCTCCAAAGAAACACTTGACCAAACTATTCGGTTTTGGTCTCAAAATGTGTATATAAAGTAGAGGATGTCGAATCAAGAAGCGGAAATTGACTTTTTTGCCGGAATATATAGTAAAAACAGCTTTTTTGATCGCTGTTTCGCAGGGGTAGCTATATCGAAACATTACCATAAAATTCAGCCTCCTTTAAAAATATTCACAAGCGGCGCCATAATCTAATCTGTTAAAGTTTACAACATCGATGACGATAATATTACTCGGCTTACATGCGTTTGGTGCAACTTCAAACACAATTTTCGTAATTATTTAAGCCAAAAAGTGAATTTCCTTCAGGATTCGACTTCCACTCATTTTTTCTGGATATTTTAAGACCAAAATAGGATGTTTCGCTTAAGTATTTCTTTAGAGAACTTAAAACGAAGATTTACCGAAAGATTACTTCTTTTATCGGGAATCGAACTACTGAACTATATCGAACTAGAAAAACTCCAAATGCAACCATGTGTAGCCTCAACTGTCAAATATAAGCACGTTTTTAGGTACGTGCCAAAATAGAAACTGGGCGAATCAAGCAAAACTTTTCTAAATTGTGCTCAATATTCAATATTCAATTGTCAATTTAAGTTTTTGTTTGGGTATTCAATTGAAAATGGAGGTGTGGACAGATGTTGTATTACAATGGGTGAGTTCAGTGATATTCTCATAACTAGCTATGGATTTAAGACTTACATTGCAGGTCAATCAATGCCATTTTCTGGATGGGCCGCTTGCATCCTTGCACGATGCAGATTTGAAAACGTTTTTTTCCAACTATGTGAAACACTTGAATGCTATTCCTGATATTCCGGAGACATCAGATCAAAGTCTAAGTGATTTTTTAGTTGGTGCGTTCATAACATTTTTAAAAACCCTTTCTTTCTTACGTAACTTGCTCATATTTGTAGATCGTTTTGACTATGTTGTGAGCAATTCTGATCCAAGAGGACTCATTGTTCAAGACGACTATCTTTATAGTTTTACTCTACTCATGGACTATGTGTACTATGGATATGATAGCGAGTATTACACTAGCGTGCGCAATCAATTGTCTGAAAAAGCACAAAAATACTTAACCGAGTTTTTGAAACTATCTGATAATGTTAATCTGATGACACGCGATGTTGTGGATCAGCTTATCATCAATTGTAATACCAACATCGAAAGCGAATCTCCAATTGAGCAAATCAACGTCTCTTCTCAAAGCGACGAATCTGTGGTGAACAACGGTTCTCCTGCAGAGAAGCTGGATATCGGTGAATATTTTTCAGATCTAAAGGAAGAGGTGCGTTGGCTACGCCAAAAGCTTCAAATTGCGGAAAAGCATGAAGAAAATGAAGCCATTAAATACAAACTAAAAGATCAGGAAAATATACAGCTGAAAAAAAGGCTTGAGCAGGCCGAGCTCCAACTGGACGACGCTCAGGATCTAATTAAATCACTGCGGATCGATATTGCACAGGTCATTCAACAAATTGAGGAGAAGCAGAAAATTGAAAAATATGATACTGGGGTAAGTGAATATAAGACCTGTTCCTGTTTCCACAAGCCGAACTAAATTGCCTTGAAATACCAAAATTTTCTATCTCAATGACGTTAAATCAATTCTTGAAGTTGATCCGCGGAAACCGAATCATTTTTTGCATTGTTTTGCCTCGGCAAAAGTCACAAACCATTTAAGAACACACTTTTAATGTTGATTTCAATCTATCTTTTAATTGTTGTAAATACTATTGATAGCTTAAACAAAACTGTAAACTGACTTAAGATGACAACTTATATCGAAAGATGACACAAGAAGTTTCAATATAGACAACTTTTATCATAAGATGACTCAAGACGTTTCAATATATTATTATTTAATTTTTATGTAACGTTCATAAACTATTTGTATTCAAATATTAAAAAAACAAAACGTTGCCCAAAATGATTCAGGTTCTTTTTATTGTAGCTAGGTAAGTTTTGCAGTATGCCGAAGTGGAAATGAATTTTATTATTTAAAATATTTTTTAGATTAACCAGAAGTTTTGTGGCTTGAATATGCATTGTCCCTAGACTTTAAGGTCGCGTAGAGGTGTTTTTATTTAATATTTAAGGATCTTCAATATATAAGCTTCTCATTTCAATGTGCGTATAGAGCCCGTAGATCCATTTATTATGGTTAAGATCTGTCGTTGAAGCCAAGCGAAAAAAAAAAGAAAAAGCAGTTATGAGTAAAAACAAATGGTAAAGATAAATTGTATATAAGTAAATATGTATATTTTAGTAATTCGTAGCAAAAAACATACGCAGACAGCTGAAAGTAACGCCTTCCATTAGCCACCACCCGAGAGGACTAATGAGACTAACACACAGACAGACAGGACGAAAGGACAAGAGGACGCTGGGCAGGACGAAAGACAAGCGCCTGCAGTGCGAACAGCAAAACTTTTGCAAAGTGTCAGAAAATGTGAATGCGATTGTAGGGCGGCCAAGTGGCAAAAAGGGGGGTAGAGTCGCAAGTGTGGGTGGTATGGGTGCGTTTTTGACTCGACTGTGTGTGTGTGTGTAGATCCGGTGTGGGTAATGTGCCGAGGTAAACGCCAGCAACGAGATGGATGATATCTAGACGAATGATGCATGAGTCGCACTGGGGGCGGCAGAGGCGCCATTGCTAGGGTTGTCATGTGTTGCCAGTTGCCAGTCGACCCGTTGCCAGTTGCAAGTTGCCACTGTGCCGTGGGTTGGGTGTGCTACGTAAATTCCGACGCTTCATTCGCCGGATAGACTCGGCGCAGGAGGAAGACATGGCTGCCATTGCCATCTGAGGGACGGCTAAAGAGCGAGACGAAAGAGGACGCAGGCGTGTAAGGAGCAGCAGCAGCAGCAGCAGCAGCGAATGAGCATGCGAAATGCACACACACACACATTTCAACTCACACACACACACACATACACACACATAGAAACATATCCAACTCGAATCTTGTCTACAATAAATCAAATTTTATTACACTTTTCTTTATGCATGCCACAGGATATGGCAAGCGTATGGCGCACTGATGAGCACACAAACAACCAGAGTGTCCTGACACACACACACACACACATATACATATACACACCGAACGCTGAGATTTTCTCATGCTCATTTAGTGGGGCGCTAACGGATGAGTGGGTGAACTTATATATTCGTTATAGCAAGGACATTTCCAGGCATTGGCATCGCTCTACGGCACCATTTCTTGTCGATATAATTATGACTACGAGAGGATTTTTGTTTAAAATGCATGTCCTGAATGCCACATATATCATTGCAGAAATGTTTTCTCTCTTTGAATTATGCTCAAACTTAAACTTTGTTCAAAAATGTATTTTCTAAAAATAAATTAAAACATAGCAAAAATACAATTTTAAAAGAAACACTGCGCTATAAAATTCCCAAGATCATTGCTTTAAATTAACTAAATCCCTTTTACAGATTGGCTATAAATAATTAACTTAGTTAATTAAGTTAACTAAGTCGATTAAAAAAAGTTTTTCTTAAGTTAACAAATTCTTAAACTGCTAAGAATATCTTCTTCAAATAAACATTATTATTAACAATAAATTTCTATAGAGGTTAAGCATGTAAATAATTCGGAAATAAACGATTAGTTGGATTACGATTTTTTAAAATTACAATCGATGGTATTTCGATTAATAGCTTTGATTAACAAATCGATTAATTAATGTGTCAAAAATCGGGTTTTTTTTGTACACTATTTATACAAACTCTTTAAAATTAATCAAATTCAATTTAAAAAAATTTGATTTTAATAGTTTTCTTAAAAACAAAACCGCATTTTTTCGAACAAAATTCACAGTCCATCAAAATATTCAGAGTATTTTAAATTTATCAAATTAGATACACATTATTTTGTTTTTGTGATTTATAAAAAATATCGATGATCGATAAAAGTAGCAACCCAAAAAGCATCGATCTTGAGTACTTATGTCGCAGTCAAAGCCGATTAATCGATTGTTTTTGTCTATGATCGATAAACGTAGCTATCCAAAAAGCATCGACTTAGAGTTCTCATTTAATAGTCAAAGAAGCGGTTAAGCCGATTTATCGATTTATGGAATTTTTTGTTTTATGATTTATAACAAATATCGATGAACGATAAAAGTAGCAACCCAAAAAGCATCGACTTCTCATTCAAAAGTCAAAGAATCGGTTAAATCGATCGATTAATCGATTGTTTTTCACAGCCCTAATAAAGGTGCAAGACTTTTTTACATTTCTTAGAACAATAATTTTATTAATATTCCCTATTTGCTCATCATTCAAATATATGTAAGCTTGTAACATAACTGTTCAAAAAAATAAAAATAAAATAAAATAAAATAAAACTATTTGGTCAGCAATTAACAACTTCAACGTTGCAATCAACACGAATGTTTGGTTTGCAATCAATATTGTGCAAACATTACGTATACGTAATACGTATACGTATATCGGTGAGGGCATTATTTTAAAATTTCCAAGTGTTTGCCACGTTATTGTGAGAACTTTTGCATTATGGCTGTTGAGGCATAAATCAAAATTCCATTACGCCCGAAAGGTCCCGCCCATATCAGAGACAACCCATGCTGTGATTTATTAGAAAAACTGCACGGGTAAAAAGGAGGCAGAGAGGTGGAGAGTGCCCGAGAGTGAGAGAGAGCGAGAGAGAGAGAGAGAGAGAGAGGAAGAGCAATGGTAAAGGAAAGGAAAACAGCAGCAGGAACGCGTTTCTTTTGATAAAAATTTTGAACTAAATCAAAACTTCATTTCACATCGGTGCCATTTCTTGTGCCAGCGCTCAGTTTAGTTCAGTTTTCAGTTGAGTTGAGCAGCGTTCCCCCCCCCCCCCTCCCCCCACCCCAACCAGCTACCCAGCTCCCAAGCAGCAGCTTCCAGCTTCGGCTCCAGCTCCGCCTTCCAATCTCGGGTTGCAGCAAAAAGTGCACAACATCGAAACAAGAAATGGCGGCAAAACTAGAAAGTGTAGCCGAGCTGCAGGAGCTGGCAGAAACAGCAGTAGAAACAGGACGAGTGGGTGAGTCAATGGCTCGTCCTTCGTACTCATCGGTGTCGCATTCAGCGACGTCAGGACGAGCACGAGGATGCCGCATCGTTGTCCTGCCTGCGACTTGACTCGACAAAATTCACTGCTGGCTGTCAGTTCAATAAATCATTTGCGTTTTGACACGCCGTCGCCGTTGCCGTCGCTGCCTCTGCCACTGCCACTGCCTCTGCCACGACAGAACTAGCTACGCCAATGAAAATCCATAAATAGGAAAACAAAGCAAAAACGTTGCCTCGTCTGCCACAGCCACCGAGACGCGACCGAAGAACGAGGCGCGACAAGGACGAGACCAGCTCCAGGGATGCACATAAATTGCAAGCTGTAGGAGCAGGCGGAGCAGAAACAAAAAAAAAAAAAAAAAAGGAAAACAAACTCATACACCCTCCGCAGGCAGCCCAGTCGAACACGAAAACGTTGCCACGCAAGAGTCCATAGATCAGGACATTCCTTGGCGCTGAGGCGGGTGCACAAGACGATGATGAGGATATCCTCAGCGTCGTCAAGATGCACGCAGCACAAAGGAGGGGGAGTGGGGGTGCTGTTGCTGGTAATATATGGCACCTGGCATGCACTGACAATGACACTGGCAAGCACTCGAGCACCGAACGCTTCCTTTCTGTTCCGTTCGTCCTCAAATATTAGATGCAACCATAAACAAAGTGCTCACGAATGCGCCCGAGGAGATCCTGCCAAATGCCAGCCAAAGGACAATAGAGTGCAACGCGACACTTCAAAATGTTGCAAAAGCGAAATGGCGAAATGAAAGAAGACAAATGTGTCTTTGCTTTCGTTTTTCTTATCATTTGCAGCAACTGGCTTTGATCCAACAAAATATGAATATAGATTTGAATGCGTACAATCGCGATCACTGCAAAAACTATTTGGATTATGTCTGATCTGTTTTCTACGGTTTTCAAGATAGTCAATGTTTCCGATTGGTTTTCGAGTGTCGAGTGTGCCCGACTACGAGACTCCCTGCTCCCAACTTGCATTTCAAGCAGTTCAGCGGCAACACAAGCAATCAGTGCACTTAACTTTTCCAGTACATGTCAAACTGTTGTTTCTGCCTGCTGAGACGGAGGTAATAGATTCTTCCACAACTTTGGTGCTATTTATCCGATCGTGGCTAGATCGACTCGGCTGTTGATGCTGATCAAGAATATATATAGTTTATATAGTATATTCGGAAATGCCTCCTGCCTCTTACATACATTCGCAGTACTTTTCGCTTTTTCGAGTAAAGTTAATTTTTTACATATCTTGTTCCAAGTTTTTGAGGAGCTGAATTTCTTAAAAACTTTTCCACTGTTCATTTTAAATAGATGTTGCAAATTGAATTTTTTCTGGGAATGAATTCACTTGAGTTAAGGATAATTCACTTCTGCAAAAGTTTGCTGAAAGTGAATACCGGAAAGGGTTGAATATTTGACAGGAAACCTCTTTCTTTGCTAGATATACGTTTTAAATACATTGCATAATTAAAAAAAAGTATGTTTGGCTTGTCAAATGTTTGTCATAAGCAAAAAAAGTGTTAAAATCAAAACAAGCTGAGTATATCGCAGTTGGGAGCATACCACTTCAACGTTCTTACTTGTTAAACTTGTACAAGCTTAAAATCAAACCTTTTATGCAAACAAATCATTATAAAAAAGAATAAGAACACAACATAAAAAAAGAATACTTTTACCAGCTTATTTGTAGTCCTTTATTCAATTGTTAAAAAGCATGCCGTAGACTTACAAATTTATTGAATTCGTCAAAACATTTTTGACCTCTTTAAAAATGCAAAAAAAAAGAGAATAAAAAACAAACCGGTTCTTGTTGTTGTTAAGCCTAAAGTCAAGTTAACCGCATTTTCGACATCATTGTCAGCCGAAGTCATGGAATAAAGTACAAAAGTTTGTGATATAAATCAAACCCCTTTTGGACATTTATGATCGTAAAGTTGAGAATACAAAATAAAAATAAAAATAACATTATATGCAAGGCATAAAAATCAGCATTAAATGTGACCCTGCAATAAATTCGCCGTATGTATTCGTTGGCGTGAATAATGAAAACCCCAGACGAATGAATGGCCAGATATGAGCATCTATATAAAGTATGTTTATATAAGTACATACTTATATACAACAAAAAAAAAAATGTATGCACTCATTGCTCTGTATTATAGTCGCACATCCTTGGTTAATAAAGTCCAGACTTGCTGCCTGAACCCCAAATGGCACAACATTTTCCGAAAACTTATGAAGACATCATTTTATATGTACATTTTGTACATAACAACAACATAGTTAAATGAAAATATTGAAAATAATGAACATTTTCAAGTGTGTAAATATTAACTCGCTGCAAGGATGCTGACTGTTGTTTTTGAAGGAACTGCTGAGAGGATTTATTGCTGAAACCAGAAGTTGTAAATCACAAGATTGTAATTACAAGTATGTTAATATACAGAGAGCTCTTCACTTGCATAGCAACAATGGAACATTTACTATTGAAATACAACATTTCTTTCGAAGCAGATGAAATATGTTTTTTAATTTAACCATTTCACTTGCAGCACTTTTGATTATTCGTTGTTTTTATGTAGCTAAAAAGTATATTTTAAGCATGTTTGAAATTGAATAAAATTATAGCACTAAAATCAAAGACTATATTCATTATTACGCTGTTTAGCAAGCGTATAAAAGGTTCGAGATCTCATTTCTAGTCTTAAATCTTGGTATAGATGTTCATAGAATTTAGATCAAAAAATTTCGTTTTAGTTCGATACTAGCTTCATTCACTTCGTTTTCGTAAGTTTATTCTAAATTTCACTGGGCAACAAAATCGACCCTTTGAAAAGGATTTGGGCTAAAATTGAAAATTATGATTCAAATGGGGCCCCTGATCATAAAAATATTAGTTTTTTTGGTTTGAAAACTTTTTTTTTTACAAAATTTTCAACATTTTTGTGTATTTTTTTATGTGATGAGCTATAGATTATATTATTATTATAGATTAAAAAAATAAAGTATACAGAATAAAAGACAATATGACAAAATGAACAACAATCGGATGAGAAATAATGCTGAAATTGTATATTAAATTTATAATATGCTGATTGTAGTATAAAAAACGTTTAGCATATTTATTGTAGTTGCGAGAAATGAAAAAAAAAGGACATGTACCTTCACACTGTTTGTGTTAATTACAGTCGTGCACTAAACTTAAATAAAATATTTGAGGCAAGAAAAATCTGAAACGAACAACAACTTGAAAGAGACGCGGGGTGGGTAGAGGTGGGGCGGGAAGAAAGGCGTCAAACAAACAGAATGAAATGCGCCAAGCGACAATTTCTAATTACAAATTCGCCACAGCATTTAACCCGTTTTTGCTGTTTGCATTTCACAGGACACAGGACGAGAACAAGTTAGAGGAATAGGGCAGGACATACGCGTACATACGTGTATAATTTCCATTTAGGACACACACACACACACACACACACACACACACACACACACACACACACACACACACACACACACACACACACACACACACACACACACACACACACACACACACACACACACCTTTTGGACAACAGTGCAAACAGTGTTGGTTTTGGGTTGGTAGCTGGGGGCTTTGGGGGGGGGGGGGGGCTAGTAGAAAAAAAAGTGGAGGCTAGGGAAAAAAGCTCAGCTTGCAGCATTTTATGCTGATCCCTGTCAGGCTACAAAACACACATAATCTTCAAAAAGGAAAACAACAGCACGATGATAGAAGCACACAGAAAACAGAAAGCACAAGGTGCGACATGGTATAAAAAAGGGGGGTAAGCAAACAAAATATTTATGCCCCCCTCTACTCACCCCTACCCCAGCAGTCCTTTCTGCAACTGCAACAGAGCCAAAGCGATAAACGTGGTGTCCTACAGTAACTCGAGCATTCGGAGCTGGCAATGCTTGGGCTGCGTCCTTTTTATGTTTAAAAACAACAACAACAAAAAAAAAGGATGCAGGCAGCAACAAACATCAACCAATAATGCAGACGCGATTATGTCCAGAGAGGAGCTCTGAGCATTTTGTTGGGCAGCTGCAAAACTGAGGCAGCGCCAAAGGCAGAAGGACAACTCCGAATGTGAAGTTGATGCCAGTGCAAAAGCACAAGAAGGACGAACGAGAAGTTACCACACCACACAGATACTACTGTGCTCCTCTCGTACACAAATCGTTGCGCAAAAAGGACCTGCAAAAATTAAAAGCAAACAAAACACGATGAAAACGACAAATGGCATTAAAAAAAAAAAACAAAAACAAAATAAAAGCAAGAAAACAAACCAACAAAAAAATTGAAAGTGTTGCACAATGGGCGTTGCTTCAAGTCCAGCTCACAAACACAGACACATGCGGAGACGAAGCTGTGTCCTGATTTATGTCACTGACAAGCACTGAGCACTAAATGCACTGCTCAAAATTGTGCGTTCTTTGTTGTATGTAACGCCTTAATATATATCTCGTATTCCAGTTTCATATATACATATGTGAAAACTAAATATACAACCGATTGTTCCCATGTCAGATATAAGTTATAGTCACCCGATTTTGATCAAATTTGAAGATCATGACAAGAACGTACTTAAACACAAAATAGGGAAATTTGATTAGAATAATTTAAGAAACAAAAAAGATATTTATGAAAAAACTATTTTTCTACCAAATGTTTCTATGGCATAAATTTTTCAAAATTCATAGATAATTTTAAAAATAAGATTTGGTTCCCAATGTCAAAACTCATATCTCCGAAAGTATTTATAGCCTGTATAAAATGTAGAGGATTAATTTTTAGGCCTATCTATTGGCTATAATTCTGTTTATCGTAAGTTCCATACCTATAGTATCATGCGAAAGTTATGTTGAAATTTATGAGCTCATTCCAAAGAAAAGCCACTTAGAAACATCAAAAACTTTTAAAATTATTAAAAAAAAAGCTACCATAGAAAAAAAATAATATTATGTTTGTCCAAAATAAAACATTATTTTAAATTTCAGCCCAAACCCGTTGCTAAAGTTCACTTTTGTTACATAATCAAGAACTTAATGGCTTATTTGCTAAAGAATTTTATAAAAAATTGTTTGCAGTGTAAAGTAATGTCAAAAAGTGAAAAAAAGACGCATCAGCTTCGTATTGAAAAAAATATAACAAAATAAAAATTTCGAAAAAAAAAGAATAATAACAAACAAACGAAAACTTACGATGACGACAGCGGAGACGATGCCGACGATGTCGAGGATGTCGGCTCGTTTCCGGCTGGGCGAGGACGACTACGACGATGCTGATGGCACTGACGAACAACAGTGACCAGGAGCAAGTAACGGGAGTTGGGGGCAGTAGTTGGTGGAGGTCGTTGCCTAAGCGTATCCTCCACCAAGAGGCTCCACACACACACACAGACACACACACTGACACACAGAGACAGAGACACACACAGATGGATGGACAGACAGGCAGGCTGCGCATACGCCGCGTTGTCCTGTGCCTGGCTGACTGTGAGTGCCCTCCCGTGTCCTGTGCTGCGCGCGGTTTTGTGTACATTTTGGATTTCTTTTGTTTGCCTTCGCTCAGTTGAGTTCAGCTCGACAGCCAGTCAGCGGCGTCAGCGCCTTTCCCCAATTGTCCTGCAGCCTCTTGGCCCACTTCGCAGTGTTGTTGTCTTGCGTCGAAGGACATTCTGTTGCAGTGCTACATACTTACATACATATATATTTTTTAGTATGTATGTATGTATGTGTGTGTGTGTGTGTATGTGCAGGTCCTTCTAACAAAATTTAATACTTATTGTTGCTCTAGTGCTGCTGCTGCATAAAGAAACGCAAACAGAATTTATGTTGTGACATTTTAAATTGCGCAATTTTTATGAAATCCTTTTCTGGGCGACTCCCGTTTGAGTGCGCGCCTTCTCGGTTTTGCCCTTCTGTTTGCAGCAGCAGCAACACAGCCTTTTCAAATATATATGTATGTGTTGCATGTAACAGCAACGCAGGACAACACAGCAGCGCCATCTCTTGGCCGACTCTTGACTGCACAGGACAACACAGCAGAACGCAACGCAAAAATGCGACCCAATGAAATTTTTGTGTGTCCTGCATTTCTCGCCAAAGCTTTCGCACCCGGCAGAAAAGCAGTACAAACCAACAAAACGCAACGAACAGCCCAAGCCGCTGTCAGGACAACGTTTATTTATTTTTATGTTTAGAGTCGCCATCGCCATCGCTGTGCTGTCCAGCAACCAAAATGTCCTAGCCATCCAAGCGACGGCTTGGCAGTAGCCACTGCCCATTGCCCACTGTCCAATGTCCACTGTCCACCACCGAGCGAATGTTTCAGCCACCAAAAGCCCCACCATGATTTACGATGATGATGTGCTCTGGAACGCGTCTCCAACAGGAGTCCCAAGACGCTGCCTGCTCTCTCTCGATGTCCTTTTTATTTGGGGATCAGGCAGCTTCCTTAAATATTTTGATAAGCGCATTGTTTGTAGTTATTTTGTATAAGCATCTTGATGAACATAAATATATCTAAAATAATTAATAAAAAAATCAGTTCATCAAATTTAGTTCAAATAATTTCAAATATTTTGATAACATTAAAATAGTACCTTATAGAAAATCAACTGGTTTCAATTCATTGAATTTCTCAATTCAAATTCAAATTTGTGGTTTCGGCAAAGAACAGTTGTAAACAGAATTACTTCATTTTCGACCGATTGTTTCTATGACAGCTATTAGATAAAGTAGCCCGATTCAAATAAAACTTTATCAACATGTGTGCAACATGATATCATTGTGTACAAATGAGTTTGGTTCAAATATTTGTATAAACAAAATAGTTCTTCATACAACAACTCATATTTCAGCATATTATTCCTATGGCAGCTATAAGATTAAGTGTTCTGATTTTAGTAAAATTTAATCAGAATGACATAAACCTGCAAAGTCTAAGAATTGAAGAGTTTGCTTCAGATAACTGGAAAAACAAAAAAGTATTTTGTACAACTCGTTTTCCAACCGATTGTTCCTGGCTGCTATAAGAGGAAATAGTTCGTTCCAGCCGGTTTCGGCATATGTACTGTTGAGATCTCATCGAACTTCAAGTCTGAAATTTTAGTATAGTTCCTAGTTGTACTATAGGTAAATATAATCAGTTTTAGTTCGATACCCGCTTCAGTTACTTCATATTTTAATTTTTTCTAAATTATTGAGAATGTTAAATACAAATACAAATTTTGGAAAAGAAACCACGAAATTCATAGCTGCAATGTGTCGCATGATTTAAAGATTGTTGTGACATTGGTTTTGTTTCCAACATCTCCTTGCTGACAGCTTGCACAAGTTGCTTGTGGAAACAATGGACAACTCTGAAATCCTATTTGAAAGGTTCTATTCTGTTCTTTTTCTGATGGATAAATGAAATATTGTTAAAATTAAATGATGGCAAGTAGTAGATATAATTATTGCACAACTTACACAATATGAAAACAAGTCATTTCTTTGCAGAATTCAGAGCACCTGTCTACAAATCCGTTGCGCAACACTTCAAACAGTTGGCGGATGGGGTTGTTTTTCAGATGAAAACTGAAACAGGTGCTGAACCTGAAAATGGTTGTGCCATCAGTGTCTTTTAATTCTTCTCCTGGCCGAGAACTTTCAGAAATGCTGGTGGCATGCATGACTATTAAAACAGAAATCTTGATTGTCTCATTCTATTATAGAGTTCTTCTTGTGAAGGAGTCGGCAAAGTTTTCACGTTTTAGTTGATTAGGATGAACTTTGGATGAAAAACGACTTAACTTAAATAATCTCAAGTAATCAATAGTTTTAGTTATTGCACAACTTACATTTTTGAATATATTTTATTGTCAGAGCACATGTCTGGACTGCTGCTACGACAAAAGTGACGAGACCTTGTCGCTGTCAGATGAATGTTGCCAGACCTATGGCAAATACCAGGGTTACCAGAGCTGTCAAGACTTTTAACAGTGCCTGATCTTTTTATACAGAAAGTTAACATAAAATGTAATTTATTTTTTAAATCAATACAAATTTAAATGTATTGTAATTCAAATACAATTTCATAAACATTGAATTGAAGATGATTTGGAATTGAAACGAAACTGGATTCTATAATTGCGACTCCTTTTTTTTTTGGCGATATGTTCGTTTTCCGCAACGAGTTGGCAGCGTCATTTGGCAATGCAGTTGGTATTTTTGTTGTCCGTTGTTTGTCCAATGTTGCCGTTAATAAAAATTTATGATTATTGTTTTCACATTTTTCATGTTGTCAATATTAAAAACATTATTTTTCACGCGAATTGTCGTCAATGGTTGCAGGACATGGATGGATATCGCGATGCAGTACCAGGATCGTTTCGTCTGTTTTGGCCAGAAAATGTTATTGAAATTCGTTGATGGAATTTTTGTGCGACCCTTCACCCCTCACACCCGCCAACGAATAACAGCAGGCGAAAATTGCATGTAGAAAGCCATTCAATCGCCTGGTCCACCACTCATAACTCAGCTCATACTCATCCACATCCTCATCCTCATTCTCAGGCTGAGCCTGAGCCGGTGGAGTGCAGGCGCCATTTGGACGGCTGAACAGGACACAAATCCATTGGCGGCATTTTACCCACTGCCATTGTTGGAGGATTCGGCACAATTGTCAGGCAATAAATCGATGTGTGTAGGGTTGTAAATTTTTGCGGATAGCCGATGAAAAAGTGCATATTATGCAATTCGACAATACGCCAAACATGTCGACCTACGTACGCACAACACACACACACACAACACACAGCACACACACAGGCATGCAATCACCCGCTCAGCTGCAGTTCAGCGCCAAACGGAAACGGAAACGCACACACAAGTTCAGCCTCTTCTTCATCTTCAACGGCCGCTGCTGGACGCCAGCCTCCCTTCACCGCTCCCCCACCCGTGCCCCTCGCCTACCGATTGCAGTGCTTTGCATATCAATGAAAATGCATAAATTTTTTGCCTCGCTGCGTTGATTTTTTGCTGCACTCAGCTCTTGCATTGCCCGAAAACCGAAACCGTCCATCAAGGAGCATAAATCAGTTTGTGGAACGCTACGGCCAACAAAAAAAAAAACAAAAAAACGTTGTTGCCCCACCTACAATGCTTACAGGATGCTTCACATTTGACAAAAAACGCAACAGCCTCCGTGGCAGTTCCACAGTGCCACAGCCAATGCACAGCACAGAGGCTCAGTTACAAACATACACACACATACATACATACATTGACGAAACATAATCCTCCAGAAAAACTGCACCATGCAAAAACATCGAAAATCCATAAAAATGCATCATAATTTCTTACAATGCCAGTGGAACTGGAACTGGATTATCATCATTGCGTTTAACAGCCAAATGGGTAACAGAGAACATGCCGCCTTCCATTTCTCAACAATGTTGCATGCACCATTAGGGATACTCCAATTGCATATAACATTTATATTTATTCCAAAATAATCAAGCAGTCTTTTAAAGTTACTCGATAAATCTATAATAATATCAATACACAAACCAAAAAGCTTAGTTTGCCAACTATATAACTTAGTACTAAAAACATATAGTATAAAAATATATTGGAAATTAAAAAATTAAATATATTCTAATATTGGAGAAATAAGACAGTCATAAACATTTTGTAGACATCAAATTAATTTTAATTGAAAATTTATTTTTAATCATCTTTGTTTTCATTTCCAAGAAATCTTTTTTCCTTAATGTTTCTCAACAAATTACAAAATTGGAAAATAAACTTAAACAAATCATCATAATTATAAAAATATAAGTCGGAAGAGAGATTAAAATAAGATAACTGAAACACCACAAGTAAAAATTCCAGATAAGATGAAATAAAAATAATTATAATAAAATTAAGATGATATTTTATTCCGTATAGTTTTCAATTTTGTGTTTCTGATTTCAAATAAATTAGCTTTCTTCCATTTTGAATATAATTTCGAATACTTCTCACTGCACGGTCTCAAAAGCCAAAATTTTTAAACTGAATTTCCCTTTGATATTCGAAATTCAGTATAGTTAATAATAACAATTCCGAATGCTTTGATCAGAATCGGAAATGGAAACAGCGCTGAATAAAATTTTCAATAATTTATTAATAAAGTTGCATTTATATATTCATAAGTTTCCTTATGCATAGAACTATTTCTGTTATTTTCTAGCTATTTCTTATATAATTTTCAAATTTTGTAATATTTTTTCGCTTTAATCTTCTTATAGCACTTGTGCTTGAGTACCCCTGATGCAAACACCTGGCTGTGCCGAAATTCGCCATGGCATTCACCACTGATGCCCATCAAAAGCTGCTGCGTGACTGTGCAAGGACTGAGCTGTTGAGTGCATGCGCAGCCTGCAGGAGTAACGCAGTTGACGCATGTCCTTGTGCGAATACACCAGGCTCACGTTAATAGATTTGCACTGCTGCTGGTCAGAGGGAGGTAGGGGGAGATAGAGGGTGTGAGTATGGGAGAGGTGCACGCGAAAAACGTATTCCATACGCCTGTATGGCATGACATCTTTTTGCACGAGACTGCATATAATCACAGGACACTCGCCCACGTTTCCCCTTCCTTCCAACCCCCGCACCACATTTCGGGTGGCTTTTTGTTTTACTTAACGAATGGGCGACCGTAAATTTTACTTCATTCATTCGGAGGATATGTCGAGGTATTCAGACCTCTCATCCTCTCCCTTTTCCACAGCCACAGCGCGCAGTTTTTCCTGTGCGCATTTGAGTGCATTCGATGCGATATGTTGCCGCTGTCCACATGTCATCCTTGCATTTATTTATTGAATTATGACTTTGCTCTGCCAGCACAGCGACAAAGGTAAAATAGGCTTTGCCAACAAAGAGTAATGGCTTGTAAGCGAGCCAACCAAGCCACTTTTACCAACTTTAATACTGATTGATATTGTAATTGTAAGCGAACAAAATAAGTCGACTATTCTTGATGTTTCAAAATAAAACAGTTTTTGACTTGTGTAGTAACTTTATATACGAATGTTTTGGGTATTTTTTAAAATAATAAAGATACTCAAGTATATGATCAAAATTAAACCCTTTTCCGAAAAAAAACCAAGGCAGTTGGTTTAAAACTAGGCATCACAAATAAGAGTAAACGGGCTTTGAAAATCAAAACAAAAAGAATGTCCTAGATGAATTTAAAAAAAAAAAGTCCCATTTTGAATTTATTTAACTTAATTTCAATTGATTTCTTACTCTTCGCTTTTATTTTTATTTTTAAACATAAATTTAATAATAATATAATAATAATAATAATTCTTATTTAAACTTTTAAAATAAATAAAACTCTATTACTAATGATGATAATTATATTTAGAATTTAGATTTGAGACTTAAATAATTGCAAGTTTTTTTAAAATAAACTAGCTTCTTTCAGTTGAATAAAACATAATTTTTAATATTATTTATTATTAAAAATTATTTAAAAAATAATTATAAGCTAATGATATATGTATGTTCTTACATCATTACAACTAAGACTTTAAAAAAAATTATATACATTTAAAAAAAAAAAATCGTTTATTTTATTTGAATAATACATCATTTTAATTATTTAAAAAACACAAAATTCAGACATGCTCCCATTTTCTAAACTACAATTCTGCATACGGATTGGCAAACTATTTTTAAGAAATCTAAATAATTGCAGTATCATTTTTAAAATAATTTAACAGAAATTATTCACTTGTTTTCAACACAACTATAGCCATTTGCATATTTAATTTTAAATCCGATTCATGTGGTTTCGAAAATGTTAATACGTCTGAATTCATACGAATCTTTTCAGTAGCAATATTCATTTGGTTTCCTTATCTTTGATTGCTTAAACTTTAAAGTTGTTGTTTTCCAGTTGAATTTTGAAACTGCATGTTCCTTTTTTTTTTTTTAAACAGCAAGTGAAAAATGCATAGTTATGCTTTTGTTTAGAGTCTTCATTTGTTGCAAGCCAAGTTTGTTTGCTTTTGCCTGAAGACAGCTTTTCAAACATTGCACATGGAGCAGGGAAATCTGACGCAGTTTTCTAAGATTTTACACAACTAGCACAAATATTTGAATACGCGGCATGTCGCGTCGGCGTTGTCTTTTAATTGTTTCTAATTTCTATGTTGACATTTTGCTATTTCAACCCCCTTACCCTGCATAGACACATCTACAGGGAGCTGCAACTGTCGCTATCTGGTGTTGACAGACTCAGGGAAGCGTGTTCTATTTCCATTAGCTGCCTCTTGTTGATTTTACTAGCCCCAAACTCCCGCTCTCGGCGCAACGCTTTTGAAGTTGAGAAATGCCGCACACGACATGTATCCACATTCTAATTAGGAATATGTGAAATTTCACCACCACATGCGGCAAGTCTTTGAGCTGCCGTTGATTCTATACATTGTACATATGTATATATATATATTTTTGAACAAATGAAAAACTTTATGACTTTTCATTAGGCATTCGCTTAACCTGTTGACTCATTTAGCAAACATTTTTGGTAAGAAGCTTATTCCAGCACGTCGGTTACCTTACATCTTTTTTATTGCTCTGGCTAAATAATCATAGCTGTATCACTTTTATTTGCTATTGACAATGTACATTTTCTTAAATTCAATTAACGCCTTTTTATTACATTTGAATAATGTTGCAGGCAGTATAAATTGAGTACACAAAATATAAGCCTTAGTGTTCATATGTAAGACCTAGATTTTCTTAATTTATAAGCTTTCATACATTCAAAAGCAATAAAGCTTATTCTTCGTTTGGTGGCCCGTAGTTAAAACGGGTTCAAAAACTTCGAGTTTTGGACTCAAAAAATCCAAAAAAAAATTTAAGAGCTGTCAGAGTTTGAATTTTTGTACAGGAATATATGTTAAAAACAAGTAAGAACGTTGCAGTCGGAAACACCCGATTGCGATATGCTCTAAATTAGGTGATTCTGGCTAAAGGGGTGTGGGAGATACAGATTTTGCTCATTTGTGAGGACGGGAGTGGGCGTGGCCAAATTTTTTTTAGTCAAATCAATCAAGTAAGTGATTATTAGCCCTTGTGTCAAATTTGGTTACTCTAGCTGTAAAACTGTGGAAGAAATAGGTTTTTGCTGTTTGTGGGGGAAGGTGTCGGGGTCAGGGGAGATATGGACACTTTGTCTGTCTATGGTATATACCAATATATATACAAAGTTTGGTTGCTCTAGCTTCAAAACTATGGAAAAAACTGCGTTCATACGGACGGACAGACGGACGAAGTGACATTACACAAACCCAATATACTCTTCTTTTTTTTCCAAAAAATTAAAAAAAAAAAGAGTATAACAAGAAAAAGGTCCTGAACCCCTTTTAACGATAACAGAACTCAGTTTGCATGTGTTTTGACAACTTTAAACAAGTTCTCTTAATGAACAATGCAAAAAAGTCAAGCTCCGCAAACGGAAATTGTATCCTCAAATTTTTTCGAATTTCTTAAGCCCAAAACTCGATGTTTTTGAACGTTCCTTAACTACGAGCGTTCTAGCGACGAATTACCACAAAAAACTATTTGCAATATATATTTTAAAAAATTCAAATAAATTCAAAATATGTACATCACTGCACGCTAGTGACGAAGCATAACGAAAGGCATATTTAAACGATTTGATGCAAGAAATTTAAAATATATAGCTATTTTTAAGGCCTGCGAACTTTAGTTACAGCATTTGTTGTATTAAAATAAGCACAATTATTGAAAAAATGAAAAAAAAGAAGCAGAATACGTTTCAGCTATGTAAATTATTTAATTATTATAATGACAACAATTTTCTAGTCGCTGAGCACCGCGGTCAAAACTAACTAGCTTTTTTCTAGACAAGTTCAAAATATGCCCAAATTATATTAAATAATATTGTCATGATAAATAAACGTCAATTGATGTCATTGAGTGCAGCCAAACTCGAACTATGACACGGTTCAGTTGTGCTCCATTGAATTATATTTATATATTTTGTTACAATTCGATGCACAGATATAGCTTGAAATCGCTTTAAAATATTGTGAACAGGTTAGTCATAGCTTTGCTTTTCGCCGGTTGAGTTTTAAAATTGAGAGCGTAAAAATGAATAGCTTGCGAATTGTGCGCTCCTCAAATGTGCTGCTGATGCTGAACGGCTATCAAATGCACTGGTTCGATGCCAAGTTGCAAAGGTATCGCATATCCTTGCCAGCTGTGCTGCATATCTTTGTGCTGGCTTGCATCTATGCCGGCTGCTTTGCTCAACACTTTCAGCCGTCGTCGCTGCTGAAGACGCTGCAGGATGTGTCGCCTTTTTTATATGGATTAACACGCATGCAGCTATTGTTGAGCATTAAGGTGTTTAGCTTTGCTATATACGCCTCTGTGCGTGCGGTGGGCGTGGTCAATGCTTTGATGGAGTCCTTGGCTATGAGAACTTCCTCGAGACGTGGCTGTTCGAAGGATGCGTGCATTGGCTATGCATTGCTGTATTCCACGTTTTTTGTCTTAGTCTGCTTTGGTCTGTACATCGCCTATGAAATGGAGTTCAAGTTGCCACCTCTACAGCATGCCATGATTGGCTTTGCTCTGTTCCTGCCACATTTGGTGCTCGCCAGCTCCTTGCGGTTTTACAGCATCTTTGCTTGGTTAACGCGTGATCGCTTGGGGCAGCTGAACGCGGAAGTGGATGAGCTGCTGACCGCCAGTCAAATGAAAACTGAACTGGAGCTAGTTGCGGCTACTACCGTATCTGTGGCTGCCACATCCTCTAATCTGGACAACTTGAGAAGTCAATGCGAGCAGTTAAAGCTGCTTGCCACGCGCTTTGTGGCCTTCTTTCAGTCCTTGGAGCGCTCCTTGATGTTGCTGCTTTGCGTCAATGGCAACTGTCTGCTCTTTGGCATATATGCTTATGTCTATTATAGCAGCATCTGGCACATACTCTTCGAGGATCGCAAGAGACGCATCTTCTATGCCAGCAATGCCTTAATCTATGCCTGCATCATCTGCGATTATGTTTGTTTGATGTTCACACAGACTTTACTCGAGCAACAGGTGCGTCTTTTTTTTTATGTATATAAGGAACTGTAATATAACTTCTCTTTCAGCGTGTCCTGTTCTTAGATAGACTGAACTTAGCACTCAATCAGCGCGCTGCATTGACCAAGCGTCTGCGCCATATTGTCAAGGACATGCGCTTCATTTTGTCAAATACTTTTCAATTCAAGTTGCAATTGCTTTGGACTTTTGATATGGCGAACTTTGTGCTGGTGGGTTAATCTATATGCCACTTAAATATTAATTAAAATTAAAAATATATTTTGTTTTTTGTTTTTTTTTTTTTGCAGCTACAATTGATACAGTTGGTAATTATAGCGCTTATCGTGATGTATCATTATCTGAATGATGCCATTCTGCAAATAAATGAACGTTTAGATAGCAACAATGATGAATGAGTTGTAACTACAAGCATAAGCCTAATTACCTGTATGTTCTTTTATAACATATTATAGATATTACATTGAACATGTAAATAGTTTCAAGTTTCCATTGGATTCATTTACTTTATTATCGTCCTCTTTTGGATAGTTTGGAAAGCAGTCCATGAAAACTATCTGCATATGAAAACTTAATCTATAAATTTATACGTTGCCCAAGGAAACAAAACTAGCTACAAATCACGATTAAGATGCTAATAAAATGTTGTTTGTTCCCCAATCAAAAATTTTGTGCTGTTTGTGTGTTTTGTTAGGGATGAGACTTTGCTCAAACAATATGCTATGTTTATTTTATCTTATACTAAGGATGACACTCGTCTGCAGCAGAAAAGTTTTGATAGCGATGGAATGATGCTTTCAATTAATATATTTTTTGTAATGTTTCGGATTCCGATTTCGTTTGAAATTTGCAGAAACGGCATTGACTGCTGTTTTTTTTTTTTTTTTTTTTTTCAAATTTTACGTTTAAGAAGATTTACTTTTTGCCAGATTACACAAGACTTTCAAAAAAGAAATCTTAAACTCAATTTTTTTTATATTCTTCATCTTATTTGGAAAATAAGTAGATAATTTATTCTTTAGATTAAAGTCAAATACCATTTATAATATTCACTTTAAAAACTGTCTGTAAAACAGAAGCTAAAACATGAAAGCAAACGCGGCTGTTCTCAATTCCGCATATGGCAACTACATGACAAATAGATAGCCTCTTTGCTATGAAAACTCAGTTTCGAAAAAGAGAAAACGAAACCATACCGATCGGAAATCAGAACCGTTCGAAATTCATTCGGAATTCGGAGCAGACCTGATCAAAAAATGAAGTCAAAATTATATCTATACATATTTAAAATTTTTTGATTTTTATTTAAGCTAAGCATCGTCTAGCTGTTTGCAAAAACCATGTACATCAATTTTTAAAAAATTTAAGTTTTTCCAAAGCAATCTTTAAATCTGGCATTTAATCTGGCTATTTCAGTTGCATCTCTGAAAGTTATGGTTACACATTCGCAGTGGTAACAGCTGCTTTGGAAAAAGGGGAATACAAAGGGTTTTTCATAAAGTTCTCACTCACACACGCAAAGAGAAAGAGAAAGGCGACAAGGGGGGGGCAAAGAGCTGTTTCTCTGTTGCCTGGGATAACAACATGCAACGAGGGCAAATGAACATAATTTGTGTTAGGAAATCTACATAAAATTTACTGTGACTCCCCCAAGTAACCAATACCACGAGCTACACACACACATACAGTGAACACGCGCCGTAGAGGGCCATGCAACAGTGGAGATGCTGATGAGCAGATAAATTCATTAGGCAAAACCATGTAATTGTTCCACCAGGGCAACGGCAAAGGCAACTGGAACGGCGACAGTAAGCACTGCCGGCGGGTTAAGACAGACGCGGGCAGCGGAGAGGGAGACATAGAGCAAACAAGAGCAGCGCCAGCGGCAAGGATATGCGGACAGTTGTGCCCCAGCTGGTTGCAGCTACGCAACGCAACGCAAGGCAAGGCAACAGCAGACAGACGACCACAGGCAGATCTTAAGTTTGCGTAGCCAACATCGCCGAATCCGAATCTGAAACCGAAACCCCGAGACTGAGACAGAGGCACGTAGTCAGTCGAGCTGGCTAAGGTGCTGGCATGCGAAGCGTTACTAAATACAAATTAAACAAATCCATAAATAATGTTTAATAATATTAACAAGGATATTAGCAGCAACCACACACACACACACACACACTGTTATACATGTGTACATGCACATGCGCACACTTATTGCAATCAGTGTGACTGCCGGGAAAATGCACATTTTGTGGTTGCCTCGGTAGGTTTACGAGTTTGCTACTTAGCTATACTTGTTGTGCTCCTCAAGGATACACGGCTGCTAACACGTTTTGGGATTTGTCCTTAACTTTACACGATTATCAATCGAATTTCTTGCATCAAGTAGATCTTCAGGATGGAAACATTTGTAAGTTTGAATATTTGGGCTCTTCTGGTTTCAACATTCCTATTTGCAGTAATCTGTCCTTAGACCATAATAACCTTCAATACTCAAAATTTGTTATCATATAAATTGAATTTTTAGGAAATGCAAATTATAGTGATTTTATATATAAAATCTGTATTTTCAATAGACTGTTCCTATGACAGCTATAAGATATAGTCTTCAAATTAGCTGGAACTTAGTCAATAATGAGTGGAACATAGGAAATTTGACTACTGGCGCGTTTGTTTTTAAAATCTTTATAAACACAAAAGTTTTTCACACAAAAACTAATTTTTTAAAAGATTGTTGCTATGGTAGCTATAAGATATAGTCGTCTAATAGTGATTACATTTAATCAACATGTTAAGAACATACTAAAATACAGAAGAAGTGAGTTTGGTTAAAATAACTTGAGAAACAAAAAAGTTGTTTATACCGACACTTGTTTTTCAACCGATGGTTCCTGTAGATATAGCAAACCGATTTTTATGAAATTATGTCAATTTGTAGGTCCTTAAACTTAGGTAAAGTGAGTTTAGTTGAGCTTACTTAAAAAACAAACAATTTGTTTACACTATAACTTATTTTTCAACCGATCGTTCGTATGGCAGCTATATGTTATAGTATTCCGATTCGGCCAATTCTAGCATATGTACAACTTGTCGTAAAAAGAAGCATCTGTGCCAAGTTTCATTAAGATAGATAAAAGTAAGAACTGAAAAACACATATGAACCAACGTTTGCTCGACTCGGCCGTTGATGCTGATTATGAATATATATACTTTATAGGGTCGGAGATGTTTCCTTCAATACCTTATTAATTTCGTGACAAATATATATGTAACAGTTTTATAATAAGAATCACATTTTATTTCTTTAGTCTTTATTTTCGAAAAGGCTTTGCTTTCATTCATTTAACATTATTAAAAAATACAAAAAAATATATGTGAGAACATTTTGTTCAAATAGTAAGTATATTGAAAGTATAAGTAAAAAAAAAATTTCAAGTTGTTGTCAAGTCTTCCGTAAGTAAGGAACTTCCAGTATAAAACTAAAATTAAAGTAATCTGTGTTAATATTCAATAAGTTCTTCTTTTAAGAACTTTTTACACAGTATGAAAAGTTTTTGATCAATGTGTAAGTATGGAGTTATTTGTAACTCATTCGGCTTTCTTCTTAAAATAATTTTTTCTCCTTTCTAGCAATTTCCCTTTCGACGGCTTTAAGCTTTTTCATTAGATAATCGCGTTGCGTCAGCTTAGTGTAATCAATTCTGGCTATTTCCTTACTACTGCGTTTCCTTTTCTTATTCTTGGAAACGTTTTTATTATTTTTTGATTTCTTTTTGCAACTATTGCTTGAGCTCGAGGAGCTACTGCTCATCAAACGACGTTTGCGAGAAGCTCGCTGAGAACTCTTCATTGAGCTCCGCTTTGCTGGACTGTTAAATGGCGTAGGGGTCACAATTGGACGCTTTGAACGTGGCTTTGGATTGGAAATCTGCTTGTGTTTGCGTTGATTCACAATTGGCGATAGTTTTCGCAAGGGCAAACGACGACGCACCGGCGACGAAGAACTAGATGAGTTTGTGGTTGAGGTGTAATCAGAGGAGCTGCTGCTGCTGCTCAAGCTGCTGCTGCTGCTACTGCGGCGGAATCTGCGAGGATACATTACTACATGTCTGTCTGGGTTCTTCAAACGAGGCTTGGGCTGAGTGTAAGCTGTGGAGCTGCCACCAGTACGAGCTTGCTGAGCTCTGCCAGCTGCTGAGCGTGCCCTGGACCGCATTGGGGAGCGTTCCTTATTACGTGTGGTACGATTTGAGTAGTACGGAGCTGTATCCATATCATTGAACTCAGACCACGACTTCGGCGTTTTGCGGCGCAGATTCGATTCGGGTTTTTTATAGCCAGCTTTTTGCATCATATTTTTTAGGTTTTGCAAACTGGCATCAAAGGAGTTATCCAATTCTGCCTTCTCTGCAATTGGTGGCTCCGGCACGCTCATCAGTGGCGGTAGCATCATCAAAGCATCAAATGGCGGCAGCGGCAGTTGCTTACGCTCAAACATGACGTAGTTGCCCATGTCCGTAGTGGCAGGATGACGAAAGCGGCAAAGGTTGCCCCAGGTACAGGTATTGCGTATATGAAAACGGCAAATAGGTGTTGGATCATCATTGGAACTGACGTCGTCTGCAGAAACCTCACCATCCTCCCGATCATCTGATTCGCTTTGAGATTTAGCAGCTGCATTTTTGGCGCAATTGTCGAGAGAATCTTGCGCTTGCGTATTCGAATCGTTTGGCATATTTTCCACAGAGTCATGGCTGTGCGCTACCGGATCCTGCAGACTCTTGTTTGGCGCGACTGTTATGGTTGAGACAGCTAAATTAATCTCGGACGCCATCGCAACGTTGTGTCAATTAGTCCTGTATACACAAATCTTATAATTACTTTATATTTAAAATTGATATGAAAATGCATACCCGCGGTTTTCCTTGATTTGCTGACTTGCACAAACTTTCCAATTCTTCACAAATGTATATGTAATTAAATTCACTGCACTTTCTTTTCCTTTGCCTGTATCCAATTCGAGTTGTAATTAATAATTCTACGTTGTAGAATAGTTATGTATAGTTTCGAAACAAACAAAAAACAACTCCAAAAACAAAACGTGCTTATACATATATCGAAAGAGAAGGCACTCCTTATGCTGTTATCGAAGCTCGATGTTTAGCGTTGCCAGATTAAAAATGTTCAATAGCGCGCCATAATCAACTCTGTTAACGTTTACAGCACCGATAACGATAACATTACTCGATTTGCATGCGTTTGCTGCAACTTTAGGTAATGGTTCGTTACAGCTACCCCAACTGAAATCGAAAGAAAGCTCCAAAACGTTTGGGCTAAGGCTCAAAAAATTCAGAATAATTGTAGGATGTCAAAACTAGGCTTGGAATATATTGTTTTTTGCGAAAAAGCTTTTTTTAGTTTGGCCGATACTTGCGCCACGCGCAGGACTATCGATAATGCATATCGGAGCCTTTTTGAGTTAACAGAGTAGCGGGTATTGTTGATTTTGGAGGCGCTGCGAACAATTTTTGCTAAAATTGTTCGAAGTGCTGCCAAGTGAACAAACTTAATTCATTTAAATTTGATTTTTATTATATTTTCCGTCAGAAAAGTCAACCTCCGATGCCGGTTTTGAAATTCTAGAATTTTTCTGCATTTTTGAGCCTAAAACCATCGCTGACCGCTGTTTGGCAGGGGTAGCTGTATCGAAACATTGCCAATTTTCGTAATTATTTAAATCAATAAGTGAATTTCCGCTTCTGGATTCGACGTCCTCTCATTTTTGCGCACATTTTGAGACCGAAACCGGATGTATTTCTTTGGAGCACCTAAAACGTAGATTTAAATAAGTATATATATATACATATGTACAAAATGCCATCATATTAATAAATATTGCTCGCCATTATCGATAAAAACGATTATTTTCTGTATTCATTGCTATTTTGAAAACTTTGTCTTGCAGGAACACTGGATTCATTTACAGATTGTAATGAAAACCAGTAAGCGCTTCGTATGCTTCCGACTGCGATATACTATTTTTTTTGTGTCAATATTATCTTAACACTTTGTCTGCCTGTTGTATATATGTATCAGCATGTATACCAAGTTTGTGGAAATAAATTGAGGTCATACGGACGGACGGTCAGTCTGTCTGACGGACATTTCACAAACCCAATATAATTCTTCTTTTTAGTTATCTTTGGCGTGCCGAAACTCAAAATTGTTCAGTTTTAAAGATAACCTTAAAACTGAAAGATAAGTTTGCATGTACGGACAGACAGACAGCATATACGGCCAGCTTCTTGCAGCAAATGTTGGACGAGCACCTCCATAATTTTAAGTTCATTTTTGTAATTTTTTGTAACCTTAATTTTTCTCTTTGTTTTCAGCTAATAGTCGACATATGTATGTTAGTAAGTAATAAACATACGAACTATAAGTATATAAACTTGCTATTATTAAGCTATGTATCTGCTATATTTAAATGTATATTAAAAGGCACCGTCAGCTCTTAGTCGTTGCTGCTTATTTGGCTAACAGCAGGAACCCAGTCCATTCAACGCTTTGAGCAACAGCATCAATTTCCGCAACATTGAGCCACTAAATTACCATAACGGGGCAGCAAGCCTGTAGGGTGTAAACCAACTTACCCCCACTTAACGCCACCCACTTAACCACCCAGCCACCCACGAAAAAAGACGAGTGAAAACTAACGGAAACATATTACGGCAACTTGAGAAACCAAACAAAAAGGCGACAAGTGAGAGATGAGAACAAGGACATGGACATGGACATGGACATGGACCAGGACAAGACGGGGACAAATGCCGAAACCGAAAAAACCCCCCCAAAAAAAACCAAAACAAAGAAACAGCGCGAAAAACGCAAACATCAGCAATGCGGCATTGGAGCTACCTGTGCTCTGACCCTGGCTGGGTTTTTGGGGGCAGAAACAGGTGGCAGGGAGCAGAAGCAGGTCGCTTGTCCCACAGGACTTGTAAATAGCAACACGCAAACAAGTTAAAAAGTTCTGCTGTTGTTCTTCGGCGTTTCTTTATGCTCCGCCTGACTCGGGCCAAACATAATCGTTTCTCATTTCAATGGTGAGGGTCCCCTGCTCCCAGCTTCAGCTTCAGCTCCTGCTCCCGCTGCTGCTCACCTTTTGTGCTGGCCCGCAATTTAGTTTTGAGCGTAATTTCTTTTAATAGCGCCAGTCGACAGATAAAATTCACCACACCACACCAAACAGAAGGCTGACACTGATGTCTCCGTCTCCGCTTCCGACTCCAACTCTGACTCCATAGATGTCTCGCGCCCAGTTAGAGCATCTGCGGGTCAAGGGGTGAGCGGGCGCGTCGCTGGCGGATATCGCAAGTAAATTGCTTAATTTTGGCCATGTCTCAGCCCTCGGGTGGAGCAAGGACCTGGCAGAGACAGTGAGAGAGAGAGGTCTCTTTCTCTTAGGCTCTGCCACTTGTTTTGTTTTATTGGGCCTTTGGGCTGCAGGGGAGGACTGGATGGGTCTGGGGTAGCAGGAGGCAGCAGGCAGGTCGTCGCTTGAGGTTGACGTTTTCGGGCATGACGATTTCATTTGCATTTTATGATAATTGAACTTCATAAATATGTCACGGCAGCATCTTAAAAGTGCCAACGGTAAGTACACACACCGTTTGTTCCCTGAGCTAAATGCAAGGATCCTGCAGGAAACACCGGCAATGTCCTCGCATTTGACGCACCGTTTTTTGGCAAATGTTTGGCTTTGGCGGCATGTGCTTCATAATTATTTTGAAGTGTCCTCATTAATTTGAAATACTTATGGGCGTACGAGCCGGACCATAAACTGCTAAACAAAACTGGATTACGGTTACATTTTAAATATGCTAAATATATGTACGAGTGTATATCGTATGTATGCTAAAGATTGGGTCGCTAGAATGATGATGATGATGATGATGATGATGACACTGGAAACCTGATAAGTATTAAGTGTGAGGTACATATATATATATATATATATATATATATATATATATATATATGTATTAGTTATTGAAGAGCGCCCTGTAAAATGACATTTAATTTAAGCAAGAAAAAGCAATTTCAATTCAAACTTAACGATATCTATGTTTCAAATGTTTTTGGGATCAAACTATCATTGAAATTGATTTGAACTCGACATGCCTTAGCCTAAGGTTCTATACATTCATTTATAAACAATATTCCGGACAATACAGAGCTCCAAAAAAGTAGTTATTTTATAAAATTTTGTTTGTTTTTCTACATTTTTCCAAAATGTGTGATTTTTTAAATGCTAAGTCATAAGGTACGGTCCAGTAAACAGCTTATACCAATCGATGGAGGGCTATTTCCAGTCCTGATGGTCAATGTTCTGAGATGACGGCGGTAGTATGTCGTCCTGTAATGACTCAAAGAGGCCTTCAAGGAAAGGTCTTTCGGGGATCCTTTCAGATGAATCCACGGGTATGCATGTATGCATATATCTGCTGTAAATATGAAGTAATTACATAGTTTATATATACAGGTGTACAGTCCAAGCTGAAGTTACCGACCAAATTAAAAAAGGGTGAACAGACGAGAGAGTCTCAAAAAAGATCCAACGGCTATTTGCCGATTCCATATACGCAATACCCTGTACCTGGGGCAGATAAGGCAGAATTGGATTTTGGAATAATAAATTAATGAATATTAAAGTTATTAATGTATATTAAAGTTATCTTGTTATCTTAATATTTTGAGTGGAATTTAATATGAGGCGATCCTTTTGTTACTCCTGAGACTAAGGCTCGAACATACCAAGCTGTAGACTTCTATTTATAATCTTTGGATCCTCAAAATGCCTAGATTTTACAAATCTCTTCACTTAAAGCTGATCTATATGCAGTTCAACCCAATTAGTTGTCGCAACCCTTTCCTTTTATGTTAACCAAAAACATTTAACAACTCATTAGAATCAGGACTCATCCGCATTCCAACGCAAGACATCATTGAGCTAGAGTGCGAGAAGCAACAAAAACAAAAACAACTACAACTATTTGGCGCCGCCATGAATAAAGTCAGGCATAAACAGGATATATGGCCGCAAATCCCAGCGCCTTGCAGCGGCAATGAATATTAATGAGATGTCATCAGTCTTTCGTCAAATTAAAACGCACAGCGCAACGGCCCAGAACAGGAATAACCAAGTACAAGAAGACTCTAGTGGAGTTGTTGCTGTTTTCTTGTTGTTGTTGTTGTTGTGCGCACATCCTGCGGTAACTTTTCTAATTGTTGCCAACACAACACGAATAAATCAGCCGGAAAACAGACTCAAACTGTCTGTGCGAGGCAAGAAGAAAGGGTGCGATATCTGACTCCTTGACTGCTTGACTCATGCTGGCATTTTCGGCTATTTGTTTTGCAGTAGTTGAGTATTCCATCAGAGGCCAGAGAAGGGTGTTGGAAAGGTAAGTCCCAACCCTTTTTGGCAAGGACATCAGCATCAGCGTCTCCGTCACACGTCAGCGCACTATCATCACGCTTGTTTACACGCATAATTATGTGTGCCGGATTCTGGGAATTTGCACCTTGAGTTCCACAGGATGTTGTTGCCTTGGAGCCGAGTGAAGGACCAAATGCTTGGTCCTTTCAACATCTTGTGGCTTTCCGGCTGCCTTGGGGCGATTTAATGCCTCGTGACAGATTTCTCACTTGAAACCTAAAATGACGGGCGGTGTCACAATTTGATGCTGATAATATGTTAATGAGGTTTGTTTATTTGATTTATATTCCCCTTGTCAGCAGCTATGATGATGATGAAGTCCTGTGCCCTGTGGTTTTCTTCTGCTTATTCAAATCACAGTCAAGTGGAAATTAATCGCTTGATAAGCGGCTTTTCGGCTTTTAACCAACTTTCGTCACTAACATCAATTATTTTTAATTTATTTAAAGCTATTAGTCTGTGTTATCCTTGATTTTGCTGTCAAATATTGCAATACTTGAAAATTCAGTTTCAGTTTGTTGAGCATTGAATAAAGCTACATTCATCAAAGCATCATCAATCTTAAACAATTTAATTTAAATAGGTAAGCATTGCATTTTGTTTAGTCAATGCGAATTTTTTACATATATTTATGTTATTATTATAGACAACATGACAGGCCCCAAGCCAATTGAATCGGGCAAGGCCGTCCGTGCCAAGGACGAGGTTCGAAACACTATCGTCGTTTTTGCTTTTCTATGTGCAGCCATACGATTGTTACCCATCTTGTTACGGAAGGTGTGAGAGATGGATTGCTGTTAGCCCAATTAATTTCTATAACTAATTATGCAAGAGAATATACCACAAATAAACTCTTTTTAAAAGCAAATAAGTTGCAATATTGCATTTCAATTATTCATTATGAATCCTTAAAGAAAATGAATGCTTTTAATCCATTTCATAAACAGACTAACATAACTTAAATAGTACCTATCAGCTAAAAGAAAAAATTTTAATAAGATTTTGTTACATTTCCAGCTATTTCGAACTTCAATATTAGTATAATTTAACTTTCTGTAATATATCAAACGGAAGACAAGCTGCAAAATTTAATTTATTATTTTAAATATTTCTTATATTGATCAGCAAATATTCGTCACAAAATTAGACATCAGAAGTTTTGTGGCTTGAATATGCATTGTCCCTAGACTTTAAACTCGCGTAGAGGTGTTTTAATTTGATCTAAAAGACGTACAGGTTATGGAATGAACTTGAAATGAATTTAGAAATGGAAACGGGAAAAGAAACTCAAGCCATTCCACATGTCCCGAATCAGAAATTTAAAGTCCCGTACCGCCCATCTCAATAGTTTGGAAATTCATCCCGCGGATACCAAAGTTAGCCGAAGATACGTATATGCCCTTGTAAAAAAAGTTGTTCATTACAAAACTTTATTTTCGACCGTTTGTTACTATGGCTGATATATGTTAGTGTGGTCCAATCCGGTCAATTCGGACTTGCAGCAAAAAGAAGCCTTTGCGCCAAGTTTTATCTAGATAGTTTTAAAACTAAGAGATTAGTTCGTATGAAAACAGACGAACAGACAGACGGACCTAGCTGGATCGACTCTGCTTTAATGCTGATCAAGACTATATATAACCTTTTTTTTTCTGAGACGTCTCCTATAATGCGTCACACATTTTGTGACAAAATTATAATACCCTCTGCAAGGGTACAAAAAGAACACAATTTGAAAAAAATCAATCAAGTACTCATTGAATTTCAAGTCTCAAATCTTGGTTAAGTTGCCCTTAGTATGTAGATGAAATAAATCAGTCTTAGTTCGACACTCGCTTCGTTCACTTCATAGTTTATTTTTTTCTAAATTATTGGTGTTAATGTTAAATACAAGTACAAAATTTTGAAAAACAAATCACGAAATTCACAGCTGCGATGTGTCGCACGATTTAAAAGTTGTTGAGTCATTGGTTTTGTTTCCATCATCTTCCTGCCGGCAACTTGTACAAGATGTGGCTGTAATGGACATTCTAAAATCCTAGTTGACTCGTTCTTTCGTGCACTTTTTCTTGTAGATAAATGGAATACTATAAAAATTAAATGAAGGCAAGTAGTGTATAAAATTATTGCACAACTAACACAATATGGAAACAAGTAATTTTTTTTATAGTTTTCAGAGCACCTTTCAACAAATCTGATGTAGAAAACTTTAAACAGTTGGCGTATGGGGCTGCTTTTCCTATGGAAACTGAAACAGGTGCCCAACATGAAAATTGTTGTGCCATTGGCGTCTTTTAATTCTTCTTCTGGCCGAGATGCTTTCAAAAGTTGCTAGTGGCATGCATTACTAGGAAATCAGAGGCCTTGATTGTCTTGTTCTATTATATGTTTCTTCTTGTAAAAGAGTCAACAAAATTTTGTTTTGATTGATTAGAATGAACTTTGGATAAAACAATAATTAACTTAAATGATGGCAAGTAATTAATAGTCATAATTATTGCACAACTTACAACATTTTTAACATTTCTTTAAATTTTCAGAGCACATGTCTGTAAAGCAGCTACGAGACGTTGGAGCTGTCAAATGAATGTTGCCAGATCTATGGGAAATACCAGGGATGCTAGCGCTGTTAAGACTCTTAACCTTGCTTGATCTATTTATTTATACAGAAAGTAATATTAAATAAAATTCTTTCCAAAATCAATACACTTTTAATGTATTGTAATTCAAATTCAATTTTATAAACAATCAATTAATTCAATTCGTTTCCCGCGACGAGTTGGCAGCGCCATTTGGCAATGCGGTTGGGCTTGTTTTTTGTTTATATTTTTCATATTGCCCAATATTTAAAACACAATTTTACACTCGAATTGTCAATAGTTGCAGGGTGTAGATGGATATCGCGATGCAGTCCAGGTTCGTTTCATCTGTTTTAAGGACAAAATTCAAAGGCAAAGACCTCAACCAAGTGAAGAATTCTTGAGCAGCTTTGTTTCAATCATAAAACGACACCCCAAAATTCGAACAGAAGCATTTGCAGCAATGCACCAGGCATAGTCGCTTGTCCTGTAGAAGCTACTGTCCAGGACAATGCTGTTGAGGTAGCCTTTGACTGGCGACTGCAAAACTTCAAATCATTGCAAAACTGGCTAAATAATTAAAAATGTAAATAAAGTCGCCCGATACAAAATAAACTTTGTCAACATGTGTGAAACATGATATCATTGTGTACAAATGAGTTTGGTTTAAAAATCTGTATAAGCAAAATAGCTCTTCATACAACAACTCATATTTCAGCATATTTTTCCTATGGCAGCTATAAGATAAAGAAGTCTGACTTTAATAATAATTAATAATTTAATAATTTTAATAAAATTTAATCAGAATAGCATAAACCGGCAAAGACTAAGAACTGAAGGGTTTGCTTGAGATAACTGGAAAACCAAACAAGTATTTTGTACAACTCGTTTTCCAACCGATTGGTCCATGGCTGCTATAAGATAAAGTCGATCGTTCCAGTCGGTTCCGGCATCTACTAGTTAGTTCCTAGTATGTACCATAGATAAATATAATCTGTTTTAGTTCGATACTCGCTTCATTTACATCATATTTTAAGTTTTTCTAAATTATTGAGAATTTTATATACAAATACAAAATTTGAAAAAGAAACCACGAAATTCATAGTTGCAATGTGTCGCATGATTTAAAGATTGTTGTGACATTGGTTTTGTTTCCATCATCTCCTTGCTGACAGCTTGCACAAGTTGCTTGTGGAGACAATGGACAACTCTGAGATCCTATTTGAAACGTTTTGTGTTCTTTTTCTGATGGATAAATGAAATATTGTTAAAATTAAATGAGGGTTAGTAGCAGATATAATTATTGCACAACTTACACAATGTGAAAACAAGTCAGTTTTGTAGTTTTCAGATCACCTGTCTACAAATCCGTTGCGCAACACTTCAAACAGTTGGCGGATGGGGTTGCTTTTCCGATGAAAATTGAAAGTGGTGCTCAACCTGAAAATGGTTGTGCCATCAGTGTCTTTTATTTCTTCTCCTGGCCGAGAGCTTTCAGAGATGCTGGTGGCATGCATGACTAGGAAAACAGAAGTCTTGATTGTCTCATTCTGTTATAGCTGTAGCTGTCAGATGAATGCTGCCAGATCTATGGAAAATACCAGGGCTACCAGAGCTGCCAAGACTTAACCGTGCTTGATCTTTTTATACAGAAAGTTAACATTAAATATAATTCTCTTCAAAATCAATGTACTTCTAAATGTATTGTAATTCAAATTCAATTTCATAAACATTCAATAAAAGATGATTTGGAATTCAAGCGAAACTGGTTTATATTATTGCGATTACTTCTTATCGATAAGTTCGTTTTTCGCGACGATTTGGCAACGCCATTTTTCAATGCGGTTGGGCTTTTTTATTTTGTTTATATTGTTCATATTGTCAATATTTAAAACATACTTTTACACGCGAATTGTCAATGATTGCAGGGTGTGGATGGATATCGCGATGCAGTCCAGGATCGTTTCGTCTGTTTTAAACAGGAAATGTTATTGAAATTCAAAGGCAAAGACTCAACCAAGTGAACAATTCTTGAGCAGCTTTGTTTCAGTCATACGACACCCCAAAGATCCAAGAGAAGCATTTGCAGTAACGCACTAGGAATAGTCGCTTGTCCTGTAGAAGCTGCTGTCCAGGACGATGAAGTAGCCTTTGACTGGCGACTGCAAAACTTCAAATCATTGCAAAAGTGGGTAAATAAATAGGAATGTAAAGCCCGCTCGAAGATTAAGTTACTTTTGTTTTTTTAATTTTTCCTTTTACTACCATTAAGGTTTAGTCTCCTCCATAGAACTTTCCCTTTACAAAGTAATCAAGCCTTTCATATAATACAATGCAATGCAAATGTACTAGCAAATCAATTTACATGCTAATTTAGGTAAAAAGGCAAAGATTTTCGGTACCCGCGTAAATTTTGGGAACATAAAGAAATCCCGCCCCGTCCTCAGTTTTTGTAATCCTTTCCCATCCCGCAACTGTTTGCGATCCCGCGATCCCGTCTCTAGTCTGTAGTGGATATCAGAGGGTAGGAACTGTGCTTCCACTGGTGAGTTATCAAAAGTTTTAGTATGCACTTTTCTTAGTTAAAGTACCTTTCGATCGGTCTATAGTTCGATCTGATTGGACAACCACAGCAAATCTTTCATTCTTGCTGTATACAATGCTAGGCGCCTTTTGCACACTTCGTGCTGCTTCGACACTTGCGTGGACTGCCGTCCACAGTGATTAAAACATATAATTCTAAGTTTATTTTAATATGAGTTTTCATTTTGTTATTTTTCTATTTCAATTGTTTTACTTATGTGTTAATTAATTTTAAATTTAATTTTTGTGAATTAGAATTAGTGTTCTTAATTTCATCCATCTTTTCTGATTTAAGAGTGTTTTGAACTGTCTGAAAACTGGAGTAATTGTTTCATTTTGTCTACTTCTAACAGTAGGCTCTCCCGAATATCAAGTTTTTAGCAACTCTTAAGGTTTCACGTAGCTAGAATTGCTTTTTGTGTAGCTATGCAGTTTTCACCTACTCCTGACTTCCTTAAATAAGTATAGCTAAAGTATGAAATCGCATTTTATATCTATTGATAGGACGCAATACTTACATATTATGCACGTGTGTATAAACCTAAATACTGCTATTATAATATTCCATATACGCAATGCACATTCCATAGCATACATTTGGACGCAGTTGTGCGGACTATATATGAAGGAAAAACCCTAACCCTAACATCCTTTTGGGTGGCCTTATAGCCCCATTAGTCGTTGCTGATTCTGGTGCACATTATTTCTAGCACGGCACGTGTTTGAACCGCAAACAGATGAATTTCTGCAGTGGAGAAGCGACGACGACGACGACGGCGACGAATTATGAGCCACTCAGCGCACTTGCGCGCTCCAAAAGTGAAGGAGCAGGTTGAACTAAAGGGTGGAGGGTCGTGGATAGCTGGCAGGTGGTAGGGCTGTTAGGGTGTTGTGCTAGGCCAGGAGGCTGTGCGCTGTGTGTTGCAACGAAAGGACTGCAATTCGTCCTCGGGGTCTTTTTTGTGTTAATAATAAATAAACGTGCCTCGACTGTGGCACCACCTTTGTGCTTGTGTTTTGGACACCGGAGCGCATTTTAATGGACGAATGCAACGCTAGTTGAACCCGGAACTGGCACACACCTTATGCCTTATGCTCCTGCTCTGTTCCAGCTGCATGTGTGACACCCAAATGCTCCCACTTCATCGCACCCTACTTGCTCGTAGTTCTCCTGCCCGGGTCCATGCCCATGCCCATTCTTCTGCCCCTGCCCCTGCCCCTGCCCCTGCCCCTGCCCCTACCCAGTTGGTACGCTTGAAATACGGCATTTGCTCGTCCATCTTTTGATTTAGCACCGACATAAAAATGATTTATCAGTGACATTAAAATAATGCACACTGTGGCGCATTTTATGTGCGAATGGATTTTCGCGCCTTTTTGTTTTCCCACCCTGCCAGATTCCTGCTCAGCTTCCATTCCTTCTCCATCTCCGTCTCCTCAACCTTACTGCATTGCACTGCACATCGCATTTGAGCCTAGTCCCCTAGACCAGCTCCCGATCCCAGTCTTCTCTATTCGCAAACAGCTGTCCGTCCCTCCGCCTGACTGTCTGTCAGTCTTTGTGTGCTGCCGTCAGCCGAATGTTTTACGGCCGAGGTGTTTGTGACTGCCTCTCTGTATGTGTATGTATATGTGCATGTGTGTGTACATGTGTGTGTGTGTGTGCGTATGAGCCACACTGCTCTGCACCTATACGAACCTAGTCGGAGCATCATAAATGTAAACTTTTATGCGATTATCGCGCTCTCTTTCTCGCTGCAAAGCTCGGCACATTTACCAATGGCCAATACACTGTAAAAAAGAATAAAAGGCAAGTTAAGTAAGAATTCTATTTCAAATTAAAATTTAAAAATTTATAAAAATTAATTCAATATAAGAAAAATATGATAGAAATTAAAAAAAAAAAAATAACTAGCTGTGGGCGTTAAAGTTTCTAAATAATGGATCCAACATTTATTGCAAGGATTGCGGAAACCCCAACAAAACCCAATCAGATCAAGAAGTTTGTGAGAATTAGTAGGTAAAAAAGTGAACAAAAGTTAATATCCTGAAATGTAATGCGAATTTAAGTTATGGTTAGATTTTGGTTCTGGAAATGTTGGCTTGTCGAATTTTTGTAGCTTTTTTTAAATCTTACACATTTTTACTCCCTGTTCCCATTAAAAATGGGAAAAAGGGAGTTATAAAGTACTGCAAATGTGTGTAACAGGCAGAAGGAAGCATTTCCGACTATATAAACTATATATATTCTTGATCAGCATCAACAGCCATGACGATCTAGCCATGTCCGTCTGTCTGTCTGTCTGTCCGTCTGTCCGTCTGTATGAACGCGTCGATCTCAGAGACTATAAGAGCTAGAGACACCAAACTTGGCATGCACGTTCCTGTATACCATACGCAGATCAAGTTTATTTCAAATTTCGGATGCACCCCCCCGCACCCCCGCAAATCGCAAAAGACTCCCACAGCCACAATTTTAAAGATAGAGCTTTAATTTTTGGTACACATGTATGTTTAATCAATGTCTTTCGGATGTGTAAATTCGGATAAATAGCACCAAAGTTATAGAAGAATCTATTACGCCCGTCTCAGCTGGCAGCAACAACAGTTTGACAAACAGTTTACGAGTTAAGTGCACTGCTTGCTTGTGTTGCCGCTGAACTGCTTGAAATGCAAGTTGGGATCAGGGAGTCTCGTAGTCGGGCACACTCGACTAGAGTATTCTTACTTGTTTATACTCTTTTTTTAACTTTTTTGAAAAAAAAGGAAAAAAGAGTATATTGGGTTTGTGAAATGTCCGTCCGTCCGTCTGTCTGTCCGTCTGTATGAACGCAGGTTTTTTCCACAGTTTTGAAGCTAGATCAACCAAACTTGGTATACATGTTGGTATATACCATAGTAAGACAAAGTGTCAAGATCTCCCCCCCACCCCCACCCCTTCCCCCACAAACCGCAAAAACCTATATCTTCCACAGTTTTATAGCTAGAGTAACCAAATTTGGCACAAGGGCTACTTATCACATCCTTCATTGATCTGGCAAAAAAAAATTCGGCCACGCCCACCCCCGCCCCCACAAATAGGCAAAGTCTGTATCTCCCCCACCCCTTTAGCTAGAATCACCAAATTTTGCAGGTTGAATTCTGTTGTCCTATTAAATAGATTGGATAAAAATATTTTTGCCACGCCCACCCCCGCCCTTGCAATCAAGCAATGTTTGTTTCTCCCAAACCTGTAGAACAGGCCCAACCAAATTTTAATTGATGGCAAAACTTTAAAGATTTGAGCAGAAATTCAATTGCCACGCCCACTGACTCCGCAAAGAGGCGAAAAAAAGAGTATATCGCAGTCGGGTGCATCCGACTGCAACGTTCCTACTTGTTTTCATTGAAATTTTCTTAATTTCAGTTTTCAAATATTTTTTACATCAAACTATCATTGAAATTGATTTGAACTCGACATGTCTTAGCCTAAAGCTCTAGACATTCATTTACTAGCAATATTCCGGACAATACAGATTTTATAAAAATATGGTTTGTTTTTCTACATTTTTCCAAAATTTTGTGTGATATTTTAAATGTTAAGACCTGAAGTACGGTCCAGTAAACAGCTAATACGAATCGATGGGGGGCTATTTCCAAGTCCTGATGGACAATGTTCTGAGATGCCGGTGGTAGTATGTCGTCCTGTCATGCCTCAAAGAGGCCTTCAAGGAGAGGTCCTTCGAGATCCTGCCAGGTTAATCCACGGGAATGCATGTATGTATATATCCGGTGTAAATATGAAGTTATTATATAATTTATATCTCCAGGAGTAATTGAAACAACGTTGCGGTGACGTAGGTGATGAAGTTACCAACCTTATTGCAAAAGGGTGAGCAGACAAGAGAGTTCCAATGAAGATCCACATCTGCTTGCCGATTCCATACACGCAATACCTGTATACCTGGGGCAGATAAGGCAGAATTGGAGGAATCCCTAATTCCTGTTAGCCGAAAATCATAATCATAAGCATAAGCATAGATGCTTCTAGCCCAAGCCTAGATGTGCCTAACAAAAATCAAAGCCTAAATGCGGTCCAAAGAATATATTTTCATAGAAGTATATAGAATACATATTTGTATACATATATTTCTTTGGATCACATTGAGGCTTCGGCTTTTGTTTGGCGCATCTACGCTTGAGCTTGAAGCATCTAGCCTGAAGCTTGCGTTTTTCCGGAAAGCAGAAATCATATCACGCTCCTGTTAACAATGTCCATTGAACTTTGGAATAATAAATGAATGAATATTATAGTTATTAATGTATATTAAAGTTTTCTATACTATCTTAGTTATATTATTTTATTTTAGTTTAAAATTTAGATATATATATTTTGTTAACATTTATTATTATACTTTGCTAACTCAACTAGACAGTTAAGTCTTGCAGTGTATTTTGGTGCTATGTATTTGAAATGTGCCATAATTTGCACCCAGATGTGTGACACAGCAGACGGCCCAACAGCGGGCTGGCAATCAACTGAGGATGCAGCGTGGCAGCCACATAGCCAGGCAAAAGGATCCACCGCCCCAGCGTGCCCCCAACATATGGCCTCGTGGGGGCTGGAACTCATTAGAGCGGGCGTCGTAGCGGTGTGTGCGTGTGTGTGTGAGTGTGTGTGTTTAATGAGGACAACAGAAGCCAGGAGCAGGCGCAGTCGCTGCACGGAGGAGCTCAGCAGCAGCAGATATGAGACAGATACGAGGAACATGGACATGCATGCACATCTGCAGACGCCGCTGATTGCCCGGTAGAATGGCAGAAGCTCGTTCCAGTTTGGCCAGTTGGCAGCGTCAGCATAATTTCCTGATGCTAAATGCCAAACTCAGAGCGAAACGGGATGAACGGGACGAAACAGGACGAACGGGACGAAGCAGGATGAGCAACCAGCAGCCGAGCACTTAAGCCCATCCGCCGTTTGCCATTCGACGACGACTACGACCGTCCACTGACCGACTGCCGTTGCACGAGCACAAATGGGTAACTAGGAGGTGCAGGGATACGGAACTGGGTAAAGGATCTGGGTGTGGGTTTGGGAGTGGAGTGATAGCCTGCCATAGTTGTTGCTGTTGTAGCTGTTGCGGCTCTGTGTCATTGTCTCGCGTTGGGGGTCCTGAAACGGAGATGCAGCAAAACCAAAACCAGAAACAGCAGCAGAGCTAGCAGAGGAGGAGCAGAGGAGCAGTAGCTGAAAGCAGGAGCAGGACTAGAAGCAGGACCAGGGCAATTTAGAGTAGCGCACACACACCTGTTTTTGGGTAATTTATCTCGAAGAATTATTATTTCAAATATTTTGGGGCTGCGGGCTGAGCGAATATGGCCAGGACCAACCCCACAGGACGACGCAACCAAATAAAAGGATTTTAAAATGGTCATTTGATATGAATTATGCGCGTTGGTGCAATTACAGGTCCCACACCTTACCCAGCACGCTACACTTTAAACCCCACCCCTACCCCCATCCACCAACTCTCATCCCTCACCCACTCCCAATTACAATTGCTGCCCAGTTGATGCCTTTGTCTGACTGTGATGCGGTTGTCTGAAGCGCTTAGACGGAACGAACTCTGTTTACCGTCCCAGCCGGGCGTGTCCTGACCATGTCCTTGCGCTGCCTCCGCTCTCTCTCTTTCTCTCTCTCTCTCACTGTGTTGTTGTCCTGGAGCAGCATTTCGGCATTCGCGATGGCGCATAAAACATTTGCACTTGGACTTCATTGTTAAATAATTAAATCAGCTGCGAGACTAATATATTTTCTCTTAATTGCTAGACGCTAGTCATGTGTGCACATGAAAAATGTCCTGGCCATTTGGCCCATTTCTGATTTATGTACCGCCAATAGCTGACGGCATGCATATGCAGCATTATAAATAGACCTAACTCTTTGCAGAAATAAGTACTATGAGCTGCAATCGGAACTAGTTATGACAGAGCACTATGTGCATATTTATTCTTGACATTCATTGCATCCAACTTTGATTTAAAACAAGTAAAAAAAACATAGCTCAAAATCGAACAATTATTGTTTCTCAACTAAAATCTATGTTTTGTTGTCGCAGCATTGAATGAGTAACTAACACATTTGATGGAAATATATTATAGTCAAGGTTTATAAATGAATATATGAAAAACATAATTCTGCTCAATCGTCTCCAGAAAGAAAGTTTTAATCCCAATATCAAATAAAAACAGTCTAAAGAAGACGTATATTCAAGCCACGAAACTTCTGATATCCAACTTTGTGACAAATTATTTTCTGATTAATCTAAAAAATATTTTAAATATTAAGATTAATTTCCACTTCGGCACACTGCAAAACTTACTTAGCTACAATAAAAAGAAGCTAAATCTATTTGAGCAACGTTTTGTTTTTTTAATATTTGAATACAATTAGTTTATGAACGTTACATAAAAATTAAATAATAATTTATTGAAACTTCTTGTGTCATCTTACGATAAAAGTTGTCATCTTAAATCAGTTTACAATGTAATACAGTTTGAGTCTGCCATTTGGAATTGTACATGCAAATTGAGTAAGTAGAAAAAAAATGATTAGCGTACTATATATACTATATATGTATGTATGATAAACAGCGTGACCTTAAGCTGGAACATTTGTTTAAGCTATCAATAGTGTTTACAACAATTAAGAGTGAGATTGAAATCAACATTAAAAGTGTGTTCTTAAATGGTTTGTGACTTTTGCCAAGGCAAAACAATGCAAAAAATGATTCGGCCTTTTCTGGTTTCCACTTTCATTACGATATTACGGAAGATTCCACGGATCAAGTTCAAGAATTGGATTAACACGTCATTGAGATAGAAAATTTTGGTATTTCAAGGCAATTAAGTTCGGCTTGTGGAAACAGGAACAGGTCTTATATTCACTTACCCCAGTATCATATTTTTCAATTGGCTGCTTCTCCTCAATTTGTTGAATGACCTGTGCAATATCGATCCGCAGTGATTTAATTAGATCCTGAGCGTCGTCCAGTTGGAGCTCGGCCTGCTCAAGCCTTTTTTTCAGCTGTATATTTTCCTGATCTTTTAGTTTGTATTTAATGGCTTCATTTTCTTCATGCTTTTCCGCAATTTGAAGCTTTTGGCGTAGCCAACGCACCTCTTCCTTTAGATCTGAAAAATATTCACCGATATCCAGCTTCTCTGCAGGAGAACCGTTGTTCACCACAGATTCGTCGCTTTGAGAAGAGACGTTGATTTGCTCAATTGGAGATTCGCTTTCGATGTTGGTATTACAATTGACGATAAGCTGATCCACAACATCGCGTGTCATCAGATTAACATTATCAGATAGTTTCAAAAACTCGGTTAAGTATTTTTGTGCTTTTTCAGACAATTGATTGCGCACGCTATTATAATACTCGCTATCATATCCGTAGTACACATAGTCCATGAGTAGAGTAAAACTATAAAGATAGTCGTCTTGAACAATGAGTCCTCTTGGATCAGAATTGCTCACAACATAGTCAAAACGATCTACAAATATGAGCAAGTTACGTAAGAAAGAAAGGGTTTTTAAAAATGTTATGAACGCACCAACTAAAAAATCACTTAGACTTTGATCTGATGTCTCCGGAATATCAGGAATAGCATTCAAGTGTTTCACATAGTTGGAAAAAAACGTTTTCAAATCTGCATCGTGCAAGGATGCAAGCGGCCCATCCAGAAAATGGCATTGATTGACCTGCAATGTAAGTCTTAAATCCATAGCTAGTTATGAGAATATCACTGAACTCACCCATTGTAATACAACATCTGTCCACACCTCCATTTTCAATTGAATACCCAAACAAAAACTTAAATTGACAATTGAATATTGAATATTGAGCACAATTTAGAAAAGTTTTGCTTGATTCACCCAGTTTCTATTTTGGCACGTACCTAAAAGCGTGCTTATATTTGACAGTTGAGGCTACACATGGTTGCATTTGGAGTTTTTCTAGTTCGATATAGTTCAGTAGTTCGATTCCCGATAAAAGAAGTAATCTTTCGGTAAATCTTCGTTTTAGGTTCTCCAAAGAAATACTTAAGCGAAACATCCTATTTTGGTCTTAAAATATCCAGAAAAAATGAGTGGAAGTCGAATCCTGAAGGAAATTCACTTTTTGGCTTAAATAATTACGAAAATTGTGTTTGAAGTTGCACCAAACGCATGTAAGCCGAGTAATATTATCGTCATCGATGTTGTAAACTTTAACAGATTAGATTATGGCGCCGCTTGTGAATATTTTTAAAGGAGGCTGAATTTTATGGTAATGTTTCGATATAGCTACCCCTGCGAGACAGCGATCAGAAAAGCTGGTTTTGGGCTCAACAAATGCAGAAAAATTCTAAGATTCCAAATCCGGAGTCTGTTAACTCAAAAAGGCACCGATAGGCATTATCGATAGGCTAGCGCGTGGCACGCATATCGGCTTAACTAAAAATAGCTTTTAAACACAATTTTCTGCAAAAAAAATTTTTCCTAGCCTAGTCTCGACATCCTAGAATTATTCCCAGTTTGTTTAGCCTACAACCAACTGTTTTGGAGCCTTCTTTCGATTTCACTTGGGGAAGCTGTAACAAAACATTACAGTTTTTACTATATATTCCGGCAAAAAAGTCAATTTCCGCTTCATGATTCGTTATTCTCTCATTTATATGCACATTTTGAGACCAAAACCGAATATTTTGGTGAAGTATTTCTTTGGAGGACCCAAACGATGATTTGTCAATTGGTGCTATTTTTTAGTATTTTCGATATCTTATATTGATTTCATTTAATCGATGTGGCGCAATACTCAAATTGTTAAAAGATAAAACCTTAAAGAAACAATCAATAACGTTGCTGTTGGATGCACCCGACTGCGATGTACTCTTTTTTTTCGACTTTTTGCTACTATATTTTATAGCTGCCATAGGAACAAACTGTTGATAAATGGGTTTTTGTATCAAAAAATAATTTGGCTTATACTGATATCTCAACAAAACTTGCGAGTATTCAAGTTTCGTGCGTTTCACACATGCTGACTTAATTTTTATAAAAATCGGGCATTCATATCTTGAAGCTGTCATAAACACAATCGGTGGAAAATTGAGTTTTTATATGCAAAACTTTTTTGCAAAGGCAAGACGAAGATAACTTTTCTTTCATGCGTTTGTTTTTTGAATGTTTAACATATTTCTTGATCAAAATCCGTTTCTAAATGTATTTTGTATGTGAAAACTCTAGCCATAAGAACGAAAAGGTGTCACATGGCACTCAAGGTCATAAACATATATAAAAGATATTCAGTGAGCAAACGGAACACGAAATAATCAATGAAAAATCAACAAAAACGTTAAAAATAATTGCCGCGGCACCCAAACACTCAGTTGGCTTGAGGGGAAGGAGGGGGCAGGCACACAAATTGAAAAAAGAATGTAAAAATAATCGGCAATAAATTTAGCAAAAGTGTCGAAAACGGTTCACACACACAAATACACACACATACATACACGGAAATTTGGCCACGCCAAGAACTCATAGTTCAATGTCCTGTGCAGGCGACGAGCGTCAGGCTGAGGAGCGTGTAGTGTCAGCGACAGGGGGGGTAGGGGTAGGGGTAGGGGTGAGTGAGTGCAAAGTTCGTAGTGGTAACCGCATTTATAATAAATTGAATTGCAATAACTCAACTTCAATCAAAAATCATAATTCATGCAATTCGACAGCTTGGAACCACTGCCGAACCCGTTTTGGCCAGGCTGAAACTGCAGGCGGCCTCCTTGTATCCTTGCAAGGCTGATGTTCTTAACCTCTTCCCTTGCCCTACCCCTATTTTTTTTTTTACTTTCTTTTACTTATTTTCTTTCTTTTTTTAATGTTGGCCCTGCAATGCATTGCATTGGGCGACGCTGCCGAAAATTATAAATCTAAGCTTTGACATGAAGATGCGAGTGTGAGCGGCAGAGAGTGAGAGTTGGGGGGGGGGGGGGAGGAGGGGAGTGGACTCAGTGTGCTCCTGAAGACATGGATTTATAGACGAAGGCATAAATACAAACGGAGCCATCGAAGTCGAAACGACCGACCAAAAGACACAAAAACAGAAAGAAAACCAAAAAAAAAATAAAATAAAAGAAAAACCTGAAAACACTGAAAAGTGCGCGCGAGCAGAGCCCAAAGAGGCGGAACACGCTCAATGCCCATAAATATCCTTGTGCCTTGTAGTTGCAACTGTTCCGGTGGAGCGGGAGAGAGAGAGAGAGAGAGGGGGGGGCATGTTGCGGGACGCATTTTAGGTGAAAATAATCACCGCTTCACATGAAATCATTTTGCACCACAAAATGCCAAAAGAAAATGCAAGCCATTGCCAAATGGAACAAAAATAAAAAAAGGATACGCAAGGATATCAGCGCCCGGTAGACCGGTAAAGTCATCGCCAGTTCAACTGTTTCCCAAATGCAGGCAATATAAATTCAAAGTTTTGCCGTATCAAGGACAAACAAATCAAAAGTGACAATTTTGGACAGCGTTTAAATGATTTTTAACTTTGATTTGTTGCTCATACTAAGAAAAGGAATAGCTAGACAGTTGGCGAGAGACTGAGAGAGGGTGAAAGAAGTATAATAAGTGCAAACACAATATAACACTATTTAAGTATATTTTTAGAATTTTGTAGCTTAAACAACTTAAGTTTGCTTTGCAAAAAGAGCTAGGCGAAAACAAAGCGAAATTGTGACTGGGGGCCAAGTTTGGTGTCTCCTGCTCTTATAGTCTCCGAGATCTGTGAGTTCATACGGACAGACAGACGGACATGGCTAGTTCGAATCGGCTGTTGATGCTGATCAAAAATATAAATATACAGTTTAAATAGTCGGAAATGCCTCCTTTTGCCTGTTACATACACTTGCAGTACTTTATAGCTGCCTTTTTGCCCATTTTTACTGGGAACTGGGAGTAAAAATCGTCAGGACTAATGAAACTATCGAAAAGTTCTTTGAAATCAGAAGTGTTTAAGTGGAAAGTCAATTTATGATATACCTATTAATTTGTTAATTTTTATAAACCTTTTGTTGCATTAAAAAAAAAATGTCATCTTCATGCAGCACAAAAGAAAGCATTTTATAATAAGACAATTTCTTATGCAAAGGACCAGTGGAAACACACGGAAAGAAATTCACATAATTTTGTCAAGTTTCCGTTGTTTTATTGAATAGAAAAATGCTACAAGGCAAAAGAATAATAATAAAATACGAAAGAACATTTCGTTTTAGCATAACGAAACTGAAACACACTATTTTAAAAAATAAAATTTTATTTTTAATTACGTAAATTTATTATGTTTAATTTTCTTCTCTGTTCACTTTCAGTCAGCTTTATTTCAAAAAATTATACAATATTTTAACTAAAGTTTATTTTATTTGTCTGGTTTTTCCAATTCAATGTAAAGATTACAGTCCAACATTCGGTTATAATTTTAGCTTGATGTTATTCACCTTTTTAGTCAACGCAAAGTTTTATTGTACACATTATCCTTTCTTTCTATTTTTTTTTTTTTGTGGCCAGCCAAATATTTTAATGTTTATTTATATGTAGATTTTGTTTGGTTATTGTGCAAAAGGGCTGGCAACAAAAAAAAGAAAGAAAAAATTAAAAAAAAGGACTCGGCAAAAGCTGGCGGATGTTCGTCGCCGTTTGACCATAGCCAAAGTATCTCCAAACACATTTTTTTAGCGTCTCCTGTCATAAAAAAAGAAGAAGAGGACTGGCATTATGCTGAATGAAAAGTGCAGCAACATTGGCAACAACAACAACACAACACCTTTGCTAGCAACCAAAAAGGATACTCCACAAAGGTCGCGGAAGTAATTTACAATTTGAGCAAGCAAACAAAAAAAAAAAAACAAAAAGTAATAATAAAATAGAACAAGAATCAGAATCAGACAGAAGAGCAAATAATGCGTGAGGATCGCGGGGGGATGCGGGGATGCGGAGATTGGGATGTGTCTGGGCTGCGGCGTAAATTGACAAGATTTATTTTCAATTAAAAACAAACGAAACGCAGTACACACACACACACACACACACACACACACTATCCTTTTTATACGGCGGAGATGTCGTGAGGACGACACATTCAACATTTTATTGGCAGCATTTTATGTGATTTTCAATTTGACAATAAATCAAAAAGCGGCCGACGCATTTCAACATTTTGCACATTTCCACAAATTTTTACTATTTTCGAACATGTCGTGTGTCTGACAAACTATTGTCGGCTCTTGTTGTTGTTCCTGTTGTTGCTGTTGTTGTTGTTGCTGGCGTGCAAGGACAACGCTGCCACCCTTAAGCCACAGCGCATGGCGCGTTGATGAATGACGAAGGACATGCAGTCACACACACACACACACACACACACACACACACACACACACACACACACACACATGCACAAAAATTATATACACATACTCATACTCATACAGCGGCACACGCACACCGATTGGCTGCACGTCGACGTGCAATAATTTTATGTGTCCTGGCAAGCAACGGTGAAATACAGAAAGGAAGAGAAAGAAAAAAAGCTGCGGAGGACGCGCTGCAGCCGCCTCATTGTTGTTCTGGTTATTTATGACCCATTAAGGCAAGCGGCAATTGCACATGTGTTCTTCACACACACACACACACCTACACCCCCCCCCCCCCCTCCTTTCCCAACCCCCACCATTCAAGGTGTTATGTGTGTCAGGTTGCCCAAACTCGACCTCGACGGATGTCGAATGTTGCCAGTGTCTTTGGTGCCTGAGCCTGATTTCGGTTCGGGTTTTAATTGTTGGCCAAGCCTGAGCTGAAGCACAGACACAAATGTTAATAATTGCGTCTCAGCATCCTTGATGCGTGCATGTCCTTTTGTCTAATAATCATAAGGCATAATTCATTTGAAATCGTGTTTGCTACTGCTGAAATTTATGACACTTCGCTTTACGTACGCAAAAAAACAATTATCCTTGTCGTTATGCCCGCCAACGGGCGCACATTTAATTGCCTGGCTAAAGGATTCGAATGGAGACATTAGAAAAATCTGTCGCCGCCAACAGGACACACGTCGCTCGCAACGAAAGTCGTTAAAATACGAGTATTACTCGCATGTAGTACTCTCTAAAAGGGAAGCACGAGTTGCGGGTTTTGGAGCAGGAGCAGTAGCAGCAGCAAAAGCACAGGCTAAAACTGGAGGCATACATATGTATGTATGTATGTGTGTGCAGTTGTCCAAGGATCGTGCTTACAATCTTGCACAAACATGTGCTTCTCTAGTTTATTGGATTTGACAGTATTGTGTTTCAATGCTGTGCACAATACATATGGTAACAACTTGCTCAAATGTGCAATATTTCGATGTTGAAAACTAAGCTCAAATTGCTTTTTGAAATACGCTTGCAAAACCAATTATCAAATCATATACAACAAAACTCTTCAGAACTCTTCTTCTGAGGTCAAAACGATGCCAGCCGAACAGCATTTTTTTCGGTGCTAAAGATTTTAACAGGGTTGTCACGGAAAGCTCTTCCAACCGAATTCCAACCTTGTTTTCTCCAGAGATTTGGGTAAACTCACCCAAAAATAAATTTTTAAAATAAAAGCAATCTTTTGAATGAAAAGAAAACTATTTTTCTAAGTAATCTGCATTTATTTTTATTAACATTTTATTGGATAAAGTTATTAATTTTGCATTTTCAAACACAGAATAGGTATATTTGGTTGAGATATTTTTAGATTGTTCCTTTGACAGCTATAAGATGTAGATAGTTCGACTTTGATGAAATTTTGTATATTTTAGCCACATGTTATTGTTGACCAATCCTGCCGATCTGCTTGCAGCAAAGAGAAGAAAAACAGCCGGATAGACAGAAGGACAGGCTGCTTCGACTCCGGTTTTGATGCTGATCAAGAATATATATATAATACATTTTTTTCCTTTAATGCGTTACTTTGTGTCAAAATTATACACAGTTTGAAAAAATCAATCAAGTACTCATTGAATTTCAAGTCTCAAATCTTGGTTAAGTTGCCCTTAGTATGTAGATGAAATAAATCAGTCTTAGTTCGACACTCGCTTCGTTCACTTCATAGTTTATTTTTTTCTAAATTATTGGTGTTAATGTTAAATACAAGTACAAAATTTTGAAAAACAAATCACGAAATTCACAGCTGCGATGTGTCGCACGATTTAAAAGTTGTTGAGTCATTGGTTTTGTTTCCATCATCTTCCTGCCGGCAACTTGTACAAGATGTGGCTGTAATGGACATTCTAAAATCCTAGTTGACTCGATCTTTCGTGCACTTTTTCTTATAGATAAATGGAATACTATAAAAATTAAATGAAGGCAAGTAGTGTATAAAATTATTGCACAACTAACACAATATGGAAACAAGTAATTTTTTTTATAGTTTTCAGAGCACCTTTCAACAAATCTGATGTAGAAAACTTTAAACAGTTGGCGTATGGGGCTGCTTTTCCTATGGAAACTGAAACAGGTGCCCAACATGAAAATTGTTGTGCCATTGGCGTCTTTTAATTCTTCTTCTGGCCGAGATGCTTTCAAAAGTTGCTAGTGGCATGCATTACTAGGAAATCAGAGGCCTTGATTGTCTTGTTCTATTATATGTTTCTTCTTGTAAAAGAGTCAACAAAATTTTGTTTTGATTGATTAGAATGAACTTTGGATAAAACAATAATTAACTTAAATGATGGCAAGTAATTAATAGTCATAATTATTGCACAACTTACAACATTTTTAACATTTCTTTACATTTTCAGAGCACATGTCTGTAAAGCAGCTACGAGACGTTGGAGCTGTCAAATGAATGTTGCCAGATCTATGGGAAATACCAGGGATGCTAGCGCTGTTAAGACTCTTAGCCGTGCTTGATCTATTTATATATATATATACAGAAAGTAATATTAAATTTAATTCTTTCCAAAATCAATAATTCAATTCGTTTTCCGCGACGAGTCGGCAGCGCCATTTGGCAATGCGGTTGGGCTTGTTTTTTTTTTGTCAATATTTAAAACATAATTTTACACGCGAATTGTCAATGGTTACAGGGCGTGGATGGATATCGCGATGCAGTCCAGGATCGTTTCGTCTGTTTTAAACAGGAAATGTTATTGACATCCAAAGACTAAGACTCAACCAAGTGAAAAATTCCTGAGCAGCTTTGTTTCAATCATAAAACGACACCCCAAAATTCGAACAGAAGCATTTGCAGCAATGCACCAGGCATAGTCGCTTGTCCTGTAGAAGCTACTGTCCAGGACAATGCTGTTGAGGTAGCCTTTGACTGGCGACTGCAAAACTTCAAATCATTGCAAAACTGGCTTAATAAATAACAATGTAAATAAAGTCGCCCGATACAAAATAAACTTTGTCAACATGTGCGAAACATGATATCATTGTGTACAAATGAGTTTGGTTTAAAGATCTGTATAAACAAAATAGCTCTTCACACAACAACTCATATTTCAGCATATTATTCCTATGGCAGCTATAAGATTGTCTGATTTTAATAAAAATGTAATCAGAATAACATAAAACTGCAAAGACTAAGAATTGAAGAGTTTGCTTGAGATAACTGGAAAAACAAAAAAGGATTTGGTGCAACTCGTTTTCCAACCGATTGTTTCATGGCTGCTATAAGAGGAAATAGTTCGTTCCCGCCGGTTTCGGCATATGTACTGTTGAGATCTCATCGAATTTCATGTCTGAAATTGAGGATAGTTCCTTGTATGTACCATAGATAAATATAATCAGTTTTAGTTCGATACTCGCTTCATTTACTTCATATTTTAATTTTTTCTAAATTATTGAGAATTTTATATACAAATACAAAATTTGAAAAAGAAACCACGAAATTCATAGCTGCAATGTGTCGCATGATTTAAAGATTGTTGTGACATTGGTTTTGTTTCCATCATCTCCTTGCTGACAGCTTGCACAAGTTGCTTGTGGAAACAATGGACAACTCTGAAATCCTATTTGAAAGGTTCTATTCTGTTCTTTATCTGATGAATAAATTAAATATTGTTAAAATTAAATGAGGGCAAGTAGTAGATATAAATATTGCACAACTTACACAATGTGAAAACAAGTCAGTTTTGTAGTTTTCAGATCACCTGTCTACAAATCCGTTGCGCAACACTTCAAACAGTTGGCGGATGGGGTTGTTTTTCAGATGAAAACTGAAACAGGCGCTGAACCTCAAAATGGTTGTGCCATCAGTGTCTTTTATTTCTTCTCCTGGCCGAGAGCTTTCAGAGATGCTGGTGGCATGCATGACTAGGAAAACAGAAATCTTCATTGTCTTATTCTGTTATAGAGTTCTTCTTGTGAAGGAGTCGGCAAAGTTTTCACGTTTTAGTTGATTAGGATAAACTTTGGATGAAAAATGATTTAACTTAAATAATCTCAAGTAATTAATAGTTTTAATTATTGCACAACTTACATTTTTGAATATATTTTATTTTCAGAGCACATATCTGGACTGCAGCTACGACAAAAATGAAGAGACTTTGTGGGCTACATATTGTAGCTGTCAGATGAATGTTGCCACCCCTATGAAATGTTCCAGGGCTACCAGAGCTGTCAAGACTTAACAGTGATTGATCTATTTATTTATACAGAAAGTTAATATTAAATTTAATTTTCTTTTCAAAATGAATACTCATTTAAATGTATTGTAATTCAAATTCAGTATCATAAAAATTCAATTAAATATGATTTGGAATTGAAGCGAAACTGGATTGTATTATTGCGATTTCTTTTTATCGATAAGTTCGTTTTCCGCGACGAACTGGCAGCGGCATTTGTCAATGCGGTTGGGCTTGTTTTTGTTTACATTTTTCATATTGCCAATTTTTAAAACATATTTTTCACGCGAATTATTTTCAATAGTTGCAGGACGTGGAAGGATATCGCGATGCAGTCCAGGATCGTTTGTCTATTTTAAATAGGAAATTCAAAGACAAAGACCTCCAGCAAGTGAACAATTCTTGAGCAGCTTTGTTTCAGTCATACAACGACACCCCAAAGTTCGAAGAGAAGCATTCACAAGGACCAGGAGCAGTGTCATTTACTATAGAAGCTGCTGTCCAGGACGATGCTGCTGAGGTAGCCTTTGACTGGCGACTGCAAAACTTCAAATCATTGCAAAAGTGGCAAAATAAATAAAAATGTAAATAAATTTTGAGCGTGCGCAGCGTAAGGACAAAGAATACTGTTACACTGGGCAGGCAAATGCGCAAGGATACCAGGACAGACAGGACATAAGCCATTGCTTCAGCCTGCATTACGTTTACTGTTCTGTTGCATGGCACAAATTTATGCGACATCAAGTGGAAGTGGATTGGTGCCGTTCGTTTGCCTTTGTCCTCAAATAACGTCCTGTCCTGCGCGTTATCCTTTTCAACTGGCAGCAACTTCAGGAGCAACCGCAACAAAATCGCTTCACAAAAAATGGAAAAAAATTCCAAGGGGCGTATCAAACTTTGCGATGTAAATATGTACGTATATTGTAAAAGCCAAACTAGGATAAAAATCAAGAAATTAATGTCTTCACATCAAGGTTGTGTTTGGAAAGAATCGGTTGGAAAATGACTACGATATCTTATTTTGTGACTTTGATTGGACATATTTAGCCTAAAGTGCTCAAAACATATTCTTGAAGGTATTTTTTTTTTTTTTAATAAGTTTATATATGATGTAAAGATGGCATTTTTAACGCAAATTTCTTTCTTATTATATATGAACTTATACCTTTAGATCCGGTTGCCAGCCTGGGTTCAGTTTTTCGTGAAATTATTATTAACTATATTTTTGGGAGAAATATGCCTTATGACCTTCTGGTGTAACCTGATAGACAGTATTAATTTCAATATTATAATGGTATTGCCAAGTGTTAGCATATCCTTGCCCTTAGGCAGCGCAACGAAACGCACAAAAAAGCTGAAGATGATGTATAAAAGGATGAAAAAATGTATAGGTAAGTAAAAATAAAAAACAATAGAAACTGAACAAACAATGAAAACGATATCCAAGTGTAACTAGATAATATAATAAATACTATTAAATAATCAATAGATAGTAAAGTTTATAATTGCAAATATGGTTAACATTTACTTATATTGAAATGATAACCCAACTGCTGGTTTTTCCAACTGAATATCGAAGTAGTTTGATAGGTTTATACTATAATTAGGACAGGATTTGCATGAAGCTCTGCACTGCTTAGCGCTGAATGTTTAATTCAGGCTGAACTCTAAAATGCATAAATACCATTTTAATTAGAAAATTAGCTGAAAATATGCAGTTCACGTTAATCGCATGACGCTGCCTTTGCTGTGGGCATGAAATTGGAGCTGAGCAGGGACAGAGGGGAAGGGGTTTTGGCGATGGAAACAAAGCTCATGCAATATCCAAGAGATGCGACAACAACTGAAATTCAACTGAATGCTGCATGCTGCTCTTTCACTGCCATTGCCACTGCCACTGCCACTGCCACTGCCGCAGTCCTTTGCCTCTCATTCTCATCCTGACACTCGAAAATCATTGCGACACTCGGATACGGCTACGGGTACGACTACGGGTACGGCTCTGGCTCTGGCTCCTGGCTCCGGGGAGTTCGACTCTGCTGTTTGTTGCGACAAATGCCGTTATAATTATTTATACCGTAAGCACATTTTATGGTGTCGCAATTTTAAAATGCAATTAGACGCGCAACTCTCTCTCTATGAAAACCCAGCAGAGTAGCAAACAAAACAACCAAAGCATTCTGCTCGACTCAAATACACCCTGTAATCAAAGCTTTCAGTTTGATTACTTACATTTGTATAAATATGTATTAGAAGTAGTTCGGTTTGAAATGAACGAAATAAACTATAATTAGACTAAAATGATAAGCAACAGGGAACCAACTAGATGAACTACAATTAGGAATAGAGTTAGTTTGTTCAGTTTGGTGAAATAGTTCAATCGAACTTAGATCGAACGATTCGATAGAACACTAATTAAAAATATAAATAAAATAATATAAATATATTGTTATCCACAAGGGTTTTGTCTTCAATATAATGTTTAAATCATGTTAGATCCGTAAAACATTCAACATTAGTAATTAGGCCTGTTCCAAATTCCACTTTCGTATGAATTCCACTTAAATAAGCAAGTCATACTTTTATATTTATCTAAAAATTAGTTGAACGCACACGAAAACTAAGAACTTTGATTGTATACGGAAAATAAGCTACTCACTTTTTTTTGTGAAATTGAAGCAAAGTGAAATTTGGAACAACATTTGTTGAAGATACGTTTGCTTGCTTAAAGACATTTTGTTTATCAGCCTATTATTTTCAATATTATCTTAACAAGCATCATAATATACCCCCATATATTATGTCTGCAGAGTATTAAAAAGCATTGAAATAACATACAATAAGGACAATACTCATTATAAGGACAGACAAATGTAATTCTTAATGGGGTTTTGTCATTTCAGCGTCGTCTCCCAAAATATGGTATGCAAACAGCACTAGAATTGCTTATGCCATGCTATCATTCCAAAAACATCCTTCTAGCATCCTTTTGTCCCCTTTTCAAGTGCTCGGGGCTTATGCTCAGCTCACCTGGCTTATTAGTTTTTTTTTTTTTTTTTTTTTTTTGCACTTATTGAACAGCCGTGCGCCTTGCAATATGAATTTTTGTTTCAACTCGGGCGTATCGAATCAAAAGCAACACTGAAAGTGGAAATGGAAATGGCAGCAGGGGAACAGCTGCTGTCATATTTTGATATTACAAAATACAAACACTTTTTTTTTATTTACTGTTGCTTTAGCCACAGTTTACCTGATTTCATATGTATGTACTAGTTTTGACTGTGGCATAATGAAAAGTTTTCATAAATAAATTTGCATAAAACTTGACTCACATATTGTTGAAATTGAATAAAATGCAATATGTGCCAAATGGGTATACATAAATAATTTTTATAAATTGATGAACCCAGCGACTTTTTTTCAATTTTAAGAAAATAACAAAGATATTTGGAAGCAAATATAACTTCTTGGTCTGCTTCTTTGGATTATAAAGCGTAAGTAACCGATTGATGCTTGATATTCTCTTAATTGAAGTCTTTTATAAAATGTCTCTTTATTAATTATGAAGAGCGCTTTTCTGTGCAACTTGCTCAAAGAAATGTTAATAAAAGTATATTTTTTGTGTTTTTTTTGAAAATCTTTTCATTGCATTTCGCATTATCGGCTGTGGTCGTAAACTATTTGCAGCAATTATCTTGCTAAGTTCGATGCCTTCGGGGAAATATGCGGTGAATTAATACGAGTTTCCAAAGCCAAGGAGCTGAGGCAAAGGCAAAGGCAAAGGAATCGAAAGGACGAGAGAGAGAGAGTTATCCAAGTTGGCAACCCTTTGGCTGCTGCTGCTGCTGAATGAGTTTTTGGTAAGCGCAAGTTTCGCTTAATTTATAACGAGGATTACAATAAACAAACTAATCTACGGCAATAAACACTAAAAATCCCCCAAAGTGTTGGCCATCTAATGTTCCCTGGGGTAGGTGGGTTATGTATGTGTGTGTGTTGGTCCTGGCAGAGGCTTTTGGTATTGAGCATTGTCACCATACTATTCCTGTGTATTTGGCCACCGTCTTTTTATAAGTTAAATCGCTGCAATCCTTTCGCCTTTTAAATATGCCATTTCCGCTGTGAGATTATTTTTCGATATCGCCCAAAAACGTATGATTCGAGATGTTTATGAGTGCCAAGTGCCCAGTGTCCTGCCGCCGGATGCGTTGCGTTCCATTGCGTTGGCCGACCAACAGCAGATAGGCATCGCGGTTCAGTACCCTCTTCCTGTCACAGGACCCCATTGTCAGCAGTCTACTGAATTGGGTGTAGTTTTGGGCGCAATGTGCGTGCTTCATCCGTTCGATCCTTTTTTCTATTAACAATAAATTTGTACGATTTTTATTTGACCGCAAATAAGACGATATGTGGGTTCATTGATGACATTTTGCAGTTGGCAAGCAAGGTCAGACCATTTGCAAGGACTACCCTCAATCCTTATAATTATTGTACTTTCATTATAGTGATAGGCATCAAATAGTGCCACAAGACAATCGATAATTTCTATAGTCAATAACAACTGTATAGTTTTACCATTTGATAAATATAAAAACGTAAAATTAAAACGTATTCAACTATCTCTTAATTACTTAAATGTAGCGAAAATCTGGAAATGAGCTTGTACTATAGTATCTAGTCTTTCCATCATAGATATTATGAAGTCAAAAGCAAAGCTAATGGACTTGGAAAGCGGAAAGGGGAACAGCACAAACAAACTGGCTAAACGGGATGCACGTGATGCCCCAAAAGGATGCCATTAAGGACAACGGTTGCAATCGTTAGTGAAGCCATTATTTCGCAGCGCCAATATGCGAATATCAAAAGCATATATGTACATATGTTCAGATGTCCACCTCAAAAGACAACCCCAAAAAATGTACAGTGTACACTGTCGTATGTTGTATAATTGCAAGTGCGCAGCTTTGGAAAAATGCGAGATATAACATAAAATAAGGCAAGCCAAGGACAACGGACACCAAAATGTCCATCTTCCACTAATGTGGCTGGAATTGGACGGAGACAGAGACAAGAGGCAGGAGACAGAGTCACAAAACTGAAACGACATCATGACAATGGCCAGAGAACGCAACAATAACAATAAAACAAAGGCCGCTCCCAATGTGCACGGGTAACTGAAAATAATTTCAAGGATATTATCGCAATGCCGGCACTGCTGAGATGTCCCAAGCGCGATATGAGCACACACACACACAGCCCACTCCACCCACAAGCCACACAGTGTGTCCTTGTTTCAGTGTATGAGTATGGGTCAGCAAAAGAGATTCACATCAACATAATGTCTACTTTACAGTGTGGATAAAGTCGCCCGGCTGCGCTCCAAGAAAACGAAATCACATCCATATCGACGAAACAGCCATTTCAGCCTTAGCCTGTCCCCCACCTGACACCAGTCTTTTCAAATGTCCAGTTCTCTATACTGTCCGTGTACTGTCCGTGTCCTGTCCCGTCTGGTCTGCTCTGAGCAACCCCCTTTGGTGCACATTCCGGACACACTATACACTGGACACTCGCACGCCACGATGCAATAAGTTACGGCTGGCGGCCATTACGCCGCCATGGCCATGGCACAAATGGTGGCCGGACCGGGTTGAGCCACACGGCACAGCCGGAGACAAATCCCAAATCCATACTCGTAAACAAATGCAACTAATCGCCGTTCATGTTGAACGTGTTCACGGCTAGGCAAACCTGAAATTGTGGCTACACCAAATCTTGCTGCTGAACACTTTCTGTCCAGTTTTTGTCCAGCTTGTCTAGCATCCAGTATCCACGTTCATATCCAATGATCATTTTGCAGGCTTAGTTCTGTTTCTGATGGTTATCGCGCTTTATGCTCAATGCCTGAAGATGGAAACACATCTAAAAGGCTTCCTTAATGATATCGGCAGGTCTACGCTGTTTATAGCATATTCTGCTTTCAAAGGGTTAAGACAATGTCACTTTTAAGCCAAAGCAACTAAATAGAATCCTGTAAGTGCCACTTATGTGAAGGTGTCTCATTATTAAGCCATGAGTTTCAAAGATCTGAAGAAAGTCAATTAACTGGAGCAGACGAGCAGTCTCTAATGCTATAGTTCCTGCCAGGACATTCACATGAGCGCAGCCTGATGACAAGACCAAAATAAAGAAGAATTTTGCAAGTTCAAATCTGCAGAACAATCAGAATGAAAGGCCAGCTAAGGACATTGTCCAGAGCTTCTACTGTGCTCCTGCTGAGCCGGCGACAAATGCAGCCAACCGCTGAGAATATTCCAGGAGCAAATAAAGAATACTGTTGATTTGGATCTGCAAGAGCTACCTAACTTTGAAATCAACTTAGATGTCAGTAATCCAAGTGAGTAGAAAAATAAGTTGAAGCAAAGCTTGATCTTAAAGCTTGTTGCTATCGATACTTAAACATTATCCCTATTTCTAGTCAAATTCAGTGTTGTATTGAAAGAGTGTGAAGATAACTTAATCTGTGCTAACACTGTCACACGGCCAGGACAATGAGAATATAAGTTCCAATCAAGCTGCTACATAATCACTTCGACCAACAAAACAATTCAGCAAACCAGAAATTAACACAGGAGTTCGTCCACACAGCAGCCGCTGGGGCAATCACAAAAATTGGGAATTTGAAACAGTGGAAAACGCTTCTAATTGCCCAACAGTTGAGCAAACAGACACAGCACGGGGATGAGGTCCTGTCGACCTGCCTGCCTGCCTGCCTACCAGCCAGGACATCGATTGCCAAAAATATGAAAACGGCCGCTCATTGTTGTTGCTGTTGTTGTTTCTGTTGTTGCTGATGTTGTTGTTGCTGTGGTGGATCCAATTCGAGGACCAACCAGTGGCAATGACACCGCGGCATGTCAACACTGTGCTGTATTCCGTGTGGTGGGCAGCTGAACTGGACGATAACCGGTGGATGGTGGCGACGATGGGTCTCCAATTCCAATCAACCACAGTGGACACATCAACAATTCGTGCGCCGCCAAAAGCTTGTTCTAATCCAATCAAATCTCAAATGTGGTTGTTCCCCAGTTCGTTTTGGAAACAACAATATCGCACTATGACCATGGGCATTGTTTCACTTTTTATTGTGCACAATTTGAACACTTTTGTAAATATTCAAATCAAATATTTTAGATATTTTGTATACTCATCATATTGCAGTTGTTAAATTAATTTTTTTTTATACTCAGTTTTCCAAAATGGAAAAAAGAGTATATTGGGCTTGTGAAATGTTCGTCCGTCCGTCCGACTCTATGAACGCAGGTTTTTCCACAGTTTTGAAGCTAGAGTAACCTTGGTATACATGTTGGTATATAGCATAGGCAGACAAAGGGTTAAGATCGGCCAGGTCGGACCACTATAACATATAGCTGCTATAGGAACGATTGGTTGAAAATAAGTTTTTGTATTGAAAACCTTTTTGTTTTTCAAGATAACTCCACCAAACTTACTTTACCTCAGTTTAAGGAGAGTTTATATATGCTGACCAAATTTTATCAAAATGGGACGGCTTATCTTATAGCTGCCATAGGGACAATCGGTTGAAAATAAGTTTTTGTATGAAAAACTGTTTTGTTTTTTAAAAATAACTCAACCAAACTCACGTTACCTAAGTTTGAGGACAGTTTATAAGTATATAAGTAGTCTTTACAAAAATTTAATTCAACACTGTTTTCATTTCCGAAAGCGATCAGAAAATTCGGCTTAAAAAGCTTTGTTTTTGGAGAGAGTGAAGTAAGTAGTGATGAGAAGTATTTAAATTTTTTTTTTAAAAGTAAAATGAAAAACAGGAATACAAAATCGAAAACGATTGGGAATTAAAAGTTCTCGGAAATGGAACCAGACTTGATTAGTTTTATGCCAACTATCTTAGTAGAAATTTAAATCATTATAATCGGACTAAGGAAGCATATTTGTTGTATATATTTTACCTTATATCAATTGTTTTTCTATTCCACTGTGCGTTGTAGCCTTTCACTATTAACAACTGTGTCCTGGTCACAGCGCATTTAGTATCTGCCATCGAATTGTGGTTTATGGGTAGGGAATTCGTTGTCTACCAATCTGCAAGGATGTCAATGAAAACAGTCGCTATCGAATGTAGTGACATAAATGCTGCTTTATTTGACTTAACCAATTGTGTATATTAAAACTACACTTGTTACGCATGCATAAAAGCTATGAGTGCCTTAATGAATCATGTGAATTGTGTTGAGCATTAAAGTAGTGCAATGAGAAGCGTAACTAATGTGACATCCTCTCAGAATAGAGGGCAGTAGCATCATTAATAATACAAATACAAAACTCATTCGTAGTCCGTGCATCAAAGTCGCTTTTTTCATATTCCAAGAGCATCATTGCCCAGATTGTGGAAGTGGTACATAAAATAGAATCGAATCATATGTTGGAGATGGTCATAATTGAAGCTGTTTGGGGTCACACACACACACATAAGCACACATATACCAATTCACAAAGGTGACAATAAAATAAATGCCATTTACTGATGACTCATCAACATAATTTTTACGATTCGCCCCATTCAATGAATAAACAAATAAACTGGACAGAACTAACCTGGCTCTATTCGAAGACTTGTTTGAACGTGTCACGAAAGCATTTCGCATGCATTGACTTTTTATGGTTACCAATACTATATACATACTACATATCTACTAACTGTATATACATATGTACATATAAATATGTACCAAAGAGAACAAATAATGCAAAATCATTTAGTAGAACTTTCACAGCATTCAAGAACTCTCAGTGAAGCTGCTGCTGCTGCTGCTGCTGCTTCTGCTTCTGCTGGGAGTAGAGTCCTGTCCTCAGCCTCAAAGTCATAAAAATCCGCACAGAATGAAATTCTCATCAAGTCGCCAGTTGGCACAATTTCATTTGGCGCTAAGCAACTGAACATGGGCAAAATGACCCCAGACCACCCAGGACCAGGCAGGACCTACAACTTCTATTTGTGCATAGTATATGTGTATGCGTGTGTTCCGCACCAGTTCCAAGCTCTCTCTCTCTCTCTCTCTCACTCGTCCTGTGGCAACTTGGCAATCGCGCGTGACTAACGTAATCAGCTCACGTAACGCTGAATGAGATGAGATGAAATCAGCATACACTCAGACTGCATAAATAGCGAATTTATACCAAACGGATGCCCAGGACTTCAGCCCATTCCAGCTATTTTGAAGCATCCTTCACAGGGCTTTCTAGATTTGCAACACGCGATAGTATCATCGTCGTCAATTCCAATACTTTCTTTATGCTCCAACTACAATATTATCGAATTACTTCACTTATGTTAATATAGCTGTGAAATAACTAGGAAATCAGAAAGAAAAGACATTTTTAAGGAAGAAACTTCGCTATTTTTCAAATCATCTGCAATATTCGGAATATTAGGAACTTCCACTCTTAAAGCTTATGTTATATCTATATTTTTGAGTTTCACAAAATAATAATAATATTTAATATAATACATAATTTACATACGCACATACCTACATACATACCTACATAATTACCTATCATAAATACTAAAAAGTGCTTTTGCAACAAATTTGTGCCAATTTTCTGATTTTTCACCCTAGACGGTACATTTTCAGAAAATTGGTATGCAGTCATTGTTGAAATTTAATTTAGATCTTTGAAAATGAGTTTGAACTTGATCTAATGATAAACAGAAAAATCTTATAATAGTTTTCCGTGAGCTTTCCACATTTCCCGACAGAGTCTTACAAAATCCGATCTTAGTACGCACTTTTAGCATAAGTTGAAACAAGTGTGAAAAAGTTAGCTTTCTATATTTGAGGGTTTGGGCAAGCGTTCTCAAGTTGAAAAATTTTATTTACCTTAGTTATTTTATTTATAATTATATAAATGTTAAGCAATTTTTTCAAAAGTTCTATAAGTTAACCCAAAAATCCCAAATTATTATTACAATAATAAGTTTTAGAAGCATTTTATGCAGATTAATTTTGTTAAAAACAAGAAAACTTTTGTATTATAAAAGTCAACTGACATTTTAGCAATAAAATATAGAAAGAAAGGTGTATTCCCATTTAACTGTAATTTCTATCATTATTAATTCGAACCCAAACTCGCAACCGCAGTTAGAAAATGTTGCTGACTGCAAAACCCAATGAGAAAACACAAAACATCACGCATAAGTTTCATTTTATTTTGATTTTTACGACTGTCCTCGGCATGTCGTGTGTCCTGTGACAGTGCACCCGGTCGGCACTGTGTCCCACCTGGATCACTTGCTAAATAACCAACCGAAAGGCAACAAAAATCAAGAAAAAGTAGTCACCAAACGGCCAGGATGTTCCCAGGACAAGCACTGACTGTGAACTATGGGAAGGGTATGGGGATTTGTGGAGGGTATTGGGGTAAGGGTTTCAGTGGTTTAGTGGGTGGTTGTTGTGTCCAAGAGAACTAAAGCACAGAAAATGCCTATTTACGAGCTCGCATGTTGCTGGACACATGGTAATCATATATTTTGGTCATATCTGTGGACCATAAAACCAGTGTCCTTATGTGCCTGTCAATGAGTTGTTTCATGACATTTATTTCGCTTGTTCCTTGGACGGGGTTTCGGTTCGGTTCGGTTTGGTTAGGTTTGGGTCTGTATATGGATGTGGGTCTGGGTCTGGGTATGCTGCGTGCAGATGGAAAATATTTTAGTGTCCATTTAATGTCCAATCTAAGATGAGCTCGTAACTTTTGATCGAATAAACGAGCGCATACACACTACACACACACGACATGTCTTGGCCAACCTCTAACCCCTGCACCCTGCTCCCTCCTGGACAAGGTAAGACCATAGCCTTTGCCACATTTTACGTACTAAATATATATATATATATATATATATATATATATATATATATTTCAGTAGTTAGAAGATGTTGGTCAAGGGGTTCGCTATTTTCTTCGAATGCGGCACGCAACTTAGTCTCCTGGGATAATTCTTTAATTTTCTCACTGATGCGCTGTGAGTGATAAGTGGAAGTTATTTGCCAGCTATTTGGTTATTTTATTAGTGTATTTCTTACTCTTACCGTTACAGCCTCAACATGAACAGCTCTGGGCGGGATTAGTTGAGCTCTTTGCCCAGCCGACACTCATAAATATTTAATTAAAATCAAAATTAGTTTTTCCACACCGTACAACATTTTGCAGTCGAGGTCGCATAAATTCCTGCCCAGCTTTTTGAGCTGCCCTCAGACTCACCTGGCCTGCCGGGATTAGATAATGAAAAGCGTATTGTTTCCATCAAGCGTAGCCTACAATGTCAAAGCCGTGAACTCACAAATGTTAAACAGTTTCAAAGAAGATCCCAGGCCAAAAGTATGCCTCAGAGCCAACTGGCGGCAGGCTTGTTAAAAATTAAAATCGCAACACGCTTTCATCTCATCTGGCACGCAGTCTCCTGCTTCACTGACTTTCATATGTGCCCCATCTTTAGCGTCCTGTTTTCCTCATTTTTTTCTACCTCCCATTTACAATACGCTTGTGGTTTTCATCGGCGATTTAAGTGCAGAGCACACGCAATCCACTCAGCTTGCATAACTTTAGAGTTTCCGACAGCAAGGACTTTTAAAGGGTAGACTCACATGCGAAACACCAGAGACTAAAAAAGGAGGCAGAGGTACTCTTGGGTGTGAATGGGAACCAATTGGAACAACGTTATATAGCACCTGACATCAAGTGATGACAACATGCGAGTAAAAAGTGTATTTGGTAAACAACATTTTAGGAATGATCTGTACAGCTTTATCTAGGAAAATACACAACAAATTATACCTCAAATACGAGTTTGATTTACTTTTGCATCAACTTTTAATATTTACGGATCAAACATTTACCAAAATTAGTCAATTTGTGTAAAAAATTTTCGTTGATTTCAATACTCTGGAAGGAAGTTTGATCCTGAAAACGAAACAGTTACTTTCTAACTGTATCCTAATAAAAATTTCATCTATTTGTTGATTTAGATCTTTGAAGCAGTCCTGCAGCCAGACGGACATGACTTTAAGGACTAGGATCCTTATGCTGATGAAGCTTAAACACCACCAATTTATTTTTTTAAAAATTATTTTCTTATTTTCATCATATTATTCTTGTGTTAAACTCATTTTAAAAATATTTTTAATTTTAAATTTGTATCGATTGTTATAAGTTGAAATTAAATAAATAAATAAAAATTAAGCTTATTTATTTTATAACATCTATCCTTCGATAGCTATAGATTTAAGGATTTATTAAAAACTTAAAAAATCACATCCGTTTTGCTTTTATTCATAACTGACACATTTTAAATTAACTTAAATAATACCCTGAAAAAAAGCAAAATGTACACACAATCGACACAATTGCATCAAATTTTGGTTTTTAATATCGGTAATGATTAATTATACAGCATGGCTCCGTCTGTTTCAGCAACAGATGCTACCAAAAACATATTACCCCTCTTCAGGCAAAAGGATAACACTGTTCATCAAGTTGCGCAGCTACTGCAACAACAACACAAAGACGAAAGCCCAGTTTGAAAAGGAAATCAATCAGAAGTTCACTGAACAGGTTATTGAGAAGAAATTGCAGGAATGCAGACAAAATAAAAATATCGAGTTGCCGCAAAAATCCAACCCTGCCCCGCCTCCGTCGAAGCCAGAATTAGGAAAGCAAAAGAAAATTGTTAATATGCGCTATGGTTACAGCATCTTTCTGGCTGGCATCTGTGGCACGGTGCTGTGGGCTGTCTATGAGCTGGGCAAGCCAGAGGAGGATCAACTTGGACGCAGCATTGAAGATGATCTTAGTTTGCTGCCACTGCCACAGCAGTATGTGCAACGCATGTGGCACTCCTTGCATTACTATCAGCGCATGTTGGAGGAGCCGCTGCCCACCAGACTGCTGCCGGATATACTGCATCCTCCATACGTTCAGCCACGCTATACGCTGGTACTGGAAATGAAGGATGTACTAGTACATCCCGATTGGACCTATCAAACAGGCTGGCGTTTTAAAAAGCGTCCCGGCGTCGATCACTTTCTGCGGCAGTGCAGCAAACACTTTGAGATTGTTGTCTACACTGCCGAGCAGGGCACAACCGCCTTTCCCATTCTGGATGCACTCGATCCGAATGGCTATATACGCTATCGTCTGGTTCGTGGTGCCACGCAAATTGTGGATGGTCAACAAATCAAGAACTTGAACCGGCTCAATCGTAATCTCAGGCGTGTCATTGCCATCGACTGGGATCGTCGTGCCATTCCCCTGCATCCGGATAACATTTTTGCTATTGCCCGTTGGCTGGGCAATGATGACGATGTTCAGCTCTTCGATCTGGCCGCCTTTCTGGGACTTATAGCCGAACATAAGGTAAGTTTATAATTTTATTTTTTCCTTTGGGAGCTTAGCTTTTGACAAAGTAAATTTCCCTTGACTTTGAGCATCGATTATAGCTGAATTGCAAATTAATTAAATTAATGGGGGGGGGGGAGGGGGAGATCTTAACACTTTGTCAGCCTATGGTATACATCAACATATATACCAAGTTTGGTTGCTCTAGCTTAAACTGTGGAAAAAACCTGCGTTCATACAGACGAACAGACAGACGGACATTTCAAAAACTCAATATACTCAATATAAAAAGAGTATATTGGGTTTGGGAAATGTTCGTCTGTCCGTCCGTCCGCCTGTCCGTATGAACGCATGTTTTGTAATTAATTATGCAAAAAACCTCTAATTTTATGGTAATATTATACAATTAAATATATATATATAAATCCTATATAGATGGAAGATGTGCGTGAGGTACTGCACTATTATCGCCAGTTTGAAGATCCCATTGAGCAGTTCAAGGAAAACCAACGCAAGTTGCTGGAAATGAAGCAGGAGAAAACTGATGCGGAGGTTAGCTGTCCATAGACCGTAATACTGCAGGATTTTGTATGGGTTAGTTGCTGTCTAGCTGTTTATCTACTTCTTTTATAATATAATAATTTCAAAGAATTTTTATTTTACTTTTTTTTTATTTTTTTTAGTTTGTTTTTGACTAATGTGTACCATAATGATTTTTGCTAAAGTTCAATTGTTTATTTATTTATTTAAATCAGTATTCGATTAATTTGCTGTTTATTACTTTCAATGGTTAGAAATTTAAAATTGCATAATGCAAGAAAGTTGGCAAAAATAACAATAAATACAGATTTAAAATAGCAAAAAGTTGTGATGCTGTTCATTATGCAAATGTCGTAGGCTTAAAATCACAAATTGCATTGATGCAACACCCCAAAATGAAGCAGCAGAGAGGCAGTTAAAATGGGGCAGCTGGATGGACAATTGGACAGTTGACAGTGATGGGTGGGGGGGAGGGGGGGAGAGAGAGAGAGAGGAGGGACAGAGCTTTGGTGTTATTATTTAAATGGCGCATTATCAGTGGCCAGCAGCGGACTGGCCAGTCAGCTCGTCGAATTGTCATAAACAATCAAAATCCATTTAAAATTGTACATGCAATTTGGCTCAGGCAGCCCACCTGACATGGCCAGGACGACAAGGACGTCGAAGGATGTGGATGTGGATGATGTGAGGATGCGGATGCGCAGGCACCGACAGCATCAACGCCTCGTCAAGTGTGTGGGCGGGGCTCGGCCATGGCAATTGGCAGAGTGCAGCAGCTGCCAGCGCCACTTGTCAGCCCAGCGTTCGTCCTGTGTCCTCTGTGTCCTGTGTGTGTATGTCCATGCGGCCATTTCCCGTGTCCATGTCCTCTGCCCGCCGCCTGTGTATCGTTGATATGATAATTGGCATGAGGCAATAATCCACTTGGATACGTTTACGTTGACAATCGTTTATATCGCAATCAGTGTCATGCCGTCTGCTTCTGCGTCCTGCCTCCTGCTTGCTGCCTCCTGCTTGTTGCCGCCTGCATCCTGCGTCCTGACTGGATTGTTGTTTCGACGATTGCTACTGCTGCTACTGCTGCTGCTGAGTCTCCATAAAGTATAATTTCCAGCCGTGCTCGTTGTCGACCTCAACGACAACGACGACATATTAAATAACAATGAACTGCAATTGCCCAGCGAGTCTCGTAATTCGTTTGTAATGCGTGCAGACGCACAGATTTGAGTAGCACTTGCTGCTGGAGCAGTTGTCCTGCGAATCCTCTGTGCCATCTATACGTACACACACACAGACACGAACACTCCTTCCTCAATCTGCCTCATACCCGCTCGGAGCTCAACTGTCTGCCTGGAATCCATTGTCACTGTTTTGTTTTATGTTCCCAACTGGCAATTGTCCCTCGCAAACTCGCATATAATTTCTGATTTTCAACTTGAACTCATCGCCTGTTAAATTTAATCACCTTTTGAAAACGGTTTTGATTTCAAAACGTTTACAAACTCAATTGCCTGAAAGTGGCAAATAAACCCAATAGCTTAGGCTCTAGCAAAAAGACTAATCAGTTTCTGGCTTTTATTTTAATAAAGGTTTCTTTTGGCATTTACTTAAACGATGCTTAGACGATGCTATTTTCGATTGAAATAAATTTGCATGCAAGATATTTCTTGAAAATACGTCATCGTTTAAACAGTCTGTGCAAGAAATTGCAAAAAAAGTGTCTTATACAATTCTATTTCCCATTTGAAACACTAGTTCAATATAATACTGTAAAGTGCAAATGTAAAATTAAGAGAATTATAAGATTTTTCAATCTATTATTCAATTAATTCTAAGTCAAAAAGTTTTAGAAAAGAAAAAACAAGCGATTGTCATACACATTTCAAGCACTAGCATTGCCCATTCAGTATATTTTACAATACCTATTTTAAAATGTCACATCCAATTTTGTCAAATTTTACAGCACTTGAATCGTGATTCAGCATATCTTAAAATATCACTTACTCAGCATATTTTCATTTTAAATTGTCATTGCCAATTCGTCAAATTGTACAACACTTTTTTTTTAAAACGACGCTGACAATTCCTCAAATTTTGCAACACTTTAATCGTGATTAAGCATATTTGAAAATGTCACTGCGACTTTGTCAAATTTTACAGCACTAGCTTTCAAATGTCACTTCTAATGTGCCAAATTTTACATCACTTAACTGTCAATTCAGTACATATTTAACAGCACCTATGTTAAAAAACACTTCCAATTCGTAAAATTATACAGCACTTCGCTTATCTTGACCAATTTCTCAAATTTTACAACACTTAAACATAACTTATCTTGCATGTATCATAGATCAAATATAAACGTTTATTTAACTGTGCAAGAACTTGCGCGCAAGATGAGTCTCGTGTTTATACGATGCAAGATGAAAAAGGATGAAAAAAGTGCAAGAATTTTATCGTCTGAGCACTGCTTTATGCACTTTTTGGTATCGTTTGAATATAACGATATTTTCTTAAATTTTAAACAATGTCGAGGACAGTCCACGCTAGTGACGAAGCAATACGAAAAGTGGGAAAGTCGATTAGCATCAGAGCGAACTATATACCGATCAAAAGGTATTACTTTAACTAAGAAACGTGCATAATACTAAGACCTATAGTAACTCACTCAGCCAATTACTGTATAGTTGAATCTTTTGAATCTTCATATCTTATCCATATGGCTTAAAAAAATTGCTCCAAAGCCCACAGAAGTATTCTTGTTAAACCTTTGTAATTTCAGTTTGCAAATAAGCTATTGTACAAATATTGCAGTCTATTTCCTTGCTTAAAATTCATTAAACTCTTGCTCCCTAGTCTTCAAACTTGAAAAAGAAATCGAAAACTTGATTAACTTGGCTTGGTCAGGAAAGAAACTCGAGTTTGCTTTTAAAACATTTGCAACTGCGCTCTTGCAAAATTCTAGTAAAAATTAAAAATAAAATCCAATAAATTATCTAACATAACATAGCATACCATATATGCTAGTTAATATAAAATATATAATTAATGTTGAGTTTAACAATATCAGAAGTGTGTTGATAATAATTACTCATGAGTTGGCTAACTCAGAGCAACAGAAAAAACATAGAAAAAGGATTTTTATAAAGCAACATTGCTGCTGGACGTTGCAATATAAAACCATATTAGACGACTAGCCTCTCCAGCACACATGGAGAGACAGGCGAATCCCTATAGAAACAGGCAAAGCCCATAGCCCACGCGGTACATAGATGACCATTTGGAGGACACTTTGCGATGCAAAAAGTAAAATTTATGCGACGACAATGTTGCGGGATGAGGTGAATGCTGTAAGCTGGCAGGAAATGCTCAGGTCAGGAGTACTACATCCGGCTGCAAGGAGCGCCACTTTCACGCTTGACCTCACTCACAGCGCGCAGCGGCGGCCTGCTTAGACCCTTGACCAACGCCATATCCGCGAGTGTGTGTGTGCGAGTGTGTGTGTGTGTGTGTGTGTGTGTGTGTGTGTGTGTGTGTGTGTATGGAACTCTTAGGTGGCACAGTGGGTGTGCGTTTTTTATGAGCGACGACACCACTTGCGATGAAAGCATTTCCGCATCCGCCAGCATTTCCGAGCTAAGCCAACCCCCAACCTCCAACCTCAACACCAAACCCCAACCTCAAACCATGAGCCTGAGGCTCGAGCTCTTTGGCCAGCACATCGTACGCGCGGAGTCCACTTTAATTTTTGTTTTGTTTATAATTTACGCGACACAACATCAATTAAGTGCTTGGCCGGAAAAGCGCATACCTGCACCTGAAAAAAGCAACCATAAATTGTCGCCCTAAAGTGGCGAACGCATCGTCCATTCTACTCCACCCCTTTCCCCATCTCCCTTCCCGCCATCAGCAGCTGCCAGCTTCTCGATCCGGTCACCTTTTCCTGGTCCATGCTCCATGCTCCACCAGCTGCAATAGCCAAGCGCTTAAATAGCTGTTGCCATTTTATATGCGTGCCTTTTTTATGCTATACACAAATCATTTTATTGAATGCACATGGAGTATTTTACATAACGTCGAGTATTTAAGAACTGCATTTTATACAAATATGCAGCAAATATATACACCATATAAAGCAGCTTAAATAAACTACTGTAAGAACCATTCACTTTTCATATTTGAAATTTAAAAGGTTCTTACAGAAAACGAATCTGTAATAAACAAATATCGACTAAACTATATTTTTGGGAGCTGAGAAAAGGGTTGGAACCCTTCAAAATCAACAATTTTATCATCAAAGCTAGTCCCCATCCTGCCCATATTGAAGAACGGTTGAGGTGAATGAAGATTTTTGATAATTAGATTTTATAATGGAAATTATGCTGTTTATTTGATTTTGATTTCGTTTGATTTTTGTAATAAAAACGAATGAATTTCACAAAAAATCCAAAAACATCGCGTTTTTAACAAAAACAATTAAGAATATTGCAGTCGGGTTCCCTGATATACTCTGTTTTCTGTAAAGACTACTTATATACTTATCAACTGTCCTTAAACTTAGGTAAAGTGAGTTTGGTTGAGTTTCTTTAAGAATCAAAATCGTTTTTCATACAAAAACTTGTTTTTCAACCGATTGTTCCTATGGCAGCTGTATGTTAAAGTGTTCCGATCTAGCAGATCTTAACACTTTGTCTGCTTATGGTATATATCAACACATATACCTAGTTTAGTTGCTCTAGCTTCAAAACTGTAGAAAAAAAACTGAGTTCATACAGGCAGACGGTTTTTTCACAAACCCAATTTACTTTTTTTTTCCATTTTGGAAAACAGAGTATAAAAATGTTAAGCAATGCAAAAGCAATAATGTTAACAAGCAAAAGCTATTGCAGTAGAATAGAACTCCTGCAGTTATCTCTCAAAACTTCTACTTGTCAAAACTTGTCTTTGAGCTGTGCAAACGTCTAAATTTTCTCAAGAGAATTTCTTTCACTTCACAAAAAAACATCGAAAAAGACATGGACAATAAACAAAAGTCACCGGCTAGCCCGGCCAATGATTATTCCGAAAGTGATAAAAAGATCCAACAGATTTTGCAAACTAAAATAAAAGCCAAAAAGCAAAATAAACACGACACTGAAAATAATCAAAAGCATAAGCAGAATAAACAAAAACATATGCGCAAAGGATCTCCAATCAGTGAGACAGCTTACAAATCCCTGAAAAGGTAAGTACCAAACACAAGTCACAAATCACGAAACTGGCATGAATCGCTGCCCTTTGCCTACAGCAATAATGAAACAAAACTCAATGTTAATCGCGATTGTGATGGGTCAATGCGTGTTATGGAAAAAAAGCAATTGTTGACACCTTTGGCCATAAGAAAGTTAAGAAGCGATCGTCCAAGAAAGAAGCCAAGGACAACAGTGACTTTGGCAGGCCGCAAGTCACCGGTCCTCAACCTGGCAGGCCGCAAGTCACCGCTCCTCAACGTGGCAGGCCGCAATTCACCGGTCCTCAACTTGGATTGGCTTAAACTTCCAACCCCTATATCACCCATTAAGGACAGCTTTATTGACCTATTGCCCATCTCGGAGGATCCTATGTTGTCCCTTAAGTTCAAGCATACCAAGGACACCACTGACTAACGACTGACAAATGGACCTATTGAGGCAACGTCAAAAACTCAGCCGATACCCAAGCAAGAACCTGAAGGAACGTTTATAACGCTTTTCCCCAAAAACTTCTGCCTTCAAAAAATAAAACATTTTTATATAAAATACTATTTTGTTTAGTTAATATTTAGATTACAAGAACTAGCAAACCTTAAACTGTTGGTTTGCACATCCAAATATATGTAGATTTAATAGAAGCAACTTAAATACAGAAGACTTGTCAATAGTTACTTATGGCAAATCAATTAACAACATTACGTTTATCGTTTTTCAACACTGAAGCCATAGAGAAGATGGGACAGGGGACAGGGGACAGGACTAAGCACCAGTCTGCCTAATTGGAATTAACAGAAGAATTTATGGGGCAAGTTGGTGTGATTTGTTGAAGTGTCATTACGATGCGGTAAACGAGCGACAGCGGCAAGTGCGCCATAAAGTGGAGATGTAGATGGAGATGGAGTCGGAGACGGAGATGTAGATGTAGATGGAGATGGCCCTGGTTAAGTGAGTCACATTTGCAGACGCAATTTGTTACACCAAAAAAGGACCAAGAAAGACATTAAACAACAGCATAAACAAAACTCCAGACGGACCCTTAAAGTCATACCCATACACATGTATATACACTAACATATACTTGATATATAAAGGATAGTCACAGCTGCCCCAACATTGCTCGGTAAATTAACCTGAAGGACGAGCACTTGCTTTAACTTATTTGTCTCATAAACGTGACAATGACTTTGCTGCTTATCCCTTTTGTTAAATTGAAGAGCAATGTTTTAATTGATAACTAACAGTTTGAATTGTTAAGTATTTAGTAGCATATTTGGAAATGTTTATAAAGATTTAAGTTGTTCGAAATTTAATTATTGTATTTGTTCAAAATTAAGCAAATATTTGAAATCCCTTACCATTGAGGTACGATAGACTTTGAATAAGAAAAAGGTTGCGACAACCTTTTATACGATCATATACTTTATCTGCCGCTCTCAAAAAATGTAGCTATTTCCGTTTCTTTCAAAAGTTTATTATCAGAACTTTTCCAAATTCCGATTCTGTTCGAAATTCGCGGAAACGGATTGGATTGCTGTGTCAAACGCTTAAATTTTTAAAAGTTTTACTTTATTGTCAGCAGAATGAAAACTAAATGCCCGATTCAACAGAACACATAAATAGCAAATTCTAAAAACTCAATATTTTCAAATTATTTTTATTACTTAGAAACGTATTAGGTCAAATTACTTTGGAATATTAAATAAAAAAATTTCTGTAAATCAGAAACTATTAAGTGAATGCAATTCTGACTGTTCTCAATTAAGCAAATGCTTACTAAATAGTCTAAATAGATTGATATCAGAGCTCGGGTTCGAACTCCATTTTGCAAAAAAGAAAACAAATCCAATCGGAAATCAAAACAGTAATTCGATAAACGTTCTGAATTCATTGTTAGTTGCTTTTCAAAAGCGTAAGGAATTCGGAATAAACCTGAATATAAAGGTTCCTCCGACCTTTCATGGACAAAAAACTTTTTTTTCCTTAAAATTTAACTACTTAAGTTTCTTCTTTTTATAGCGAGTTGATTGTCCCAATGTCCTTCATTTTAATAATTTTTTTTTATTTCATCTTTTTTCCAAAATCAAAAGTTTATTATATTGTGAAGTAAAGATAGAAATGAGCAGTTTTTACACTCGTAAGTCATTTTAATAGAACATTTTTATAAAATTCGCATATCTCATGGGATAAACGGCAAAGATAAATATGTATGTAGGTAACAAACATGGTGAACTAATGAATGTATATACATTTATATAATTAACTCATTTTGTTGGCTGCCGTTTTGTCTAGTCGCGGTAACAAAATTGGCGGCAATTATTTAGAAACCAAATGGCATACGAGAAATTAAATAAATGATGTTAGTCATTGAAAGGTTGACTATATTCCATATATATATATTTTATATTCAATGTTGTATGTTGTATGTTGTATGTATGCTAGTATAGTATGTGTATATTATTTAACTGCAGCGTTGCGACAATCAAATGGTTAAATGAATGTTTTGCTGCATTCATCCATTTATTCACGCGCCATAAACTGAGGACGAATTTATTTCAAAGGACATGCATTCGAACATACAATAAAAATAATAAAATTAATGGCCAAACAAGTGAAGCCGGCTATTTGATGGGCCAGCCTAGCAAGAGTGTATCCTTTTTGGAGTTTATGCCGGAGAGGGGGGGGGGGGGGGGGGGGGTATTGGGCATGATTTCAATGTTAGCTACAACACAGGTACAACAATAACAACAATAATACTACACCGCTGTGGTTACAGTGGTGCCTGAATTAAATATACATATATATATATGTATATACGATATAGATATATATGTTTGTATGTTTGTGCTTTCCATTGCAAATTGGACTCGCGGTCAAAATAATTTTAGCCATTTGCATTTGCCAGCCAGATTTTCCGAATGCAGATGTTGCCCTGGAAAATGCCTGCATAGATTTTGGCCATTGCCATTGCTATTTACGCGACAATTGCAATAAACATTAGTTCATTTGTATTGCGTAGCTGAACCTCTCTCTCTCTTTTACCCACCCTAAAACCAGAACCCCTCCTATCCTGCAATGTCCTGTCGCTGGCACATTAAATTAATTACTCATGTTATTATTCTGGCCAAAATGAAGTACGCAACAATTTATAATCGCGGCTAAACAAGATTAGAAGTACCTGCGGTATCCAATTCAAATCTACCCCAAAAACCCACATTCTCCTGCCCCTGCCTGTAATTTTACCCATTCCCCTTATGCGGTTTGTTATTGTTGTTGTTGTTGTAGTTGGCATTGCTGCAGTCATTTTGCTTTATTAGTCAAAATGCGCCAAATCAGAATTCCACAATATTCGAGTACTCCTCTGTTCGCAATTAACGTAAATTTATGATCTACCAATTTCAAAATAACTCAAAATGTTCATTGTCCTTTGCACAAATTGGCAATTACAAACATATACTAATAGAGCTTTACAAATGGTCCTTTTTTTTAATGTTTTCTTAGTATTTAACAAAAACTTGGGATGAGATAGGTCATTCTGTTTTTAAAGTTTTATTTGTAATGTTTGAGTGTTGAAGCTGTAATTTCTAACACGTCAACTCTGAATTTATATATTAATATTATATAAAAGTCATTAACTCAAAAAATATCTCAAGTTAACAGAAAGATTTGTATAAGTTCATATCTAATATTTCAGCTTTTCATTGATTACTTTGAATTTACGATTATGTCAGACTGTTCCGTATTCCTTAAGATTGAGAAAAGTAAAAGACCTGTTCTAAATTCCACTTTCAAATCAATTCTACAGAAATATGTGAAGCATAACTTCAGGAGCGAATACAAATTCAATGAGCTGGAAAGCTTCTTCTTCTTAATTTTATGGACCAGGAAAAAGTATGCTACAATGTTTTCGGAACAGGTCTAATTATTCTGATTTCCGCTTGTATTGATTTCGTGTCCTCTTATTCGAAACCAAGCTCGAGCCCGAGTTTTCATAACAGTCTACTTAGTTATCCTCTAGCAGGCATCTGAGTCGAGAAAAGCCACGTTTTTGTTTCTGTTTTACAAAAAGTTATTTAACATAATATTATAAATGTAATTTAACTACAATTTAATTAATAAATAACCTAATTCATTTCGAAATAAGATGAAAAATGTTTTATAAGAAAACTAAGTTTAATAATTCGTGTCTAATCTAAAAATTACTTTTCATTCCGCAAACTTTTTAAGCAAAACTTTGAAAATCGTTAAAGTTTGACGTTTTGAGGAATTCATAAAATTTACAAATTTTGAACGAAATTGGAATTTAGCACAGATCTGTATATGCCATAATTCTTAACATAGCTTGCCGAATAACTTTTGAATTTTCCTAATGTTCTATGATCCATTTGTGAACATTCTTATGCTTAAATAACAAAACGTATGTTGTTTTGACAACATTATTATTTCAGCATAGTTATTAAGACTTATTTACTTAATGTTGTGGCATACAAAATGTTGTTGTAATTCTTAACACACAACTGCGAATGCCTTGTAAGCTGTTTATTAGTTATTACATCTTAATCTTAAGATAATTTATAATATTTCAACAGTGTAAGCACTCAAATAAGAGCTTTAATTAGGCTGCAACATTTTGGGGAATCAACAGGCGGTGGCAACGGCTGATGTAACACAATCGCCTCCTAATGCATCCGTTTAGATATAGACTGGGTTTCTCCCTCAGATTTTTGGATATATGTTCTCTGGCTACCCTTAGCAGGCGGAAGGATGCTTGAGCCGGATGCTGCCTTCCCTTTTGTCTTTGTCTATGTCCCTATCTGTGTCTGTGTCTCTGTCTGTGTGTGTGTGTTTTGGCCTAATGCATGATTATGTTCAAAACACACACAATGCATAGGCCAAGTCGCATACAGTAAAACAACAACAATAAGAGAGAGCTTCGGATTGGTCCATTTGCCGAGCGAGGCAACAAGGCGCTTCTCCCATTTACTTGCTTTGAAATTTGCACATGTTCAAATCGAGATTTACGATGCCGAGTGACATCATTAATCAAGCGTCTGATTGGTGATCCTGTTCCTGTTAATTAATACAATAATGGATTGTGTAGAGTCTCCGAGTCCTTCTCGAAACCCAAAGACGACGACAAACCATGTTTTGTTGCTGGATTTACGAGGACGAAGAGCTGCGTTTAGGCCGCTGCATAAAAAACTGCAGCTGCGTGTATCCTTGGCAGCGTGTGTCCTGGCGGCCAACATTGATTTAAAATTTACAACAGTGAGCCAAAGGTTGCCCCAACATTGCCATATGTTGCATTGATTTATCATTAGAAGCCAATGGCAACCCGAGAAACGTATGGCCAAAATGGAAATGTTGCAGCTGCTGCTGCTGCTGCTGCTACAACGACAACAACAATACCGGACACCAAATAAATTTGCCAGCAGCGAGCGTAGGATGAGCCGCCAATGGGATCTGGCCAACCCACAAAAATACACACACAAACACACACACCTCTCTTGTCAGCACACACAAATTTCAATTAACAATTTTACCCTTAATTTGGCAAAAACAACAACAACAATCCCCAACAAAGACAACTAGCATGAGCTTGAAGCTAAGGCTCGAGCTGCTAAACTAAGTTACAATTTGAAATCCCCAACAACACCCAACCCATCCAATCCCATCCCACTCCTTACTCAGCCTAAACACCTGACCACGCCAATTTGGCAAGGACTCGAGCATCAATTATGATTATCGTCACGTTTTATGAGACGTTTGCCCAACTTTATGACTGGGCGTGTGCTAGTCAAGTTCCCCCAAAAGTATGCACTCTTATAATGAATATTGACAAAGGATATGCACATATATACATACATATATATATATAAATATATACCTTCAGTTAACTAGATTTAGCTTTTCAGTACCTGACTACATACATATATACTAAAGTATTACTGAGCTTCAATGCTGAATTAGTTCGTGCAGAATGGGTTTTAAAAGAAATATTCATTTGATTTTTTTATTAAAATCTCTTTGGAAAGTTTTATCAATAAACTAACTTATAGTTTCTCAATTTAAATTTTAAAAAATGTTTAATGTTTAGTAAAGTCTTTGCTTTAATACTTATGTAAACTTTACAAATCTCAACTCAATTCAGCAGTATTTCTCAAATTTTCTTAAATTTTTCAAATGTCTTTGAAAACATAAATTAGCACAGATGCTTATTTTTACCGCAGATATTGCATATTTCGCAACTAGAGCAGATATACACCCTTGCAGAAAACATGTTGGTTGTTCTTCCTATGGCATCTTTACGTTATAGTGATCCGATTTTGAAAAAAATTTGGTCAACATGTGTAGAAAGTGCTTTAATTTAGATATAATGAGTTTGGTCGAGTTATTTTGAAAAACACAAAAGTTTTTCATACAGAAACTTATTTTCAACCGATCGTTCCTATGACAGCTATAAGATATAGAAGTCCGATTTCGATGAAATTTTGTCATCATGTATAAACTGTCCTTAAACATAGGTAAAGTGAGTTTGGTTGAGTTATCTTGAAAAACAAAAAAGTTTTTCACACAAAAACTTATGTTTCAATCGTTCGTACCTATGGCAGCTATATGTTATAGTGATCCGATCTGGCCAATTCAACTATCGGTACTACCTGCAGAAAGAAGAAGCATCTGTGTCAAGTTTCATCAAGATAGCTCTAGAACAAAGTCCTGAAAAACGCATATAATCAGAGAGACAGACAGACAGACGGACATGACGGACATGACTCGGCTGTTGATGCTGATCACAAATATACAATTTTGTTTTTTCTGCGACGTCTCTTTCAATGCGTTACACATTTCGTGACAAAACTATAATACCCTCTGCAAGGGTATAAAAAGAGTCAATAATTTACGCCTCATGCTTTGTTTTTTAACTTTCTAAGTTTCATATTCATTTAGCTTAATCGCTTTAATATTTGTTTGACATTTGTTTTCCGGAAATATAGCTCGCGTGCTTTATATTAGCTATCCAGATAATGCTTAATTAGTGTTAGCCAAATTCATTAAATCAAAATTGAAAGCATGCATTTAGGTAAGACTTGGTTAAAAGTCGTAAGTAATTGTAAGACAAACAGTTTTGTAAACATGAAGTTGATACTAGTTATTCCATTTGCGGCTATTACATACTCGAGTGCATCGAAGCTTCCTTTTGCCCAGGAAAAGGACCCTGCCAATATCCAAAGTCGAATTATCAATGGCTATGCAGCAAAGGAAGGACAAGTGCCGTACATTGTTGACCTAAAATTGTTTAATGGCATAGACTACTCTAACTGTGGTGGTTCCATTATTGACAACTCATGGATTCTAACTGCTGCTCACTGCTTAAAAGATACAATCTCCGTGGAGATCTCATATGGCTCCATCAGCATGGATAATCAGCTGGATCATACCGAGAAGGTGAACAGTTCCAGTTTTATTCAGCATCCGTCGTTCTATAATTACCAAAACGATCCGCACTCCCCATGTACCATTCTCCAAACTGATCAACAAGATAACGCTTGCCGATCGCGACGATAGCTATGAAGACTCGCTCAGCACTGCCTGTGGATGGGGAGATATTAGTTATGCTACACCGACTGATGAACTGAAGTGTGTCAATCTCCGTGTCATCAAAAAATCTGAGTGTCAGAAATTGTGGAGTTATTTCCCTATGTATTTTCCCGATTTCCCTTTGGACATTTCCATATCCACTAACCAACTGTGTGTTAGCACTCTCGAAAACAAATCCACCTGCCATGGTGACTCTGGTGGCCCACCGGTTACACCTGACGGTGCCAAGCTTATTGGTCTTACCTCATTTGGAGGCCCAACCTGTGAAAAACCATTTCCAGCTGTGTTTACTCGTGTCGGCGCCTATCTGGACTGGATACGCGTTAGCACTGGTATAAAGAATTTGAAAACAATTAGATAAAGAATCAATAAAGATTTTTAAAACAGTTCATAAATAAATACTGTTTTATTTTTGTAATGAACTAAGTTCATTCTATTTTTATAATTTAAAGACAATTAATTAGATTTTTCTTAATATTTAAATTAACAAGTAAGAATGATCTAGTCGAGTGTGCCCGACTACGAGACTCCCTGCTCCCAACTTGCACTTGAAACAGCTCAGCGGCAACGCAAGCAAGCAGCGCAGTTAACTTTTCCAGTGCCTGTAAAACTGTAGTTTCTATCTGCTGTGACGGGGGGAAGTAGATTCGTCAATTACGCAACTGTTTAACATTCATAAAAAAAATATATGTACCAAAAATCAAAGATAAATCTTTAAAACTGTGGATTTGGGAGTTTTTTCCGATTTGCGGGGGGTGTATCTGAAATTTGAAATAAACTCACTCTGCGTATGGCATACAGGAACCTGCATGCCGAGTTTGCTGTCTCTAGCTCTTATAGTCTCCGAGATCGACGCGTTCATACGGACAGGCAGATAGAAGAACATGGCTATATCGACTCGGCTGCTGATGCTGATCAAGAATATATGTACTTTATATAGTCGGAAATGCCTCCTTTTGCCTGTTAAATACATTTCCAATACTTTATAACTCTCTTTATCCTACAGAGAGTAAAAACAATTTGATTCAAAATTGTTATTTTATTTCAGGGAATAACCTCATTTGAAGAAGATATAATATAGTAAGACATGTTCACATGCCAACAAGTATTATTGACAAATTAAGAGGCTATTGCAGTACATTGCTTTAGCCTCTATTGAAGATTGATTTTTCACTTACATTTTTTAACATTTTTGAACATCAAAAATGTTCACTGCCTAACAATTTCATAAATAAAATCATTTCATTCAAGCAAAAACATGGGAATTGATAATTTACAAGGTCAACTGTATTAATATGTGATATTCATTGAATTCATTTAAGTGCAAGGATCTACTGTAAAGCTGAGTTTTAAAACCGGTGTACTTGAATTGCTTTTTAGATCTAATCGTTCACTTGAAACTTGTCTTGAAATGTGAACACAGTTGCTTTTAATTGTGTGTACCAAAAAATAATAAGCAGAAATTAGAACGGGTAATGGGTAATGGGTAATGGGATGAAGACAGTGCGAGTAGAAGTCAACCCGCAATTAAAACTGGCAACAAACGAAATTTCAATTAGCGGCACTTAGCGTCAGCTGCCATTACCTAAAAAAGCAACCCAGCCGAAAAAAAGATATCTAATAACAACTAAACGATATTAGAGAGGAAATTAGCTGTGTTGTGATGATGGCTTAGGGAGGGTTTTAGGGTAAGGGGAAATAGGGCAGAAATTGAATGGCAGCAAACTGCAGACAAACCGCAGGCAAAGAGGCAAAGCCAAAGGCAAAAGCCGTCAAAGGCGACACATGGATTGTGTTGCTGTTGCTGTTTCAGTAGCTGTTGCTGCCACATGAGGCAAAAACAATTTCATTTTGCAAATTGTTGTGTTGCACTTGCGGCCAACCAATTGCAACATGAAGCAACCCAAGTGCCACTGCCAACTGATTTCTTTGTAATTGGCCCAAGTGTACTAAGTGTACTAAGCCCTAAGTACTCGAACATGGGGTTTACCATTTGGTAAATTGAAACTGCGAATATGCAAATGGTTTTTTGGTTAGCCAATCCAAAATGGCCAATCCGAAAACTAATTGCAATTTATGACGCATTGCAATCAAAACTACCAAAATTAAAACAGTTACTCCCATAATTACTAACAAAATGGCTCTATGGCAATTGGAATTACCAAATTGGCTGTTAGATTCCAATTTTTATATTTTTTCTTATTTATGTTAAGTGAAATTGGTGTTTGTTGTCGCTAATTTCAAGTTCAACTATAGGAAGCAGATATTAAGTTTTAAAAAAAATATATACAGTCATGTTCTAAACTCCACTTTTAAATCGGTTTCGAAGAAAACTATATAGCATACTTTTCAGGCGCGATAAAATCAAAAAGCTTATTTTCTAGATGCGTTTATTTTATTTTCATGTGCTCCGGAAAGTATGTTTTACTTTTTTCTGTGGAATTGATTTGAAAATGCAATTTAGAACAGGCCTACTATACACGAAGCTAAATGATATATTTCTAGTTTAAGGCAAAGAAAGAGGTTTCTGCGCACAACAGAGGATATAACTACCATGCTTTTTAATCCCTGTTCCCATTAAAAATGGGAAAAAGGGAGTTATAAAGTACTGCAAATGTGTGTAACAGACAGAAGTAGGCATTTCCGACTATATAAACTATATATATTCTTGATCAGCATCAATAGCCGAGACGAACTAGCCATGTCCGTCTGTCTGTCTGTCTGTCCGTCTGTCTGTCTGTCCGTATGAACACACAGATCTCGGAGACTATAAGAGCTAGAGACACCAAACTTGGCATGCAGGTTCCTGTATACCATATAGAGATCAGGTTTATTTCAAATTTCGGATGCACCCCCCCTAACCACCGCAAATCGCAAAAGACTCCCACAGCCACAATTTTAAAGATAAAGCTTTGATTTTTGGTACACATATATGTTGTATCAATGTTGATAAGTTGTGGAAATTTCAAAACGATTGGATAAATAGCACCAAAGTTATAGAAGAATCTATTACGCCCGTCTCAGCTGGCAGCAACAACAGTTGACAAGCAGTTTACGAGTTAAGTGCACTGCTTGCTTGTGTTGCCACTGAACTGCTTGAAATGCAAGTTGGGAGCAGGGAGTCTCGTAGTCGGGCGCACTCGACTAGAGCATTCTTACTTGTTTTTATTTTAGATTTTTGAAAAACAAATCAAGAACTTTGTAATGGTTACACGGAGAGAAATGTTAAGCAGCATTCATTACGTATGACCTTTAAATAATTTAACTTAAGTCACTGTCGACGGTAGACCACGCTAGTGACGAAGCTCACGAAGTGTGCGAAGGGCGACTAGCATTATTTATAACAAGAATGAAAGATTTGAGCTGAGTGTCCGATCAAATTGAGCTATAGACCGATCGAAAGGTATTACTTTAAAAAAGAAAAGTGCGTGCTAAAACTGTGGGTAACTCACCTGGTTCATGAGGTATAGGTGAGCAGGTGAGAAGGGCAAAATTTAAAGAATTGAAGTTTACAGGGTCGTTGGGATGTTTTTTATAAATTTTAAGTTTTAGTTTTAAACGCACAAATATTCTAATTCTGAATACGTGCCGAACGACACCTTGTTCATCGCAATCTGACAATTCGTTCAAAAGCTATGAACATTTTAAAACTAGAGTGGTTTTTTTAAATTGAGATGAAAAGGTTGTTAGTTTGTTTGTTTGTATCAACACGTTGAGGTAGCTGTCTAGAATTTTGTGGACTTGCTCCGCATCAACAGCCAAGAAACGTTTGCCTTACCACTTTTCTGAAAAACAGATATTTTAGCGGGAAAACGCTAAAAACCGCTAAAATTGGCACGTCTACAGTTTCCAAACCAAAGAAGTTGCAGACACGTTTTACATTTCATTGGAAAGGTATAAGAGCTTTTAAGCTTACCTTGACAGTCTTTTCTTAAAACACTCAGGTGAAGCTAAAAGTGAAATATCTTATTTTTTTACATTTTGTCAATTTAAAAGAAATTGGCCTAAACGATTTTAATACAATTTATGAATGCTGTTGAAATATATATGGAAATTCCTTAAGTTTTGGTATGCAACATATATCTGGCATAATTCGTCTTCGTAGGATATTAGCTGTTTAGTGTACCTACTAAACTACTACTAGAGCAACCAAACTTTGTATTCATGTTGGTATATACCATAGGCCGAAAAAGTGTCAAGATCTGTTAAAATGTTAAGGTCAATACACCTCCCACCCCCCCGTCTACCACCCACCACCCCAATCGCCAAAATCACATACAAATATCTTCCACAGTTTTATGGATTGAGTCACTAAATTTTTGATATGCTTCTCTTCGAACTGTGGGGTGTCGTTTTATGACTGAAACAAAGCTGCTCAAGAACTGTTCACTTGGTTGAGTCCTTGCCTTTGAATTTCCTATTTAAAACAGACAAAACGATCCTGGACTGCATCGCGATATCCATCCACGTCCTGCAACCTGCAACACAACAATTCGCTTAAAAAATTATGTTTCCAATATTCGCAATATGAAAAATGTAAACAAAAACCAGCCCAACCGCATTGAAAAAATGGCGCTGCCAACTCATCGCGAAAAACGAACTTTTGTCGTAGCAGCAGTCCAGACATGTGCTCTGAAAATAAAATATATTCAAAAATGTAAGTTGTGCAATAATTATAACTATTATTTACTTGCCATTATTTAAGTTAAATCCTTTTTCATCCAAAGTTCATCCTAATCAACTAAAACGTGAAAACTTTGCCGACTTCTTCACAAGAAGAACTCTATAACAGAATGAGACATTGAAGATTTCTGTTTTCCTAGTCATGCATGCCACCAGCATCTCTGAAAGCTCTCGGGCAGGAGAAGAAATAAAAGACACTGATGGCACAACCATTTTCAGGTTCAGCACCTGTTTCAGTTTTCATCTGAAAAGCAATCCCATCCGCCAACTGTTTGAAGTGTTGCGCAACGGATTTGTAGACAGGTGCTCTGAATTCTGCAAATAAATGACTTGTTTTCATATTGTGTAAGTTGTGCAATAATTATATCTACTACTAACCCCCATTTAATTTTAACAATATTTCATTTATCCATCAGAAAAAGAACACAAAACGTTTCAAATACGATTTCAGAGATGTCCATTGTTTTCACAAGCAACTTGTGCAAGCTGTCAGCAATGAGATGATGGAAACAAAACCAATGTCACAACAATCTTTAAATCATGCGACACATTGCAGCTATGAACTTCATGATTCCTTTTCCAAATTTTGTATTTGTACATAACATTAACACCAATAATTTACAAAAAATTAAAATATGAAGTAAATGAAGCGAGTATCGAACTAAAACTGATTATATTTACCTATAGTACAACTAGGAACTATACTAAAATTTCAGACTTGAAATTCGATCAGATCTCTACAGTTCTTTTGCCGAATAATGTATAAAATACTTTTTTGTTTTTCCAGTTATCTCAAGAAAACTCTTCAATTCTTAGATTTTACAGGTTTATGTTATTCTGATTACATTTTATTAAAATCAGACAATCTTATAGCTGCCATAGGAATAATATGCTGAAATATGAGTTGTGTGAATAACTATTTTGTTTATACAGATTTTTAAACGAAACTCATTTGTACAAAATAATATCATTTTGCACACATGTTGACAAAGTTTTATTTGTGTCGGGTGACTTATTTACATTTTTATTTATTTAGCCAGTTTTGCAATGATTCGACAGTTTGCAGTCGCCAGTCAAAGGCTACCTCAGCAGTATCGTCCTGGACAGCACCTTCTACAGGACAAGCGACTATTCCTGGTGCATTGCTGCAAATGCTTCTCTTCGATCTTTGTGGTGTCGTTTCATGACTGAAACAAAGCTGCTCAAGAATTGTTCACTTGCTGGAGGTCTTTGTCTTTGAATTTCCTATTTAAAATAGACAAACGATCCTGGACTGCATCGCGATATCCATCCACGCCCTGTAACCATTGACAATTCGCGTGTAAAAAAAAACAAGCCCAGCCGCATTGCCAAATGGCGCTGCCGACTCGTCGCGGAAAACGAATTGAATTATTGATTTTGGAAAGAATTAAATTTAATATTACTTTCTGTATATATAAATAAATAGATCAAGCACGGCTAAGAGTCTTAACAGCGCTAGCATCTCTGGTATTTCCCATAGATCTGGCAACATTCATTTGACAGCTCCAACGTCTCGTAGCTGCTTTACAGACATGTGCTCTGAAAATTTAAAGAAATGTTAAAAATGTTGTAAGTTGTGAAATAATTATGACTATTAATTACTTGCCATCATTTAAGTTAATTATTGTTTTATCCAAAGTTCATTCTAATCAATCAAAACAAAATTTTGTTGACTCTTTTACAAGAAGAAACATATAATAGAACAAGACAATCAAGGCCTCTGATTTCCTTGTAATGCATGCCACTAGCAACTTTTGAAAGCATCTCGGCCAGAAGAAGAATTAAAAGACGCCAATGGCACAACAATTTTCATGTTGGGCACCTGTTTCAGTTTCCATAGGAAAAGCAGCCCCATACGCCAACTGTTTAAAGTTTTCTACATCAGATTTGTTGAAAGGTGCTCTGAAAACTATAAAAAAAATTACTTGTTTCCATATTGTGTTAGTTGTGCAATAATTTTATACACTACTTGCCTTCATTTAATTTTTATAGTATTCCATTTATCTATAAGAAAAAGTGCACGAAAGAACGAGTCAACTAGGATTTTAGAATGTCCATTACAGCCACATCTTGTACAAGTTGCCGGCAGGAAGATGATGGAAACAAAACCAATGACTCAACAACTTTTAAATCGTGCGACACATCGCAGCTGTGAATTTCGTGATTTGTTTTTCAAAATTTTGTACTTGTATTTAACATTAACACCAATAATTTAGAAAAAAATAAACTATGAAGTGAACGAAGCGAGTGTCGAACTAAGACTGATTTATTTCATCTACATGCTAAGGGCAACTTAACCAAGATTTGAGACTTGAAATTCAATGAGTACTTGATTGATTTTTTCAAATTGTGTTCTTTTTGTACCCTTGCAGAGGGTATTATAATTTTGTTTTTCCAGTTATCTCAAGCAAACTCTTCAATTCTTAGTCTTTGCAGTTTTATGTTATTCTGATTACATTTTTATTAAAATCAGACAATCTTATAGCTGCCATAGGAATAATATGCTGAAATATGAGTTGTTGTGTGAAGAGCTATTTTGTTTATACAGATCTTTAAACCAAACTCATTTGTACACAATGATATCATGTTTCGCACATGTTGACAAAGTTTATTTTGTATTGGGCGACTTTATTTACATTGTTATTTATTAAGCCAGTTTTGCAATGATTTGAAGTTTTGCAGTCGCCAGTCAAAGGCTACCTCAACAGCATTGTCCTGGACAGTAGCTTCTACAGGACAAGCGACTATGCCTGGTGCATTGCTGCAAATGCTTCTGTTCGAATTTTGGGGTGTCGTTTTATGATTGAAACAAAGCTGCTCAAGAATTTTTCACTTGGTTGAGTCTTTGTCTTTGGATGTCAATAACATTTCCTGTTTAAAACAGACGAAACGATCCTGGACTGCATCGCGATATCCATCCACGCCCTGTAACCATTGACAATTCGCGTGTAAAATTATGTTTTAAATATTGACAAAAAAAAAACAAGCCCAACCGCATTGCCAAATGGCGCTGCCGACTCGTCGCGGAAAACGAATTGAATTATTGATTTTGGAAAGAATTAAATTTAATATTACTTTCTGTATATATAAATAAATAGATCAAGCACGGTTATGAGTCTTAACAGCGCTAGCATCTCTGGTATTTCCCATAGATCTGGCAACATTCATTTGACAGCTCCAAAGTCACGGAGCTGCTGTTCAGACATGTGCTCTGAAAATTTAAAAAAAAATGTAAGATGTGCAATAATTATAACTATTAATTACTTGCCATCATTTAAGTTAATAAATTTTGTATCCAAAGTTCATTCTACTCAATCAAAACAAAATTTGGTTGACTCTTTTACAAAAGAAATATATAGTAGAACGAGACAATCGAGGTCTCCGATTTCCTATTAATGCATGCCACTAGCAACTTTTGAAAGCATCTCGGCCAGAAGAAGAATTAAAAGACGCCAATGGCACAACAATTTTCATGTTGGGCACCTGTTTGTTTCCATCGCAAAAGCAGCCCCATACGCCAAGTGTTTAAGTTTTCAGCTTTGTAGAGAGGTGCTCTGAAAACTATAAAAAAATTACTTGGTTTCATATTGTGTTAGTTGTGCCATAATTATATCTTCTACTTGCCTTCATTTAATTTTAACAATATTTTATTTATCCATAAGAAAAAGTGCACGAAAGAACGAGTCAACTAGGATTTTAGAATGTCGATTATAGCCACATCTTGTACAAGTTGCCGGCAGGAAGATGATGGAAACAAAACGAAAGGCTCAACAATTTTTAAATCGTGCAACACATCGCAGCTGTGAATTTCGTGATTTGTTTTTCAAAATATTAACACCAATAATTTGGAAAAAAATAAACTATGAAGTGAACGAAGCGAGTGTCGAACTAAGACTGATTTATTTCATCTACATACTAAGGGCAACTTAACCAAGATTTGAGACTTGAAATTCAATGAGTACTCGATTGATTTTTTCAAATTGTGCTTGTACTTTTTGTACCCTTGCAGAGTGTATTATAATTTTGACACAAAATACCAACATCGAAAACCGATGGAGCAAAACAGCGTCTTTTCTGAAAGCGACGAATCTGTCGTGAACAACGGTTCCCCTGTAAAGGAGCAGGCAACAGTTCCAAGTCGCGGAAAACCATGTACAGAAAGAAGCGATTAAATTCGAACAGCTTCGACGACGCTCAGTATCTAATAAATCACTGCGGATCGATATTGCACAGGCCCACCAACAAATTGACGAGAAGCAGCCAATTGAAAAATTGATACTGGGGTAAGTGAATATAAGACCGGTTCCTGTTTCCAGCTGTTGAACTTGATCCGCGGAATCTTCCGTAATATCGTAATGAAAGTGGAAACCAGAACAGGCCGAATCATTTTTTGCCTCGGCAAAAGTCACAAACTGTTTAAGAACACACTTTTAATGTTGATTTCAATCTATCTCTTTGTTGTTGTATATACTATTGATAGCTTAAACAAATGTTGCAGCTTTAGGTCCCGCTGTTTATCATGCATATATATATAGTATATATAGTACGCTAATCATTTTTTTTTCTATTCTTCTACTTACTCAATTTGCATGTACAATTCCAAATGTTAGACTCAAACTGTATTACATTGTAAACTGCCTTAAGATGACAACTTTTATCGTAAGATGACACAAGAAGTTTCAATATATTAATATTTAATTTTTATGTAAAGTTCATAAGCTATTTGTATTTATTAAATATTAAAAAAACAAAACGTTGCTCAAAAAGATTCAGCTTCTTTTTATTGTAGCTAAGTAACTTTTGCAGTGTGCCGAATGGGAAATTAATTTTATTATTTAAAATACTTCGTCACAAAATTAGATATCAGAAGTTTTGTGGCTTTTATATGCATCGTCCCTAGACTTTAACCTCACGTAGAGGTGTTTTTATTTGATTATGATATATGTAAATTTAAACGAACAGAACTGTTGCACTTTTATGGGATTCGTTTTGGGAACAGATCTTAAAATCATGAATATCGTTCGTTTTTAATAGGCACAAATTGAAAACGTACATAATATTTATTATTTAAGTTGATCCTTTATGCGTGCAACTAAAATTTAGTTTATTTTTCCTTTTTTTATGGCTAACAAATAAAGTTTTTGGGGAAACATCAAAACATTCCATGCCATTACACAAATCCAACGCATCCTTTATGAGTGCTGCAAAGGATTGCGATATTTTTGTCGATGGAGAGATCGGCCGTAGGGGTAAGGAGGTAGAGAATATTTTTGGATGATTGTCGAGCATGTGAAACTTCTTGAAGATAATAATAATTTAGTGCTGTTGAAATGACTTTTGACCATCACACACAATTGATACGACCGACCGACCAACAGCAGCAGCAGGCAGGCAGGCAGGTAGGAGGGCGAGAGGGTGCACAGAGAACGCCTCTGCTCAGGCTCAGAGGCAGTTCCACACGTGTCCTTTATGCCGTGAATGCTGCACGTCTCCCTGTCCTGGTCTGGAATGCAACTCTGCGACTGCATGCAAACAAAGTCGAATGGAGTCGACTTGTTTGCACAATCAAACACTATATGAGAATGGTGGTGTGTGGGAGGGGGTGGTGTTGCATGTGTAGGTGGTGTGAGGAAAGTATGGCAGGCCATTTGTTCGTTGCCGCCGCATCTCAAGGAAATAAACAAAAGGGGCGCGCCGCCAAAATGCCGGAAAATCCACACATCCTTCGAAGGGAGCCACTTTGCATGCAATGCGAGCAACTTTACCAATGTTCCTGTTGTTGTTGTTGTTGCTGTTGTTTGGGAATGCCTTGGCAGAGGGTTTTGTGCAAAACTGAAAATGAATTTGCAAAAATTCGCTCGTAATAATTTCTCGATTTTTGGGAAATTATTTGATTACACACACGTGTGGAACGGCTGCTGCTGCCTCCAGTCGCTGATGCAGGCTGCCAGCCAATGGACTCGATCTTCCCCAGCTCCTCTGCCTCGGCCATAAAATAAACTTCATCTTCAGTTCGTGCTGCTCTGCATTTTGGGTGTGTACGAGTACGACTGCGACTACGACTACAACTAGAAGAACTTGAAATGCGCATTCATTCGCAAAATTCCCAAAACAAATAAAGTAGTTGTCGTAGGTGGCAAATGCCGCTTGAACGTGAAGAAGCTGGGAGAAAGGAGGAGGGTCGATTATGGTGATGTGATTTGCGGTCACACAATGGGTAAGCGAAGCAAAAAAAATAAGCTGCGGGCAGTTTCGATATATGATATGAATTGAAAGGAACTCTAATGAAAAGATTGTTGAAAGGAACCTTAAGTCTTGAAGAGAAATTAGGCACATTAAAGCAGAATAGGTTTCTAATTGATTATTATTTTGTTAGATACGACATTAATATAATAGTTTTGAAATTTTAATTTTACCTATCATACACTATACCACATTATCTATCTTATTTATATAAACATGCTCAGAAACTTTAAAATTAATGTCACGCAGGCTAGGCTTGCCTAGAAAATCTTTAGAGCATACAAGAAAACTAAGTTGTTTTAATAGCCTTGCAGAGGGTATTTTGATTTTGTCATGGAAATATATATTCTTGAGCAGTATCAATATCTGAGTCAGTCCATTAGGACAGTAAACACTTCGGTAGTTAACAGCTACTCTTAAAAGACGGTCAAACTTCAGCCTATATAGAGAAAAACTTACAGGTATCAAAAGTAAAGTGTTTGATATGCCTGCTTAGAGCTGCCTGTTCCGTTAAATGTTCTAGGGTATAAATATTGAGACAAAATGCCAAGAGCGAAGACGTTCCAAGAAACAAGTCAAATCCAAACGAGCATCTTCATAGCCAGCAGCAAACATGTAATTTGCATTTTTTGCAAGTTCAAAATGAACTAATAAACACACCGGAACCAGAGGAGTCCACAAATTGTCGATGCTTGCAGCGCAAATCGTATTACCCGGTGACCCGAACTCCGAGATCCCCAAGATATCCGAGATCCCAGTGAGTAGGAAAGAGGTCTACGCAGTGTCCGCTGGCACACGGCTAATAGGCAGCCAGCCGCGAATTCTCGGCTCAAATTGAAAGTTATTTAATGCTGGGTGGGTGAGGCGGGGAGAGAAGTAGGTTGAGGGTTAAGGGTGATGCGGCCTATGAGGTTACGGAAATTGTAACGCGATGCTTGGCCAGGCCAAGAAAATGGCAACCGCAACAACAACAACAACAACGGCTGCTTGGTTTGTGTAGCATCAGTTTTTTTTTTTTTCAACAAATAAGATTCAAAAAGTTTATGTCGTTTGCTGTCAGGACTTGGCAAATGGGCAGCCGAAGCTGAAACTGAAACTGAGGAGCAGGAGATCCAGGCAGCCGGGTGAGCAGAGCTGCGTGTGATTCGCATTCGCTGGAGCTCTTCCTTAGTGCGGGGACACTGAATATTTAACAAGGCGGCTGCTGGCGGAAAAGGAAACCAAATGGCGCAAGTGTTGCTCAGTTTAATCTATTTCCTGCACGGAATGGGCTGCCCAAGAAACCAGGCAGTCAGTCTGACTGCCTACCGTCCGCCCGTCCGTCCGTCCGATCCGCACAATCTTTAAATACACAAATTTATCGTTTCATAAAAAGGCAAAAACTTCACTTAATTCCCTGAGACAAGAAAATTTGTGGGCCAGCCGCAAGTAAATTCATTTTAACGTAAATATTGTCTACGATGAAACTTAATTTTTGCAATGAACTGTCTATTTAAATGCACGCTCAAAATACAATTTTGAAAAATGCAAAACATTACACAGAAAATAAACAAATTTTGTCTAATTTAAATAAGACTAGGCCAACTTAGATTGAGTAGCTTATAAAGACTATAAAATTAGAATTTCACCAAAAAAAAGTGCAGCATACTTTTAAGCGCAGAATAGAATTTAAATCTTTTGTTTAACTTTCATTTAATCTTTCGACGAACTTAAAATGATGCTTTACATATTTCTATGCAATTGATTCGGAAATGAAATTCAGAACTTTTCAAAATTCTGTGAAATTCTAAAATTCATCTCTGTAGCTTTTATTTAAATAATTACGCTGCTATGAAACGAAGTTTTAAGATTTCAGCTTTTTACAAATTTTCCCCAGAGAAATGAATGTTTATGTCTTAAATTAAAAATATGAAAATTGTGGCAAGACCAAAATACGCAAGCCACAAAATTGTTTTCAAATTAAGATGGCAATTTTCAGCGACGACCACTTGGCCCAAGCAGAAAAACATCCCCAAAATAAGATAGAAAAAAGACCTGGTCAGGTGTCAAATGCTTGTAGTGGGGGAGGAGGGGGCACAACTTATGGAACTTATGGTTGAGCTGAGAAAATTTGATTATGTTAGCGGTTACACTTCATTTGTCTCCAGCTTCTGCTTCAGTTGCAGCTCTTGAGTTGGAACCCTCGAAAAACTGTTGCCATGGGAAATTGACATAAATTGTTTGCTATTATTGTTGTTGTTGTCTCTCAAAGAATTTATGTGATCAATTAAATTTTTGAAAATGACCAAAAAGTTGTTTTGGTTTTTAATTTTCATAAATTTTACTTAAATGTTTTCATAAACGCCGTTTTTTTTCGAATAGTAAATTCCTTTGCATGCCGCTTAATGTGTCAAGTTTTTTTTTTTGTTTTGCGAGCTATAAAAATGATAACAAGATTTTATGTTGATTAGAAAATTTAGATATTGGGCGTGGGCATACATATACACAATTGTTAGTATTAAAATTTATTGCAAATGAGCAAAACTTTTTGCCAAAATTAGAATGCACAAAAAGTCAAGAAGCCAGTGAAAGTAAATCAAATGTAAATCATCGACAGCAACCACAGCGATCCTGGACCAAGTTTCATCTTTCAAAAGTCCAGCAGCAGCAGCAGCAGCAAAATGATATACAACACATTTTGTGGAACCTTTACAACTAAATGCGGATAATCTGTAAGTTTGCTTTTCCAAATTTATGTGAAACGGGTGGAGTTTTCCTATATTCTTCATGCTGCTGCTGCTGTTGTTGCTGTTGTTGCTGCTGCTGCTGCTGTTGCTGCTGTTGCTGCTGCTGCTGTTGTTGCTGCTGCTGCTGCTGCTGTTGTTGCTGCTGCTGCTGCTGCTGTTGGCTGTTGGCTGGCCTTGTTGTTGTGCTTTTTCTTGGTTCCCTGTATAGTTTTTCAGCTATACGCCGCCGTATCTGGTGCCAACCGCCCAAAACTAAAACATGCGCATTCAATGGGCATCCATCCCATCCGGCCCACAATATTCTACACCCTCTCCTTTTCTCTACATGGCTGTTGCTGCAATTCATTTCCAACAGACGGGTGTATGTGTGTGTATATGTTCGTTTGGCGGAGTGCTTCTCGGTATATGTGCGGAGATTTACCGTTTTATACTTGACATTTCCAAAAGTTTAAGTTTTAATTTATGACACCGCCACTTTCTATACCGGGCGACAAGCTAAATATGAGCGACTGGGTGCGGAAAAGGGGGATGGGCGGCGTAAGCAGTAGAAGCGTCCTTAAACAGGATATATAACTATTGTCGTTAGTCTTAAGTCGCTCGTCCAGCTCATCTTTACAATACGCTCAGTTTTCTATGATGTCCGTTGTTCATTTAAATGGCCAACTGGAAAATATTCCAACATTTCCTACACTCTTGAAAGTGGTTGCAAAATTTTGAATTTAGACTATGCTTAGCTACAAATATTTAAACTTAAATGCTTTAAATAATAGAGTACTTGTTGCTTGTTTGCAAATTAATCATAAATTAGTTTTTTATCAATCTTTGCAGACCACATTTAATTTTTGATAAAAAATTTAAAAGTGTACATTATATTATTTGAAATTATTCCAATTGCATTGCAATTGATAAAGGCTAAGTTAATGATGCATAACGGTTTTTCGAATCCGAAATAGTGGAAAATCAAGAAAAAAATTTTATCTTCGGCGTGCCGAAGAACCCTTTCAGACAAGATTTGCATAAGAAAACTTATTTTTCAACTGATTGTTTCTATGGCAAACAGACAGACAGACGGACGGACAGACGGACATGACTCGGCTGTTGATGCTGAACACGAGTATACACATTTTTTTCTGAGACGTCTACTTCAATGCGTTACACATTTCGTGACAAAATTATAATACCTTCTGCAAGGGTATAAAAATATTACTACTATCACAAATGATAATGATGACTTTAACATAGTTAATCATAATAATATCCATAAAATAAATTCAATAGATATATCAATTCTATAAAAAACACTGAAATAGTAAAGAACTTTAAGCTATAAAACACTCAGCTTAAAAAATATGTAAAATTTCATCAATCAAGTAACCCATTCAAATTCAAATAAAATCGACTAGGCCTGAACAAAAATCTAATAGTTCAGTTTTCTACTTGCTTTCGGACTGTAAACATCTTTTCGGCTTACGAAAATTTCAAATTTATTTTTTTTTTCCAAATTTTAATTCTAAATTTAATTCTAAAATTATGGAGACATACGGCATGCCTGCTCCCGATGATCCAGCTATTGATGTGGGTTCAAATTGGCTAAAAAATTTAAAAAGTGCATTTTCTAAATTTATTCCACAGGTATATCAGCAATATATATCGCAGACTAGTTATCGGTGTGAGCGACCAGAGGATGGTGACCATACGAGAATGGAACCACGCGAATGCGACGACTACAGACGTCAGGAACAATATCCGGAGAGACCTAGCGGCTATCAAGATGCTGCCTCATATGGAGGCGCTGGCTATCGTCTGCCCTGGAGACAAAGCACGGAAACGAGAAGAAGAAACTCGCGCAATGGACTATAGTAAGAATTATTTGAAATTATTGCTAGATGTTTTCTATAAACCCAATCCGATTACAGTTCGCCAACGGAACTGCGCGCGGGTGGGGGGGATTCCTTCAACTCATTACCAGGACTTGGAAACTATGAACGTCCACGTAGACGCCGTCATATTTGGGAATGAACATCGTGCGCTCTAACTTATAAATTGTTTAAATTTCGGCATTGATCAATGGAAGCGGATCGCCCCAATTGGAGACGACTGCGACTCATTGCCCAAAGCTTGCTATATGAACTGGAATTATTTTGAAAATTTTTTTTTTATTGAACGTCCGTTGCAACATGCTCTCCGAAATCGTTGGATCTTGTTTGTTTATTGTTGGACATTTGAAATTACGGTTAAAATTGTAACATATTATTAAATAATTCTGTGCACATTACTTAAAAGTTGTTCATTTTACTTGCGAATGGGAAAAGTATTCTGAAAGTATATCTTGGTAAAGCTCTTTGTACAAATTTGTGCATAACTTTTTAAATTTTCAATAGATTTTGATTGCAATTTGTTAAAACAAAATGCTAAATGTATTTAGTGAAAATATTTTGACCTGACACAGAAAGTGTAGCTAACTTGATTCTACGCTCATTTCAAAAAGTTTTAAAACTTAAATTTCCTAACACATCTTTAAAATCTGTATGTTTTCTAAACTGAACCCTATCTGAGCTTTGTCACTGCCTGCTAATATTTTGTAATTTGCTAATGATGTGTTGTAATGTTAGTTACTTGAAACTTTATAAGTCCATGAGCTCAACTTGAAAGCTTAAATCCCAATGTCCAAGTTACACTAGCCAACAAAAAGCCAGCACATTCAATGTTGAGGATGATGAATTTGGACATTTTGTGTGCGCAAAGTCACTTGCTTAAAAGTTATTAAGGATTAAAAGAGTTGCGGCTAAGGACGCAAATGCGCTACGGAATCTGCTTCATTAGAGCCATAGGACAGTAGTACTGTGTGTGTGCGTGAGTGGGTGTGTGTGTGTAAATGTGTGCTCATATGTGTGGGTAAGTAAACACCTTTGGTGAAAGTTTTCTGAAAATACTAAAAGGAAATCACTTTAGACGTCCTGCAAAACGGGCCAAAGAAAACGCAGCAGGACCAAAAGTTTTGAGCCAAAAACCCAGCCCCCAACCCCCAAAAGCCTTTGCTGTGCCCCAAGTCCGACGGCCAGAAATCTCAAGTTTTGCTGAAGGAAGCGTTAACGATTATGAGAACCAATCCTGACACTGCTGGCTCCAGGATCTGCTGATGGTGATGGTGATGGTGATGGTAGTCGTGGCGTTTTAATGTTGCCCGCTGCAACTTTTGAGACATCTTAATTCCCTTCGAGATAAATCAAAATGCTGGAGAGAGATCAGTGTGTGTGTATGTATAAGTGGGTATTGGGATAGGATATGGTCTTGCCTCAAAAATTTGTATTTTTATTTACACCATTTTTAACTTATGCATTTTTATGAGCTGCGCTTTCTCTGTATGTGTGTTTGTGTGTGTATGTGTGTGTGTGTGTGTGTGTATGTGTGTGTGTGTGGTTTATCCTTTCATAAATGCGTCCAACGGCCAACTGATTTATGCCACCACAAGCTGGCACTGCTGGCATCCACTGCCACTCCCCGTTGCAAGCACACCCCTCCCGCCTGCCTGGCTCGCCCACCCAATGCAACACCGGCGCTGGCTGCCGCTTCCTGACGTCGACGTCGACGACGGCAACAAAGTAACAAAACAGCAAACAAAAATTCCAGAAACAACATAAAACCGATTGATTTATTTTGACAATGCTCCCATGCAGTGCCAGCGACTCGGGTGTCTGAGTCGGGATTGGGTTTGGGTTGGGGTTTGGGGCTTGGGGCTTGGATGGGGTCCGGTAGCGAGAGTCCGGCACAGAGCTGCCCATTGTTTGCCCAAGCGTCGCTCTCCCCATCGACATGTTCCGTTCGCATTTCGGACTGTCACCTTCTCCAAACCAACTCCCAATCCCAATCCTCGTCCAGACAAGGACAAAGCCTCTGCTCATAGTGTTCCCCATTACGTTGCCCAGCCCGCCTCTGCAAAAGTTGTGCTCGTTGTCCGTTTGTAAAATATTTTATTTGCACATCTTTCTTATTTTAATCCTTCACTGCATTCTGTTTTGGTTTGGGTGCCGACTTGAGCTCCTTCGCCTGACTACGACCTGAATGCAGCCAGTGGAGCGAGAGAAAGACTGTGTGGGAGATGAGACGGATGAGACTATTCCGATTGCGTGTATTTGTATGCTATGGCAAATGGCCATAAAACACACGTTAATTACCCTCAAGCAGCATCAAGCAACTTGCCTCAATCTCTACATTTATCTCTGCATTTTTCGAATTGTACAATTTAAATGTGTTTTTGGTAGAGTTGTATCGAAAGCATGTTCTACTCGTACTAAAAAAAAAAAAACCAAAAACAAAAACAAAAGCAAATTCAAATGGAAAGCATATAATTTAAGATAATTTTGGGAGTAAATAAAATAAGTGGAGTTACATAATATGTATGTGATATGTATGTTAATCAGCAGGATTAGACACAGAATCATCATACAGCATTCAAGCAGGGAAGTATTTATGATTATTCGTCTTAGGACCTCGTACTACCAGTATTATAAAATAATTATATAGATAACCCAGTCATATCTACCAGTATGAGTTATTACTGCCACGCGTTCGTGCATTCAAATCTGAAATATAAGTGTTATATGTAGTTGCTGAAAGTGTAAATTTCAGAAATAATACCCTTGAACGTAGGATATTCACTCTGTCTGCTAAAGCAATCGCCAGGAGAGCTGTTGGAATGAGTTAATATGTTAGAGCTGATTCAACATGTATTGAAATCTTGTCAGTTTTCTGATTTCGAATCTTACTATAAGCCGTTGCGCGCCCGCATCTCCCTGGATCGTTGATTTTGTCGTACCATGCCACGATAGGCAAAAGCGCTATTGGTTGGATAAGACTGTGGTCTATAATTATAATCCCCACTAGGTTCGTTCCGCATACTCGTATGCTGCTGATTCTGTTTAAAATCTCCCTCATAATAGTTGCCTTCGAATTGTGGACTGCGCACTTGAGAAACAGCTGACTGTTCGTACATTTTCTGACCGACGTTCATCTCAGGATAAAAGAGTTGGGGAGCTGGCATATTTGATCCAATACCGCCGATTTGAGCATATTCGGAATACTCCATAGTTAATATATATAATTTTGAGCTGAAGTTGGTTTTAAAAGAAAAAAGTTTAAAAAGCCAAAAGATTATAAATTTTTTGATTTTTTTTTTAAACAATTTTAGTAGACCTTCTTGAACAATTTTTAATAGAATACTAAATTTTTTTAAAATCAAATATTGGGTTTATATGCAAAGCCAACCGGATTTGTAAAAAGTGAATACTTATTTTCACATTGATATTTCAAATTTTTGGCCTTTATTGCAACTGTATCAAACAGTGGAGTCCTGTCACGCCCTTTCCAACTAGACATTCTGAGTTCTCTTTTTTCATTCAGCAACTCATTTTTCAACTGATTGCTAAATTAAAATTTAAAATTCTTAATTTTTTCCACTTTACCATTTATATAAAAGGTTTTTTTTTATGTTTTCCAGTATGATTTATAGCTGATTTTTTAAACTATTTCGAAGTTTTGCAAAATTTCTAAATAAAACTTTCCATATTTCAGTTTTCACATATTTTTTGCATCAAACTATCCTTGAAATTGATTTGAACTCGACATGCCTTAGCCTAAGGTTCTATACATTCAGTTACAAACAATATTCCGAACAATACAGAGCTCCGAAAAAGTATTTATTAAAAAAAAGTGGTTTGTTTTCTACATTTTTACAAAATTTTGTGTGTGAATTATTAAATTTTTAGTCATAAAGTACGTTCCAGTAAACAGTTAATACCAATCGATGTAGGGCAATGGTATGTCCATTCTCTAAGGACAATGTTCTGAGATGGCGGCGGTAGTATGTCGTCCTGTCATGACTCAAAGAGGCCTTCAAGGACAGGTTTTTCGAGGCTCCTTTCAGATGAATCCATGGGTATGCATGTATGCATATATCTGCTGTAAATATGAAGTAATTTTATAATTTATATTTACAGGTGTACAGTCCAAGATGAAGTTACCAACCTAATAATGAAAGGGCGAGCAGACGAGTCTCAAAGAATATCCAACAGCTATCTGCCGATTCCATATGCGCAATAACCTGTACCAGGGGCAGATAAGACAGAATTGGAGGAATGTCTTATTCCTGTTAGCCGAAAAGGCCTAAGCATAAGCATAGATGCTTCAAGCCCAAGCCTAGATATGCCTAATAAAAACCTAAGTCTAAATGCGGTCCAAGGAATATATTTTCATAGAAGTATATAGAATATATATTTGTATACATATATTTCTTTGGATCACATTGAGGCTTCGGTTTTGGTTTGACGCATCTAGGCTTTGGCTTGCAGTATCTATCCTCAAGGTTGCATTTTTCCGGAGAGCAGAAATCATCACGTTCCTGTTAACAATTTCCATTGAAATTTGGAAGAAGAAATAAATGAATATTAAAGTTATTAATGTATATTAAAGTTTTCTATACTATCTTAGCTATATTATTTTAATTTAGTTAAAAATTTAGAATAATAAATAAATGAAAGAAAATGTATTTGGCGAATTTTCTATATTATTAAAAGACGATCCTTTTGTGCCTATTGAGGCTACGGCCCGACTTCCATTTATAATCTTTGGATCCTCAGGCTGCCTAGATTTTAAAAATCTCACTTAAAGCTGGTCTATATCCTGAGACGCATTCCCTTCAGGACATCATCCAGCTAGAACAAAGTCAGGCATAAACAGGATATATAGCAGCGGCAATGAATATTAATGAGTATTTTAAATAAGAGAAAACTAAGCACAACTAATTACTTAATAGACCTCCTTCAAAGCATGGTCGCATATCCAATTAAAAACAACAAAAATGATTCAATTTACAAAAGTATAAAGCGTTTAATTATAAGTAACCGAAAAAGATTCAATAGAAAATACAATTTGTTTTTGAAGCCAGGAAAGGTGCACTCAATTGTTATATGTACTAACATATATTGATATACATATGCACGTCTAGTAATATTGATTACCAGCATTATTATTCTGGGACTGGTATGCCTGACCCTCATGTCCTCCAATACCGGGCAGCGAGTTGTAGTAATCTCCATTGCCTCTGCCCGAACGCTGTTCCGGCGAGCTACATGAATCAAGGATAGTTATGCATAAGCCTTGCATACATATATATTTATACATACTAGAGTCCGTTGCGGGAATTCATCTCTCTCATTACTTTGCCATATCGCAGTGGGCAGCGATAGCCAGGACCTCCAAAAGCTGCGGAGCCTCCCTGACAGTTCCTGGAGTCATCATAGGAGGACATGCCACCACCATAGCTACGTCCTTGACCATATTCTTGACCCATCTCTGGGCATTGTCCATCGGGACTGGACATACCATAGCCCTCCATCGATTGGTATTGACCGTTTCCTTGACCATATTCCATGACTTTTTACACTTTTTTAATACACACTATAAATTTTGGCAAAATTTAGAAAAATTATAAAATTTCTGAAAAGAATACTTTTTTTTTGGAGCTCTGTACTGTCCGAAATGTAGTTTGGAAATGATTCTGTAGTAACTTAGGCTAAGGCATATCGAGTTCAAATCAATTTCAATGATAGTTTGATGCAAAAATAAACATTTATAAACAGAAAAGAGTTGAGTTTTACTTAGAAACTTTAGAAAACCGTTTAAACCACACTTTAGCACACATATATTTCTTTGAGTCAACCTGATAAAAAAGGTAAAAATATTCGAAACTGTTTTGTAGCATCATAGATTTATGAGTGCTTACTCTGGACTAAAGTAACTTAGCCATTTCTTAACCCATTCGGACAGCTTATCGCTGCAGCCACATGGCAACCAAAGTTTATCCGAAAAAAAAACACACAAAAAAAAAGAAAAAAAGGAAGAAAATTTAAGTAAAATCGCCATAATGGAAATCAAAACGATGTCCCCGTTCTGCTGCAAGCCAATGAATATGCAGAGGCTGCACTGCTGCGCATCGCCGAATAATTAAAATCGAGCATCTCCTTGCGAAGGATTACGACGCCAGCGCAGCATCCAAGATACGGCTTCCACACACTTTACGGTCGGACAATTAAGTGCGCCTCGTAATCTGTCTGTCGTAATTATGGCTCCACGGCGTATTTATCTGCTGCAATTAGCGCCCTGCACGACTCGCATATTTCACAGATCCAAAGATTGAATTGCCCAGACAACATTTGCATGCGCTTAGAAGCAGGAGGTCCCTTGGTCCTTGGTCGAGGGAGGACACTGAGCCAGACTGCATAAAGTTTATGTCTTTAATTTAATTTCACAATTGTTTGTGAATAATAAAAATAATATAGAATTGTGCAAAGCCAATTAATTTGAAAATGCAGCTTATTGATTAGGCAGAGTATTCTGTATTTAAATAATTTAAGAATAGTTTTATAGCATTGCTATAATCCTGTTTTTGGAAGTGCGCAGGCGCACATTCATGTTGGAACTCTTAGAGTTTAGACTTGTAATCCAAATGGGCTTAAAAAAGTTTTAATCAGCTTGATCAGCCCCATTTTAATAGCCCTCTCTTTCTGAATCTGCCGCAAGTCATCTTTTCCTTTTGTTTTGGTACGTTTAATATATGTTGACAAATTTTAATAAACATCGGATTACTATATCTGATAGCTGTTATAGGAACAATCAGTTGACAAATAAGTTGCATGTAAAACTTTTGCAGGTTTAACTTTTATTTCTATTTGATCAAAATCGAAAAAGTTATACGAACAATCAATCGATACTTTAGTTTCTATATGAAAAACTTCTCTGCAAGCATATCAATCAGATCTTGACACTTTGTCTGCCTATGGTATATACCAACATGTATACCAAGTTTGGTTGCTCTAGCTTCAAAATTGTGGAAAAAACTGGCGTTCATACAGACAGACGGACGGACAGATGGACATTTCATTTCTGTTTTCCAAAATGGAAAAAAAGAGTATATTGGGTTTGTGAAATGTCCGTCTGTCCGTCTGTCTGTATGAACGCAGGTTTTTTCCACAGTTTTGAAGCTAGAGCAACCAAACTTGGTATACATGTTGGTATATACCATAGGCAGACAAAGTGTCAAGATCTCCTCCCACCCCCACCCCTTCCCACACAAACCGCAAAAACCTATATCTTCCACAGTTTTACAGCTAGAGTAACCAAATTTGACATATAGACTACTGACCACATGCTTGACCGACCTGCCAAAAAAATATATGCCACGCCCACTACCGCCCCCGCAAACGAGCTAAACCTGTATCTCCTACACCCTTATAGCTAGAAACCTCAAATTTTGCAGTATGACTCTATTTGAACTCTTCGATAGATTGGAGAAATTTTGCCACGCCCACCCCCGCCCCAGTAAACAAGCGATCATTTTGACAAGTACACGTCTCGCTCTGCTTTGGGCGTTTGCAGCGTTCTGCACTTAGTAGAAAGAATTTTATAGTTCGTAGCATACATATATAAGTAGTCTTTAAAAGAATATTATTTAATATACGTACAGAAAACAGAGTATATCGCAGTCGGGTGAGCCCGACTGCAACGTTCTTACTTGTTTCATTTTCTTTTTATCAAAAAAAATTAAAAAAGATTATAAAAAGTAAATATATTCTTGAAGTAGCCTCATAAGCGAAGTTGATTTGGCCATGACCGTCTGTCTGTCCGTCCGTTCGTCTGTATGAACAATGTGATCTTAGAGACTATTAAAGCTAGAAACACCAAACTTGGCATGTAGGTTTCTGGCTATCATAGGCAAGTATCGAATTTATTTCAAATACCTCCCTACTCATTCCCTCAAATCAATAAAAATCTTTTTACCATGATTGCTATCAATATTTTGCTTTCATTTTTGGCAAGCATCATTCTTGTTCCACTGTTGATCTACAATATAAATTTCATCAAAATCGGATAGAAACCAACGAAGTTATTCAAGAAAAACTTCGCGCTGAGAAAAGTGCAGCGCTGCTGCGACGATTTGTGCTCTGCTTGCAGCGCTGCAGCTGCGTGTTGTGCGTATGTGTGTGTGAATGAGCAAATGCAATAGCGGATTTCAGCGCTGAGCACAGGGTGTTTCATGTTCGAGCAAGGCTCTTTTGTGTATGAAAATTATGTTTTATATTTGTTGTTGAAGGATCTTTGCTGGCAAAATCACAATGTAAGGCGTTTTAAATAATTTTTTTTATAAATTTTATTTAACTACTACATAATTGAACAATCTTTTGGCATTATTAAATTAATTAAATTAAAATTTATCTACTATTGTTAATTAAAATCTTGTAATCTTAACGTCTGCCCAGTGCAAATGGATCGCTGGAGGAGGTTTTCACATAGTATATGCCAGATTTATGCACGGATGGATCACCGCCCATTTGATAAGATTGTCGCTGGCTCTGGTCACACTGCCACTTGTTCTGCTCCCGCTTGCAGGGTGTACCCCAGAAGCCATCCGGTGAGTTGATAGACTCGGCAAACATTTGATAGGCACGTATATGAGAGCAGCCCAAATAGAAGCACTTGCTCTGATAGAGACCATAGTTGGGATAGAAGGTGGCAGCACCCGTGGGCCTTAGGAAGCCAAAGTTGCCGCTGGTGTGCATGGATTCCACATACTTGGCATCGGTTGGATCAATGCGAAACTCAACGCTGCGATGACGAAATGTGGGTCCAGCTGGATCTAGGGCAAAGATGGTATTGTACTGCTCCGGCTTAAGTCGTTTGCCCGCAGCACCAGCAATTTGTGCGCCCAACGAGTGTCCAATCAGATACATGTCATCATAGCTCGCATGGAACTGACGATGCAGTTGACGTGTGAACTGCACAAGCTGAGCACCAAACTCCTCGATTAGTTTGACTACCGCAAAGTAGTTGACATTGGCGGAACTGGAGCTCCAATCAACAACAATGACATTATAATCGCCACGCTTTAAATACGCATTCTTTACATCCCGATTGAATGAGCCACGGGATTGACTCATCCAGCCATGTACAATGATCCGCGTGGGCAGCGAACTATTAAAACCAGATTGACGCCACTTGTGCTCAATATTGAAATCCATCTCACGTCCGCATTCGGGAAACTCGCTTTTAAATAAATAGAACTTCATGCGCATGCTTGGATTGGAGAAGGGATTCAGATTGTGCGCAATCTTTCGCAGGAACGGCAAATCCAAAAAACTGCCAATGCCACGTGATTCACTTAAATCATTGTCGCACTTATTCCATTCACAATGCTCGGCACTCTCGTTTTCATCATCCTGCAAAGTGCTCAACAAGTTGTCATCATCACCAAAATTGCTGCGAGCGCCAAAACCAATGGGATCCTCATCAGGATCTGGCACCATGCCCATAAATTCACTCATATCCAACTCGTAGCTGCCATCGATATTGTTGTTTTGAGCTGTAGACAAACATTTGTTTATAAACAACAGCATACAATTTCAATGCAACATTGTACTTACCTTGAGCTGCGACTATTAGCAGCATTACTGCAATTAATTGCATCCACATTTTAATTATAATTTGATCAGCTACTAAGATAGACCTAACGCACAGTTAAAGGTGCTACTGCACTCTGTTGAGTTTTTTAAAGCTCACACGGTTCTTATATATGCGATCGACATTATTATAATCGGTAGCATCAGAGCGCAGCTGACAGACAGACAGACAGTCTGAATGTAGAATTTTCCCCGTTAGAACCTGTACTCCCGATTGTTAATCATTTAATAACCCCTCTACCCATATCACCTGGCAAAATCAATGCTCAATCGTATAGGCTTTGCCCACAGTTGCGAGTGGCACGCGATTCCCACAAGCAACTCCGATTATTGCAGTTGATTTCAATTTGCAATACCGGTTCTATAATTGAATCTTTTATGATTCGAACTTGATGACGTAGCACGTCAGACTATATGGGAATTTCTTAAATCACATTTGTCTCAATTAAAACGTTCTGCTGTTTATCAGTTTGGGCATTTTGCATTATCATTTATAATTATTGCATATAGGCGACACCTAATCAACTAATTGTACGTCAGGTCAATTGGAATTGTTAACAATCATTAGTTTTACTCACATATAGTAAAGGTGAAGTCATTTAATATAGGTTCGATAATTAGCTGTAGAATTCAAAATGAACTGGGAATATACTAGCTAGTGCACTTTACAAATCCAAATGACTCAAATCACGCGAGCTATTGTTGTCGTTTTATTCATTTAATTGTTCTAATTTTATTTAAGCTAAGTTTATTTAGCTATCGGTATAACTAACCTTTAAACATAGGTAGCTCTAAGTAAAATTCCAGCTAAAGTTCAGAAGTTTGGGGAAATTTAAAAAAAAAACATTGCTTTATCTTTTAGTTAATTGTTTTATTTAATATCTTTCAAATAGTAAAGAGCTGCAAAATAATCAAATATTTAGTAAGTACAATATATCTATTTGTAAAATAAAGTCTTATATTCAAACAACAAACTATTTTGTATTAAAATCTTCTCAATCGATAATATATAATGGAAATTCAGGTTTTCCATATATATTTTCTTAAAGATTATTTTTCGAGTATTATATTTTCTTAAAGGTACTTCGATTTCTACAGTTTGCTGCAAACAATTCTTCAAGTTAAGAATCGCGGGCTCGATTTTAATTTTAGACCTACGGTGTTTTGCGCAACTTTTCTTAGAATTGTTTAAAGATTCTGTTTTCGCTTACGCTTGGTTGGATGTTTTAACCCCATACTGTTTGATCTATCTAAAATGTATCGATACAGCAGATCGCTACCCATTTTTTCAATCAGCTATAATAAATGAATTTAAATGCTATGATTAAGCGTTTGAAAATCCAACACTTTGTTTTTGTTACATAAAACAACTAAATGTCATACAAATTACAAAATTTAATTAACAATTTTTATAAGCTTACGAGTAAAAAGTGTGCAAGATTTAAAACCTATTAAAATTAAATACCTTTATCAAGCAAAAACTTGGTTTTATAGTTGAATAAGTAGATCAATCTTACAAATTATTACATCAACAACAAATGCAAGCAGAAAAGTAACGTATTTTTAAAATTGGTGCTGTATCAATAAGCTTTGAGTCGCGAGCAATTATTTTGCGTTGATATGGCAGCATTAAATTAATATGGCATCACCAATATTAATCGATGTGATGTAAAATATATATCGATTACATTTGTTTTGTAATGTTATCAGTGAGCGTTGTCAGCTGTTCAGTTTACCAGATTTGAACAGATTTCGCGCAATTCTAAGTATTTTACGATTTACCGAACGCCTGGATGCTTTCTAAAATAAAAAGTATTCAAATATGAATAGCAAATATGCTGGGCTAATTTTGATTTTTGGAAAAAACACAAAATGGTCACTCCTTACGCTGCAATAACGCTTTTTGCGAGCGCAGCTAAAGTTCTCTTCTTCTTCATTTTTGCCTCCCACTCAGCTGTTGTTTGTGGGTGATGGAAGGAAAAGATTAGTAAATATCAATTGCTTGCCGTGCTTTGTTGCCGCACATTGCGGCCGCATTTTTAACATATAATCAATTGATCAATACAATGAGTATTGACGACGTCATATACGTAATCTGCCTGCTGGCATGCATTGGCGCCGGCAGTTACGTGAGGAAAATACGCGATGAGACGCAACGAAAATGCATCTGCTCAATGTTGGGTATTGTTGTTGTTGTGGTCGTATCAGGATTCCACAGCCTGCACTGTGCCATATCCGTGGCACTGGGCACAGCTAGCGTGCTGATTGTGCATCCCAGGTAAACTTGTTCTTGAGATTATTAAATAAAGCATATAATAGCTATATTTCAATTGCAGCAAATGCCATCTGATAACATTTGCTGTCATGTTTGGTTATCTCGTCTTCTTCCGTTTGGTGTACCTGTTTGGCCTGCCTGCAGTGCCTGGACATACCAATATGATACAAATGTTGCTTACACTGAAGGTTAATTACATAACTATTCGTTAGTTAAGCACTATTTCTAAAACCCACTTTTTGTTTAGGTCTCTGGCATTGCATTTGAGAAAACCGCAGCCTGGAAGCGCTTACGCGCACGCGATGAACAGGCGAAAGATGAGCAGCGGGATGTCAACAGTGAACCCAGCATTGAGATTACCGATTATGATGTGGAGCTGCAGCAACTAAGTGCCATTGAGATTATGCACTATAGCTTCAATTACGTTGGCATACTCACAGGTCAGAGTTCACAATTGAAATCAAGACTTTCCACTTAAATTTATGTGCACAAAGCTCAGAGCTATTCAGGTTGCATGCAAAAACTTAATGAATTCTTTTCTTGCCTTCGGCTGTTCTCTTTGCATATTTATGTAGACACAAACGAGTGTAAATTGCATTTGTATGTCTGTGTCGTATATAACACGTCTTTCTACTTGCAGCGAGTGGTGCAAAGTCCATTTTCTTAGTTGGCTGCCCTTTTACAGATAGTAAACATTTTATTTCTTGCTTATCAATAGACTTCAATTATCGCTGTACATGAGTTTATGTGGCTTATCTTAACCCATTGTCCATATGTCTTTCTATTTATACAATAAACTTGAACATTTCATCAATGATTTATAAGCAGATTAAATGGATTAAAGAGACTCCTTAGAAACTTGCAATTCTTAATGAGAATTAGCTTCTATCTTTTTATATTTGGTTGAACCAACAATTTTTTAGTTAAACATTGTTTACAATAAGTATCGTAGCATATTTAATAAGAAAAAAAAGTTACTTTCGACGTACCGAAGATATACACCCTTGCTTAAAAGATTTCATACGGATTGTTCCTATGGCAGCTAGTAGATATAGTAGTCCGATTTTTATAAAATTTTGTTAAATAATGTTAAAACTTAAAATATGTAAGTTTGGTCGAGTTATCGTCAAAAATATGATTTTCGACCAATAGTTCCTATGGCAGCTATATGTTTTATACTTTTCCGATCTGGCTAAATTTCATCAAGATAGTTTTAATACTGAAAGAATACCAAATTAGTTTTATTATTCGTCGTCACAAAATATGATATAAATAATAAGAATAAGAAATTTTTAGATAACAGAATAGAAAGAGATAGCGATAGACAGAGAGAGCAACAATTTTTTAAGTGTTTTCTCTGTCAAAAAAAACTTTAGTATCCATTAAGTTAAACTTGTTAGCTCCAGCTATGTTGGTTTGTTAGGTACGTTTGCAGGGGCGCAGATAGGCGTGGCAAATGTATATATTGCTAGTCGCCTTTCGCACACTTCGCGATGCTTTGTCACTAGCATAGACTAACGTCCACAGTGATATTACCATGTTCAAGGACATTTTTGCTCAATAAATTAACTCAAAAGAACATTGTCAAAACTTAACCGATTGAACCAAGTCTTTTCTACAACTTTTCTAAAATGTTCTTATACTTATAAGCATATATTCTTAAAATTGCAGGTCCCTATTATCGATATCGCACGTACCGTGACTACTTTGAGATGCCTTTCAAGAACTTTGCTCCCTGCGCACAGGCAACCATTGAACAGCTCAAAGCAGCCGGCTTCTACTGCAGCCTTTATCTGCTGGCCAACTACCTTTGGCCATTGGATGTGAGTATCTTGAAAAAGAACACTGTTATGTCTCTTGATTATATTTAAAATAATTATATCAACACTTTCAGTATGCGCTCAGCGATGAGTTCTACAACGATCGTTCCGTTTTCTATCGCCTGATGTATGTGTGGCCCACATTCTTTATATTCCGCGCACGTATTTATACCGGGCTGACATTGAGCGAGTGCGTCTGCACCATGGCCGGATTCGGTGCGTATCCCGATGAGTCGGATGCCACCAATGGTGAGGGACCACGCACACGCTACCAGCACTTGAAACGTGACGCCGACAAGCACACCTACAACTTTACCACAATTGTGAACACACGTGTGTTGGAAGTGGAGCGTTGCTGGACATTCCGTGAGGGCATGAAGCACTGGAACGTGTGTGTTCAGTATTGGCTGGCGGTCAATGTATATAAGCTATTTCCGATCAAGAAATATAGGTAAGAGAGAGATTATACTTAGGTTAAGTTATTTTGTTTATATTGTAATTCTCGTTAATTCTTTCAGAACTGGCGTTACTTTTCTGTGCTCGTCCTATTGGCACGGTTTCCGGCCGGGACACTATTTTTGCATTATGGGCGCGCCAATCTATGTGCCGCTGGAGGACATGTGGCATAAGCTGGTGCGCAAGGATGCTGTCGGCATGCAGCGCCGCGTTATCGATGTCATCTTTTGGATTTGCAAGTTTTTCGCATTTAGCTATCTGGGCACCGCCTTTTTGCTCTCCTCGTTTGACAACATTTGGCGCTTCTATAGCTCCGTCTATCACTTTGGCTACATCGCCTGGGTGGTTATGGTCGGTCTGGGTGTGTACCTGACCAGGCTTAAGAAGGCAGCGGAACGCAAAGAAAAACGTGCTGTTGATGCCGCTGCGGGTGGAGATCCAGGTGCAGCTAAGCAAAAGGCGCAGTAAGGGGATTTATATACAACACGAAAATGTCTATAAATATTGGATTATTTTCCAAGTTCCATTTAAATATAAGTTGTAGATGGCAAGGCTGCAAACCGGATTTGAATCGAACAGTTTCAAATCCAGAATATCGAAAATTTCTATGCTCTGAACCGAACCATATGTCCAATACACGACCAAACCTCAATCCAAACCGAGCCATTTTGCATCTTTACACAGATTCCGTTCAAGTAAACGTAAAAAATGTTCATGGTAGCAATATATTAAGTGTCATTTTCTCAGGTATCCGTGGAACTTCCATTTTCGACCCGGTCTGTCCTTTAAATGACAGATTTGTATAAAACATTGTCTATTTTTGCTACAGTAAAGTTTTTTTGGCTTAATTCCGTCATTAATTTCATGCATCTCAAGAACATGGTTCGAGAACCAAACCTTTGGATCGAATCGCAGACAAAAATGTGTTGGTTTGCAGCCTATATAGATACTTATTCAAATGCATAAGCATAACATACGACTAACATAAGATATTAATGATCTTTTAATATAGTTTAAATTCATTATAAAAACTAAACAAAAGTTAAAATGTTGCTGGTTCAGGATATAACATAAATAAACATACAAAATATATTACCTAACTTGTATACCCCCCCAAATAAACAATTAGACGAACATTTGTTTATTGTATTTATTGTCAAACTTAAAAATGATTATAATATTTAGCAAAGATTTCTAATAATGTATACAAAAATGCTGAGTTTTGAGATTGCTTAAGATTGCGATACATGGAATTTAAAAAGAAAAAATTCGATTTAATAAAAGCCAATAAAAATAAAATTCGAGTGCAAATGTGAAATATTGTTTTGTAATAATGTAAATTTGTTGCATGCAGTATTTTCTAGAATAGAATACTAAAACCAATACATTTGGTCTTCATATAACTATAGTTTTAATGATTTTATTATTTTAATTTATATTCGATACCAGCTCGAATTTGGTTCTAAATTCAATGGGTTTCGATTTCAGTTTCATAAATTTAGTTTCTTCAAATGTGGAGCATGGCAAGAGATTTCCTGTTGCTTTTGCTGGTTTCAGCTGCACCTGCCCAAAAGTTACAAGGAAAGGAGTTGGGCGAGGGATAAAGCGAATGTCAGGCTGTTGAAGGCTCATCGGTAACCAAGGACAAGCGACGTTTCACATCCTGTGTAGTATTATAGGCGCCACAATGCACGCACTTGAGTCCGATAAAATGGAATTTGGTCTTTGAAGTCTGCAAAGGATTCAAAAGGATTACTATTGCAAGTAGATTTATATGTTATACCGATATTTACCTTGTGACAATCGTTGCAGAAAATGTGCACACGCTGATTCTCATACTTGAGTGCGACGGGCATGCGCACCGCCTGTGCGTCCAGATAATCCCACAGCGCCGTCATATCAATCAGCGACGTTTGGCAGGTGGGACAGGTGTAATGACCCGATGCCAGCAGCTGATCGAAGCACATCTTGTGCAACAAATGACCGCAGTCCGGAATGTGGCATGGAATGCGCGAGGTGTGTATATCACCTAAACACACGGGGCAATGTGATCGCGAGATATTCTCCACACACTTAAATACAAATTAATAAAGATTTGTCATTATATAAACCAATTATCAATCTTCAATATGGTATTATATGATTAATTTTTGATTAATTTCTTCTTTTTTTTTGGGTGTAGTTTACTACCGGTTTCTTAGCGGTGCCTGTTACAGACCAATACCGTTTTCAAATGTTTGTTAAACTATCACAGCTACTTAAACTGGATTTTTTTGAACATACGCAAAATTCATGGCAATTAGAGAACCGGTTCAGCAGTGATTTTGCATAACATGCAATATTCATGGTTACTATCTCTTCTACTGATTTAAAATCTTTGTATATATGGGTATATTTTATTTGCAGTCAGTGTCATGGCAATCTACAAAGCCTATTGTATTGACATAACAATATCGAAAGTTTTTGCATATACGTTATTGTTTCTAAAAACTTTTCAAAAATGATTTTAAATTTTTGATCAGGCTGCTCGACTGGGCTGTAGATAATATCTACTGGATATGAAGTTTTTCCTTTTCTAATACACAAAATTTGAGACATGTTTTTTTTTTAAATTAATATGTTATAAGTGTAAATAAAAGTTTTGAGTACTTGTTACCAATTCAAAGTAAGAGGTACTTCTCTAACAGCTATATATCTAATTTGGAAAAAGTTTTTAAACGGTAATGGAAAATAGATAAAGAAGACAGATGTCAAGTCTTCTTTTGGCTTATAACTTTTGTTGATTTTAACAATTCTAGTCCTTCCATTTCACATTGAGCTTATTTATATATGCTTACCCTATGTCCATCGATCTTGAGCTGTATCGGCAGACACATGTTGCAGACCTCGCAATGAAAGAAGTTGTGAGCACCACCAATGCGACAGATGCCACAGCCATGACAATGATACTGTTGCTTGTCCGCATCATCGAACAGGTTGCAAATGAGGCACGTGTACTAGAAGAACAAAAAGTAAACATAAGTAGGATGTTTAAGGTAGAGCTGGAAAACCATCGATATGTAGCTAATTGATATTTTATAATATCTTTTATTTTTTAAAATTCGCTTTTAATAGCTTTGCTTTGGAGACAGTGGAACAATAAGTATTCAAAACGAAAGAACAATGAGTTATATCATTCAAAAACAGGAATACAAATCAAAAACAATTCGGAGTAAAAAGTTATTGTTAATGATAACTGGTCTGAATATGAACTTTACGAACATAACAATTCAACAATTAATGACAGGTTTTGGGAATTACCTTGATTCCAATGAAAGCAAAAAAAAAAACTTCATAGTCGCTTGAATAACCAACGATACTATCGATAGTCTGATAGATTTTTTATTTACAACTGAAAAACTTACCTTGCCGAAGCGTACGCCGCACTTTTCGCACTGTTCCTGCACCTTCTGCCTGGTATTGCACTCGGAGCAGATGAGTTCCGTGAGTGTCTTACGATCGAAGTGATGGGATTCATTCTCATCATGGCAGAAGCGGCATTTATAGAACTTGTTGCAGCAGGGAGTCTGCAAAGAATGCAATCAAATAATTAGAAACTGAAAGACAACTTAAAAACTACAACTAAGAATTGGAAATGGAAGACAGCAACAAACAAATTTAGCAACATTTTAATTAACAAAACTTTGAGTTTCAAGATGTTAATGAAATATGAGCTGATTGGCGCGAACTACGTGACCAAACGTTTCGAAACAATTCCATTTGGCGTCGCTCGTATCGCAGCTACAATTGAGAGTATATGTAGAGTATTGAACTTAGCGTTATCATAAACAATTGCAGACACAATTCAATTTAGAGAACCATAAACCTTAATTAAATCAAACTGAAACTGAAATCGAAGGCGTCGCGTTTTTAGATGAGCGCTAATTGTTTTGCTAAATATATGTATTGTACTTATTTATCAAATAGAGTCTTTAAAATGTCAAAATATTGTAACAATACAGAATGCCTGTTGACATTCAATCAAGTTTGTAGACCTTCAATTCAAATAGATACACGCCCATTTGCTACAAACGTGATGACCATGAATTATTTGAACATTTCTAAAAATATTTGAATCAAACTTGACATATTTGGTATATATTTAATTGAGCGGGCAACTTTTATGCTACTGCACGTTTAATTTGGGTATCATAAAATAAAAAAAAAATACAATTCTAGAAAACTTTGAAACTTGCAAAATGTAGATAATTCAGTTTTTTGTTGACATTATAAGCAAATTATTTGTTTAAAGTTACAACCTTATTTCATTATAAATAAATGCTTATAATCGAAATCATTTATAAAGCTTATTTATATTATTTTTCTAAGAAAGGGAATGCTATAAATGCTTTATACGCGAACTCGTGCTGAATAACCCTAAATGAATTTTAATAAATTTTAATTTGTACAAACACACACACGTATACATATATATGTATATATACTTTGTAAAATGATGAACAGTTTTCTGTATTTATTTATGTACATCTTATAAAGTAAGTCAAGTGCACAACTGTGTTTATTTTAATGGTTAGCGCATAATATTTATAAACTTTGTCAGTTTATTTATAGCTTAAAGTTTATTTCAATTGATTACTTAAGACCTGTATTATGCAAGCGTGCATAATTATGTGCATAAGCATAGACTGTGCTTAACTGTTATCCAATTAATAGCTTTAAAAGCTTATACTATATAGAGCTATCAATCAATAGCTTAACTGTCAAGCTCTAAGCTTTTGTACTTTAGTTGCTAAAAATAAATAGACTACTGGAAATAAAAGTAAAGTACCTTAAAATCCGGTTTCTTGGATTCTTCCCAATCATAACAGCTATGGAAAAAAACTAAAATTATTTCGTTAAGCTATTGTTAGATATTTAACTATAAAACTGACAAATATTCAAAGCAAATAAAATTTATATGCAATTTATGCATTTGCAGTTGATGCATATATATCATATTTACTTAGAACTATTGCAGTCTAAATTATAAGCACGACCTTATACGCATACTAAATTGAGTTCACCTGTTTCAATAATAACATTTTACGAACAATATATGTGTTTGTTTAGCTATACTATACTTAAGAAATACCTATAAACAGCCTCCAACTAGTAGCTAAATCCTCAAATAGTAGCTAATTAAACATGTACACACATAACCATACAGAAGCTATAGCTAAATACGAACTTAAATAGCGAACATATAGCAACAATATTGCGTGACATTTTTCAATGTTCTACAAATGTCAACAAAATGGTATTTATTTTTAACTAATATCCAAGATATTGCAAAGCAATTATAAAAAAATGTATTTGCACAACAACATGCTTTATAAAATCAACTATTTACAGACTTATTTTAATGAATTTAACAAAAACGCTTTTAGAAACGGAAAATTCGGATATTATTTATAATATCGTTGAAAGATTAAAGAAGACATTATCGACCCTTAGAACTAGATACCTTAGTTTTCGATTTTTGGTTTACATATTCTCGTAGTATGCTCAAATCTAGAATATTTGAATTCTTAAATAAGTTTATGCTTTAAAAAACTTTGTGCACACTTTTCCAAATTGTTCATACTTTTTTAAGATTATCATTTTGTTTTATACATAGCATTATTATTAGTTATAGTACAATAACTGTTTAAATTATCACTGATGTATTATTCCCAAAGACGCCAAAGCGTTAATTTTTAATTCAACAATACAAAAATAAAGCCTCATAATTTAGACGGGATCAATGGAGGTGTTAAATGGGCACTTTCTCAGATACTGCAGTCAAATTCTTTACGCCGGGTGGAGCCTGCGGTATGTAATTACGAAAATTAGAACTAAAAGGCAAGTGGTTACTCTAGTCTCAAAGGGTAAAAAGAGTATATGGGTTTAGTGTACAGTCTGTAGAATTTAGCATGACAACAATCGGAATCGAAATTGTTAGTTGCTTTTTATTTTCAAAGTCGACAGGATATGCGATTTTGAAAAGTACCGAAGATTAAAAACAATTCGAACTAAAATTTAAAAAAACAAAATCACTTGATATTTCATTCAAAAACTGAATTAGAAGTTCTCCGAAATGGAAACAAATAATAATTATTGGTGTTTCCAATTCCGAGAGCTTTTGATTCCGAATCGATTTTGATTTTGCATTCCTGTTTTTGAAAGAAATATCAAACTTTGTTCGCTTTTAAAGATAAGTTTGAATACTTCTACCAAATGTTGAAGGATTTTATATGATGTCTTTCAAAAACAAAGATATCAAAGCTTTAAATTATCAAACAGAGTATAGCGCATTCGGGAGCTTTCGATTGCTGCTTGTTTTTGTTGTTATTTTGTAGGCACAATTCACAGGCAAACACTAATTCTCCCAATTGAACTCAAATTATGCAGCCACACATCGCACAAAAGAAATGTAGCCGCCATTGTTTGTGTGTGTTTTTGTTGTTGTATGTGTGTGCGTGTGTGTGTGTGTGTGTGTGTGTGTGTGTGTGTGTGTGTGTGTGTGTGTGTGTGTGTGTGTGTGTGTGTGTGTGTGTGTACTACGTTTGTTTGTTTGTTTAGAAACGTATAAATAAGTTTAAATGTTCGTTTGGAAGGCAACCAAAACGATGACTCCAGGAAAAGCGCCAAGACGACGATAACCAGAAGCCGACAAAAGCGAGGCGTCTCCGCAACTTGCCACGTGCTTTATTAAGACTATTTTATATTTGCAATAAGATCTACAAAAAGAAATAGTTGCCTTAAATGGTTTAGTTTTGAACATGGGTGTATTTGACAATTGAAATAATTCGATTAAAGAGTGTTGATTATTTCGTAGACAATTTTGATACAAAACATTAGAAATCTATTTTAGTACATTTTTTTGGGTTGTATTGAGAGGATTTGTCAACACTTGACATATTTCTTAAAAGAATTAATTAATAATTTCATTGCAAACGAAGTACCCCTATGCGTATCAATTGAAGCTATACAGTTTAATCATTTTTAATTTAAGATATTGATCACAAAAAATGAAGCTGTATCTTTTTATATTACTTCAAAGCCCACTTTTCTCGAAAGTGTTTTTTTTTTTTTGCAGCAAACTCTTCTTTAATGGTTTTCCACAAAAGTTCTGGCGACTTTTCTTTCTTAGTTAGCAATAAATATAAAAGATTTTTCGAGTTTCCAGCCGGTCTCGGTCTTACCAATAATATAAGTCAAAAAAGATTTAGAAAATTCTTCAATCTCACGTATACAAAATGCGTCTTTGCAATGAAAGAAAAGGTAATGAAAGTTATTTGAATTGATAAAGAATCACTAAACGCACTTTTATATTATGTAGCCTTTAAATGGGCATAAAAAAATATAATAAAGTTATATGAAACAGGCAGAAAGAAACATTTATGAAAACTTAAAAGTTTTATCTCGGTTAGTATTAGCATCTACATATATCTGAGAGAGAAAAGTTTTGGAACAACATGAAAATCAATTTTAAGTTTTCAAAAATGTTCTTTGTAGATTTACAAGTCGCAAAGAAAACGAATTGTACCCACAATATTAAAGATATGCAGGCCGAATCGTTTTTGAATTTGTTTTGCTGTTTTTGAGTTCGAAATGCTTCTGATTCCTGCGTCTCAAGAGCAAATCTGTTTAAACCGATCTTTCCATTGATATTCGGAATGCGGAGCAGCTTACATTTCCAATTCTGCATGTTTTTGATCGAAGTCGGAATTGGGAATAAGCCTGTTGGTTCTTAAATTCGAAATAATTTGAAGCTGCATGCTCTAGATTTCTACTTGTGAATTTTAAAAGTAAGTAAAGGGAACAAAGCAATTATTTTGATACTTACAACAAACATGGCGCGTCTTTTGTAGTGTGTGCAACCAAAGCGCAATGATTCCGGCGTAGTTGGCATTGTTGCATCTATATTGTTGCAATTGTTGCTGTTGCTATCGCTGCCGTTGACGCGTGAGAATGGCTCGTGTTGCTGTTGCTGCTGCTGTTGTTGATGTTGCTGTTGCTGCTGCTGTTGTTGATGTTGCTGCTGTTGTGGATGTTGTTGCTGCTGCTGCTGTCGCTTGAAATGCGCAACGACAGCAACATCCTTGATGGCAATGTTGCTAGCCTCCATGGCGAACTCAACGTGATTCTTGTTGCTATATTTGTTGCTGTTGCAGTTGCTGTTGGTGTTGCTGTTGCTGTACACGCGTTCATCAACAATGTTGCTGCTGGCATCAAATTTGAATGCCGGCGTTGAATGTGATTTTCGCAAATGAACAGCTGTGACTGTGGCGGGGGCGGTTGTGGAAGCACAAGTTGATGACGAGGCAGCAGACGATGCCAGCGCCGTTGGCGACATAATCAGCTGTTGTCGCTGTCGAAGTTGATGTTGTTGTTGTTGTGACTGTGGCTGCTGTTGCTGTTGTTGCTGTCTCGCTATCTCAGCAGCAACAGTAGCTGTAGCTAAAATAGCAAGTGTTGTTGTTGATGATGATGATATTGTTGCTGTTGTTGCTGCCGCTGCTGCTGTTGTTGTTGTTGTTATTATTGTTGTTGTTGCAGCTGGAACAGCCTCCAGTGAGGTCGCCAACGAGTGCGACGATGCCGACGATGAATTTAAATTGACTTGATTGAGCTCTTTTGTATTGGTAAATGTTTGTACATCAATGTTGCTTGTATTGTGCGAGTATTTGTTGTTGTTGTTGTTGCTACTCTTGTGGTTTTCACTTGGCAATATGCGTTGCTGTTGCTGTTGCTGCTGCTTCTGCTGTCTCAGCTGCTGCTTGAATTTGTTGCAGCCAATGTTGTTGTGACTGTTGTTGTTGTGATTGTTGCTGCTGTTGCTGTTGTTGTTGCTGTTGATCAGCCAGTTGTTGTTGCTGCTGCTGTTTATATTGCAGTTGTCTTGCTCGTTGTCGTTGGCGTTGTTGTTAATTGCCACCATCGACGATACTTTTTCAATTGCTTCAATATTTAAATGATTTGCCGTTGCCGTTGTTGTTGCTGTTGTTGTTGCGGTTGTTGTTGTTGTTGCTGTTGCGACATAAACTTTGTCTTTGTTCGTTTTCAAAGCGTGCTTGGTATGCTGGTTAGGGTTATGCAGTATATCTGCCTTTGCCTTTGCCTCATCAACAACAACGTGAGCAGCCTTAACTTCTTTGTTTTCAACTTGTGTTGTATTTTCTGCTTTTATTTTTGATTCCTTTTTATCGCCATCTGTTTTGCCGCTTTGCAAACTTTCGTTTGTGTAACTTTTTAATTTCAATTCACGCCATCAAGAGCTTTAAACAGTGGCTCAACAAGCATATTTGTTTGCCAAGCAAACTTCAAGCTTAGTTCAAACTCAACTTAAGCAATACAAATAGAAAAAAATAAAAAAAATACTTTTCTAAATAACTTGTATTTTTGCTCAGCGGCTTATTAAGCTTTGCCACAGTGTGCGACGACGACGATCGCACACTTGTTAATAAAACGATGATGATCTTCTGCAAGCGGCCCGTTTTGAGAGACTTTCGCTTGCGTTGAGCCACAAACAGAGCTGAGCTTTCGACTATGAATAAAAGACACAATAAAACATTATTCACAAGCGCACATTGAGTGTGTGCGATATATACACACATACACTGAGAGAAAACATGCATAGTAAAACTTAATTTTCAGTTTGGGCAGCTTCGTTTGAATACTTTTTGCCTCAACTAGATTTTAAGCTTGCCTACCTTCATTCAAAGTTTTAATTTTCAACTTGTTTTGAAATTATATATTCTTTTTCTTTCAACTATATTTTAAGTTTCATTTTGGACAATTTAATTTTCAACTAGATTTTTAGTTTGCTCAGCTTTATTTTGGAATTTTTTCATATTTAGCTAGATTTTCAGTATGCTGAGCTTCCTTTTTTATATGTTTTCATTTTCAACTAGCTTTCAAATTTTAAATAATTTTTCTTTCAACTAGATTTTAAACTTGCATAGTTTCATTGTGGACGATTTAATGTTTAACTAGATCTCAGTTTGCTCAGCTTTAATTTTGAATATTTTCATCTTCAAACCAATTTGAAGTTTGTTCAACTTCAGTTTAAATATTATCGTTAATAGGTGACTTTTCAGTTTCAAAATAATTTAGTAAATTTGAATTTGGTAACCTTCAATTTTACTATTTGTTTCTCTCAGTGTGTATATGTAAAATATACATAACTATTATTAACGAATATTTGCCAAGCTCTTATTATAATTAAAAATTTTAGCAACAAAATTTTATTTAGGAAAAAATATAAACAAAAAAATTCATTAATTTTTAACTTTCAGCCTTTTATTAGCCTCTAAAATTCACTAAAATAAAGGCGTGTTCTAACTACCATTTTCGTTAAGCTACTGCAAAAGTGAATTTCCGTTAAATGAGCCCATTTTCATTTTGCGCATTGCATTTTAACAAGGATTGTATAAAGTTGCTATTGAGGTAGAATTCAATACAATAGCTCATAAAAAACAATGCAATTTTCAACATTTATCGAAATTTCAATACCGCAAATTATTGCCGAAAGAAGATTTTGAAATTTAACAAAATTTCAATTCCGCAAAATGTTGCTGAAAGTGGAAACCAGAACAGGTCTGATAATTTTGTATTTGTCTTCTTTTTTGCCAAGATCTTGTGTGTACTTAAGTTTACATTAAAAAATATATATATGTAAGATGCGCGTGTGTACATATGTACAATGTATGTATTCTTATTATCTTGCGTTTCGGTAAGTCTTGTTTACTTTGATTGTTTTGCTTATTTGTTGTTGTTGTTTTTTGTTTTTAGCAATTATAAAGGGAACACGCCAACAATAAATATTGAAACTGTGTACAAATTAAATACGCGAACCGATAAAAGGCCAAGCAACCAGCTCAGACGACAGTCGACGAATCGACAAGAAAACCCGCTAGGCGACAACAACAACAATAACAATAACAACAATGTGTGTTGTGTTGTTTTCAAATTTATTTTATTTATATTTTTTTGTTATTTTATGCAATTTGTTGTTGAACGTGTTTTTTTTTGCCACTTCTTTTGTACATCCAAATGATGATCATTTAGCTCTTCGTTGGAAATTTTCGAAACTCTTATCATGTTTAATTTTGTTAGTTGCCACTTCATTTGTTCCACTTCAGCATTTTGTATATTCGTTAATTATAATTTATTAACAATAAAAGATATAGATGTAAAACACACCAGCCGAACAAAACACAACAACAAAAATAACAACAGCAACAGGCGTCAATTAAATTAAAACAAAAAAAAACAAATTGAGTGCACCGCTCGGCGCTTGAACGTCGCGCGCTCGTCGTTTGTTACGCTCGGCCCGGGCTTCAGCTTTCAACTGGCGACGTCGAGCGTTGTAGCTACACGTGTGGAATACCCGCGACAGATACGCCATAAGGCCTGTATCAGAGGTAATCGATTGTTCAACGGATCGGCTAAGCATTTTTTGTGAATATTTATAAATCCGATAACAAGCTAGTGACGAAAGCATAATACCTGAATTAATCTAAATTATAAAACTAATTTGACACACTGCCAGAGTTTATTTTAAAATTCAAAAGGTAAAAGCTTTTTGCGTAAAGCAAATTTTAAATATTTTTTTAAAGTTATTATGTAACAGTTTGATCAAAGTCGGGTGACTATTCCATAGTTATTTAAGCAACTTTTATATTTATTAATGCATAACATATAAAAAAAAAAAAAACATCAAACGAATTAATACCACTAAACAATATTTTTTAATTGATTTAAATGCAACCTTAACATAAGTCGATTCTAAATGTACCTATACCAGTTCATAACAATATGTCGAAAATTAACTTTTTAAATAAAAACAAGTAAGAATGCTCTAGTCGAACTTGCCCGACTGTGAGATTCCCTACATCCAACTCCCAACTCCCAACTTGCACTTCAAGCAGTTCAGCGGCAACGCAAGCACGCAGTGCACTTAACTTGTCCAGTTCCTGTAAAACTGTTGCTTCTGCCTGCTGGGGGAAATAGATTTTTCCATAACTTTAGAGTTTGTTATCCGATCATAATGAAATTTACACAGCTGATCAACATTGATATAATTTATATGTGTACCAAAAGTCAAAGCTATAAAATTGTGGCTTTGGCAGTTGACATGTCTGTCTTTGCATCCAAAATTTGAAATAAACTTGGAAACTGCATGCCAAGTTGGTGTCTCTAGCTCTTATAGTCGCTGAGACCACAGAGTTCATACAGACAGACGGACATGGCTAGATCGATTCGGCTGTTGATGCTGCTCAAGAATATATATAGTTTATATATTCGGAAATGCCTCCTTCTGCCTGTTACACACATTTGCAGTACTTTATAAAAAATTATTGAAAGTTTTTGCTTATGCGAGATAAAATGTGCTTTTTTTAGCAGCTCAATGTCGCCGAAGTATATATAATATACAATGTTGTGTTTGCTACAAATATAATATAATATTTATATATACAATAAATATGTCCGTTACTTTTATTTTCAAAGCTTTGGCCATAAAGATAAACGGTTAAGATATGGATACTTTATTAATAAGACAGCTTTCGTCTAATTAACATAAAAACATAAACATTTACATTTTCAAACGGATCTCGATTTTAAAATGATCGATATAAACAGCAACGCAGCGCAAAAATATCGTATAAACACAAAATCGATATCGATAACAATTGTTTTGTACTTGCATATGTATGCAACTGCAGCCATAGCAATTGTTTAATCGATCATCAAAGCTGTCTACCTGGTATTTTCACAGACATACTTATTAAAATTCGGCAAAAATCAGCATTTTATCTGCAATTATTCTGCACGTGACTTGTGTTTATAGAAAGTATAATTAGTGAAATAAATATGAGTATATCTAACATAGAAGATGAATCAAGAGAATAGCTGCCGTACCATACCTTTTTCATTTAATTTCATTCTTATGAAATTTAGTAAATTTCAAGAAATCGTAGATAAGGGCTTCGATCTCAATTATTCGGAGGGCAATAAGAAAAGTGCTTATGAATATCTGTTGTCGAATGATTTAAAAAAGAGATTACCTTTCTTGAAATTATGCCTAGAACGTGGTTGTGACGTGAACTATGTAAGTACATACATATAGAACTGTGTTTGTTTATAAAAACATGAGTAATGCTTAATAGACGCAATCCAAACAAATCGAATTTAGTGCAGCTATCGTGGTCAAGAATTTAAACTCATTTTTGAAAACCGTTACAAACTGTTCAGATATTTATAAATTTAAAAAAAAAAAAGATATGTTGAGTACGCCAGATTTGAAATTATGACTTCTTTTTTGTCGCTTGTGGTTAATATGTCATTAAAATAAATAATAAATATTTTCCAGGTAAATCCCAAGTTTAAAAAATCAGCCACATACTATGCTGCCGAGTCATTAAATTTTTGCAATCTGTTTCTATTGCTGTATCATAATGAAAATGTGGCTATTAATGTGGATTATCCGTTCAATGGATCAACTCCACTGAACTTCTTGGCCAAATCATTAACCGCCTCAAATGTGGGTGTGGTTGGCGAAAGCATGGAGATACTGCTTCGAAAAGGTGCTTCAGTAGACATACCCGATGGAAAGGGTCTGGTACCTTTAAACTATGTGCTTGAAAACAAGCGGCTGCCAGAGAATGATAAATATGAGCTGGTATATATGTTGCTGTTGCGATACAAGAAAAAAGATCCAATTGTAAATGAGGCTTGGAGTTATGTGGAAAATAATCACAATGAAAGACATTTACAGCTGGAGAGAAAATCACTTGATGAGATCATACGAAATCGATCTAGACTTGATAAGAGTTCTTTTTTAAAGCGGCGCTTATCGGAAAGCTACACAAAAAAGTATTCGGAGAAAGTAAACTATCAGATTGGCTTGATGGAAAGATTTATCAAACGGAGCGATAACAACGCATTGAAAATTCTGCTGCAAACAATTTATATAAACTCAGACAATGAAAACATGATAATAATACTTAAAGCCATATGTTTCGGGAACATACAACTAATTGAGAAGATACTTAAACCTGATAAACTAAAACTGCCAAACTTAACATGCATTCAACTTCTGAAAGAAGCTATTAATGATATGCCAGAGACATCGGATAATAAATATTGCAACTACGTCAAGTGCTTTAAAAAATTGCTCAAAAGCAAACTCGTTGATGTCAGCGCCCCGGATAACGATAGGATACCTCCACTCACAATTGCTGCCAAATTATGCAATGAGAGGGCTATCAACGAACTACTTTCGAATGGAGCCTATATGGGCATGAGAAGTGACTATGGTGAATTGCCTATAACTCGCATTAGACCCGAGATATTGGAAGAGCATTTGGATCGATGTGTAACAATGGATAATGTGAAATCCAAAGACAACAATATTAACATAAATTTGTCCAATATATCGCATCCACCCAAAAAAAAGTCCACTGAAGTGGTTCATAATGACATGCAGTCCATTGCTCATATAAGAAAATCAAAAGAATTGCATCATCTGCTGCAACATCCTGTTATAACGTCACTTCTGCTTCATAAATGGCATCTATTTAATAAATTCTTTTACTTGCATTTCGTCGTGTATTTAGTTTTTCAAATATTTATTACCATACACATACTTTTAAGATTTCCGTATCGACATTTTGAGACAATCCCAGTTATAATTTCATGTTCCTGTTGGCTTCTCATTGGCTATTTGCTGGTGCGTGAGTTGATACAAATTTCCTTGGGTTGGATACACTACTTGTGCTCATTGAGAATTAATATTACGGATACATCTATTATTGTCATATCAACACTGACATGTTTTGAGTTTGGTTCGGAAGAAACGCAAAGTATTATTGCGACATGTGCCGTGCTCTTAACATTTTTCAAGTTGTTATTACTTGCGAGCTCATTGCGTTCTCCATGGATATCAATGCCACTTCTGATGCTACTCGAGGTCTCCAGAACCGTCATCAGATATATTATTGTGTTCTTCTTTTTGGTGCTGACATTTAGCTTATGCTTCTATATTCGATTTTCAAAACCGCTGAGTATGGAAAACAGTAACAGCACTGACAATTTAAGCTTAAGCTTTGACAACTTTATTACATCTTTTTTCAAATCTTTTATAATGGCAACTGGCGAATATGATGCTGGCAATATTATTTTTAAAAGCTGCTTCGATTTTCTATGGCTTATTATATTTGCAATCATCGTGGGAATTGCGTTTTTTAATTTACTTACTGGTCAGGCAGTAAGTGACATTCAGGTAAGTTTGAGAAACTGATATTTTTGAATAGTGCATATATATCTAAAAGCAACTTGTTTTTTTGCAGATGATTAAGGATCAAGCGGAAATTTATAAGGCCATAAGTCAAATCAATTTTCTTAGCACCTGTGAACTTTTCTTAAATCATCCATGGTGGAATCGCTGGATATTCATTAGATTCAAGTATCTCATGGATCCGACAGATAAGCCAGTACGGAAAATAACCATTCCAAAATATCAATATCCCCATAAAATGACACTAGAATACTATCCAACAATTGAAAGCCAATCTACTGAAGTCAGTCATGCCAACAAAGACTGTCAATCGCCTCATACGGAAATAACTCCGTCTCTTAACCAGGAAATAATTAGAAAAGCACGGCAGTTCCAAGTTCCTGAAGACAATCCAACCGCAATGGCAACATGCGAGGATACACCATCACCCGGAACCATATCAGTTGATATAGAAGAGGAAAGAAACGCTCCGCTCCTGAGCAGACCACAGGAGCAAGTTCAAAATGATAAATCCAACATTTATGCATATATGGCTAAAATGAAAGAACAAGTGGTTAATTTATTCTCAATTGAAAGTTATCATGTTGATGCTGAAATGTTCAAACGTGCTCTGAGTATCGCTGAAAAGGGATCGATGAAAGAGCAACAGCCAGATTTGGAAAGACGCTTAAAACTTCTTGAAGATCAAAATCGAACAATTTGTCAAGGCATTCAAATGCTACAAAACTATGTGATCGAAGCCAACAAACCAAAGCAGGTTGCAAACATTGTAAAAAATTTGTGAAATTTGTCAATAAACATTGTTCTTAATCATGAAGGAATTACTAAAGATAATGCTTTGCGTAATTAAGGAAACTTCGTATAAAGGTGTCAAAATTCATACAAACCAAGCCCTGTTATCATTAACAGTGCTGTTAACGTTAACAGAGTAGCAAAATTGCTGTTTTTGGCGCTGCTGGTTAAAATTTTAACAAAAAATGGGTGTAACTATTTAAACAAAAAATCGTTGTTGTTTATAAAATATCTAATATTTGTTAAAATACCATCATTTATATAATTTTAGTTTATGTTTTTTATTAAATTAAATGGTGCTCTTTTGAAAAGAAACATCTCGATTGTTGCACTTAACGGTTTGTGTGCAAGTTATCACTCAACTGAAGTCGATACATTGGGCAATGTAATCGAAGATGGCTTTGGCATCGATTAATCACTGTTTCGATGCTTTTTACGCCACCACCACTAGCAAACACATTTAAGTTATATCCACAAGGCAGTTTAGTAGCAATTTCGGTGTGTATAAATCAGATAAAACATTAAATAATGTCGGAAGAAACAAAGAAACTCGATTTGTCTGGCGATGGCGGTGTACTTAAGGAAATAATAAAAGAAGGCAGCGGCGACGAGACGCCAAATGGCGGCTGCAAAGTTTCTCTACATTATACCGGTAGACTGGTTGACGGCACTCAATTCGATTCCAGCGTGGTTCGCAATGAACCCTTTGAGTTTGACTTGGGCAAAGGTATAATAAACTAAAGAAAAAAAATGTGTTCGTTGATTAATAGCCACTTTTATAGGTAGTGTCATCAGAGCCTTTGACATGGGCGTCGCAACTATGAAGCTCGGTGAGCGTTGCTTCCTTACATGTGCGCCAGACTATGCTTACGGCGCTGCTGGCAGCCCGCCAAGCATTCCACCAGATTCAACACTCATCTTTGAGGTAATTAATGATACAGCAGTTAACAATTTAAACAGTAAAAGCTTTTATTTAATATGTGTGAAAGTGTAATTTAATTTTTTTTTTTAAATTACCATTTTTAATCCTAAATTTCTAAATTTGTAATCTTATTATGCGATATGCAGCTGGAATTGCTAGGCTGGCGGGGTGAAGATCTTAGTCCAAATCAAGATGGCAGCATTGAGCGTACCATTCTGGAAATAAGCGATAAAAAGCGTACACCTAGCGATGGTGCTTTTGTTAAGGGTTGGTTCAACTATTATTATTATCAACACTTTTGAGGTTAAATTTGTGGTTAATGACACTTTGCTTCAACAAAAAAAAAAAAAAACCTTACATTTGCAGCTCATATTGCTGGAAATTTCGATGGTAATGTGTTTGAGGAACGCGATATTGAATTTGATTATGGCGAGGGCAGCGCCATCGGTGTTGTCGAGGGCCTGGAACTGGCAATGGAAAAAATGAATATTGGCGAAACATCCAAGTGCGTAAATACACATATGCATGTATCTATTGCTACGCTTATACGATATGTATTCGCATACATAGCTTTCTGTTTAAAATCTTTTATTTAGGCCTGTTCCGAATACCGTTTCCGTTAAAATGATTGCTCTGCAGAGTTCCTCAAAATGTTGTTTTCAAAAGTTATAATCAGACCTCTTCCGTATTCCACTTTCGGAAAGATGTTGAGCAAGTGAAATTTACTATTTCTATTTTCACATTTAACAAATCTTTGCGATTTGATCTCATTGACTTTGATTGACGATGGAATTCACTTCAAGTTACGATATGATTTCTTTTCTAGATCTTCGACTATAATAAAAATCGACAGATTTCAGGAAAATTTAATTTGCAAAATGTTGCCGAAAGTGGAAACCCAAACAAGCCTGAATGTTCTGTTTACGGCATGAGAAGTAATTACCAAATTCAAAAAACAAATGCTACAACTCAATTTTCTTATGTTTTTTTTCTTATTTATAAACGAATTAGTACATTTATTCATTGCCTTAAAGTCAAATTACATTTGTAATACTAAAAAAAAAGAAGCTCTTTGCAAACCAGTTACAAAAACATGCACTAAATCAACTAAGTAAACTTAGTGCTATCAGAACTCGGGTTCGAACTCGTTTTTAAAAAAGAGAAAACGAAACCATTGCGATCGCAAATCAGCACAGTAATTTGTAAATTGCTTGGAATTCATTCGTTATTATTTAAATACTAACGAAATTCGGAACAAGCCTGATTATGTAATTTTTGCTGCAAAAAAACATCAATCTAGGCAGCAGGCATATATCTCTTAACTTTTTTCATATGTCGCAATATGACCTCGATACAAGTCTAGCCTATAAATGATACCACAATTCTGTCTTGCGTATAAACGTAGCAAATGATATACAATTTCGCTGAATAAAAAAAAATTGTATACGAAACGCGCATATATTTGCATATTGTTGTTCACAGAATAAAAATCCAACCAAAGTATGCATTTGGTGCCAAAGGCAACGAGACCTTTAAGATACCACCAAACTCCAAGATTGAGTACACTGTGAAATTGATTGACTGTGGCAAGGGACTGGAGGAGTGGAAGTTGAGTGATAACGAGCGCGTTGCTGAGGCTAAAGTCTACAAGGAGAAGGGCACCAAATATTTTAAGAAGGAGAACTATGAGCTGGCCATTAAAATGTACAACAAGTGCAAGAATCTGTTGCCCAGCCTTAAGGACAACACCAGTGATGAGATTAAGGGTTTGAAAGTGGCCACCCATAGCAATATTGCATTGTGCCATCAGAAATCCAATGATCACTTTGAGGCCAAGCAGGAAGTACGTCTTAAAGCATAACTTAATATGTATCTTAGTTAAAACTTTGAGTTTCTTTTTCGCAGTGTAATGAAGTACTCAAGTTGGATGCCAACAATGTTAAGGCGCTTTATCGTCGCGGACAATGCAATCTAACTATTAATGAGTTAGAGGACGCCTTGGAAGATTTTCAGAAGGTGAGCGTTTGAGTTAGCTACTTTTTAAAGAAAAAGAAAATATAATTAAATAATTGTTAACAAATGCAGGTCATACTTTTGGAGCCTGGCAACAAGGCCGCTGCCAATCATGTTGTCATAGTCAAGCAAAAGATTAAGCAAAACAAGGATAAGGAGAAGAAGTTGTATGCCAATATGTTTACCAAATTGGCTGCTGGCGATAAAGAAGTACATTAAATATCAATATATATATACGAAAATAAACATTGTTATATTTGTTAATTTAATTTAATTGCTTTTTTCATTCAGACTGAACCTCTACGCGAAACGGACGTGCTGGATCAGTGTGGTGAATGGTCTGAGGAGGATGCGAAACGTGAAGCTGATTTGACGCTAGAACGCGACAACATTATCATGATCTAATATAAAAACAAGTACATTTTTGCTGCTTTTCATTATAATACATACCAACATTATTATTAATTAATTAACACTGTCAAGTTGATGACTTCCAATATACCCCACATCAAGATACACGCTAATAAATTCAATAAATCGTAATGAATACACATATATATACATATACTATAGGCATTTAATAAATACGTTTAAAAAATAATTACAGTTCGAAAACATCACAGTTGATATTATTCTCTAATTACGGCTTTGCGAGGCAGCTGTTTAAATTTCGGCTGTGTCTCCTTGTCGCGCAGCCACATCGGCGATGTGGGCACCTGTGCTTTAATGTATTCGGATGCCTTAAAGCAATATCCAGAGCAAAATTTCTTACGCTCAGTTATATCGTAGACCTTATTCTTGATGCCGCAGATTTGATATTGTTTGGATGGCACCCTTGAAAAAAAAATAGAGTAAACGTTATATAATACACGAATGAGAAGAAACAGCTATATCAGGAGTGCCAAAGTAATATACGCTTGCAGTTAAGTGTTTAGAGTTTGAGAGAAAGATAAAATAAATCTTCGTCATGCTAAACGTATAAACCTTTGCAGAAAAGTTATTCTTGTAAAAACTCAAATTTTGACCGATTTTTCCTAGTATGACAGCCATAAGATATTGTCTCGCCCAATTGTTATCAAATTTGAACAGAAAAGTTTAATTTGTAAAAAATTAAAATTAAAAACTATTGCAGCTGTCAAAATTTTATAAGTTTTGCGACATAAATCAAATTTTAACACAATTCCTTTTTATAAGCAAGATACAATTTTAACACAATTCATATTCGAAGCCAAAGAATGAAGTCAAAATTTTATGTCTATTGAATGAAATCCAATTTCAATTCAAATCACTTTTCAATTTGTATAAATTCATGTTTTAATTAAAGTTTAAATTAAATTTTTGGTAATTGAATGTCTAAATGATTCAATCAAAAATTAATCACACATTCACATATATAAGTCAATGTCAATGAAATTTGGTGAACATGTTTAAAACGTGCTTAAACTTAGAAAAAGTTAGTTAAGTTGAGCTATCTTAAAAAACAAAGTTTTTCATACAGCTCATTTTTAAATCAATTCTTTCTATGGCAGCTATAAGATGGTCCGATTTAATGAAATCTTTGTAAACATGTTGTCGTTGCTATGGCAGCTTTATGTTACAGTGGTCCAATCTTTTCGATTCGTAGGTACATGTGTAATGTCTGCACCTAAAGGAAGCATGTGTTCATAGTTTCAAGATAGTTCTAAAACTAAGACGAACAGACAGACGGACTTGGCCTATTCGACTCGACTGTTGGTAGGCAATATATATACTTTATGGGGTCGGAGACGTCTCCATCTCCAAAATAAAAATACGCACTGCAAGGGTATAACAATTTTGAACCCAAGTGTTCTTTCTTACTTTTCCACAGCAACTGCACACAGCGGATAGCCGCAAAGTTTGTTAATGTGTCGTTCATCCACAACATCTGCGTAATTGTGTGGTCCAATCTCAGCAAGCTATGAAAGATTAAATTTGTTATAAATGCTGCACAACAATAAATTGATTTCAAGATATTTACCAATGCAAAAAACGCCTGCTCCTCAATGTGTTGCTCCAAAAGTATAACCACTATTTGCTGAGCTCTGGCAAGTGCAGCTCGTTTTTTGACCACAGCCGCAATTAGTTGTTCTCTAAAATGTAATAATCAATTGAATATAAGGCAATATATGCACTAAAATTGTTAAAATTACCGCAGTTCTCCATTGTTTTTAGTCGTCATATTTTGTTTATTGTTGAAACTTTTCGCTACTGCTGTTATCGATAACAGTAATCACATTTCCGCGAAAGATCAGCTGTGCTCTGTTATGTTATAACTCTGTTATAACACTGTTAAGAGGAGCGAGCTACTCATTTTGTTCAGTTACTCATTATATTGCTTAGCACACGAAACATAACATGTATTAAATTTGACCTGAGTTTCACGTTGGCGTTACAAAAACGACATGGCGGTAACGCCAACGTGAAAAAGAGGTGTACCTCCGCTCTTCAAATCCGGTAGCCATGTTACGGCATTATTTTTAACAGAATAATTACCTGTCAGTTTCCAGGTGCCAAAGGTATGAGCTTTTTTATGTGGCTGTCTAGATATGATATTAAGGATAGCATGAAGTAGTTATATTTTTAGAGTAAAAAATATACTCAAATACTTTAATCGATTTTTTGTTACAGTTTTTCGCCAGCGACGCTAAAAACAACAATTTATATATATAATATATTCCTGCAAAAAAAAGTCAATCTCCGCCACCGGATATCGCATTCCCAAAATTTTTGTGAACTTTTGATATTCGAAAAAAAATATCTAAAGTATAGATTAACTGAAATTGCTATTCAGAATTCAAACATAACATATGTGATGAATACTGTGACAGCGCATCAATTTACGATTGTCATTTTATTTATTTATTTATCTGAGAGACTCCGAAAAAAAAACTGGCTAAAAACTGGCTGTTGTAATGTTTTATTTTTTGACGATAGTTGTTGTTCCTGTAGGCTCTGACTCTGACTGGAATTTTGACTTTGTCTCAATAGGAGCATTTGGCCGAATCATTTTGTTTATTTGAATTATTGTCCGTGGCTTAGGATGATGACGGGTAAGTAGATAAAGCTTTTTCAGCATCTTATCAGCATTATCAGTGTTTGTGGTATACAAATTAATGCTGCCGTTTTCATAGACTTTCGCAGCAACGTTCGGTATGCTTCTATTCACATATAAGGCGTATTTGTCGTTGCCCAGAACCGTTTCCTTATTCAGGCAGTAGATCTGGCTAAATTCTTGGATGCAAGTCTCCCATTCAAATTTCGTAATGTGAATCATCCGGGATAGTAGTAATCCATGATGAATAACCAGATCCGGCAGCTGCGTTACGCCCAGAATTTTGAATAATAAGTTATACTGAGTTTCAGCAAGTACTGTAGTATTACGTGCATTGGTGATCAGTATGCTGCCATTGCCCCAGATCCAAACAACTTGACCGTTTTCGTAATTTATCTGTAGCACTTGAATATCGCTATTATAAACTGCATTTTGCATTTCCAATGCCAACTTATTTAGATCCAACATACGTTTTGCCTGCAAGGAACAGTATGCTGGAACTAGGAAAATTCCAATGTTGAGCAGAGTCCGATTAGGGTTGGGTTTTATTGCCCGTCGCAAGATACGTATTTGCTCCAATCTGTGATCCACGTATGATGGCAATTGGGGCATTAACAGGTAACGAATACAGTTTTCAGAGTAGTTACGAAAAGGTTTTGGTGCACGAAACTCGGTCATATTTTTATTTGTTACATTTTTTAATGGCCGTTTTTTTCTAATCTGCATTTGGCGTGTACTTGGGACCTGCTCATGCAAAGTAGATACCACTGACTTGTTAGATTCTGTAGTATTTAAATTCTCATTTCTTTTGGCCACCTGGCCAACTGCCTCATGCAAAGTATATACCGCTGACTTGTTAGATTCTGTAGTATTTAAATTCTCATTTCTTTTGGCCACCTGGCCAACTGCCTCATGCAAAGTAGATACCGCTGACTTGTTAGATTCTGTAGCATTTAAATTCTCATTTCTTTTGGCCACCTGGCCAGTTGTGGGTTGTATCTGAGTTTCAATAACTTTTTTCTTATTAGTTTTTAAGGTAGCAACAGCGGTTGCTTGTTCTTGAACTATATTTGTTTCAGTCATTGAGTCGAATCTGCTTTGAACTAGACGCGATAGATCCTGGCCTACATGCTGCAGCCATTGCTTTATGGCATCCTCATCTTGTGGGTTGTGAGCTGGAGCACAAGGTGACATAATAGGCTGATGATTATCTATTTCAGTTTTGCCCAATGTTTGCTTCTCGGTTTCCGGCTGTGTTTCTTCATCTATTCCCATTAGGTCAGGAAGCTGCCCCTCTTTCGACTGCTTCTTAAAAATTAGAAATTCTTCAATATCAACATCGACTGTTTTTTCCTGTGGCAATTCTTCATGTTGTTCTTGCTTTAAAGTTGTGTCATCTACACGCGAAAGATCCTGGCCTACTTGCTGCTGGCATTGCTCTATGGCATCCTCATCTTTTGTACGAAGTGGCAGTACTATTTCACTAATAACAACCGGCTGATTTTGAATATCTATTTCAGTTTTGTCCAATATTTGCTTCTCGGTTTCCGGCTGGGTTTCTTCATCTATTCCCATGAGGTCAGGTAGCTGCCCCTCCTTCGTCTGCACCTTGTCCTTGACTGGACCCACCTCTAAGACATTAGTTTCGTCAGTTTCATCATCCGAATATTCTTCTGAGGCATTCGTTTCTTTAGTTTCCTCCTTCGACAATTCGATTGTTATTTCTATGCCTATCGTATCCCTTTGTAGTTTTTTTATCATCTTCTTAAGCTTTTTACGCTCACTTTGTGGTTCACGAAACTCGGTCATGTTCTGATCTATCTGAGTTTCAGAAACTATTGACTTATTAGTTGTTGAGGTAGCAGCAGAGGCTGGTTTTTCTTGAACTACATTTGTTTCTGTCATTGACTCGAATCTGCTTTGAAATCCTCGCGATAGATCCTGTTTTAATTGATGCAGCCATTGCTTCATAGCATCCTCATCTTGTGTGTTGGGAGCTGGAGCACGAGGTGGCAGCGTTTCTTCACTGATGATAATTGGCCGACTATAATCCAGCGTTTGTTCAGCGTTTTTTTTGCAAGCCCATTTGTCCGCCGATGTGGGCAATAAGTCAATAAAGTTGTCCTTAATGGGTGAAATAGGCCGTGGGAACTTCAGCCAATCCAAGTTCGGGAGCGGTGAGGTGGGCAATATGTCCACAATGTTGTCCTTAATGGGTGGTGTTGAGATTTGCAGGCAACCCAAGTTGAGAACCGGTGACTCGCGGCCTGCCACAGTCACTGTTGTCCTTGGCTTGTTGCTTGTACGAGCGCTGTTTAACTTTGGTACGGCCAAAGGTGTCAAAAATTGCTTTCTTTCTATAATACGCATTAGACCATCACAATCAAGATTTAAATTGAGTCTTGTATTATTAATGCTGTAGGCGAAAGGCAGCGACTTGTCCCATTTGCAAGGCATCGACTCCCTAGAAAACCAATTTGTATTTCATTTGTTTTATGGCTACTGTTTGGTCCTTACCTTTTCAAGGATTCGTAAGATGTTTCCGAGATTGGCGAACCTTGGCGATTTAATTTTTGATTGACCGGCCTATCCGGTAGCATAGGCCCACTGTGCATGTCTTTTACGCTGTTCTTTTGCAAAGTGAAAGAAAATCTCTTGGAAAAATTTTGACGTTTGCACCGCACGAATTAATTTTTTGACAGGTAGCAGTGTTGTAAGGAACTATCATATGTGACTTAAGTTGTTGTTGTTATGAGAGTTGCCAGCTAAACTGTTTTTTTTTTTAAACTTTGCACATTTTTATTAATTTTGCGGGCCACGAACGGTTTCTTTAAAAACTGCGGGCCCTTAACAGTAAATGCTTAGCTGCTGTTGTCTAGCAAAAGCTATTGCAGTGGGACCAAATTCTCCAAACACGATGGCTATCGAAAAGAATGGTTTCTGTGTGTCTAGCAAAAGCTATTGCAGTGGGACCAAATTCTCCAAACACGATGGCTATCGAAAAGAATGGTTTCGATAAACCAAAAGATGCACAAGTGCCAAAAAACGAATATCTGGCAACGCTGCGCGCAAATGTCAATTCGCAGCTGTCAGTCGAATCGTATCAAAAATGGCTGCAATTGTGCGACTTAATTTGTTAACAAAACCACAATATGGTAAATAAATACAAGTGTTTTAGTTTTAAACTACATTGTAATTGTTTAATCATATCATTGTGCTGTTTGGAAGACAAAAGCTGTGCTTTCTAAAACGTAGTCTGCTGGCGAACACCAAATTTCAATTACAAACAACTTATGTAATTTTTGCGCACATCAAAACAAAACTGAAGCGCATATACTGCATATATATATTTTTAATTATTGATTTATTGCATCATTGCAGCAGTTGCGGCGCTGCCGGCCACTCTGCAGCTACGGCTACAAAGCACACAGGCACCGCCACCAGGCACTCCACCACCACAGACCAAAACCAAATTCGGACCTCTAGCTGACGAGGATCGCATCTTTACCAATCTATATGGACGCCACGACTGGCGATTGAAGGGTGCACAGAAGCGCGGCGACTGGTACAAGACCAAGGAGATTGTACTCAAGGGCCCCGACTGGATTATCAATGAAATCAAGACCTCGGGTCTGCGTGGACGTGGCGGCGCTGGTTTCCCCAGCGGCATGAAGTGGTCCTTCATGAACAAGCCAGGCGATGGTCGTCCCAAGTATCTGGTGGTCAATGCCGATGAGGGTAAGCAGGCAGCAGCAGTTAAACGCTGCTCTTGACTTGGAGTAGCTTCTTAGTCAGCTACATAATCCATTTCTGCTTCCATAGGTGAGCCAGGCACGTGCAAGGATCGTGAGATCATGCGCCATGATCCACACAAGCTTGTGGAGGGCTGTCTGATTGCTGGCCGTGCCATGGGCGCCCAGGCTGCATACATATACATTCGCGGCGAGTTCTATAATGAGGCATCCAACATGCAGCTGGCCATTGCCGAGGCCTACCAAGCTGGCTTAATTGGCAAGAACGCCTGCGGCAGTGGCTTTGACTTTGATGTTTTCATGCATCGTGGTGCTGGCGCTTACATTTGTGGTGAGGAGACAGCGCTGATTGAATCGCTGGAGGGTAAACAGGGCAAGCCACGCTTGAAGCCGCCATTCCCCGCCGATGTGGGTCTGTTTGGCTGCCCCACGACAGTAACCAATGTGGAGACCGTTGCAGTTGCGCCAAGCATTTGTCGACGTGGCGGCCCTTGGTTTGCCAGTTTTGGACGCACCCGTAACTCGGGCACAAAGCTATTCAATATTTCGGGGCATGTCAACACGCCCTGCACCGTGGAGGAGGAAATGTCCATACCATTGAAGGAGCTGATCGAACGTCACTGTGGTGGCGTCATTGGTGGCTGGGATAATCTGTTGGGCGTCATACCCGGCGGCTCTTCCACACCCATCATACCGAAAAACGTTTGCGATGATGTAATTATGGATTTCGATGGTCTAATTGCGGCACAAACGTCGCTGGGCACAGCGGCCATCATTGTGATGGACAAGTCAACCGATGTGATCAAGGGCATTGCCCGTTTGATCTCTTTCTACAAGCATGAGAGCTGCGGTCAGTGCACACCTTGCCGCGAGGGCATTGGCTGGATGCACAAGATCATGACGCGGTGCGTAAAAGTCTTTGAATTTAATCATTTTCAACTTATTTGATTTGTTTCTTTTAGTTTCGTTAAGGGTGATGCTCAACCTGCTGAAATTGATATGTTATGGGAGATCTCCAAGCAAATTGAGGGACACACCATTTGCGCGTTGGGTGACGGTGCTGCTTGGCCAGTCCAGGGTCTAATTCGTCACTTCAGGCCTGAGATTGAGAAGCGTATGCAGCAGCATGCGCAGCAGCACCCGAAGCGCATTACCAATTAATATAAAACATTATAGCTAATTTCATTTGATTACTTATTAACCGTGCGTTGTTTATGCAAATAAAGTGTAAAGTTCTCTAAACTACAAAACTACATAAAATATTGTTACGTAAATTAATGTAAATTCAAGCCTTGTATATGCTTAATGACCGCCTGTATGTCCTCCTCATTAGCTGTCTGATGCTGGGGCGGAAAGCTGCAAAGGCTAAGCGGACCGCCAATCTGTGCCTCCACACCCGGATGATCCACACAACGTGCCGGTATGAATTGATATCTATTTATTTTGTATATTATTAGTAGTATTAGAAAATTATTTCATTGTCAACTTACTGTCTGGCCGAACTGCACTGCAACAACAACAACAGCACCGCGAGAGAAAGCATTAGATATTTAACAAACATTTTTTAATGTTTTTTAAGCTTGCGTTGACTTGAACGTTTAAGTTTCGACTGTTTTGGAATGTGTAAATCTCAGCTTTAGAACACTTCAAGCCGGCTTGTTCTTTATGCAAATGTTATGCAACATTTTGGAATTTTTGCTCATATAATTAAATATTTAATGACCTTATGAATAATTAATGACAAACAGATTCTATTGTCATCCCAAAGCCATCTATGCCAAGCAGCAACAACAACAACAAAGATTCCGACTTCGATTACACAATAATCGCTAATCGATAAGCGATCAAATTAAAGCTACCGTTAGCAAATCCCGCCTTCAAAACCCGTTTGCAAAAAAAGAAACAAGCATTAAATAGTAGCATATTTATAGCATTTATAGTTTCACATTTGGTTTTCGTTTATGAAATTGTAGTTGAGTACAAAATTATAATACTGAAAATTTTGTAAGTTTTAGTTAATTTTAAATGTTTTATAATGTTAAATAAATGTTTTCTATTGTTTAAGTTGTGTTAATTTGACAATGTATGATGAATTGTGAACGCAACAGCGTCAGTCATTCAACCGGCAAATATTTATCAGACAAAAGTCTTGACAAATACCTAGTTAATAAGTTTTTTTTTTTTTTTTTTTTTTTTTGTTTAAGTGCGCTTTTCACTTAACTTTGGTTGCTATTTTTTTCCTTTCGATCTGTGCTATTAAATTGCTAAACTGAAGTCTTTAAAGAAACTATGCGTACAAGAATATTGTTAAAACATAGAATTTCTATAATTTAAATTTGAAATGAACAAATTATAATTTAAACTATAACATAGAAAAGTGTCCGAAATGATAACGAAATCGTTATACATAAGTTATATAAACATTTTTGGGTTCAGAAAATGTATATATGTATATAATCTATTGTGTATGAATTGAACTGCACAGGTGTTCAATTTACATGTCGAAGGGACTTCAGATTAATGAACGTTAAAAATGTTAGAAAAAGTGTAGAAAGAATGCTTTACGACACATTTATATACAATTTTTGTTTTTGTTACATTTTTTTTTGCGTTTTTTCGTTTTGTTTTTTTTATCCTATATACGTAGGTTTATTTAATATGTATTTGATTTTAGTTTGCTTAATTGTTTTTGGTTTAGTTTTTTAGTTTTAGTTTTAGATCATGTTTAGTTTGATTTGTTTGTTAAACTTGGCTTAAAGCGTTTCATATTGCTTATCTATGAGAAGGAACATAGCACAATTATGTATGTATGTAATTTCTTTCAGTTTCAGCTTAAAGACTAAACAACATTTCAAACAATTCACTATATGACATTTTTTTATATGCCTTTTTAGATTTTCTAGATTCCATGTTTTATTTTGTATTTCATGCAAGTTGCTAGTTTTGTTAGAATTGCAAAGCTTTTGGAGGCCTAACAATGTGTGTGTGTTTTGTTTGTTTTTTTTTTTTTGTAAATAAGCGTTAACAACTATGTATGTATTTAGTACTATGTAAACTCGATATATGTATGTATTATGTATTTTATGCATTACACTATATATATGCATGACTTTTGCTTTGTATATTTGTATATTGTAGTTCGTTTGTTTTTGCCAACTAATTGCGAAGAGCTTTTGGAGAAAAAACACATCAAGAGAGATTTCTTATAGCGAGAGTACATAGCGTTTTAGGGTTCTGGGTTGTCAAAGGTAAAAAATATTTGTTATATGTATGTAAATATATAAGTATGTATATCAAGTTTTTAGTTTAGTATCACACTAGTAGAGATAATGCGAAGAAGCCTGAGCTCTATACTGCTTCGGTGTTAGCTTTATCAACTTGGGATTAAATGCCCCCAGCGCTGCCTCATTTGTCGATGAGGGTGCTGGCGGAACGGTATGCGAGCGAAAGCGCGATCGCAGGAAATTTTGCATGGAACGCATGCGGATGATAGGCGCACAGGGCGATTGTCGTAGCGTGTTATGGTTGAGCGCCCAATAGATGACCGGACTAATGGCCGAATAAAAGTAGCCTGTTGGGAATTAATAGAAAGAAAAAAAACCGAAATAATTATTATATTATATAGCATAGTTTACTTTTCTCAGCTTTCAGTTATCATGCTGGGCTTGACGATTGATATTTTTATAGATATAGCAATATTTAACTACCAATCTACTTTTTTTCTAATTACAAATAATGTTTGGTGCCAAATTTTCTGTTCAAATATAAAAGAGGTTGAGAAAATGCCTTCTTAATTTTAACAAGCATAATGAATGCTGAATGAATCAGATTCAAATGAATTCATACAGAGTAATTAGTTTTTACTTCTCAAAGTAAAGGTATCCTCACTTGCAAAAAAGTTGTTCATATGAAATTTAAATTTTGCCCAATTTTTCCTATGACAGCTATAAGATATTGTCGGCCAATTTGCATAAAATAAGGATAAAAAACTATACTAAGACGCAGAAGAGCTAAATTTAGTTTTCGAAACGACAAAGTTTTCAATACAAAAACTAATTCTTCTACCAATTGTTCCTATGGCAGCTATAAGATATAGTGGTTCGATTTTGATGAAATTTTGTAAACATGTTTAGATAATGCTAAAACTTAGAATTGGCAAATTTTGTCGTGTTATCTTGAAAACCCAAAATTTTCTACCCATAATTTCTAAGGCAGCTTTATGTTATAGTGTTCCGATCCAGCCGATTTGGACATATGCATTGCCTGCAGCACAAAGATGCATCTGTTCCAAATTTCATCAAGATAGCTGTGAAACTGAGACATTTAAACTCTAAACATACAAACAGACGGCTTTATCAACTGTTGATGCTGATCAAGAATGTATATAATACATATTATGGAGTCGAAGATGTCTTCTTCAATGATTTGCACAAAGGTTGAAAAAGACATCAATATAAACTTGATATGAACTTGTCGAATTGATGTTTTATAAAATATCATTCCATCCCTTTCCAGCTGATGCTACATCACATTGATAACATCGATTTAAATTAGAACTACATTACAAGTTTATTGTTTTTATGGCTACACTAAACTCTGAATAATTCAATCACTATAGGAATCAGAGAGTTTATAGTCGCGAGTATATGAATGGATAATACCCCTCTTAATAAGTATAGCAAAAATAATATACAAAACGTATAAGGCCATGGAGAAAATGCCCACAGATCGCCGTGCACGAAAGTTCAACAAGGATGTCCAGAGCAGTGTGGAAACAAGTCCCAGAATCAGCAGGGTAAACGCATTTCCACCATAATTGCCAAACATTTCGTCCATCGTGCAGTCCCTGCCTATAAGAATCTTGGCAGCAAACACAGTTCCCGTGCCCAGAATGACCGTGAAGAAAGGACTACCAATTGAGGCAGCATAAGCCATTTTTTCATAGCCCTGTGCAGCCATAGAGGTATTGATGACCAGATCGCTTAGAGCGCTCGCAATGGCACTCACTGTAGCACCCATAAAATCTGTGGGAATTTCCAACAAATGTCCAGTCACATCAAATATCAAAGCAATTTCCGTGGCACACTGAAATGTAAGACACATCGATCCACTCAGATTCATGATAGTATATATCCAATGATATGAAGGCGGAGCACTCGTATTCGAGTGGAAGAACACAAATATGGCCAGGGGCATGGTGACCACAAAGGACCAAAGGCCATATTTGACGGCATCAGGTATGCCATAATACCAGAGTCTTGATTTATCTCTAAACAACAAGGCTTTGCCCACAATTATGGTAATCGCCGGATTTAGAAATATATGTATACAGTTGAGCAGCTTGCTCCAGCCGTTCTTATCCTGCTCGTAATCCACCAAAGGTATATACAAAGCACATAGCAATGCAATGGGTGCTCGGGCGAGATAAAAGGCTCGAGTGAACAGGGTGGCCTGCCGCCAATCACTTAAACGTATGGGCGCAATTGCAGAGATGAAGTCCTTGAAGAGATTGTGATTCCTATCGTAGGTCAAGTTGTATATAATATTACGATTACCCTCGATATCAATTGTACGTCGCTTGTGAACCGAACGTGACGTTATAAATGAGAAGGTTTGATCATCTTCCTCTCTGTCAATTGTGCGACGCTGTAAAATTTCCAAATGTGCATTCTCCGCCAGATGACTATACTTTTTTTGAAGCGAGAAGCGCTTCTGTTCAACTTCCGGTGTCTGTTCTTCCGTGTCCAGAGCTTCGATTTCACGCATCAAATCTGAGCACAAAAATTAGCAAACTAAGTACAGTAAAAATGCAATAAATGCTACACTTACATTTCAATGTTATGCGCGTCAGATACAAATCGAGCACATTGACAATCAAATAGAGCAAATATAAAAAGAGCAGAACAAAACTTTCCCAAATCGTAATCCTTTCATCTGTATTTAATAGATACTCCAGCAGCGTCAAGCCCAATATAAAGAAAAGTAAATCTCGCACGGTATTATTACCATCCATTTTAAATGGACTTATATAGCACACCAAGCCCCCCACGAACATGGCAACAAACAATGCCACCGACATATTGTTTGCAAATACAGGCACAGTATCCTCCAACGTGGACAAATAACCAAACAGATCCGGCGATGTATTCCCAAATGCCAATAGGGTAACCCCAGCCAAATGTTCATTCAAATGCAGCATTCGAGAAATGACCATCAATGCTGGACTATAATAATAATATACCACATACCTCAAACATAGCAGCAATTCAAAACAGAGTATTACAAACAAGGTCACAAAGATGAGCTCCTCGAATTGATTTCTACATTTATAATCACAGGCCATTAAATGCATATAAGGTACAAAATTAGTGCCTGATGTGCAGGTATTGGCATGTTTGACAAATTCACAACGCTGATCATATGGAAATTCGATCACAACAAAGCAACTGACTTCACTCCAAAATTCTTCAAACTCCCTGTCCAAAGCGTTTGGTACATAATGTTCACCATATTCCATTATCTATAATTTAGCTAGATTCAAATTTAAGTGGATTTGTTTGAATTTGTGTGTGTAATATCTATGTTTCTATGAAATTAAAACTCAACTAATATAACTTGACTTAAAAAACCTTGTCCTAAGGAAAAGTATTCAACTATTACTTTAGCTTACTTTATGTACCATTGCGTCAGGAGATCTTATTACATCTTATCTCTCTATGAAAAAAGGAGTATATTGGGCTTTTGAATTGTCGAATTCTACTTCCAAACCTATTGCATAGAAATATGTGAAGCATACTTTTAGGCTCGTCAAAAAACTAAACGAAAGTTGAACACACGAAAGGTTTTTATTCTATTATGCGCCTAAAAGTATGCAACACTCTTTTCTGTTGACATATTTCGAATGCGGATTTCGGAACAAACCTGAATATTAAGTTTTTTTTTAATTGGAATGAAAGTCTTGAAGTTTAATGAAAACAGGCTTTATCTATGCCTACTTTATCTATAAGCTTCATTCTAAGCCTCACCAATAATGCCTGTTGAACATAGAAACCAAAACCTTCCGTCAAAATTTTGTGAAAAAAAATTCCTCTTCAATGTTCAGGTTTTTAATTTTGCCATTGAGTTTGCAAATTGGTTTCAATTCTAACTGAATATTAGTTTAATCTTAACAAATGCATGTAAATTCTTTATACAAAATGTGCTTGAAAAGTAAAAGTTCCGCAAAATCTTGCCAAATATGAAAACTGAAACAGAGCTGAGAATAAATTTTAATAAACTTACCCAACAAAAGACTGAAATAGACGGAAGTTTTGCTGCAGTATTGCTTATAACCGAAATTCTTATAGAATATACAAAAGACATGAGGTGACCAGCAGACGATGAAGATTAAGGCGGAAGCAATTAGCATATTAGCCAGATGACGACGAGAGCGCAGAGTGGACGTCTGCGGGAGAGGTATACCAGGTGTGGCGGGACCACGTCCCGAACGATGAATGCGCTGACGTTGCGAGTGGGCACGAATCTCGCGCATAGCTCTAGAAGATTGGCATGTGTTAAATAACTGTGGCAATTTGGTTAACTTATAAACTTACCTGGGTGAAATGGGATTGCTGGAGCGATAGGAGCCCGCCTCAAGTGCCGCACTGGAGCCCGGCAAGCAGGGCTGTAAATTATGCAGCTGTATATCGCCAGGACTAACAGCAATTTGTCCACCTCCATTGCCATTTGAAGAATCATCTGCTGTGGTGGCGCCACCGCCTGCTGCCTGCTGTGCATTCGCACAGCCCGTTACAATGACCATGTGCGTCTGCCGGCGCAGAATTGGCATTGGCAGCGGTAACTCACCATGCGCAGCTCGCGCTGTCAAGGATAATGCACAAAGCTTGCGACGCACACCATAATGATTGAGAAGCACACCCACACCCGGCAGCACAAACACCGCAATCGTATGAAAGATGATGAAGGACATGAACATGGCATTCGCACCCAACTCCGAGGTGCAACTGATGCTTACTGGATTCGGCGTGGTGCCTGTTCCCGCACCCTTGATGATTACTGACTTGGCAATTATCTTATAGGCAAATAGAAAAGGTGTGCTTATCGCTGCCGAGGCTATCCAGGATAACATTGCCAGCGACACATGCAGGTAACGGCGTTGACGCAACTGTGCGACACGTGGATGTTTAACGGTCGCATATCGATCCAAGGACAGCATGAAGAAGGAAATGGTGCTGGCGGCCACTGGCATGACCTGTGGATATGTAAAATTATATGGTCGATAGTAAAACAATTGTTTCAAATTATAAATTAAGTGCATATATCAAAAACATAACATTTCAGACTTAGAATTTTCTAACCCACAAGTCAAACAGATAATGTTCCACAAATACATTTTGTGCAAACACAAATTGTTTTTACACTGAACAAAAGGATTGGTTCTCAGAGTATCTCAAATAAACTCTATGGTATCAATATATAACATGTCGTTTTCCGATTTTACCTAGAAGAAGTGGTTTTAAAATGGAAGAGTTTTTTACATTATTTTTGATGAAGTACGAAAATCCCCCCACGGACGGAAAGTCTTCAAAGTTTTTGGAACTCAAAATTATTTTTAAAGCTTTACACAAAATAATCACTGAACGTGGTGTTAAAGAGTTTGAAATAGGGTGGAAAACTGCTAAAAATTTTGTGGTATGCACTTTTTGTGAAAACTTATTTTCAAAATTTAAAAATACCTTAAAATCGAGCATGACAATCAAATCGAAAATTAACAAGTGCTCGTAAATGAAAACGGTTTGTTTTTAGAGCAGTTCTAATTTGCGAAATAAATGTTTTTATTCAAGTTATCTTTCGATTTATAATTTACTAGCTGTTATAAGCCAGCCCAGTCCAGTTTGATTACCAATTATTTTTTGAAGGATTAAAATATTCAAAACAGGACTCCCATAACTTTGTCAAAACTTGACCGATTTCAATGCGCAATATCTTTTTGGTTGTATTTCAAATTTCAGATTGATTTTGCATTTAAATTTAATCAATTTACAAAAATAATTTTTGGTTGATTATTTTCTATTCGGATATACATTTTTGAATAAAAAATTTTTTTTTAAAATACAATCGCGAAATTTTGCTTTTAATCCAAAATAAGTATAGAAAACTATTGCGAAAATTTTTTAAGGTAGTTCAAAAATCGTTCAAAAACCATGTCAAAATGCCAAACAATTTTGACTTGTATGGCTTCTATAGAAAGTGATTTTTCTCAATTTTCAATTTCCATAACTTTGTGACAACTGAACCGATTTCAATGCTGAATGACTTTTTTGTCATATTTTAAACCTTTAATTGATTTAGCAATTAATTTTGATTGATTTTTTTTTAAATTGATAAAATTGTGTGCATTTTCAATATTATTTCATACTATTTTCTAATTGCCAAGGGAGCACTGTATTGCAATCTTAAGTTTAAAAGAGTTTAAAACTATATTGCTATTTAAACGGTTTCGAATTCAATCTTGAAACTACAAACAAATGTTTATCGTAATTTAAAGCCTCAATAAGCTAATTTAATAATAATACAAAAATATTGCATTTCTGCTTACCTGAACGTAGTGTATAAGTTTACATAGTAGAAGGGGTAGCGATCTTGTGCCTCGATTCATAGCCAGATTGAGAAGAGTAACCGGTGCCGAGATGCCCGTAACCAGCAGATCCGCAATGCACACAGCCAGCAGCAAAGGGTTTCGCAAACGTACCGATGAAGCCGAGCAGAGGGTTAAGACCAATGTGGAGTTACCCACAACGCCGCCAAAGACCACCAGACCATAGCTAATAGCCAGCAGCAAAATGGTCAAGGATGGAATCGCATGCTCCGTATCCGCGCCAGCTTCAATGTCATAGGGATTGATTAGCGTAAAGTTGCCAAAGTTATCATAGTCAAAGTCATGTGCAGAGCTGCTGGCCAACTGTCCTCCAGGACCTACTGCTTCTCCGCCAAAGCCGCCAGCGCCATAGTAGTTCTGCTCTAGCAAAGCATAGTGTAGTTCAGTTGGATCAATATCGATATTGCTATCGACTGTTGCCTGTTGTTGTTGCTGCTGCTGCTGCTGCTGCTGCTGTTGTTGCTGCTGCTGATGTCGTTGGTATGTGTTTTCCCACCATTGCTGCAGGTTGTTGCTATTCATCCTTTAATCACAATTCGTGTATAACTAATACTTGGCGTTGCCGATCGTTGTCGATGCGTTTGTCTGGCTGCCTCATTGCATACTAAAGGTGCTAGTTGCTGGTGCTGCGTGGGCGCAAAGAAAGAAAAAAAAAGAAAAAAGGTAGGAAGTAACAAAATGCCATCATCATCAGTCTTTTATACCCTGTATATAGTTTGCACTAAGTAGTAGAGTCGATTTATTTATGCAACGAAATCTTGGATTTCTCAAATTAATTATTAAGCAGCAATGCGACCTGTGCACCAGTAACGTTAAAGGTGGTTATATCTGTTTGTTTGTTTTTTCTTTACAGTCATAAAATGCATAAATTATGGTGACATTTTTCGCTAAGTTGGCAGGACTGCTCAATAAAGCGTCTTTTTTTATTAGAACATATGCACCAAAAGGTGGCAAGACTGCACTTAAATGTACATTGCAAATATTTACAATGTAGATGAAACTTTTACCATACAGATTTAGTTATAATGACCTTGAGAAAATAAAGTCAAGTTTGACCACAATCGGAAGTGAATTTTAAGCTAATATGAACATAAAACCTTTATTTTAAATTTTAGTTGCTTCTAATTTTTAATACATTTTTTTAGAAGAATTAAGATTATTTGGATTTTTAAAACAAAAATCATTTATAAGGAATAACTCTACACAGAAATTAAGTACACCAATACAGTTATTACAGTTTTTATATACATAATTACTCGAAAATTATGATTATTTCTTACTTTTATTAAACATTAAATTATATTAATTTTTATTCTTGAAAATCTTGTTATTTCATAATTATTGAAATAAAAACTCAAATATAATCAATACTTTTGAGTAGAGATGAAATTTGAAGAGGTAATAAAGAAGTGGTCTATGGAGGAAACTAAAAATAATAATTAGTTAACGCTTTATGATATAGGAAATTTCTTTAAAAAAACAATCTTGACAAAAAAACTTATAATTATAATGGTTCCTAATGTCTTTATTAATTTAAAAACTGAAATTTCTTACGCAGTAAATCGTATTCGAGCATTTAACTGTTAAATTACTGCTTGTTTTGTTTCAGCAAGGACACACAGAGTGACAGTCACACGCATACTCTTTTACCCGCACACACACACATACTTCACACACACACCAATACACACATACACAAGCGGCTGCCTGACACTGACACTTATGCAATGCGAACAAGGCGCACTCAGAGATTAGTGCTGCGCTTCCTTCCGCCATACCCCATTTTGTCGAGCCAAATGAATGGCAACCTTGCACTTTGCGCCCTCAACAAACAACCGCAAGGCTTGGCCGCCCCCCTTAACCCACCCATCCCGACACCTAACTCATGCTATGGCTGCTGTGCTGGCGTTTAAGCGCCATTAAGAAAATGTGCGGGTGGACGAACTAGAGACCTTAATTGTGCGGTAAAAGCGCACTATATTAGAGTCCTGGCAGCAAAATTTAAAATGATGCTGCTGCATGTACCGAAAGCAATAAATGCAAGCACGCTGAAGCTATTAAAAAACTTTAATTGAAATTTGTTTTTCAAAAGCGATTCAAATAGCAAAACTCAACTCATTTAACTTTTGGTATCACAGGCGTCAGCGCTAGGGTGACTCAAGATTTGACCAGCATTCGCAACACGCTTGCCATTAAAATCAAAAAAATATAAATTTACTCATGCGACGTGAGTAACCCTCGCAATTAAAGGCTTCCCGTGTGGAAAAGCTTTGGCAGACAGCGTGCTTTGTATTTTTGGATGACGTTGACGCTGCACTATGGGCAATATTAACACTTTTAGCAGCATTTAATTGAATATTATTGCAAGGCCTGCTTCGGTTTCAACTCTTTGTAAAATATTGCGAAACTGAGTTTTCTCACTCTTTTTACAATTTTGCCAATTGATTTGAGTTGCATTTGAATCAGGTTTTCATTAACATAATATTCAATTCACTAGCTTAACAACAATAATGCAATTTTTCCATATTTAAAACATTTAAGATAGGATTCCATTTACTAGCTTAAGAAATTAAATGAAATGTTGCACATTTAAAAAATTTCAACTGCGCTTAATGTTGCCGAAAGTGGAAACAGGAACAGCTTTGATTAAATGTAATAATTCAGACTATAAATTTCATATATCACAGGCCGACAGTGTTTTTGGAATTTGACGGTAGATTTCAGTAGAGAGTATACCCATCAGTAAAACTTCATTCACCGTTTTCAAAAACTACGTGCAGTTTTTGAAAGAATCGCAGTTCTTATTATTTTGTGATGTAGGACTGTATTTTTATATATATCTCCTGCCATAGCCATCTGATCAAATAAAAAAAGGAATTCCAAAAAAAGATAATTCAACATACTACATATTATACCTAGAAAGTTTATAAATATATTTAATAGTTTGCGTGTAATCTTTTTCTAAACTAAGAAATTTTAAAAGTTCTTTAGAAAAAAATTTTAATTTCCATTTTCAAGCGACTGCAACAAATAGAAAATGGTACAAAAAAAAATATTTTTCTTCTATGAACGTTTACGTTGTTTATTTATGAAGCATTTCTGATATTTTTGAAACAAATTGACCCATTAATAGCGAAGTTATTAGCTTTTTAGTGAACTTACCCAAAAGCAACAAATTGGATTTATCATATATTTAAGCTTTTAATCCTGGTTAATATGAAGAAAGCTTCTTTTAAATGATATTTTGTCAAGTGATACCTTCGTGAACTCCCTTATTATGCTTCAGCAATAATCAGCCATCGTTTCTTAAAAGAAATTCATAACAATGTAATAACAAAAATTCGCTTTTGAATATTGCTTGTTACATTTTAAGGATGGCCACTTGCTCAAAAGCACTCTCAAATAACTAAACAAAGCAGCTTAATCTTGCAGCTATTTTATGTCACAAAAAGTATCAAATTTCACCACAGTGCGTTGGCGTTTTGCTTGCGTCAGTTTTTGTGGTTTGGGCAGCGGTTTCAGTTAGTGTGTATCAATTTTGTTGGTGGTGGTTTATCAGCCGCCGCCATTGTTCTGCGCAATTTGTGTATGCGTGTGTGTGGGAGTCTTATGTGTGTGTGTGTGTGTGTGAGATTGTTGTGTGTATGTATGTGTGATTGTTGTCAACGTCAATGCCTTTTGCCTTTTGCTGTGTTTTTGCTGCTCATTGTGCGGCTGGGATGATGTGACTGACGTTTGCTTAATCTGCTTAATTTGCGTTAATTTAATCGTGGCCTGACTACCTCTATGCGTCTATGAACACATGTCCTGTCCATGCAGTCCATGTTGTCCTTACACCAAAAGTCGTCTGTAAAGTGTTGCATGTGTGTGTGTGTATGTGTGTGTTATTTTTAGCCTAGAGCTTGCTGTAAATAAATAACCTGTTGGGTTTGTGCTTTCAACATTTGTAGATTGTTTTGAGTTTTATTACTTGAATCTTTAATGATTAGCTGGAAATAATGTGTTTTGTAATAGTATATAGCTCTGTTCTGAATTCCAATTTCGAATAAATTTTACAAAAATATATAAAGCATACTTTCAGGAGCGCATACAAATTTAATGAATGTAGAAAACAGCTAAGCATCTTAATTTTATGCTACTGCAAATAGTATGCTACAAAGTTTTTTGGGAAATTGTTAAGAAAGTGGAATTCGGAACAGAGCTGTTAGTACTTATAGTGATTTGTTTATTTTTATTATCTTGTTGAACTAGTGCTCAGTGCTTTCAAAAGGACGGCAGCCCATTGACTTTCACTTTTCTTAATATGAAGCTAAAGGCAAGAAAAGAACAAGTATAACAAGGATAACAAAAAAAAAAAGTATTGTACATCATCTAAGCTTCGCTACTCTCAATTTTTCTCTCCGTGTGAGAGAGGTTCAATACAATACATCATTACTTAATCAGGCTTTTGACTTCAAAAACAATTGAACATTAGATTGGATACTGAAGCTCTTCGCAACGTTCTCCAACAACAAAAATCAGACTAAATTTGTACTCACTTTATTTAATATGCTACCAAATTGATTTATGTTCGCCCATTTATTTAAGTACATATACACATTTCAAAGTAATCCATTTTATTAAGGACATTACAAAAATTGAAAGCCAAATAATACATTTAAGCAATTTCTTATCAAATTTCAATTAAGTATCAAATAACAATAGAAACACACATCAAGGCACAAACTTAATGAACTCAAAACTTAAAATATCAATTGTAATTGTCATAGAGAACAATTGGATTTCTACTTTGATCCTATTAAGGTCAAAAAACCGTCCATTAAATGACAATGGCAAACTGTCTAAAATAGGCCGCTTAATGTGCTTATTGGAAATAATATGAAATCTATATTAATTTACGTAACTCAAATGTCAAATGCGGCTGGCAGAAAAGGTGACAAAAGCGTAAGCAGGGATAATCCGTAGCCACAGCTGATGCTGCTGCCGCTGCTGCTGCAACAAAAGTATGGCCAAAAGCCAAAGCCAATGGAGATAAAATGGAATCATTTCAGGTGGCGTATACGTAATGCGAGAGTTGAGCAAGAGATGTATTCGATTGTTGTTATTGCAGCCTAATACGAAAACTGTCAGCCACAGGTGATTTAATAACAAGGCGCGCGTATACGCATACACACACACAGATACCGCCTGTACACATACACACACACACACAATTATACACACATACACAAAAAAGAAGCAACTTGATGGCGTTTGCTCGCCTGCTGCTTTTGTCTGTCCTTATTGATTTGGCAGCTTACCATTTGAGTATATGTGTGTGTGTGTCAGTGTATATGTGTGTACAGGCTTCTTTTAGCTTCTTCGTGCCTGCCACAATACAATGGCCAACAAACAAACAAGATTTCCATAGCTGTCGTTGTCTTTGCCTCTCAGCTAAAAGCAACAAAAAAAAACAAAAAAAAAAAAATGAAGAAAAGCGAACCTTTTTCGGCAATGGCAACTTGTGCAAAGTTCTTTGCCGAACAATGAAAAGTGCGTGGGCTGGGCAAAAGTAAAGACAGCACACCCACACCCAAGCCCACACACACATATACATATATACATATACACACAAATATGTATGTATTCATATTGGGCATGTAAAAAGCGACGCCATAATTACTAGCCATAAAAATGCGTGGCGTGGCTAAAATGAAAAGGACGCTGCATAACAATTAGTAAAGTATCAGAAGGCGGCAACACCAATACATCCACACACACATATACATGCATACCAATCACACACCTACATTACACACACACACAGCGTATACGCTACGTATACGTAATAACTTACAGTTTTGTTGTTGCGCGCTTCATGCGATATTAAAAGCTAACAAAATTGTTTGCTGTTTGTTGTTTTATTTGTGTGATGACTGTTTCTATTTGTTGTTTACTTTATCGAAGGCACTGTAATTTACAGTTAGAACTATTTTTCTTTGTGTTTTTTTTAAACGGACGCTTGTTCGTCGTTGTGGTTTTTGTTGAGTTGTTGTTTTGTTTTTTATATATCAAATACACTTTTAGCAAATATTTGTATATATTTTCGTTTTTTTTTTTTGGTTTTTAATTTTGTACGTTGATTTTTTGTTGTTGTTTAAAAAATTGTTTTGAAAAATGTTTGTTTTTGGCGAACGGTAAAACAGTTGTATATGTGTGAGCGTGTGCGTGGTGTGTATGAGTGTATGTTAGTGTGTGTGTGTGCGTGTGTGTGTGTGTGTGTGTGTGTGTGTGTCTGTGTGTGTGTGTGTGTGTGTGTGTGTGTGTGTGTGTGTGTGTGTGTGTGTGTGTGTGTGTGTGTGTGTGTGTGTGTGTGTGTGTGTGTGTGTGTGTGTGTGTGTGTGTGTGTGTGTGTGTGTGTGTGTGTGTGTGTGTGTGTGTGTGTGTGTGTGTGTGTGTGTGTGTGTGTGTGAGTGTGAGTGTGAGTGTGAGTGTGAGTGTGAGTGTGAGTGTGTGTGTGTGTTGGGAAAAAACTAAAATAAAAGTCAATGTGCGGTATGCAAAAATTGCTCCTCAATGGCACACATTACTCGAAAGGACTACGGCGGAAGACTGTCCTCTTTGACAGTGAAAATTGTGCTGAAGCAGCCAACCAGACCAGAGAGCAAAGTTCGGAGTTAAAAGTCGTGAGAGACGCCGCCGACAGGCGCCGAAATAATAAAGCTTTTTGAGTGGCAGTGCAAAGCTTTTTTCTGCAGGACGAACGCTTGACTTTCCCTTTCATTCAATTCATTGGAACAGGTCCCCTGCTGATAAATGAAAACAACTAATATGATTAAATGTCATGTTTAAGAACAACTAAAGTTTTGAGAACCCTATTCAATTTAACATATCTTATGGATACTCTCTTTAAGTATACTTGGTCAAGAAACCTGACTTTGAGTTATTTTGAAAAAAAAAATCAAGAATCAAAATTTATCTTCAGTTTGCCGAAGAAGTTGTTCATATGAAAACTTAAGTTTCAAATAATTGTTCCTATGACAGTTATAAGATATAGTTGCCCGATTTTTATAAAATGTGATCAATAAATCAATAAAATGTGAGTAAGCTAAAACATAAAATTGTTAAATTTAGTTAAGATTGCTTGAGAAACAAACAAAATTTTTATACAAAAACTAATTTTTCGACCGATTGCTCGTGCTAGTCATCCGATTTTGATGTTAAGATAATGCTAAAACTTACAATTGGTAAGTTTAATTAAGTTATCTTGAAAAACATCATTATCGACCAATCGTTCCTATGGCAGCTATATGTTGTAGTGGTCCGATCTGGCACATTCTTAAATATGAACATCTGTGCCAAGTTTCATCACGCTAGCTTTAAGCAGAGGCCAGTTCACATAGAACAGTTAGTTGAATGGATAGTTTTAAATGGCTTATTTGAATCGGCTGTCGATGGGATGTCGATGTCGGAAACTTCTCTTCGAAGTCTTTTAATCAATTTATATTTCCACCGATTGTTCCTATGTTGAATGATTTATCAGTTTTGTCGTAGATACTGCCTTTATATGTAGAATGTACATGGTTGTATTGAATCAGCTCGACATCCTGATCAAGCATCTATATACTTTATGGTAAAATAAATGTTGAAATAGTATAAACCTGAAATAAACGCTGCAAGTGTATAAAAATAAAGAAATAATAATAATAATTTTCAAATTAAACACTAACATTTTTTTCTCTTTATTTAAATATTTTGTATATGATTAAAATGCATGAAGTACTTTTAATAGTTGCAACTTGTATTGGATTCTCTTCCGTTGTATACTTTGATTTTTTGTATATATGTATGTATATTTATATATGTAACTTATGCGCTTAATTATACATTGTAGTTGTGTTGTTTTTGTTTGTTTGTTTGTTTTGTTTTTTGTTGTTCATGATGCTGTCAAATGTTACTGAACAGGACAATACTGTAAAATAATTGGCTCTTAACTAAGCAGCATTTAAAAAAAAAAAATTATATATATTTAAAAGTATATCGTATTTATTAATTGGAATAGAGGTTTTTGGACAAATTTTAAGCCTAATTCTGGGCGGCAATAAATTAAAGACATCAAAAAGTTGGTTAAAATATATATCATAAATAGAAAATAAATTACGAAAACTAATTACCAAAATATGTATTTGTAATCGTAATGCTGATAAATACACAATCGATATTTGAGATATAAGTGGCGGTGAGTGAGTTTAGAGTAGTATAAGACTTTAAACTTATATACCATATATAATGTTTTTAGATGGATTCACATTTTTCAGTAAGTAGCAGCAGCGTTTCGTTGATCAGTTCAAGTTGTATTTTTTGTTTTTTTTTTTTTTTTTTTTTTTTTGTAGTATCTATATATATATACATATATAGAGCAGTATTATTGTTGGCAGCGGTATACTTAATGTTCTTTTATTGTTGATTGGTTGGGTAAATAAATGCCCCATTCTTTTTTTTTTGTTTTTCCTTTTCTAATCCTCAATGGTATATTCGGGCAGTTTTTCATATTTCTGCTTGGTGGCCTCATGAGTTGTATCCACCAGCAAAGCTGTATGGGAATAGCCCATGGCAACCTGAGGTATTTTTATCCCGTCCATTTTTGGCACCTCCTTGGGCACCGTCGATGACTTCTGGAACTCACCAATGCCCAGCTCACCAAAGGTTGGCGATGCGCCCCAGGCAATCAGTGTGTCATCGGCCGATATTATAATTGAGGTATTGGCGCATCCAATTGATGTTATATTCCAGCCTATAGAAATAATAGACAACTTTAGTAAAGATTGCAATACAACTAGTATACGATAAATTCAAAAATTGATCATTATCGGTTACACGATTAATCGAAAAGTCGACAGGCATCGGTTATGGCGCGATTAATCGAAAAATTGATAGTTATCGGAAATGCCTCGATCAATCGAAAATTTAACATTTTCGGTAATGACCCGATTAATCGAATGTACAAGAATCGGCAATTGACAATCGATAAGTCTCTTGTGATTAATGGAAAAATTAATCGATTATTTTCAAAACAATTGTAAAAATTTAATCACTAGCAAACTAATACCATTTTTTATAGAATTAGTTTGCTCTGGTTTCCATTTTCGCAAAAGTGAAAACTGAATGGAATTGTTATTAACTCAAAATTAACATTTCAAACAATGGAAAAGAATATTTTGTTGCTCATAATTTTAAAATTAAAAATACCGATAAGACAGATAAAATATTTACGATTAAAAGCTGTCACTTTTTCCAAAAATTATTCTCTTCTACATATTTATAATCTTAAATTCAACTCAAATGAACTTACCAGCCAAATCCTGCACAGGCTTTGGATACATGTTGGCCTCGCCGGTTTTCTTGTTCTGTCCAAAGAGATAGAGCAGACCCAGCTCGTTGACAATTAAACTGAAGGTTGAACCGCAGAAGACACTGCGTCCACCACGTCCCTGCGCATCATAGAACTTCATCAGACGCGGCACCATCTCATCCTTGGGCTCGGCATGACCCAGACGACCAAAGCCGCCAAAACCCCAGCTATAAACACGCTTCTTCGAATCAATAGCCACCTAGATTAACAGGATAAACAATATTAACTTGCAGTTGAAGCCAAGCTTTTTTGCACACTTACCGTGTGATTGTTGCCACATGCAAAGTCCACAATCTGCACACCATCCACGGGCGTTACGTGTCCCTCCTTGCTTTTCTCAATGTAGAGTACAACCTTTTTGGGTGATGTCTCAAAATGGAATGACAGCTTGTTTGCATTCACAAAGTACTTGGCATCCGTATTGTGACCCAGCTGGCCATATTCCGGCAAACCAAATGTATGCAAATTGCCTTTAATATCGAGTATTACGGAAAACTCGGCACCACAGCCAATGCGTATAATGGGCGGACCCCGATAATTAATCGGAGTGGGCGCAAATATATTCGGATGCGTATTGCCCACACCGCACTGCCCCGACTTATTCTCGCCTGCTGCATATACGGTGCCCGTATCAGTTAGAAAGAGCGTATGATGTCGTCCACAAGCCGCTTGCACTATATTCAGCTGCTCCAAAGCAGGTATCAGTGTTGGCTTCTCCACCAGCTTCATATCCTGATTTGAGAGGCCCAACTGACCACTGGGATTGCGACCAAAGCCAAGTGCCTTGCGATCCATATTAATGAGTATTGTGTGCGCCGAGGTGGGACCACTTGCAACAGAGCGATACTAAAATGAAAGCAACATTTATCAAAACTTTCAACTAATTTCACTAAACATATTATAAAAACAAGCGATTAATTGTAAAAACAATCGATTGATCAATTTTTTAATACGAAATTGGTACTCGAATACGACGCTGTTCGTTGCTATTTGATTGCCACGATTATCGATGAAGTGTATTTTTTTTATAAATAAAATGTTTGTTTTCGACACATTGAAGAATTGATTTATTCTATACGGAACTCTAATCGAAACTGAATCGATTGCAAATAATTAAAATAACGGTTTAATATTTTCAACACGACAATTAATTCTATGCCATTATTCGAAACACCATCGTTTGTAAATAATAAAAATAGCTGTGTCATGTTTTTTGACACATCGATGAATCGAACTTATATACGAATAAATCGATTGTACAGAAAATATATAAACGGTTACATTTTTTCGACTCATCGAGTTATAACGAAAAATCAAAACAGCATCGTTTGTAATTTTGTAAAATCGATAATCAAATTTATTGACTATTTCATGATTAACTCTGGTTTCATTTTATACATTAACTGTATTAAGTTAAGTTTAGAATGTTGACCTTTTTTCAGATTTAAAGCAATGTTATCAATATATAATATTTTTCAATACAGAACTTACCATCTCCTCTGTAAACCGATGAAAGCTGTACAGATTGGGACGCACTTTTGTGACATTTTTGCGATCCCGCTTGCCAGTTAGATCCCAGGTGACCATGCCCGCCAGCAGCAGCTGACCGGGTTGCTTTTCGAGCGTAGCCAGCAAATCCTCTGGCAGCTTGCTCGGCGGATCGAGGCTATCATGTGGTATGAGAACCTCCATTTGGGCGCCAGACTGTTGCTGTTGCTGCTGCTGTTGTTGTTGTTGCTGGGCAACAGCATCATCGTCGGAGTCATCGCTAAACTCATCCTCATAATCAGATTCCTTCTTCTTTGGACGACGCTTGTTGGGACCGGCCCCGTTACCACCTGCCTTGCGCTTAGCCGACATCTTTTAATTAGCAGCAATTGCGTCTCTTTCTCTCGCTCTCTCTCTCTCTGTCGCGCTATCGTTGTTATTACTCTGCAACTGTAAAAGAGAGCAAAGACCAACAATTGTTGAGAACCAGAATTTGTACTCAGCAGAGCGAAGCCATTGCCAAAAAGTGTTGAGCGCGTGACACGAACGAGCACGCACGCATTGCTTACCTTGCAAATAACTTTATTTTAATTTTAAAGCAAATTTACATTTAAATTAAAATTTATATTTAAGTATTAATGTGCGTTATATTAAATTTTCATGCCAGCAGCATCTAACAAAATATATCGCAAAGCTCGCATCTCTAATCGCAGCTCTCACGCTTTGTATTATGTGTGTGTGTGTGTGTGTGTGTGAGCTTGCTATGCGCGTGTGTGTTTGTGTGGTGGTTTTTTGCAAGCATGGAAAAACAAAATGAACGCCAACAAAAGCAGAGCCGCTGCGCTGCTGACGCCGACTGAGATGCTTTTGCTTTTAGTACAAAAAATTGCACAAATTTGCATTGAAACAATTTGAAACCAACTTCAAATGATTGTCAATACTGCGCTCTTGAATGCTGTATAGCATTAAACATTGTTTTTATCAAACGGCGGCTTAAAGTACAATTTGAAATGTTGGCGTCACTTTTTCAAAACAGACAGCACACAGGCAGCGTAGAAGACTGCCTGCCGCTTAGTTGGCATAAAAAGCCAACAACAATTTATTGCAAGGGAATGGCAGGACAAACGTTTGCTTAAGCAAAGTATATACTTATTAACTTACATTATTAGCTATATGATTTATAACTTTTCTTATACTGTTTTCAGTTCCGTACACAAGCAGCAAAAACAACAAAACGATACCCAGTCAGAAGAAGAAGTGTGTACTTAGTTTTCAAACAGTTAATCACCTAAAAAATACCAACTTATTGACAATACACTTATACGATATATGGTAGCATTTTTGTTGTTAGCGATGTTGTAGAGATGAGCAAGATAGTGATTTTAGTGTCACGTAAAGAACTGTGACTGTTTATCAGTGACAAGATATCTGTCCGTGACTAAATAACAGTTAGACTTCCGTTACACTTAGTGATGGGAACGGGAAAGGAAATTCAGCAGGAAATATAGTGCAAATGCGGTTTTTCACAGTACGTTTTATCATTACATTTATCAAATCATACAAAAAAATACTCAACATTTTAATTGCTTGCGATAAAAAAAATAGAGACTTTATCAAACAAATATAATTTCTTAAAATTCTCTTCCGTCCCGCAACTTGTAGATGCCGCGGAAATGCCGTTCAGCTTTCAGCTCTATTTACATGAGCGAATACTATTAATATTCTGTCACGACTGTGACTCGTGATGTTTTGTCACGGCTGTGACTCGTGATATTTAAATACTTCTGTAAGTAACAGTTGCATAAATATCGCTCATCTCTACTTGGAAGTTGGTTGTGTTTTTTTTTAACAACAAATAACTAGCAACTCCTCTATGCCCAAAGGGTATGAACACAATGGACAGCGAGGATACTGAAACCACACACTACTTCCTGGAATGTGAGGGAGGCGTGGAGGAATGGCATTGGAATGCCAAAAGTACAAAACTTCTAGTCGAGCTATACTCTTCCCGCCGACACAGATTTCGTGATCCAAAAACACGCAAACGTGCGCTTTGGTCAGAAATTGTGGATGACATGGAACGTGCCGGCTACAAGGCCATTAACGAGGATATTTGTGATCGCAAATGGCGCAATATGAAGAAGACCTATCGCACATGTCGGGATACGCTCAAAAAGAATGGACGCAAGCGTGTAGCCTGGGAATACTATGACACCTTTGATGATATGTTTCAAAATGAAAATGCCAGCGCCGCATTGAAAATGGAACGCGAAGCTTTAGTTGAGGAGCAGCAGCAGCAGCAGCATATGGCTTTGTCGGATATGTGCTCAACTGTTGAGGAGCCAGAACTCGGCACAGATCCTGCTGCTGCTTCGAATTTGTCGGTGACGCAGGAACAGCAGCGACAGCTGCTAATCCTCGAGCGCAGCAGAATTTCCGCCATACGAGAGTTAAGCAAACGCATTGAAGAATCAAATGCTATACAACGTGACCGCAACGATCTGCTGCGAGAGTATTTATCTCAGTTATAGTAATAATAATAATATAAGTTAACTAAATATGTATTAATTACATTTAATAAACATAGGTTAAATACTCTGTTTTTACAAAAACTGAACAAATTTCGATTGAATTCCTGTCTGTGTTTTAAAGTTAGAGAATCCAACGTCTTTTTACGAGTTAAAAGTCTAGTGACAATGTAAAAGCGCTAAAATATCTGATATTAAATTTTGTGACGATTTATATTCCATTTAATAGATATATTCTAAAATATAAAACTAATGTGGCTTTCGACACAGCAAAAAGGCAGTTCTGAAATTAGAAATTTGTTAAGTATATAATAAAGAAAGAGATAGGGACAGAGACAGAAAGAACAACAATTTTTTTTGGTGTTTTTTCTTTTTTTCTGTCAGAGAAAATCTTTAGGGACTATCAATTTAAATTTGGTGGCTTCAGCTATGCAGGTTTAGTAAATACTTTTGCAGGGGCGGTGATGAGAGGTGGTTTTCCTGGCAATTGGACTTGAACGACTTGTTAAAGCCTAATGTATGATAGTAGGAGTAGGCACATTAAACAGGAAACATCTGGAAAACACCAAAACATACGGGATTTCAATTGCTACGACATTTTAGTTTGATCAAAGTCTTTGTGTCCACTTTCTTTTATATTGACAATATGACTCATAAAAAACTTTATCTTACCTGCAGTGCTTTGCTTAGCCAAAATTACTTGCTCTTCAAAATACCTTTCTAACGATATGTAGAACGAGTCTGTAGCTTACTTGGTTTTAAAACTGGGAGTGTCAATTTTAGCCGTATTAGCGGTATTTCAGATGAGTGGTACAGCAAGAATTTTTCGGCTAATGAGAAAAAATAAAGCACAAAGTTCCAGAAAGCTACTTCGATGCGTTCATAGAAACAAACGGGCAGACAAACCCGCATACCTTTCGACGCGAATTTAAGCTCACATTAGCTCACGTCCCTTAAATTTTGCCTTACTCAGCTGCATCCCCACATCTCATTAATCAGGTGATTCACCGAAATTACAAATTTTTTTCACTTTTAATATTCGTAGATTTTTAGAATTTATAGGTCTTTTGAAAACTTCGCGTTTATTCTCAACACGAATGTAGAAATTAAAAATAAATATAATTTAAATGTAGTATTCATTTAGCACAAAAAGTTGATAATACATAAAGTAGGCCCATTGCATGTCAAACATTCGTTTTTTTTGGAGCCGCATCAGAACTGTATAAGGGGCTGCTTACGCCGTAATCGATACGCAACAATATCAGACATCACATCATCTCGAAAGCGTTCGTGATTACGCTTGAATTCCTCAATGGATTTGGCAAGGCGACGCTGCTGCTCCATGCGATCAATGTGAGGATTATTGTTGCATCCTAATACTGGGGATCTGGCAGGCACTGTCGGTTCATCGTAGAAGATGGTGGGTCCTTTGGGACCTATCGCATGACGACGATGCGCCTTGGGCGTTGTTTGTGGACTCCCATTGCCATTATCTGCAACAGGTAAATGTTTATAGCCTTGCGTTGGAATTAAACAACAAATTTTTTCAATTAGTTCGCAAAACGGCATTTTGAATGAAAGAACAAATGCGACTGTGAACGATCGATTTAATCACGGACAGAACAAACTCTTGCCAGCTGCAACGTTCAATACAAATTCTTTGCTTATCTGCATTTTCGTGTAACGGTAACCTTAAGGTTACAGTTTTTATTTTATTTTTATTTTTATACCCTTGCAGAGGGTTTAATTATTTTGTCACGAAATATGTAATACATTGAAGAAGTCGTCTCCCAACCATAAAGTATATATATTCTTGATCAGCAGCAACTGTCGAGTCGAACTAGCCATTTACGACTATCCATACATCTAACTGTTCTATGTGAACAGGCCTCTCTTTAAAGCTATATTGACGAAACTTGGCACAGATGCCTCTTTTTGCCGCAGGTAGTACATATGTCAGAATCAGTCGGATCGGACCATTATAACATATAGCTGCCATAGGAACAATCAGTTGAAAAATAATATTTTTGTATGAAAAACTTTTGTGTTTTTCAAGTTATCTTGACCAAAGTCGCATATTGAAAATTTTAGTATGTTCTTGATATGCTGATCAAATTTGATCAGAATCGGATGACTATATCTAACAAGTGCCATAGGAACAATCTGTTAAAAAATAAGTTTTGGCATGAAACTCTGCTTATACAGATATCCTAATAAAACGCAACAATTTCGTCATTTTTTATTTTACTTTATATAGATTGGATAAATTTGTAAAAAAATCAATCGACTATATCTTAATGCTGTCATAGGAACAATCGGTAATAAAATGAGTTTGCACATGAAATCTTTTTTGCTTATACAGTTATCCTAATAAAACTCAACAATGTCATGATTATTTATTTTTGGTTAAATTTGATCAAAATTGAACGACTAAATCTTAAAGCTGTCATAGGAACGAACGGTCGGATTTGAAGTTTTTATATAAAACACTTTTCTGCAAGAGTATAGAACTTCGGTGCGCCGAAGAAAGCGCATCTTACTTCATTTTTAAACAGCTGTCGAGTGAATCAACTTAACTCAACTCAACTCAACTCGACAGCTGACGTCATTCAGCAAGCATTGTTGCCATTGCTTACTAAAGATGAGCGCGGAAGAGGAAGTGGAAATCCGGTGGTCTTCTTACCCAATAGCTGATGCTCCTGCTGCGCTTTGGCATTGCTGGAGCCAAAATAGCCGGGTACAAATGGCATGGGTGACATGACGACGCCACCGCGCAAACCAACAGCAGCATCAGAGACTGGTATGGGCGGTGCTGGACGATTGAATGGATTTTGACGACGGGGCGGTGGCTTGGGCTTGCCCAACGCATCGACATCAGCATTACGCATTTCTGCAGCAAAGAAAATACATTGTTTCGAAGAGTTTTTGAAATTGATTTGATGGACTTACTGTGCCTGGAGTCTTCAATCTCCTGCAATTGGCGCTGTAGCTCGGCAACAATAATGCGCTTGTATTCGTAGCCGGCGCAGGTCAATGCCTTCATCCAGGTCTCCATGCTCTCCTGCGTATCGGCGGAGAGTATATAGGTGCGATTGCCATTAAATGCGATCTCAAAACAATAATTATCATCCAATTCCAGGGATAACTCGATGGTGCACCCTTCGACAATGATTAGACCCAGTGGCTCCTTGTCCAGGCGTGTTTCGAAGTAAAACAGCAGATTGCCTTTTAGCACAAAATAGCGTTTTTGAAACGATTTGTTTATCTCGCCCCGTTTATTGAGAAAACCTAAAAATATGATTAACAGCTAGTTGAAATATAAACAATTACAAATTGTTTTCTTTCTACTAACCTTCCATATCAAAGGGTGGCGTTCTGGCAAACACACACAAGTTCTTTTCGTTGATTTTCATCTTGATACGTTTAGCTCATAAAACTAACAATGTTAAATTAATAAAAACATTTATAATACACTTTGTTTGATTAGATTTGGTAATATGTAAAAAAAAAAGACGTAGGAACATATGTACATAAACAGATGTATGTCACCGGCCAATGTTGCCACACCTAAATTGTTGTTATAAACAGTGTGTTTTAGAGATGGACGATAGTTTGATTTAAAAGTCACAGTTACTTGACGGCGTAAATAGTCGTTAGTGTTTTGAATTTTGGCTTCAAAACGTGAAAAATAAACGAATTGCTTGAATTGTGTTGACTGTGTAAACAAATAAAATTAAATAAAAGAAAATTAATTAATTATTTCATGTTGCCATTCTAATTCTGCCTAGTGTTGTACATATGCATGTAAGCAGCCTTTGAACAATTAAACAATATTTGCTTACATTTCTTATATCTAAAACTTTGAATTAATTACAAATTCGAATAGCAAAATGCATTTCATTTTCAAATCAAAAATGTAAGCAAACTTACAAAGTAACCAGAAAAAATTGTATAAAATTCAGTTAATTTCGTAACTTTCGGTTATTTTACTGTTCACTCTGCTGGTTTGTTTTGATTTAGTGTGGGACAGCGTTTTTTTTTATATGTTCACCAACACTTTTAATCAAATCAAAATCACTTTCAGGAATACCCTAAATACCTTTGCCAAATTATCTAAGTATTCGATTACTATTTAGTTCATCTCTAATACACGCCTGTAGACGGTAAATATTAAACAAAACAAAATTGTAATACTCTCCGCAAGGGTATAGCAAACCGCTGTGGCAATTTACATGTGCAATAAAAGAAGGGCTGAGAAATTCGGTGGTACTCCAAAATATCTTGGGAAACTTAATTTAAAAAAAAGAGCGCTATAATGTCATATTTACTCACGGAAATAGCCCTCGAAATGCTGGGCTACAAGTTTTACGATACAAATGGCGTATTTCACTTGACCAACTTTCAACAACCGACGGCAGCTACACAAACCGATGTACATCCCGATGAGCCCTTGCTAACGGAGTTTATTGATCAGCCAACAATAATTAATCTAGCAGATGACCCCGATGATGAACCGGTGCATATTGCTACCACAATTCTTCCCTCAAGACCTATACTGTCCACAACAGGACTCTTAAGATCTTCACTGGCCACAAGATCTTTAATGCCCACAACAGGACCCTCAAGATCCTCACTGCCCACAACAGGACCCTCAAGATCTTCACTGGCCACAACAGGACCCTCGAGATCTTCACTGGTCACAACAGGACCCTCAAGATCTTCACTGGCGACAACAGGACCCTCAAGATCTTCACTGGCCACAACAGGACCCTCAAGATCTTCACTGGCGACAACAGGACCCTCAAGATCTTCACTGACCACAACAGGACCCTCAAGATCTTCACTGCCCACAACAGGACCCTCAAGATCTTCACTACCTACAACAGGACCCTCAAGATCTTCGCTGCCCACAACAGGACCCTCAAGATCTTCACTGCCCACAACATCAGCATCATCATCCTCGATAGGTGTTAACTATCGACGCATTCCGGCTCGCAGCTTGATGAAGATGATGGAAAAGGAAGGCGCCAACATGCACAATGCTAAGCAGCCAACGAAACGATTGAGAACTACAGCTCCTTTGGCACTACCAAGATTAAATAGTACCACTCCACGACGTACGCCAACAAAGGCTTTGGCTAAGATTATGGAATACGAGAGTTTCAATATACGTAATCAGATCTCGGTGCGTATGGGACGAACTTTGAAGCGGGAGCATGCGACTCTCACGAAGGATCATGTCGCGGATTGCATCTTTACGGAGAAAATCAAACTGTTGGAAGACGCTAACGATATGCAAAGGTTTCGTTTATTTTTGGAAGAGCGTTTAAGGCGTATTGACCCTCGTCCATATGAGACATACGCACGAACCTTTCATGAATAGGATAATATTTAAACTGTTTAAGATTAGTTTAAGCATATAGCTAGTATAAGAGCAAAGTTATTAAAGATATATGGATATAATGAATACCAATGTCTTAACAATGCTTAGAATATGTAGTATCTTAATTTGATAAAGATATATACGCATTTTTTCACTATCCATCAAATTTAAACTTTTCCAACTTCATTTCCCTATACATTAAAATTTATTATTTTCAAATTGTATTTACAAAATATAAATTAAGTGTAGTTTCTCAAATATTATATATATTAAATCATATATAATTCAAATTGTAATTAAAAAACTTACATAAATTATAGTTTCTTAGATTAGAAATAATGTATGTGAAATCAAAAAACAAAAAAAAATAAATCAAGTCAAAGAAAAAAAATCAACTCCGAGATTGGCTGTATTCTTAGTTTTCTATTTTAGGTGTGAGTAAATGTCAAATCAACAGTGGTTTCGGTAGATCCTGAAACTCAATTCAATTAAGATCTCAATTAAACGAGTAAGCCAGTTGCCTGCATCATTTATGCAATGCAGCTAGTTGCAATCATGTTTTTAATATCAATTATATAAAAATGACAAAAACTAAAAATTAAAAAAACTTAAAATTAGGTTCTTCAACTTCGACTGTTATTAGTCATGAAAAAAGTGTATAATGTGGTTGACGTGCACAACAAAGTTGCGCAGTTTGTTTGGGGTTCAGCTATATTTCATAAAAATCAAATCGGAGTTCGGAACCACTTTATTGATTTGTAAAAATGTATCAATCAGAATTCGTTGCAGGAATACCCAACTTGTTGCTTGTTGGGAATATCGATAGCTGATATCAACCCTTAAAATGTGATCTCAATAGTATCGCGGCTGGACTATGCCCATATATATAACTATCGATAGACGTTAAAAATTAAGCTATCGACATATAGTCGATATTTTGCATTACTCGCAGAACACCTGAGTAAAGGTCGGCTTGTCGTTCACAAATATATATGTAAATTTATAATATATCAAAATTAATCAAACGTGTTTAACATATTTTGTTATAACTTTTTCTTTTTTTACTTTTATTTACGCTGCTCTGTTGCCTCGGCGATTTAACAGGCGGCCCCAAGTTCGCGATTCAATTCCCAATTGACGACCAACCAACTGCGACGCTTGCATAATGAAAATCTGGACGTCCGAGCATGTATTCAACCATCCATGGGAGACTGTCACACAGGCGGCCTGGCGCAAATACCCAAATCCGATGACACCCTCCATCATTGGCACCGATGTCGTCGAACGTCGCGTTGTCGATGGTGTACTACACACGCATCGATTGGTCCAATCCAAATGGTATTTTCCCAAGTGGACACATGCGCTGATTGGAACTGCAAAGACATGCTTCGCCAGCGAACGCTCCACCGTTGATCCACAGAACAAGCAAATGGTTTTAAAAACAAATAATTTAACATTCTGTCGAAATATTAGCGTCGATGAGATTATGTACTATGAACCGCATCCCGCCGATGCCAGCAAGACGCTGCTCAAGCAGGAGGCAACAGTAACTGTTTATGGTGTGCCGCTGTCACACTATATGGAAGATTTGCTAACGTCAACAATTAGCTCAAATGCGGGCAAGGGACGTCAGGGGCTCGAGTGGGTAATTGGACTGATCAATACGGAAGTTAAGGGCATTGCTGAATCAGCGGCACGCGGCACAGATGAACTCATACACAATACGCGGCGTTCTATCGATGGTGTTACTGAATCCGCACGCAAAAGCATGGATGAGATCAGTGTGCAGGCGGCCAAAGCGGCGAAAGCAATGCACATAACATAGGAGAGAACCCCAACAGTTGTGGGGGTAGTGAATTACATAGAAATTATAGAATAGCTATATGCTATATTTTTTATTAGTACAACATTCATACAACAACAACAACATGAACAACAACAACAAATGATAACCGATTACAATATTATATATATTTGCAAAACACACTTTTTTTTTGTTCAACTGCTTTGATATATATTTTTTGTAAAGCAATGTTTTTTAAAAAATACTTTCCCATGGTTATCAGTTAAGCAGCGTGCTTTATCCAACGTACAAAGCCGATAAAGCGGCCGAGGAAACAATAACAACTGCAAGATCAGTAAAACAACATAAAAAAAAGTTATTTATTCATAAAAAAAAAAAAACAAAAACAATTGTTTGTAAGAACGCAAAAAAAGAAAAAACAAAAAAAAATCGAGCAACAAATAAACAAATCTGCTAAGCCAAAAAAAAAAAAATATTTAAACAAAACTCTTTTTTTTTTAATTAATTTATATATTTTTAATTGCCTCAACTATTTGTTGTTGGTCAATCAACTTGCAACGTCAACTTGTTCAACACCTATACTATGCATATATATTTAAAAATAAAACCCCAAAAACATTTCAAAATGCAGTTGTCTGTGTTGTTTGCACACGTTTTGACCGAATCTTTTGTTTCCTTACTTTTATGAAGCTTTCCGTGACGTTGGCATTCAATTTGTTGTTGTTTTTGCAGCTGCTTTTATGAATGCTTTTGTTGTTGCTTTTCTTATCGCTTTAGCTGTTTCTTTTGCTTTTACTGTTGCCATACGAAACAGGTGGCTACGTCATAACAAATGCCCATGCCAAAAGCGCAGCAACAACAATCACGAGGCAACAGAAAGCTTTTGACATTTTGTAATACCCTGCAAAGAGCTGAGCACGTGAGATGATCATTTATTGAGATGCATAGAAAATAATTACATAAGTAAACCCGTATTCCTATGTTTGTGAAATTTGTATGCTGTTTTGAAATTAATACACACCCAATTTTCTTGACTATAATTTATTTACTGCTTATACATTTTTTATAACAACTTTGAAATGTAATATACCCAACTGTATACAAAACTTGGGTGTTTTTTTTCTGATGACTGTAACCTAGTGTGAATATGTTCGGCTCTGTTGCACAATTTTTGGCATTGATTCCCAATAAAGACTGTTGCACATGTTTTAAACAATAGTTACGTTAAATTTTTAAGGAATTAAACCTGAAACCAGGTGTATACGAGCATTTTGTGCCCTGATTCTCTTACATTAAAAACAAGAGCCTTGCAGACGGAGACTCCCGAATGTGAAACACTCTTTTTTCACCCAACATAGCAAGTTTGGTTGCTTTGGGCATAAAAGTGTTAAAAAAAATTTGTGCATACGGACGGACGGAATGGAAGACAGACGGACAACTCAGAAATCTAACAACTCTTCGTTTCCAATTTAAAAAAAAAAAAAATTAAAATAAAAAATATTTCTAACAAATAAAAAATATGTCTAACAAACTTTAAGCATATTATGGACATTAAGTTATTTTTTTTTATATATATGGTATAAAACAGTATTCAATAAACTTCATAATTATAAAACACTAGCATTAAAGGAGATACGAGAAATAGCTGGAAAAGTGGGTTTGAAGAATAAATAAATGAATAACAAAATTAAAAACAACATTTTTTTGAAAAATTGTTATTATTTGTAAGGGATCTCAAAAAGTTGATTTCGTAGTTTTTCTTTATTTGGTACGATTCGAATTATTCCAATTAGATTGAGAGATTTAATATGAAGACCAATTTTAAATGATATTAATGATCTTTCAGATCTACTGCCTGAAATATAATATATAATGTGCAATCCCTTTTAACAATATCGGATTGCAGGGTAAACAAAAGCTTTTGACAGCTGATCAAAAGCTTAGCAAGAGACCCAATAGCCAATTGGCTGCTCTGCTCTCAAAACGTGCGCGTTGTACTTAACTACTCTCTTATCGTATTCTCCGTTTTGCTACGCACGTGCGCGACGCTTATTTGTATTCCAATTTGGGTTAGTTTATTTGTCAATTGCATTTAAATGTATTAAGTACATTAGTACAGACACATGTATATAATATATTATTGAGCAAGTGTTTTGTGTTTGTGTGCAAAAATATGTTTACGCCTTTGCCGTGTTTATCAGCTCGGCTCGCAAAAATAACAAAAACAAGTTGTGACGCCAGTGCATCGACTGCAACTTGCCATTGGGCGTCTGTTGTAACCTGAAGCGCTGATCTGCGGCTGATAACCCCCAGGCGTGGTCCAAGTAGACGCTTGCTGCTCCAGTTGCCAACGGCTTTGACAGCTTTGACAGCTCTGACAGATTCCAAGCTAGGTTCCAATTGGCAGTCTGGCCATAGAGCGTTTACGGATCGCACGCAAACAAAAATCTGTATTAAAGCAAAGCTTATAAAATAAATGTGTATATCACTTACATAGTATGTAATACATACCAATATATTACAAGAAGTTGCATCATATAATAAACACATCTGTTTTTTGATCTATTGAAATTAACAGTTTTACAATTCTTTGTTCAGTGTAAGCAACACATGTAAAAACTGATTAAAGAAACAATTTATTTATAAGCTACAAATATAAAATATAATTCTTAAAAGGTGTTTGTTTGCCCCTTAGTTATATATAATAATACAACTTATAGTATTGAACTGTACTATACAGAGCTGTGTTTAAATATAAACAGGTAAACGATGTTTCAGTTCTTAGTTTTGTTGTAAACGAAAAAGTTTTAAGTTAATATGATCCCATTTCCGATTAAATTGAAAAGTGAATAAGAAAAGTCCTATAGAAAATGTAAATTTTAAATGACGTACTTAGTTACTTAAATTAGTTTTATTACAATTCATTTAATTTGTCAATTCGAATTCAATTTTTTTGTTCCGGAAATGAAAACATGACTGAAAACAGGTCTGTTTTCCTTTTTTTTCAGCTTAATCATTTTTGAATGTTCTCGTTTTCAAATTAGGCTGCAACTGGCTTGTTTATTTGAAGTTATGTTCGAATATTCTTCATGCCATTGGAAAACTTTTCGACCCAATTTTCAAACGTTTTTCGAATTTAGATTCGATTTTGGAAATCGGAAGAGGCCTTTTTTTAATTTCCAAACTGTTTTTACTTCGCAACTTTTTCGGAATGGCTTCTTTGTTTTTGAAAATATGTTTGAAAAGTTTTCAAAGGAAAGTCGATTATTCGATCGGTTTTTCCTAAATCAAAACTGCTATCAAAATCGATTACGAATGTTTTGATTGGAAATGGGAACAGGTCTGATAAGATATTTGCACAATCAGGTCTATTTTAATTTAAGAGTTTTTATTTCGCACCATTTTTAAAAACTTTTTTCCCTTATGTATGAAGAGTCTTTAAAGAACAATCGATTTTGCGATCCGTTATCAAAAACGATTGCTATTGTTTGACTGAAAATGGGAACAAAATAGATAAGAAATTTGCACAAACAGGCCTTTTTTTTAATTTTCGAATTGTTTTGATTCCGCAGCGTTTTCGGAATCTTTTTTCAAGTCATGTTTTTAAAGGTACGCCGATTATTCGGTTCTAAAAATGCACAGCTGCTATCAAAATCGATTGCAATTGCTTTGATTGGAAATGGAAAATAGGATTGATAATCAAAGAAAATGAAAAACATAATTAACCCATTCTTATTAACCCATTCTCAGATAAACGAACATGGGCATTCTACGGTACTACGATGCAAAAGCGTTCGATGCTGCCGAGGAGCAACGTGTGCTGCTCCGACTGCAGCCACTTGACCAGCAGCTGGTATCGGTGCGCATGGAGCGTTGCTATCACCTGGAGTACAGCTCGAGGAATGAGCATGCGCTTACGCTGGATCAGCTGATGCGTTGGCTGGTGAAGCAGCCGCTGCAAACGGGCGGCAGTCTGAAGGAGCAGCCAACGCTGCAGACAAAGGCTGGCGGAGCAGAAATGCTGCTGGAGATTGGACCCAGGTTCAACTTCTCCACAGCCTACTCGACCAACTGTGTGAACATCTTTCAGAATCTGGGCTACACAGAGGTGCGACGCATGGAGAGCTCCACAAGATATTTGCTTACCTTTGCCAATGCCAAGTCACGTGAGGCAGCCAGCTATGTGGCACTGCTGGGGGATCGCATGACGCAGTGTCAGTATACGGCAGGGAATACGCCCAAGGAGAGCTTCGATGAACAGCTGCCGGCACAGCAGTCCGCCTGGCACTGTGTGCCCGTTTTAAAGCAGGGACGCGTGGCACTGGAGGAGATCAATCGGGAGTTGGGACTGGCATTTACTGACTATGATCTGGACTACTATTACAAGTTGTTTGCACAAACGTTGAAGCGGGATCCCACCACCGTGGAGCTCTTTGACTGTGCGCAGAGCAACAGCGAGCACTCGCGTCATTGGTTCTTTCGCGGACGCATGGTCCATGAGGGCAAGGAGCTGCCCAGCACGCTGATCAAACTGATCATGGACACGCAGAAGACAACAAATCCCAATAATACCATAAAATTCAGCGATAACAGCAGCGCCATCGTTGGCTTCGAGCATGATGCACTGCAGCCACGTCACATAGGCGCACCTGGCATTGTGGAACTGCAGCGCGTCAAGTCTGATTTAATCTTTACCGCTGAAACGCATAACATGCCCACAGCTGTGGCACCTTTCAGTGGCGCCACCACCGGCACCGGTGGGCGTCTGCGCGATGTGCAAGGTGTGGGACGCGGTGGTGTGCCCATTGCTGGCACCGCTGGCTACTGCGTTGGCGCGCTGCACATTCCTGGCTATGCACAGCCCTATGAGCCGGTTGGCTTAAAGTATCCCAGCTCGTTTGCGCCGCCGCTGCAGGTGCTGATTGAGGCAAGCAACGGTGCCTCGGATTATGGCAACAAATTTGGCGAGCCTTTAATTGCAGGCTTTACTGTATCCTATGGTCTGTACAATGCGGCTCAGCCTGATGTTCGTGAGGAATATGTTAAGCCGATTATGTTTAGCGGCGGCCTAGGCACCATGCCCGCTTCCATGCGCGATAAAGTCCAACCAGAACGCGGCCAGCTTCTAGCCAAAATTGGTGGACCCGTCTATCGCATTGGCGTCGGCGGTGGCGCCGCCAGCTCTGTGGAGGTGCAGGGCTCGGGCGATGCGGAGCTGGACTTTAATGCCGTGCAGCGTGGCGATGCGGAAATGGAAAACAAGCTGAATCGTGTGGTGCGCGCCTGCATTGAGCTGGGTGAACGTAATCCCATTTTGGCCATACACGATCAGGGCGCTGGCGGCAATGGCAATGTGTTAAAGGAGCTCGTCGAGCCGGGCTTTGCCGGCGCCATCATTTTCTCGCAGGAATTCAAGCTGGGTGATCCCACCATTACCGCCTTGGAGCTTTGGGGTGCCGAGTACCAGGAGAACAATGCCATACTCTGCCATCCCGATCAGCGTCCGCTGCTGGAAAAGATCTGTGCACGCGAGCGTTGTCCCATTAGCTTTGTGGGCGTGGTTACTGGCGATGGCCGGGTCACCTTGGTGGAGCAGGCAGCGCCCACAGACATGCAGCAGGCATTGAAGCCTGAAATCCGTCAGAGCTATGGCGCAGCACCATTCGATTTGGAACTCTGCCATGTCCTAGGCGATATGCCCAAACGCACCTACGAGCTGGAGGAGTTGCCTATACCACGTCAAAAGCTACAGTTACCTGTGGACTTAAAAATAACTGCAGCCTTGGATGGTATTTTGAGCATTGTTGCCGTGGGCAGTAAACGTTTCCTCACCAACAAAGTGGATCGCTGTGTGGGTGGACTTATTGCCCAGCAGCAATGTGTGGGTCCATTGCAGGCACCGCTTGCCGATTATGCGCTGACCACCGTCTCACATTTCAGCACCGCCGGCATAGCTACCTCCATTGGAGCACAGCCCATTATGGGTGAGTCATTATTTATTTATATATATAAAATAGTTTGTGCTCACTGCAGATTGGCAGTGTGCAACTAACGCAGGGCTCAAACCATAAGAGCTAGTCGGTTGAAATTTTCACAGTAGTTTCATCTTATGCATAAAGTGAGCACTAAGAAGGGATTTTGGCTAATTCTTTTGAGAAACTTGGGAAACGCGCGGAAACCTGTTGTATGCAACTTTTGGATTATCGTCCTATCAGGCTCAAATTCAATTTTAAAGATCTATATAAAAAGTCAATAATGACAGCTTACCAATTTTCCGGAAAAATGCACACCCTTGGTGGAAAATGGGTGGGCAAGGTTGTATGGGTGGAGATAAATTAAATTAGTTTATTTATAAAAGTAGAAAAAAGAAAGAGAGAGCTATTAGGAATGTTCTCAGTTTTATATAAGTAAGGAAGAAAGAGAGAGAAAATTGAATTCCAAATTTTTTTTGATATTGTGTTCCATTTTACGAATAAAATATCAACTGTTTTAATGTTTTGAAGCTATGTTCAAATAGTTTCCACTTTATACCACTAAATACTTTTCAAAAAAAGTGTTGGATTGATTTTCGAAAATCAAAACAACCAACATTTTCAAATCCGAATGATTTTATCGGAATCGAAAATAGGAATCTGTTTTCGAATTCGTTTGTCATTTCTGATGATATGTTCGAATAGTTTTTATTCCGCCTAATCGACAATGCTTCCTAAACTGTATAATCTAACGATTTAGCGAAATGCGGAATGGCTAACACTTTCTGATCTGATCGTTTTCAGAAGAATCTTTCCTAATTTTGATTTAAAAACCCATCTCCTACCCTTGACAGGCATCATCAGTCCAGTGAACATGGCTCATATGTGTGTGGCCGAAGCACTTAGTAATCTGGTGTTTGTGAAGATCAGCGATATGGCAGATATCAAGTGTTCCGGCAATTGGATGTGGCCTGCGAAGTTACCCGGTGAGGGCTACAAAATGTATGAAGCTTGTCTAGCGCTCAGCCAGGTGCTGCAGGAGCTGCGTATTGGCATTGATGGCGGCAAGGATTCACTCTCGATGGCTGCCAAAGTTGATGGTGAAGTTATTAAATCACCCGGCACGTTAGTGCTTTCCACCTATGCGCCCTGTCCAGATGTGAGAGTACGCATTACGCCGGATCTAAAGGGTCCTGCCAGCGGCAAGAAGACTGCTTTGCTTTGGATTAACATTGAGCAGTGTGCGAGATTAGGAGGATCGGCATTGGCGCAGGCTTATGCCCAGCAAGGCGAAACAACGCCCAATATGATGCAGACCAAGATTTTGACCAAGGCCTTCGAGGTGACCCAAACGCTGCTCGCCGAGGGATTGCTGCTTGCTGGCCATGACATTAGCGATGGTGGTTTGTTGGTTTGCCTGCTGGAGATGGCCATTGGCGGCTTGAGTGGAATGCAGCTGGATATGCAGGAAGCCATGGCGGGCATTAAGAGCTACGATGCCGCCACGAGCAGCATCAAGCAAATTGGACAAGATGTGGGCTTGTTATTTAGCGAGGAATGCGGCTGGGTCTTGGAGGTGGATCAATCCCAGCTGGAGACTGTGCGTGCACGTTTCAAGCAGCATGGCGTGCCGAACTTCTATTTGGGCACTACCCAAGGCTATGACCTGGAGACTTCTCGCTTGGTTATCAAAAGGAGCAGCCTAACGCTGCTGGATGAGCCCTTGCGGAAGCTCTATAAACAATGGGAACGCACCAGCTATGAGCTGGAGAAGCTGCAGTGTCATGTCGAATGCGCACAGTCCGAGTATGACAGTCTGGACTATCGCCAGCCGCCACAATACAAGCTGCCCGCTAACCTGCAGGCGGAGCTAATCATTAAACGCTGTGCCCAAACAATACGCGTGGCAGTGCTGCGCGAGGAGGGCGTCAATAGCGAGCGAGAGATGATGGCCAGTTTGCTGCGAGCCAACTTTGAGGTGCATGATGTGACCATGTCTGATCTGCTGGCAGGTAAGTTTTGTCATTAGAAACCTCTTTTTAGATCAGATTATAATGTATCCTTACTTCTTACAGGCACTACGACCTTGTCGCAATATCGTGGTCTAATCTTTCCGGGCGGTTTCAGCTATGCGGACACCTTGGGCTCTGCCAAGGGCTGGGCGGCCAACATTCTACACAGCACGCTCCTCCAGCCACAATTTGAGGCATTCAAGCAGCGACAGGATGTGTTCTCCTTGGGCATATGCAATGGCTGCCAGTTGATGACCTTGATTGGCTTTGTGGGCAGTACCGGCAGCACAGCGCCTGCTAATCCCGAAGTGGCGCTCCTGCACAATCGCTCGCAGCGTTTTGAGTGTCGCTGGTCAACTGTAAGGATACCGCCCAGTCGTGCCATTATGCTGCGCAATATGCAGGATCTCGTCCTGGGCTGTTGGGTGGCACATGGCGAAGGCCGTTTTGCCTTTAAGCGCCAGGAGCTGCTTAGCCAGCTGCAGCAGGAGCAGCTTGTAACGCTGCAATATGTGGATGATTTGGGTGCACCCACCGAATTCTATCCCATGAATCCCAATGGCAGTCCACAGGGCATTGCGGGTCTCTGCTCGCCTGATGGTCGTCATTTGGCTTTGATGCCACATCCGGAGCGCTGCAGCAGCATGTATCAGTGGCCCTATGTGCCACCTGGCAGTGCAGTCCCCAACGAACAGTTGGAGAGTCCCTGGCAGCTCATGTTTAACAATGCTTATGAGTGGTGTGCACAGCAGTTGAAGGAGTTAACTTTTAAGCAATGATTTAACATTCCTATTTTGACATTTACACTTATTCTCATTTTATATATTTTACATATTCTATTTTCAAAAAAATTTTAATATAAAACAAATATTTTGTACCCTATAAAATTGTGTGTCCTGTTTTCTTAGAATTGGGAGACTGAATTATCTCAATAGCAGACTTTTATTATATAGGTGAGCTTTAAGCTCACTTGAAACTGAAAAAGAAACAGAAGAGCTAGAATATAGATTCCATAATTAAATGTGTAAGATAAAGTAAAGTCAATTTTTTTCTTTGCAGAAAAATATTTTATTGTCGATCACATTATACATTTGTGGGTTCATTCCCAAATAGAAATAATTATCCTTACTGTATGTATCATAATCTATCTCATCATACTATCTCATCATACTATCTCTTGTTTGATCAGAAGAAACAAGCCGAGAAAGCAAAATCGAAAGTTTTGATAAATGTAGGCAGAACAAAACATGATTCCATCTCTTTTTTCCTAAAAAAAAACAAGCCTAGGAGCAAAATCGAAAGTTTTAATAGATGCAAGCAGGACAAAACATCATTCTATCCCTTTTCTGCACACAAAAATTAAACCGGAGCGCAACATCGAAAGTTTTGAAAACAGTAAGCAGAAAAAAACAATATATTACTTATTTGCTAAAAGCAAAGAGAAAGAGTGAGCTAGAGAGCAGGCTATCTCGCTTACTAAAAAAAATTTAATTCACAAAAGCTTTCGATGATAAAAACAAAAGTATTAAAGTGAATTATTAAATTAAATTTGAGGTATAAAAAAAAGTAAACAGGCCGGAGTATTATTCTTACTTTTATAATGTGCAGCATGTTGCCAAAAGTTAAGTCAAATAAGAATTAAAAACTATTAGTTAAGGTCTTGCAGTAATCTTATTTAAATAAACACATTTATAACAACCAATTTATCAAACATGGTACCTATTTGTCAGCCCTAGTGAAATCTCAAATCAATAACAATAACTTAATTAGCTTATTAACTAATTGAAACAACTGTAAAATAATGCATATAGTAAACCTAGCTTGATATTTGCAGCAGGCATTTTAAATAGTTTGCCTTGGCACCCGGCGCCATCATATATTTGGAGTTCCAGTCATGTTCGTTGATGTGCAGCACCTTGTAGCCCAGCATTTCCAGATGCTTGATCTTTAAGGATTCAGGACCGCGCAACGCAGTCAAGTCGTTCTCACAGTAAGAGTCCAGCCGGAGCAGCAAAATTGCCACTCTAGAAAGATGAGAAATATGATTTGAATAAATTTATTAATACGTTGTTAAACATTAATTACTTGGTTATGCGATCCAGCATGGTGGCTTCCATGTGCGTTGCTGGCATGAGCTCCTTTTCTTTATCAAAGTGTATAACAAAGTCAATCTGATAGCCATATGGCGTTGTGTGATTGCAGCGAAAGTAATTCTCATCCTTGAGCAAATCCTTAAGCAAATGTTTGACATCCGTGCTAAAGGCGCTGGGTGCAAAGGGTTCTACACATAATGCACATTGCGAATTATCAATTTGGTCAACGAAGAGTAATACATACTCTTGCTTAGCTGCGCTTCCACGTAGTTCTGCTGGAACCAGGGCACATTCGTCTCGGGCAGATCCAGGCAAACGGTGCGATTTAGCTGCATAACTCTATTGAGAACGAGGCCAGGATATGTTGCCTTCGAGTAACAGATTTGTATCTCGTCCTCAATGCGCTGTATGAACTTGACGCAGAAAACTTGATTTATTAGTTGTTCCGGAATGGTCTTGTAGAAACACAGCGCTAGACAGGACTGCACCAAGGACAAACCGCTCATGTGGTCAAAGTCGCTGTGGGAATAAGTAGAGATTAGAATTATTTTACATTATATTTAGTTATTATTATTAACTAATACGATTACATACCGAAGTAATATCAAAGCCGCATAGTCCAACGCTTCTAGTGAGGCTGGCGTATAACCCAGATTGTAGGCACATGTCAAAACTTTCTCCACAGTATCGCCTGAGATGTGCTCATGCTGCTGTGCCACATAGTCGAACATGGAGTCCAACAGCTCGGGCACAAAGAAGTGCGAAGCATTAAAATTATATGCCATATCGCGCACCACCCGCGAATTGAGATCGTTGCATTGAAGTGTTTTATAATGTGATAGCGCCTGGTTATAAACCTGCGTGTTCTTAAGCGCTGCAAAGAGTAAATAAAGATTGGGCTTCATAAAAATTGAAAATTGAATTTGATATTAACTAATGTAACTTACTTTTTCTATGGCTAAGTGTGCGCACAATAATGCTCAGTTCGCTGGCATTGAGCGGCTGCTCGTCGCTGTTAGACAGATGCCGCTCGGCACAGGAAATGAGTATGCTGTCCATGGTGGACAGCTGCATGGCCAGCAGGGAAGGCACATGCTGACGAAAGCGTAAATCGCAGGCAATCTGCATGCCGCGACTCAACAGAAAACAATCCTGTATATCGAATTGTGGCGTCATGGCCAGCATTCTGCTGAGCAGCACATTGGGAAACTTCTTCCAGGAAAATGGTGTATGGCCATAGGCCAGCACAAAGGCAGCCAGACGCGCAAATTTGGAGGGCAGTCTGCCGGCTACATCATTCTCAATGGCATCGAGACACATGCGGCTTAGCTTACGCTCTAGCTCGTGGTGGCGATAGGTGCCGCCCAGATTGTTATTGAAGTTCATATAACGCTGGCAATGGCGCAAAAAACGTAGATGCGTCTTCTCCTTCGCACAGGCATCCAATTCGCCAATCACAGCTGTCCAATAGGCATCACAATAGCGTATATCGGCAATCTTTAAAGCGCGCAGCACGCTAAATAGATGACCGCTGGCATTGGGTAGCTCCCAGGCGGATTTGGAGTGTAGCAGCTGCCTAAATTGCCGCAAATAGGCATCTCGCTGCTGCAAGGATGCAAAGGGCACCGCGCAGGAGAGCGAATCTGGCGTGGGTTCCTGTGCTAGCAGTGCCTCGGTGGCTGTTTTCAGCGGCTGTATCATCGCCGCCGGCTCTTGATGATGCAGAAATGTGCGACAAACGCTCTTCAAATCAACCGACTCCAATTGTGGCAGGCAACTGCACAAAGCAAGCATCAGCTGCTGTATCAAAGCAGTATTTAGATGCGACCACAAAGGCAGGTTGAGCATGTGTAACAACTTGAGCATTGCCTTGGGCGTAGCGCTGCTTAATGTGCCACGCTGCAGCAGCTCCTCAACGCGCCGCTTGTAAGCCGCCAAGAGTTCCTCATCAATCAGCGCATGCAGCTGAAACAGGCAGGTGGACAGCAGACGCACCTGCTGCTCGCTCTGGCAGTCGGCTATGTGTCGCTCCAGATGCGGCATAAAATTGCGGCACACAAGCGGCGTAAAGAAATCACGCTCCAGATTGATGGCTACCAACAAACGTGACAAAGCCGTCAATGGCACCAGCTCCCTGTCCACTTGCAGCTCAATTATTTTCAAAGCAAGCATGAGAATCTGCTCGAGCGTGGGATTACAGTTGGGCACATGCATTTTGCGGAGATACAAGTAACAACAGCTCAAGTCATTCACATCCATGGTGGCTATGTGCGTCTCCAGCTCGGGCAACAGCTGCTGCTGCAGTTGCTCCGTCAGCGCCTCCTTCTCGACGGCTGACAGACGCTGGTAATGCAGCCAAAGCAATGACATGCATTGCACCTTGTGCGTCAGCTTTAACTGACCTTTCTCCATCAAATCCAATAGTTCCTGCGCACTTTGCGTTGCGTTGAGCTGCAAACTAAGCGCATCCTGCAAGCTGCTTGGCTCACTCTCCTCCAGCTCGTCCACGCTGCTGCTGAGTACCTGTTGCTGTTGTTCACCTGTGCCGCTGTCAGTGCTGTATGGCATTTGTCTATTGTTATTAAACAAAGGCAGCAGCTGCTGTGTGTATTTTTCTATTGAATCCGTCCTCATTGCTGTTGTATCGCGTATAGGCGGCTTGGCGCCAATGTTTACATGTCGGCGTAGTAGTTGCAGTTGAGGTATTTGCTGCAAATATTGTACGCACTTGCATTGGGCGCGCGGCAGGTAGCTCAAATACATTTCAAAATTGACAACTTTTATACAGAAAAATTGGTTAAATAATAAATAAATTGCGACTTGTAAAATGTGAACAAGCGCCGATCAACAGCTGCTCGCATTGCGATCGGGGGCTGCCAACCTGTCTTGTAAACAGCTGATTACATTTGCTGCAGGAAAAGTTCTTTAAGGCCTATGTCCGCTTAAAATGGCATGGCGCGAAATGACCCATATAAATACAGTAAAATTATATGCTAGTGAAATTTGGTTCACGTCCGTCAAGTTAGCAACGATCGCCAGCAACGAATTTTATACAAGCTTATACCTATTTTATTTTCGATATTTTAGTAATGAAAACTAATATTTTTTCATATTATAAATAATATTTTCTATAATGGTTCATATAATGGTATTTTTATTGTAAGCGATTTATCTTCTGTGAAAAATACTACTATATATGAAGAAATTACTATATGTACACACTGGAGAAAATAAGTGATTGGTCACACTAAACAGAGATAGCGGAGCCTAACAAGCTAACAAGTTAGCAACGATTTTTTTAAGTGTGTACACATATATGCAAAATTGATTAAATTTGCGACGTGAAGTTAGCCGCAAATATTTTTTGAAGACGTGAAGTTGGCCGCAAGGCGCATATTTGAATTATGGAAATATATGAAAAATGTCAATTTCTCCGCTCACAGTAAGAAAATTGAGATAAAATAAAAAGTTAAATGAATGGGAAGAAAAAACACATCGTTTTTTTTACCGTACAAGACTTGGAGAAGATTTTTAATAGCAAGCAACGATTTCTTTTAGTGTGTACATATGTATGCAAAATTGATTAAATATGCGACGTGAAGTTGGCCGCACATATGTTGTTGCATTTCTGACGACGTGAAGGTGGCGGATCGCAACGACGCAGTGCAGCGGCAGTAGGCGGCGCAGAGCTGGGTGGTGGTGCTGCTGCTCCGATTGTGCCTGCATCTGGGGGCATAGCGCACGCTGGCATAACTGGTGGCTCCGGCTTGGCCTTGATCTTCAACTTGGACTG